>BSUD01000003.1:143372087-143415009 GCA_033239045.1 Fagopyrum esculentum
CGAACCGCTTTCCATTATAAAAAAAAAAAAAAAAAAAAAGGGGATCCACAGGGATGAGTGGATGACGATAACCTCTCTGGTGATGCCCACTTCCAATTCAATTATCCTTAATAAAGGTTGATTGAGCTGATATCGACAACCCAACTACACCAACAACATAAGGCAAAAGATAATGTTATACATTGTTTTGTTGAGGTTTTTCAATCTACCTTTCTCCCCGTCACCCAAAAAGTGTGAAACTTACATTTTTAATTTTAGTTTTAAAAAATAGCTTTAAATTTATTTTTTTTAGATTTTTAAATTAAAAAAATAAAAATACTTCTATACATTACTTAGTATTTTATAAAGTTAATATTTAATGATTTTATAAATAGTTATTATTATTTTTTTTTGATTTTTTAATTTTATTAATAAATTTTTAATGAAATATATCAAAAAGGGTATACGGGAGAAATAAATCAAATTATGAGGGTACCAAGACAAAACTTAAAACTTGTGGATATCAAGAGAAAACGTCCAAAGTTGAAGGCACATAGAGGAAAATCTTTAAGAATATTAACTAATATTTTTTTTCTAAAAAATTTAATGATTTACATTCTGACTAAGAGTATATATATTATGTTTTTAACTATTGATTTATTCAAATTTAATTTAGGCCAAATTAGTTAAGTAAGTCTTTCTGAAATTTTTTACTAGTAATTAGGCTCACGGTAAAAATATATTTAGTAAATGTACTTTTAATCAAACCTCTTATCTTGCAATTTCAATTTAATGAAGTAGTTAAAAATTGAGGAGTTACACAGACCAAATAAAAATAGAAAATGACCTATTTAATTAAATTTTTTCTTTAAATTATAAAATTTATAAAAGTATTTAATAAAACGAAAAATATAACATAACAACTCAAACAACTTATAACATTATTTATTGTATTATTAAAAAGTTACATACTAACATAGCGTTAGACTAGTTTGGCATATGCTCTCGACCTCTTTAAAATTATTGTTCGATTTCTTTGTCTTCCTTGGTTAGCCTAAGGCCTGAGCAAATCTCCTCCATGAATATTGTTTCCATATTTTGTTCCTCCACACGAACATTAATCAGGCTTTCTGCCTAGTATAATAATATAATAATCGGTAGAATAAGCATAAAGCCATATTTGTTACATATTCTTTGATTCATTGTCGTAACTAGGTGTCAAACGGGGTCAACGAGTCGGGTTAGGAGCGGGTTACGATAAGTTCAGATTGAAACGGGTTGAGTACAAAAAAAGGTTTGGTTATTAATCGGATTATTTCAGGTCGAGTTAGTTTGGGTCGGGTATCTTTTGTTCGAGTTGAAACGGGTTATCGGGTAGCCTTGATTCTCGGGTCATAACGGGTCATATTGTTTCAGTTAGAGGTGTCAAACGAGGTCAACGGGTCGGGTCACAACAAGCTCGGGTTGAAACGGGTCGGGTAAAAAAATGGCTTGGTTAATAACCGGATTGGTTCGGGTCGGGTCGGTTTGGGCCGGATATCGATTATTCGGGTTATAATGGGTTATCGGGTAGCCTCGGTTCTCGGGTCATAGCGGCTCGGTTTAGCTCGGTTCTTGATAGCGGTGTCAAACGGGGCCAACGGGTCAGTTCGGGTCGGTCACAACAAGCTCGGGTTCAAACGGGTCGGGTCAAAACAATCTCTCTCTTTTTAGCGGTTTTTTTCGGGTCGGGTCGATTTGGATTGGGTATCAATTGTTCGGGTTCAAATGGGTCGGGTCAAAACAATCTTTCTTTTTAACGGTTTATTTTGGGTCAAGTCGGTTTAGACCGGGTATCAATTGTTCGGGTTAAAATGGGTTGCGTCAAAACAATTTGCTTTTTAATGGTTTATTTTGGGTCAAGTCGGTTTAGATCGGGTATCAATTTAGGTTAATACAGGTTTGAATCGTGTATCAATTAATTTGATTATGATCAATAATCGGCATATCGTTAATATCATTTTATATTAGTCAACTATTACTTTCTTAAACTAGTGGGAAACGCAATATATATTATTTGATACTTTATTCGAAAGTAACATTTTATTCGAATGTAACGATTTATCACTTTTCACCAAACCGGATAATAATCCGTGGATATTTGGTTGATCTGTTTGATCCAAATTATAAAATATTGTATTTGAAAACGATTCTAGTCAGATTGGATAATTATCCGCGAATACTTGGGTGATTTGTTTGATCGAAATGATTTTAGCGTGATCCGTTTGATTGAAAATGACTTTAACCGGATCTGGATATCCGGTTGATCCATTCGATCCATATATCTAATGTGACTGATCCATTTGATCTATATACCTAATGGGACTTATCCATTTGATCCATATATGTTTTTTTCCCCTATTTTATTTGTTATAAACTGTACTTAAAATATATCATATTCAATTAGTCACATAACTTAACTCAAATGAAAGTGAACCCATATTATTGATACAATTTTTTTTAAAAAAACTTATTTTTAACACTTTAAAACATCTTTTCTCCAACAAGGTAAAAAAGTTAATACTTAAAAAGGTCATCATATATACTTATACAATTATACTACGCATTATATAATATATATATATATATATATATATATATATATATATATATATATATATATATATATATATATATATATATATATATATTCTAATACCTGTATAGGAATTCAAAAATTAAAGTTAGAAAATAAATCTAATAAGTAATTAGTAAACCAAAAGTTAAAATCAAAATTTATTTTAATGAGTTAAAAACATTATTACCTTACATTTATCGTGTCGGAATTGCAGAATGTCATTATAGACTTTATATTTATAGTATGGAATATGTCCTATGTAATATGTATTTATATATATATAGACAATATAATAAATAAAAAAAATTATCTTTAAAATTCCGATTCTTAAAAATTATAGTAAGGATTATGTATTTATGTAAAAAACGATTTTAGTCGGTTTGAATATTATCCGCAAAGACTTGGGTGATTTGTTATTCGAATAGATCTTTAAGCAAATTTCGATATCCGACTTATAGAATGAATTATGTAAGATCTATTTAATATGTCATTATAGACTTATAATATAAACTTATAGTATGAATTATGCCATTATAGGCTTATCGGGTTACTTCGGGGCGAGTTACTTCGGGCTATCATGTTACTTTGGGCTATCGGATCACTTCGGGTCGAGTTACATTGGGCCGGGTTACTTCAGGTCGGGTTATTGCGGGCTATCGGGTCACTCGGGTCGGGTCACTTCGGGCTATCAGGTTACTTCGGTCGGGTTATTCGGGCAATCGGGTCATTCAGGCCAGGTTACTTCGGGTCATTTATTACTTCGGGTTAAATCGGTTTCAAGCGGGTCGATTCCGGGCATTCTTTTTTTCCAAAATTTTTGGGGCCAGTTTGGATTCGGGTTCATCGGGTCGGTTTCACGGGTTGGGTCAACTTTTGGCAGCTCTAGTTTCAGTTCTCGGTTTAGGTTACTTTGGTTCGGGTCATAACGGGTTATCCAGTCGGTTTGGGTCAATTGTTCAGTGTTACGCTAAGGATGTGTAATGTGTGTACGCAATAAGCTTTAAATTTATACTCGTTATATTTCTCCTAACTCCTAGCGAACCCGTAGTGTACGGGACGTTTGTAGTAGGGATAGTATTCCGAGGTCGAACACAAAGACTGAGGTGAGATTGATTCGATTAGTGATTAAATTTAGTGAAGATCTAGGTGAAGAAAAAGGAATGGAAATAAAGAAATGAAAATCTAAATGTTTTTGATGGGTTTTTAGGTGATCAATCAAAGATCACGAGTCATACAAAATGAACAATCAACTATGCTAACAAATCAACACAAACAAACAAGCTAAAACGAGATATAGATCAAGGAGAGAGAAGCGGGTTCTAAGGATTGGAAATTCCGGTTATGGCATAGGACTCAAGCTATCCAATCATTCCTTGGATTAACTATGATATGTTGGGAGTAAGTGTTTCTAGATTGGGATCAATCACCGGGTAGGTCTCATGGTCCACTAATCCATCCCTAAGATCTCATCACCGGGTAAGTCTCTAAGAACCTAAGAGATGGAATTCTACACAAACCGGATTGTCACCTAGAGATCTAACCTATCCTTACCGGGTAAGTCTCGAAAGGGTTAGTCCTAAGCAACTATCCTAGCACACTTAGTCCAATAGTGGCTTATGAGGCTCACCACTACCTAGGGTTTGTCATCTTTGAAATCTAAGAGTAAGAATCACCGGGTAGGTCTCTTCTAACACTTAGTTGCTAACACTAGGTCACCCTAGATGTAGATTTAACTCAACAAACACTAGGGTTTCAACATTCTAACAAACTAAAGCTAGATCCATCGAACCAGGGAGAATCACGGTTTGTTCTATCAAGTCCACGGCCGTGGTTTGGCGTGAACAATCCGTGGACTTCAACAGAGGCTACGTCCAAGTAAGTGACTCATCCAAGGGCAAATCTAAGTCCATCCTATCATAGTCCTAGCCACAACCATCCTTTCCTTACCCTAGAATCACATCTATTTAGCCTACAACATTCATCATAACAATCGAAATCATCAAACATAAAATCATGGCTTCCATTTGCAAGATAATGAAGAGAAAGAGATGAACAAGTGAAGTAAACAAAGCCAAGATGAAAATGGAATTAGAATGACTCACAACCCTTCTTAAAGAAGGTTCAAATGGTTCATACAACTCTAGAAATCGATTCCGAAATTCTCCACTACAAAAGCTATCAAAGTCTATCAATGGTGTGCTCTCCTTCTTTTCCAATGAAGCTCTTCTCCAATGGTAGCTTTCTTCCCCCTTCTCCTCCCCAAAGAATCTTCTTGTTGAGAGTATTGTTGTGTATGTTGATTCTCAATTTGATTGGATGATAGGGGATTGCCTTCTCTCAGCCAATGCAAGACCACTTTTATACTACAACGTTGCAAGAGCTGGCCAAGAGATCGTGGCACAGCTGTCACAACCACCTGGCAAGAACCACATTTGGTTCCACGGCCGTGGACCTTCAGTGAACCGTGGTTTGGTGCTTCAGCTTCGCTTTTGATCATTAAGCTTCGATTTGGTTCATGGCTTGTGTTGGCAAGGTTCCATGAGTCCTCCTTAGCCTCTAGTTTGCATCCTAATGAGTCCGAGGGTGTGTCATCTTGATGAACGATCCTCAAACGTATCGATTTAGCTCCTAAATCTCCCAAAATACCTACAAAGCAATGCACAAGTCCGTGTAGATGTCTATCTCGACAAAATACGTGAATTGAGTGAAAACGTTGTGAACTAGTGCTAAACCATGCATGAATGAGTGACGAATCTATCTAAATGATTACCTAAACCTAAGTCATAAATCGTGTTATCATTCAGGTTAATAGGGGTTATCGGATAGCCTCATTTCTTGAATCATAAGCCCAATACAAGTCGGTTTAGTTTGGTTCTCGGGTCATTCGGATTGGGTTACTTTGGTTTTTAACGGCTTCGGTAAATGACCCAATCGGTGCGCATAAATTAGGTTACAGTCAGGTTAGTTTAGCTATGCTCGGGTTGGGTGATTTCGGTTTTGCCGAATTGAATAATAATTTATGGATATTTGGTTGATCCGTTTGCTCCATATTCTAAAAATATGGTATCTAAAAATGACTTTAGTCGGATCGGATAATTATCCACGAATACTTGTGTGATGTTTGATCGGAATGATTTTAGCCCAACTTGTTGGATTGAAAATGACTTTAACCCGATCTGGATATCCGACTGATTAGTTTGATCCAAATATATAATCTGACAGATCTATTTCATCCATATATGTTTTTCCATTTTGTTTGCTATAAAATGTAAAATAAAAGTATCGACTTTTGCTGAATTGGATAATAATCCGTGGATTATTCTAAAACACTTCAGATTGTATTCGTTAGATCGTTAAATAAATTGCTAAGATTAGGCGATATTAAAGGGAAAAAATCGTGTAATTAGTGGAATAAATATTCGCCGGACCTGATTCATATATTCGGCGGTATAATCACATATATTCGGCGTTTGCATGTTCACATGGTAAGAGTTGTTTACATATGAGTCAAGATCTATATATATATATATATATATATCCGTATTATTATTTCTATTTTAATATCATAAATATTTTTACAAGAATGATATTTAAACCGTAAACCATATTTTTACAATATATATATATATATATATATATATATATATATATATATATATATATATATATATATATATATATATTTTACGTATACTATTTTACGGAAAAGATCGGAATATTTTTCAATAAAAAAATTCCGTTCCGAAAATTTTTGTTGAGTTTATTTTTTATTTTTATTTTCTTTCTTTCTCTCCTTTCCTTGCCAACGGCCATACCGGTTGTCATGACACTCCTCCTACCGGCACCATTTGGTTTCCTTCTTGGCACTATCTATTCGCTCCAGTCCCCATATGGCGCCATCTAGCTCTCCTTAGCCGGCCTAGCCCTACAACCCCTCTCCTAGACGGCACCTTGGTCACCTAATACACCCAACCTCCGTTACCTTGCACCTCTTCTACTTCCATTCCCTTATGTTTCACTCTCTTATTCACTTTTCCTCTCCCCTAATACTCGCTAAGCCAACCCCTGAATACCTCCACCACTCAAAACAAGACGGCCTACTTGTCCCCCTAGCCCGAGGCTAGCATGCAACTCTACAACTCTCAACCCTCTACACTACACCAGGACGAGCTATTTTCCCTGTCCTGACCCCTGACTCCTCGCCCTTGTCCTCTATTTCATTGCAAACAAGCAAGCTAGCCGCCATCCTCACCCTTTCACTCTCTTCATCTCATCTTACACTCCCTCTCTATCGAGCTCACCAAGTAAGCTAGCAGCCATCCTCACCCTTTCTCGCCCTCAGCCTCATCAGAATCACAACCTCCATCTCTTCTCTTCTCCTCTCTTCACTCTTCCCTCCACCTTCTAAATATCCTCTAGGTTTCACCCGTTGCCCAAGAGCAGCTCCATCACTACATAGACACAAGAGCTCGATCCCCTTCCTCTTCACTTCGTTGTCAATCTTCACCGGAGCCATCGCCGGAGCTAGTCTCTTATGAGGGTAGCCCCCACTCCAAGCTGGGTAGGGAACCGATCGTCACCCCTTGAAGCTTTCCGGAGCTGCTTGTAACACCCCAAGTTCTGGGAACTCGAAGCGTTATGGGCTAGGACCTCACAATGGGTCCCGACCCTCAGAGTTGCAACGACACGATGGATCTAACAACAAGGCACAGACGAATGAAAACCAAAACTCAATATAAAACCAAAGGTTTAAAACAAAGGAAAGCGAAAAAGTCTCGCAGCCGAGTTCAAAACAAAAGGGAAACAACAAAAGAAACATAAATCCGATCCCGTCCTATAATGTACGGGAACCCCGGTTGACCACACCATCAGGATCACTCAGCAACATCCTGAACCTGTGGAACATCTACAACATCGGTATAAACCGTTAGCTAAAATTCTACATATCAGAAAGACAGTAAAGGCACAAACACACATACGGTAAAGTAAAACACATAAACATGTTTGCACACAAAACGGTTATTATCTTTCATTAAGTTAATCCCTTTACTAATTCACTTATGTTGTCACACGAGAATCACTAGGATCTCGCCTCTGTCCCCTTTCACCAACAGGAATAGAGCGAATGCATCCCTCTGCCACCTGTTGAACTGGTCGCAAGAGCACTTCCCAATTTTCCCTTTCTTAACTAGACAAGCGATCACCGCCCGATTATAATACACTTGGGCCAATTACGGTTATAAAAGGTGAATCCTATTCCGGTTATCAGTTATAGCATAACAAACAACACAAACAAGCCAATACAATCAAACCAATACTCGGAATGAAGCTAAGTAAGTCCAACGGACTTACCTCACTCGAAGGTAATCTCAACACTAAGAAAAGCCTCAAGAAAGGGACAAAGGAAAGCCTGATCACACAAGTATCAAGAATCAGGAACCAAAACAAACGCTAAAAGTCTATAACTTCTAGTCTACATGATCTCTAAGAGATCTACACAAGCTAAGGTCTCAACCTTAGTCTTACAGAACACTAAGGGGTCAAGGAACATCCAGGAGGAACAAGGAAAGGAACGAGGAAAGCAAGGAAGAAAGCAACTCACAAGAACGGGAGTTACTGAAGAAGAAACCGCGGGGGTGGCACAACAGAGGCGCAGGGGTGGCACGTGACAGAGGCGCAGGGGCGGCTCTGTGCAGACGCAGGGGCGGGTAACGGTGCAGAAGCACTGTCGGCTTCTCAACGACAATAGAACCATGACAAAGCTAAAGCTTGCTCTTTCACTACTCTTCACAACTCAACCAAGGGAGCCTGTGAACATCAAAGGATCATCAACGGAACGCTTCACAAGAATTAAGGATCAAACTTGATTCTTGGAGAAGAAGAAAAGAGGAAACGAACAGAGAAACGAAGCAGAAGGAAAGCAAACTGCAGCATCACATGAACATGAGGAAGAATCAGATAAGAAGGCACTTACACGTTCAGCAAGATCACAGGGGAAGCAAGGGGAGCGGTTGCAGCTCTCAGGGTTGAAGAACAAAAGCAAGAAACGGGAAAAGGAAGAAAAGATAGGAATATATGGAAGAGGCGGGAAAGATAGATGGAAAGGACATCTAGGGTTAGGAAGAAGATAAGGAAACCGGCCCATAAGATAGAAGATTGGATATTCTATCTATGGAAGGTAGATAAAACGATGGAAAACAGATCGGGCGCGATCTGCAGCAAATCCGCAGGGGCGGATCGCCTCAGCCGCAGGGGCGACCCCTTGCCACCGCGGGGGCGGTGACATACACCAAGGCCGCTGGAGCAGCCTCCTTCACCGCGGGGGCAGTGAAGGTGAAAACTGAGATCTTACACTTCCTAGAAACCGCCGCATGTAGTTCCTAGAAACAACCGTGAAACCGAAGATTTTAACCCCCGCCCACCTTTAGACCGCTGCCACCTTTGGAGCCGGTCACGTCCGCCGTCACCACCACCACTAGTAGGGAGACCTTGCTATGGTTTGTCGAAGGGAATTGTCACCGTCGTCGGAGGCTTAGGCCCGTAAGATCCAGTTTTGGCCTGCGGTTTCGCCATAGATCGCGCCGATCTGATTTTTTTCGTCCGTTTTATTTCTTTCCATAGATAGAAGATCCGATCTTCTATCTTATGGGCCGAATTTCCTATCATGTTCTTAACCCTATAGCGGCTCTCCTTCTATCTTTTCAACCCTTTCCTATATATTCTCTATTTCTCTTCCTTTTTCCATTTCTTGCATACGTTCTTCTTCAATCTCAAAAGCTATAACCCTTCTTCCTTGTGATT
Organism: Fagopyrum esculentum; assembly: GCA_033239045.1. Taxonomy (NCBI): domain Eukaryota; kingdom Viridiplantae; phylum Streptophyta; class Magnoliopsida; order Caryophyllales; family Polygonaceae; genus Fagopyrum; species Fagopyrum esculentum. The sequence goes on from BSUD01000003.1 coordinate 143,381,485, forward strand.
CCTTGTTGGACGTGTAAGTCTTCTCCTTCTTTGTTTCTCTCTCACGTTCATGAGTTGCTGCATACCCTTCTCTTTTGTTTCGCTTTCTTCTTTCATTCTTTATTTTCTTCTTCACAAGAATCAAGTTTTAGCCTTGATTCCTGTTGGCCTTTCCATTGATGATTTGTCGATGTCCACATGCTCCATTGGTTGAGTTGTGACGTGTGTGTGGTTTGTGAAAAGCAAGCTTTGGCCTTTGTTGAGTTCCTTGTTTTCGAAGGAGTCGACAATCGCTTTTTGTCACGTCGCTTCCCCCGCGCCTGCACTGACCACCCCCGCAGAATCTGCCTAGTGCTGCCCCCGCAATTTATCCCGGCGCGCCTGTGGTTCTGTCTGCAGTATCCGTCTTTGGTGAGCTACTTCCTTCCTTGTTTTCCTTGTTCCTTCCCTTGGCTTATGATGTTGTTGTTGACCCTTCTTGATCTATAAGAATAAGGTTGAGACCTTAGCTTGTGGAGATCTCTTACAGATCATTGAGACTAGAAGTTATAGACTTCTAGCAACCGTTTCGTTCGTGATTCATTGTGCCTTGTTGAGCAGGCTTTCCGTTCTTCTTTCCTGAGGGAAAATGAGTTGTTGTTGACCCTTTGTGTTACCTTCGAGTGAGGTAAGTCCCTTGGACTTACTTAGCTTCATTCCCTGTATTGGACTGATTGTGTTGGCTTGTTTGTGTTGTTTATCTCGTTATAACTGATAACCGGAACTAGGATTAACCTTTATAACCGTAATTTGCCCAAGTGTATTATAACCGGGTGGTGACCGCTTGTCCAGTTCAGAATGGGAAAATTGGGAGGTGCTCTTGCGACCAGTCCAACAAGTGACAGAAGGATGCATACATTCTATTCCTGTTGTTGAAAGGGGACAAAAGCGAGATCGTAGCGATTCTCGTCTGACAACCATAAGTTGAATTAGTAGCCGGGTAATGTAATGAAATATAATAACCAGTTGAGTGCGAGCATGCTATATGTTTATATTACCTTATGTGTGTTTATGTCTTTACCGTCTTTTTGATATCTAGAATGTTAGCTAACGGTTTATACCGATGTTGTAGATCTTCCGCATGTTAGGGATGTGCTGAGTGATCCGGACGGTGTGGTCAGCCGGGGTTCCCGTACATTATAGGACGGGATCGGGTTTATATTTCTTTTGTTGTCTTTTACTTGTTTTTGAACTCGGCTGCGAGTCTTTTACGCTTCCCTTTGTTATAACCTTTGGTTTTTATTATAAGTTTTGGTTTTCATTTATTTGTGTCTTGTTGTAAGATATGTTGTGTCATTGCTACTCTGAGGATCGGGAACCATTGTGAGGTCCTAGCCCGTAACGCTTCGAATTCCTAGAACTTGGGTTTTACAATATGGTATCAGAGCGAGGTTAACAACAATGTCACTCGGAATCTTCTATAGGTCAAGTAGATAAATCAAACAGAACCCGCAAGGGATCTACATTTTCAAAAGGGTTTTTTTAAACTTGTCGATGCGGGATAGATGTACGGGCAACCACCACCACCTCCGCGGATCTCAGCAGTTAGTTTTCTTATGTTGGTCTTTATATGTTTTCTTGGAATTCTGCTTCAGTTGTAGCGTGACCTTATATACATATATATATATATATATATATATATATATATATATATATATATATATATATATATATATATATATATATATATATATATATATCCTTATATCTATATCCTTGTAGCAGATGACGAGTACTAGAGCTACATCTGCTATGGGGCGAGGAAGGGATCGACCACCTCTTCCACCTGTTGTCCGAGGACGTGTAGGAAGACCTCCACTAGCTAGAGTTCGAGGCCAAGTCCCAGTAGTTGATCCGCCTATCGCTGATGCGTTGGTCGAGGAAGTTGCTGAGAACGTTGTTCCTGAGGCTGGGAACGGGACCGCTGATAGGTCCGGAGCACAGCGAGCACAGTCGACCGTGCTTGGTCGAGTATCTATCGGAGCTTCTGCATATTGTGATTATGTGCAGAGAGTTGAGGAGGTTGTCAGGACTGGAGGACCTTCACCAGCACCGCCAGTTCTGGCGAGATTAGTTGATGTTTCGCAGAGAGTTACACAAGTTGTTGTTGCATCTGCTAGAGTTGCTGATGTTGCTAGAGTTCCGGCCGAGGCGAGAGAGCCGAGACCCGACTGCTAGCTGAAGGCTTTCAACCAGCTGAAAGTTCCTTCCTTCGTAGGGAATACTAGTTTAGAGGTAGAGTCAAGTCTAGGACAACTATATTTTGCTATGGAGGCGATCAGTTGCCCCGAAGGACATCGAGTCGACATAGCACAGACGCTGCTGAAGGATCAGACTCATTCCTGGTGGAGGACCATGCGCAGTAAGGTTACCAACTATGAGAAGATGAGGATGGTGATCAGGTATGATATTGCCCTGCAACTATGAGGAGGGATCGACTACTAGATTTCCTTGAGGATGGTTTCAAGGACCTTCCTAATTCTGAGATTATCAACAAGTTTCACGAGGAGTTGTCTTTGTTGGGTCCATCTGCACCACCCGAGGATCATCTTGTTTATCTTTTCTCTCGGAGGTTGAGGGAGTCTACACATTCCTATCTTGCTGGTTTCCGTTGTGACTCCCTGACGGACTATCGAGATAGAGCATTTGCTTATAAGAGAGACCGACCGGGTCAGAGGAGAGCTTATCAGACAAGAGGTCCTGAGAAGAGGCAGAGGACTGGACCAACTAGTGCTGGAGCTGGAGCATCTGGATTTAGGCGTAGCCAAACGCCGGGACGTTCGGGTTTCCAACAGTCTGTACAAAGTTCCTACAAAGGACGGTAGTGTTTTAACTACAGAGGTGTCGGCGCCATGAGAGCTGATTGTAAGAAGACTGTTGTGACTTGCTTCTCTTGTGGCAAGCCCGGACATAGAGCTGCGTTTTGCCGTCAGGGCAAGACGCTATCTCAGCAGGGATCTTCACCTACTATCATCGCGGGAGGTGGTTAGAGGCCTCAGTACCACCAGCAACAACAACAGAGAGCTCCTTGTTTTACCGCTCCTTAGGGTTCCGCTCAAGGATAGGGGAGAGGTAGGGGACGAGTTGGTGGTTCTACAGACACTATAGATGAATCAACCAGAGTTTACGAGCTGAGAAGTGTTGTAGAGCCGACAACTCCAGCGACCACAAGTACCATTCATATTAATGGTTTTCCTGCCAGAGTTCTTTTTGATACCAGTTCTATGCATTCTTTTATATCTGATGCATGCGTAGATAGATTGACCCTAGTTACCGTAGAGGGGAAACCCTTATTTATAGGATTACCTAATGGAGATAAGATCAGATGTACACGAGAGTTTTGCGATTGCCCTATTAGATTGGGAGGTCGTGTTTGACCAGCTGACTTCTTCGTCATGTACTTAGTACATAAAGAAGTTATTCTGGGCATGGATGGGATGAATCGACATCGAGTAGTTCTGGACATCGGCAAGAGGACAGTGCCGGTAACTACAAAGTCAAGTCATGTAGAGATCTTCATAGGAAGGGATCTAGGGAAGACCGTTACAATCATCAACGCAGTCCGAGCTGCGAGACTTATCGGACAGGGTTGCGAGGCTTTTTTGGTACTATACCATGAAGGATAGTACGAGTCAATCTTTGGAAGAGATTCTAGTAGCTTGCGAGTTTACCGACGTCTTTGGAGAGCCATCGGATTTACCTCTACAAAGGAGTATAGACTTTGGCATTGATCTAGAGCCCGGTACGAGACCGATCTCTAAGGCTCCTTACCATATGACGCCTATCAAGATGCTTGAGATTAAGAAGTAGCTCGAGGAGTTAGCTGAGAAGGGCTTAATCCGCCCTAGTGTATCTCCTTAGGGCGCACCAATACTCTTCGTCAAGAAGAAAGACGGGTCGATGAGGTTATGTATTGACTAACGAGAGCTTAACAAAGTGGCGATCAAGAATAAGTACCCATTTCCCGTACTGATGATATTTTGGACCAGCTGCATGGAGCTTCAATGTTTTGACGAATCGATCTGAGATCCGGATATCACCAGCTGAGGGTGAAAGAGTAGGACATAGCCAAGACGACATTTCGGACCAGGTATGACCACTACAAGTTTGTAGTGATGCCATTCGGGCTCACGAATGTGCCCGCGGTTTTCATGGAGTTGATGAACAACATCTTCATCGACCTCCTAGAAACGTTTGTAGTTGTCTTCATAAATGACATTCTGGTATACTTTTGTAGTAGAGAGAAGCATGCAGGACACTTGAGGATCGTACTCCAAATCCTGCAGGATAGAGAGCTTTACGCCAAGCTCTCTAAGTGTGAGTTTTGGATGTCCGAGGTAGCATTCCTTGATCAAACTGTTTCAGCTGAAGGGATCAAGGTAGATCCAACGAAGATCGAGTATGTAGCATCTTGGCCACCTCCTAGGAATGTCAAGGAGGTACGTAGCTTCCTAGGCTTGGCGGACTACTATCGTCGCTTTGTAGAGGGATTTTTAGTTATAGCCCGACCACTTACTTCCTTGCTAAGGAAGACTACGAGATTTGTATGGGCCGAGCCTTGCCTGCAAAACTTCGAGGAGCTGAAGAAGAGGTTGACCTCTGCTCCTATCTTAGCTCAGCCAGAGGGCATTGTGGACTTTGTGGTTTACAACGATGCATCCAAGCTAGGCTTGAGATGTGTTCTGATGTAGAGGGGTAAGATGATTGCTTACGCGTCGAGACAATAGAAGACGTACGAGGATAACTAACCTACCCATGATCTGGAGCTAGCTGATGTTGTTCATGCTTTGAAGATTTGGAGACATTATCTATACGGAGCTACGTGACAGATATTCACAAACCATAAGAGTCTGAAGTACATATTCACTCAACGAGAGTTGAATAACCGCCAAAGGAGATGATTGGAGTTGATCAAGGACTTCAACCTTGAGATTTTATACCACCCGAGGAAGGCAAACATGGTAGCTGATGCCCTCAGTAGAAAGACTCCCCGGGATATGGAGATCACCAGGCTGACAGCTCAGCCATAGTTACAACGAGATTTAGCATGGCTAGAGATGGATATCCACTTTCCGGATTCCGACAACCACTTATCCACCTTGGAGGTGTTACCTGATCTGTTGGTAGATATCCAACAGAAGCAGGAAAGTTGCCCAACTTTGACACAAATCCGAGACCGGATGTCTCGAGGAGAGGCAACACAGTTTGCAGTCAGTGCAGGTGGGATCTTGAGATGCCATGAGCGTGTATGTGTGCCTTCAGATCGAGAGTTGAGACAGTGGATCCTACATGAGGCTCACTTTTCACCTTACTCAGTGCATCCCAGTGCGAGTAAGATGTATTAGAGGTCTGAAGACATACGTGACGAGATTTGTAGCTCAGTGTGCGACCTGTCAGCAGGTCAAGATTGAGCATCACCGACCAGGAGGAGAGCTACACCCACTTCTCCTTCCTCAGTGGAAGTAGGAGGACATCTTGATGGACTTCATTACCGGTTTGAGACCAAGTCGAGGTTTTAATGCTATTTGGGTTATAGTAGATTGACTGACAAAGACCGCACGTTTCATTCCTATCAAGGAAACGTGGCCAGTGAGTCGACTAGCAGAGGAGTTCATCAGACATATGGTGAGACATCACGGAGTACCTAGGACTATAGTCTTTGATAGAGACTGACGGTTCACTTCGAGGTTCTGGCAGCAGGTGCATGCCGCCCTAGGTACGAGTTTACAGTTTACGACTTCTTATCATCCTCAAACCGATGATCAGTCCGAGCGGACCATCCAGACTCTGGAGAACATGTTGTGAGCTTGCGTGTTAGATTAGGGACATGAGTGACCAGATTACCTTCCCTTAGTGGAGTGTTCATATAACAACAATTCGCACACGTCGATCAAGATGGCTCCTTATGAGGCTTTATACGGACAAAGATGTCGTACCCCGCTGTGTTGGGATGAGCCGAGTAGTGCTAGCAGTGTAGCACCTGAGCAGATATAGGATGATATGGATCGAGTAGCGGTGATCCGAGAGCGGATGTTAGCAACACAGAGTCATCACTAGTCTTATGCAGATAAGAGGCGCATACCTCTAGAGTTCATAGTTGGAGCTCAGGTATGGCTGAGGATATCCCTACAATTCTGTCTGCAGTAGCCGTCTTTGGTGAGCTGCTTCCTTCCTTGCTTTCCTTGTTCCTTCCCTTGGCTTATGATGTTGTTGTTGACCCTTCTTGATCTGTAAGACTAAGTTTGAGACCTTAGCTTGTGGAGATCTCTTAGAGATCATTGAGACTAGAAGTTATAGACTTCTAGCAACCGTTTCGATCCTGATTCGTTATGCCTTGTTGAGAAGGCTTTGTGTTCTTCTTTCCTGAGGGAAACTGAGTTGTTGCTGACCCTTTGTGTTACCTTCGAGTGAGGTAAGTCCCTTGGAGTTACTTAGCTTCATCCGTGTATTGGATTGATTGTGTTGGCTTGTTTGTGTTGTTTATCTGGTTATAACTGATAATTGGAACTAGGATTGACTTTTATAACCGTAATTGGCCCAAGTGTATTATAACCGGGCGGTGACCGCTTGTCCAGTTCAGAATGGGGATATTAGGAGGTGCTCTTGCGGCCAGTCTAACAGGTGACAGAATGATGCATACGTTCTATTCCTGTTGGTGAAAGGGGATAGAGGCGAGATCATAGCGATTCTCGTGTGACAACCATAAGTTGAATTAGTAGCCGGATAACATAATAAAAGTTAATAACCGGTTGAGTACAAGCATGCTATATGTTTATATTACCTTATGTGTGTTCCTGCCTTTACCGTCTTTTTGATATCTAGAATGTTAGCTAACGGTTTATACCGATGTTGTATATCTTCCGTAGTTAGGGATGTTGTTGAGTGATCCAGACGGTGTGGTTTGTTGGGGTTCCCGTACATTATAGGACGGGATCGGGTTTATATTTCTATTGTTGTCTTTTCCTTAGTTTTGAACTCGGATGCGAGTTTCTTTACGCTTCTTTTTGTTACAACCTTTGGTTTTATTATAAGTTTTGGTTTTCATTTATTTGTGCATTGTTGTAAGATCCGTTGTGTCGTTGCTACTCTGAGGGTCGGGACCCATTGTGAGGTCCTAGCCCGTTACGCTTCGAGTTCCCAGAACTTGGGGTGTTACACGGCCGCAGCCGGAAAAACCACTCAAAGACCCCCTGTCGGCCTTCCCTAGTAGTTGGGTATTCACATGAAATAACCCAAACTCTTATTTACATTATTAGCCCAAATTTCTTATTTTTGCAATTTTTTCCTCTAGAATATATCCTGTGTTTTTTGGCCATTATTTATAATTACAAAAATAAACCCATAGTTTTTGTTTTTGCATTTTATTCCTGAATATATATTTACAGATTTTGGCTTAGGTTTTAATTTACGAAAATGCTCGAACTTTTTAGTTTTTCATATTTTTCCCTCGGGGAAATGTTAATACAATTTTGAACCTAATTTTTTACTACGACAATTATCCTATATTTGTATTTGTGTGTGTGTGTATATATATATATATATATATATATATATATATATATATATATATATATATATATATATATATATATATATATATATATATATATATATTAGTTAATGCCCAAATTTAGTTAGAACTAGAATTGATTTATGGTTATGATTTAGGATTTAAGAACAACTTCGGGAAAGGATTAGCTCAAGTCGAAACTCGACAACCGTAGCTCGAATTTCGTTACGTCGACATTACGTGAGTATCTTGAACTCTTTATTTAGAGTTTATCATGGAATGTATCTTGAACTTGTGGTTTGAAGTTATTTTTGATTAAGTTGGACATTGGACTGATATACCTAGCGAACATTTTAGAAACTTTGGATTACGGGTTTTGGGCATACCTCAAGGGAGGTGCAACCTAAACTCCGATTGGGAATACGTAATTGTGTGACTTGCTTCTTTAGGTTGATTGTCAAAGTTTAGACATTTTGGGCTTTGAGCCGTTCCTGAGAGATTTCGAGGCAAGTACTTGTGAGCGTTTTTATATGAGCGTGATTGTGTTTAAGTTATTAAGTTATTATGTTATTGTTCGCTCCCAGATGGGTGTAATAATGAGAATCGATACAGTCTTAAATTTTTACTTGTAATAAAAGCCTGAACAATTAAGCGAACCCACGGTGTATGGATCGTTATGTAGAAAAGAAAATATTTCAAGGTCGAACACAAGGACTGAGATGAAATAAAAAATACGCAATGATAAAAAAAATAGAGTAAACCTAGACTAACATAAGAATGAGTGAAGCAAATCGCAATAAAGACAAGTAATATAATAATTGGGCAATGTAGATTCTAGAGATCAAGGTATCCGGTTACGGTTTTAGATTCAAGACTTCTAATAACTAGGACAAGGTTGGGATCATTAAGGAATGGTGTTTCTATGGTGGGAATGATCATGTGGGAGGTCTCTGAATCCACTATCCCAAATCGAATCAACTATTACCGGGTAAGTCTCAAGGCTCTAAAGATAGGACATATACTCAAACCAACTACTCAACCTAAGGGAATATAACTAACCTTCACCGGGTAAGTCCCAGGTTAAGTTCACTCAAGCAAGAAGTCTGGCACACTCAGTCCAATAAAAGGTTTTGAATCCTTTATTACCTAGAATCATCATCAAAGATACCTAAGGACGGAAATCACCGGGTAAGTCTCTTCCCAAGCTTAGATGTAAGCCTTAGAGGGATCTAAGGACTAAGGGTATAAAACACTCAATAAAGACTAGGATTTGGACAATCTAACACCCAAGCATAAATATATATCATTTATGGATCAGCAAAAGAAACCTTGGGTGGTTCTAAGATAAACCAAGGATGCGGTTCCTGAAGAACAGGCCGAGGTTCTAAAGAGCGAGGGTTAAACCAACTCTAAAAGAGAAATTCAAGCAATCACCCTATAATCGCAGGAGTTTAGCCAACAACACACATATTCAAATCAAGAAAGGTAAAAGAGAAATTCAAGCAAACTATAAGCAAGAAAGCAAAGAAAAGTAAGAAATACTTAGCAAGATGTCTTCAATATCCAAAAGCAATAGCAATCCAAAAATAAAGATAGAATCATTAATCCAAAAGCAAATTATTCAAGAACCTAATTATTTCTCTCCAAGAATTTTCTTTCACAAATCTTTCTCCAATTAAATCCGATAACAAGTGTTTTCTTTGGGAATGGTAAGTTGCAGCGTGTCCAGAGATGTCCTTCTATGTTGCAGGTTTAGGGTTTTAATATGGATCTTCTAGGACTGGACATGGGCCACCTCCAAGTTTCGTGCATCTTGGGCTATAAAAATGATAAACCGCGGTCGCGCCGGTAATGATCTCGGCCGCGGTTTCCTTCATAAGTCGGGGGCGCGGTTTGTAAAAGGCGTTCCTTCTCCTTGACTTCTTTCTCCAATCCTTTGGTGGTGTCCCTAGCTTCCTTTTGTTATCTGTTATGTTCCGCCTCGAGGCTTAGTCCTCATATACATCATTTCGCTCCAAAGCTTGCCAAATTTCCTGAAAACGAGACAAGAATCCGTGTAGACATCTATACTAGAATAATATGCAAGGTTAAGCCTAAATGTCACGGATCCATGTTTATGCATCCAATACAAAGGTAAGGGAAAATCTACCTAAATGTATGTCTAAACTAAGGACATAATTCATGTTATCAGTTATTACAAGCATGATTTTATGTTTTGAATTATGTTAGCATGATGATTTGGATATTTATTTTGTACTTGATCTTTACTTTCAATTGAGAGCTTGTTATGACTTTAATGACTGTATGATCTTCGAGAATGCTTTCCGTATTTGATTTTTCTTATAGTCAGCAACATGTTTTAGTTTGGATTTCAATACCATAATGGGATTTATCGAGTCTTTTTGGAAAGAACCGGATATGGGTGTTAAGATATTTGAGATGATTTGATCTTTAACCTAAGCGGCGTTTCACCATTTTATTTTGAAATGATTTGGTCTATGACCATAGCAGGCCTAGTACCCTATTATTTTGAGTGACACATAGGCGGTCATGCTCACCAATGGTGAAAAATCGTGGTTCGACAAGCTAGGGTTGTGCTTGGCTATTATGAATGGCGAGGACTGCACATGATCTGTGACTGTCGTGATCATCCCGTAGCTAGGTTAGGAGGTACCTTTGTGTTCAACTCGATTTGGGTTTGGACATGTTTTGAACTAGATAAATTTTGTGATTTGAATCATGATTTTTAAAGTAAAAATGCTCGAGCATGTTTTAGTATTATTATTGATTGATTTCGTGATGATTTTTTAGCAAGGGGAAAGGAGAGACCTTGTTACCCTATTTTCATTCAATTGACCATGTATTCATTATCCTGGTTATTTTTGTCTAATATGATGTCAGTGTGGACTTATGTGTATTGTCTTGGTTTTATAAGAAATGTTGAGAAGGACTTACGAACTTTGTATTAGTCTTTGACTTGTTTGACTTGACTTACGAAGCATTGTTTTGTGGAATCATGTGAAAGATTCGATTTTTTTAATAAGAAAAGATAGATGCGGCGTCGATTAACCTAAGCTCTAATACCACTTTGATACGGGGTATTAAAGACTCGATAGAAAGACAACAAAAAGAAAGAGATATGGAAAAAAGTTTTATATAAAGGAAAACGGTTTATAGCCATGAAGTACCATGACCTCAATAATAATTTCGTCATGATGCTTATCTTTTCTTATGCACCACCTAGAGAAAATGACAAACCAGAATTTAGGAAAACATTGATGAACTTTATTCAATCGACAAGCATGCCATACATATTATTGGGTGACCTAAATGAAATCCAAAATTCGTGTGAAAAACTTAGACACCCCACCCCCCGGGATGCCTAATAGATTCAACAGATTAATCAACTTCAAGGACACATGCCTTCTTCATGACCTCTCAACCCAAGGTTTAGAGTTCACATGGAGGAAGAGGAAAAAAGGTTAATACATACGAAAAATTAGATAGATTCCTAGCACACCACCAAATCCTGGATAAGTACCCGACGCTAGTAACAAGAAACCACGCCTTCACAAAATCAGACAATAACACAAACCATACCGCATGTCCGTTGATATAAATAATGGTGTTAAAATGAAAGGACAACCTTTCAAGTTCAAAATGATGTGGACAAGAAGAAAGGACTTTGAAAAGTTGGTTAAATAGTCATGGTGAGTCCAGTTCCTTGGGAACCACATATTTAACTTGGCAAAAAAAAAAACGAACCTTCTAAAAACAAAAGAAAAAGTTTGGAACATGACAACATTTGGAAATATATTTAGACAAGTTAAAAATTTGGATGAAGAGTTGGAGAGGATTCAAATAAATCTAATTCAAGGTTTTGTTGACAACTTAAAAAGGAGATAATTCCGTATGTTATGCAAAAGAAATGAGTTGATCAACTTTTAAAAACGTTTTTGGAGTCAATTTGTAAAAACGACCCACATAAAACTAACAAACCAAAATACAAAATACCATTATAAAATAACATGCGGGAGAATGAGTAGGATTATGATAAAAAGGATCACTATGGATGGTTGGATCAACACAAATGACCCAAGGATAATTAGGGAGGAATTTCGTAATGACTTTATCAAAAGATTCAAAGGATCAACTATCAGTCGAATTGACATGGACTCACAGTTAACACAAATTACTCAAGAGATCGCTGAAAGGGATAATGATTTCCTAACAAGACCGATAACAAATAAACAAACAATGTTTAACATCGGTAGTGACAAGGTAAGCAAGCCTTTCTATTGGAGTAAAGGAACAAGAAATACACCGTGCATTAGGTGTGAAAGAAGGGGGGGGGGGGGGGGGGGCTAACTATTAGAAAATCCGGAGACACAAATATTGTTTTACAATACAAACTTTAATGGAGATATTAGCGGAACCAGACAATGTGTAGGTTCGAGTATTATTAAAAAAGTACCTAAAGAACATAAACATCTAGAATACAACCCAAAAGAAAACAGATCATGACAATGGGAAAAGCTTTTATGTTTGAGAGAAAATTTTAGAAAGGGGCTTAAATGGAAAATGGGGGAATGAAGAGTATATAAAAGTCTGGATTGACAATTGGATAATGCCAAAACCTATCATCACTCAAACATAAATATTGATCTTACCAATACTCAGTTGGTCTAGTGGGATGTGATGCTAGACTCCTTAAGTGGTTAGTCTGGAGATTGAGTTCGAATCCTCCTGACAACATGCATGGAAAAACTGATATTGGGAGGGTATCCTCCAGCAATGAACTGAGAGCTACTTATAACCTTTCAAAAAAAAAAAAATATTGATCTTAGGGTATATGAGCTCTTCACCCTTGACAAAACATGGGACATGGTAAAAATAAAAAACATCCTTGGTGGATGCATCCCGGATCTAGTAATATCCAAATTTGAAACAATCCAAATTCCGACCAATAGATGTACGAACCGACTATATTGGACACCGGACAAGCATGGATGGTTCTCCACAAAGTTAGTAGTGGATCTGATCCGTGAGAAGAAAAAAGAATGGAAAACTACAATTGCTCATGATTTGGAAGCTAGATATGCCCCCAAAAAATCAAGAGTTTTATATAAATAAATCACAAATAAAAAGGTCTACAAACAAAGGAGAGACTAAGAACACAAAACATTATTGTTAATGGAATGTGTCTTGTGTAACCATAACTTGGATGACCTTTGACACGTATTGATTGATTGTCCGGTAACAAGACAAACAATGACAAACATGGTATCAATACCGAGTAACGCATTTAACGGAATCAATTGGAACCCATACCATCCATGTGAGGCTTTAAAGCAACTAAGAGTTGACCTTGAGTGGGAGGAACTAAAATTTGTTTTCTTCACTTGGTGGAGTTATGGTATTTTAGAAACCAGGTGGTTTTCAATAACAAGGAATTTTTTAAAAAGAATAACATTATGGAATTTATATTATTCCATATCAAAACATGGGTATAAGTCAAGAATGAAGAACCCAACTAAAAAAATGCAACATAGTGTAAGGAGAAAAAGAGAAAAAAAAAAACATAAAATGGAATCACCAAATAATAATTTTGTGAAAATCAATTTCGATGGATCTAGAACGGCTAATGACACATCCGCTTTTGACTTCATCGCACGAGATCACAATGCTAATGTCGTATCCATAGAGTTTTGTAAAGTTAAAAGAACTTGGATTGCGAAAAAACTAGATCGAGGGGGATATTCTCAATATTATCATATGTGGGGTATCTGGAAACCACCATGACAAGCAGAAGTTCTTATAGGTGACATTTTGTTTCATTTGCATTCGTTCGAGGAAGTCCGGATCAAGCATATTTTCAAGGAAGTCAACAATGCGGCCGATGCTCTTGTTGTCCTAAACTAGTTACACCCTGCTGCCAATACTGATATTTCTCAAGTGGTTGAAGAGCTCTTGATTTTTGGTAACACATTTCGTGATTGTTTGTCGTAGATGACCTCTCGGACTACTAAGCTTTCTATCTAACGTTCCGAATAACTTTCCATGTAAAAAAAATAAAAAATTCACAACTCTCAAACATAACCCTAACCTCAACCACAAATTGACGAAGCAAACTAAAAACATTTGAAAAGTTTATAAACCGAACACACACAACTAAAATCCTAACCCACCCAACTAAACCGAGTCGTAGTGTAAAATTTCAAATAAGAAAATTTATTTTACAGGCTGTTTTCTAAATAAAAGTTTTGAAGGAATAGGACGACTCGACGAGGTCGAAATAATAGAGGTCTTTATTTGGGAGAACAGTTCGTATTTAGGGTTTGCTGTCTCAAGTTTCTTTTGAATCTTTTTCAATTGGGGTTCCCGTTTCCATAGAACTGCCACAGAAAACCTTACAAATCAGTTTCTCAGATTGAATTGGTAAGGAAATATAATTTCCGTGATATACGTGCTTCCAGAGGGCTTCAGTAAGAATCTCATAGATGGCTCGAAGTGTTTCGCGTTCTCCGTCTTACCGGCGGAGACATTCGCCGTCGCCGGTGAGACACAGGCACAGCCGTAGAAGTCGACGGGATCGAAGCCGTTCACCTTATAGCAGGTATCTTATTCAGTTGATTTCTATATGTATTGGACGAAGACAATGCAAAATCTATGCCTAGTATAGAAAAAGTTTGAGCCTTGAACTGCTGTTTTGGCTATAATTTGCTTACGCTGTTGTTTCGCTAAACTAAAAACAACTAAATGCCAATTTTAAGTATCTAACAAGGATTTGGGAGAATTTAAACTAAATAGAATGAGATTAGGTTACATTACTTTCGTTTCGATCACAATGTGTAGTGGAAGAGTCTAGTCTCTCTGTTCTTAAGGAGTCTAGAGGGAATCTTAGTTCCTATTTCAACTGTAATGAGCTCCTAATCAAACAGTAAGTGAAACCAAAGGGATAGTTCATCGTAATATCCAGTTATCGTTTGGCCATATTCTGCTATTTTATCTTCGATTTAGGATTTGATTAGGACATAGGTTGAGCTGCATACAGCAAGATTGTACCAAAGTGATATGATGTGATTATGATATTGTATCCAGGCTATCCAGCAAGATTATGCCGAAGTGATAGTTTCCAGGATGTCATAATAAACTGAACCTAAGTGATAATGGAAGGATCCAAGCTAAAAAGATAGTTATGACATTAAATTTGAAGTGTTTATGCATCGTAATTCTGTTATGTAGGAAACGAAGTCGTTCGAGCTCCCCTCGTCATCGCAGAAGCCGGTCACCTGTCAAGCGTCGCAAAAGCCGATCCCCAACCCCACGACGCCATAGACGACATAAAAGTCCGAGTCCCTCACCTGTGCGAAAATCAAGGAGTCCTAGTATTTCATCATTGGAAAGGAGGAGTGCTCTTCTAAAGCTGAAAAAAGAAGAAGAAGAAAAGAAAAGGTTGATGCCTAAGTTTTTGTAATTGCTTAATTGCTATTAACCAATCTTCTGTTCTGCACTTATGCTTAGCAGGGAGCGAAACCATCATTTTTACTCACACTTGGACTTGGTTGACATTATTGCTTGATTAATTATTTCCTTGTATCCCAAATATACCAACTAAAATACTGTGTGGAAGTATATTTCTGCATTTAGAATCTGTACCAAAAAGATACTTCCATGTCACGAAGGCTTCAATCACTGTTCATACCAACCATCTATTGATAAGTGCAGGTCTTGTGAGACTTCAGTATTGTTTTGATTTTTCCATAAATCTTTACATTGATAAACTTTTAACTGGATATACCACTTTCACGTTTTAGTTTTAGCTCCCAATGCTGTTTGCTGATAGTGATATGTGACGTGTCTTTTAGCTTAATTGTGATATTCTGTTTTTACGGTTAGGTTTGAAATTCTACAGGTTGCTTGAGATTCTTTACAGGCTTTTCTGAAGGAAGCTTCTGCTATTGTTCCACTTGTTAATTTGATGAACTATTGCTGCGTCATTTATCTACTGTTGCCAGTGTTAAAAATCTCATTTGTTGTCAACCAGACATCTGCTAGAGGTATGCTTTCAGTGGTTTGATAATAAAACAGTTAAGTTTTCTGATGAGGATTTGGATTGAATTTCAGGATGGTGATGTGAAGTTGTCTCATCGTTATTGAGCTCATTGCTATTAATTGACTAGTTTGTGCTCCCATCCTTCACTTACCTCCCTTTTTGAATCTTCCATTGACTTGTGTTCATGTGCTATCAGGATTCAGCAAGAAATAGAGCTAAAGCTATTAGAAGAAGAGACTGCAAAGAGGATAGAGGAAGCAATACGAAAGAACGTAGAAGACAGGTTAAACTCTGAGGGCACTAGATTAGAAATTCAAAGACGTACAGAAGATGGTAGGAAGAAGTTGTTTGATGACATTGCTACACAGCTTCAAAGGGAGAAAGAAAATGCGTTAATGGAAGAAAGGCAGAAAGCTGTGAGTATCTTCTTGTTGATTTGCTCCTACATATCATATCAAAGTTTATATAAAGCTTATAACATTATTAATCAAAAGATCCAAGAATGGTCTAAGAAAAATACATGTAGATTTGTTTACTCTTCTCAACCCTTGTCCGAAAACGCCAATGTATTTCAACATATGACAGAAAAAACATGAAATAATTGGTTTATATTTGCTTTTTTTTTATAGGCTTTTGTTTTGTAGACCCCTCTAATTTTACCTATCTATAATTCCTCCATAGATGAATTGGATCAAAACGTCAAATATGGGTATATTTACTAAATGAGTTTATGTTATGGGTACTCTTAATAGAGTAATAGCGGTAAAAGGCCTAATTAGCCATTAACCCAAAAAAACATTGACGATATGAACTAAATATTGAAGCTAAAACTTTTTAGTGCATGCATTGTGGAAAATATATTGATACGGGTTATTTTGAATAGGAACAAGAGCGGAGGGAGAGGGAGGAGTTAGATAGAGTGCTTGAGGAGAACCAGAGAAGGGTAGAAGAGTCTCAAAGATTGTTGGCCTTGGAGCTCCAGAGGGAGGAGGAGGAACGGCAAAAGGAACTGGAGATGATACAAAGACAGAAGGAAGAAGCTGCTCGGAGAAAGAGACTAGAAGAGGAAGAAGAAAGAGCAAAGCAGATCTTGTTGGGTAAATCCAAACCCTGGCAGAAATCATCTTATGGCAATGGTTTGTAGAGTTGATTTTTGTTTGCAAAATATCTTAGTATGTATGTTAAAATTATATCAAAGTACTGATTGATCCCTAGCACCCATAGTTATGTCAATGGGTTCATATTGCCATGACATTCCTTTCAAGGGCCTTGTTGTCTGTACTTTTTGAACTAGTTATTGATGATTATATAGTGTTTTCTTCATAGACATCCCCAAATTTAGGGTTGTTCAACCGTCCAAAACCGACCCAATCGGACTGAACGTGATCTGGATTAAACCCAAACTTTGGAATTTCTAGGATTAAGGATTAATCCCAAATAGGGTTGCTCGAAGCTAGGCCCGGACGGATTGACCTCAATGTAGGGTTGTTCGAAGTTAGACCCGGAAAGCATTTGTACCGACCCTAACACTAAACATTACAGTTGATTTTTGGTCCAACAAATTTGATGTTTTGGGTCGGTCCGGGTAGGGTTTGGACCGATGAATGGCTCTACCTTAATGTTTAGGATTGGATTGGTTTGGTTTATTAGGTTCGGTCCATATGGGTTCGGTCTTGTTCCTATTTGGACCCTTTTTTTGAACATTTAGTTTTTTCTTCTTCTCAATTTCAATACTATTGCAAAGCTTCAAATCAATGTTCATACATTTGATGTTGTAGTGTTATTTTAACTGTTTATTTGCAAAGTTTCGTATCATAAGGAAAAAGTTCGATAAATTATAAAAAAAAACCTGGTCAAATTAGCTAAGTAAGTCATTTTGAAATGTCTCTCCAGTAACTAAGCTCATGGTATAAATATGTCTAAAAAATTACCTCTAATTAAATCCCTATGTTTAAAAAATGTATCCCTAATTAAATCCTAAAAAAATGTACCCCTAATTAAATCTCTGGTAAAACTTGAAGCGGTACAAATAAAAATAGAACAGAGTCTATTTGACCAAATTCTTTAAGAAAAAACTTAAAACACTGGATTTTTATCCAAATTGTAAAACACATCAATTTAGAGTAAATTCGAAATAATCAAAAGTTTCAAATCGAAATCATGATTCTACTCTTCTAAGAAGCATATTATTCGGACTGATTTGAACCGAAAATTAGATTGCTCTAATTCGTAATAACATTTTTGTATACCAAAAACGAGTCGTAATAATATGGTGTTCCGATCAGTCTCAGATCGGGTCGGGTGTAACAATACATGTTGATTCAAAACTATAACGCTTTGCACATGCTTAATTTAATAAATTAATGATCATTCGACATCATATTGTATTAAACATGTTTAGAGGTGAAGGTTAGCACTTAACAATATATGTGGGATATACACCTGTACGTCAATGTTATCGTTATAGCTTATACTTCATGTTTTGCGCGTGATTATGATTAAGTTT
Source organism: Fagopyrum esculentum (assembly GCA_033239045.1). Taxonomy (NCBI): domain Eukaryota; kingdom Viridiplantae; phylum Streptophyta; class Magnoliopsida; order Caryophyllales; family Polygonaceae; genus Fagopyrum; species Fagopyrum esculentum. The sequence continues at coordinate 143,399,575 of BSUD01000003.1, forward strand.
TTTAGGTCCGGGGAAGAGTATAATTTACTGTAATATAATTATTTATTCGGTAACACAAATTATTGTCATGTAATTATGTAAATGAAATATTCATTATCAAGTTTCAAGTACGGAGAATAATATAATCAATCTAAGGACAACCGCTTAAGACTATAAGTTCATTGTTTTGGTATAAATAGTAATTATAAAAATAATAATAATGAGGCATAACCTAACATGACATGTGAAAAAAAGTGAGGCGATTTAAGGTAAAGATGATACGCGATAAATTTAATGTGGTGAAGATATGTGGCGATAGTCACTTCTGTTTTACTATTATACTAGTTTAATTTTCGTACCTTATATGAGTTGTTCTAATATAAACAATTTGTTCTAATTTTTAAAAGATTTAGAATTAAAGTTTATGACCCAGATTGAGATTTTTTTTCTTACACCTCAACAAAAAAGCGATAAAACTGACGAAACCCTAGGGCGATTTGGCGTTCTGCAGCGGCGGCAAGTGCTTTCTCTCGCAAACGTTTGTGCCTCCCTCCTAATAAGTGAGGGCTAGGTGTTTTTTGGTGTTTGGTGATTCTGTTTCTAACGGTGGATGCTTTGGATCGGCGAGTGATGGATAGAGGAAAGGGTAAGATTCATCTTACTGAGGACGAATGCAAGGTTCTGGATGTGACAGGAAAAAGCGCTGATTCGGTGGGATTGGATTCAGTTGTTCTGATAGGATCTGTGCACACTACAAGACCATTCAACTCCTATGCCCTTCATGCAACGATGAAAGGGGCATGGCGATTGGCTAACGGTTTCAAGTTCAGGGAATTGAAACAAAACCTGTTCATTTTCCAATTTGTAACGGTTGAGGATAAGAACATCATAATGAAGGAGGGCCCATGGCATTTTGACAAGGCGCTGATTATGTTGAAGGAACCTGGACATACTCAACCATCGAAGATGGAGTTCACCCATGTTCCGTTCTGGATAAAGGCCCAGGATCTCCCACTCGGCTGTGCGAATGAGGTTTTGGCTAAGGAGATAGGTCAGTTGATGGGTGGTTTTCTCGAGTATGATGCCGAGTCGTTCTCTGGTCTCAGTAGTGAGTTGCGGATTAGGGTGTTGCTTCAGATCAGTAAACCGTTACGTCGTGGAGTTCTTATAACGGTTAATACCCAACGTCTTTGGATTCCAGTCCGGTATGAAAAACTCCCTAATTTCTACTATACTTGTGGTAAGCTTGGCCATGTGGAAGGAGAGTGCACGGATGATGAGGCTAAAGCTTTTCCAAACGAGTATGGTGATGTCCTTAGGGCCCCAACAACTCGCTCTAATCGGGATAAAAAGTATAATGCATGGGGACCTCAAGGTGCTACAGTCCCTACAGGGGATGGGGATTTGGATAAGCAGGACCAGTCTTTAACTTCATCAAAAGAGACTGTTCAGAAGAGACGGCTGAGAGATCTGGATAGTTTGTTGGATGTCAAGAATGACGATGATCTGCTGGGGTTGTCGGGTGAGGTGGAGTCAGTACTGTCATCGAAAGTTAATAGGGTTCGACTAGAACATACCCCCTCTAAGATGCAACAACAAACTGTTACTTTAGATGATATGGATACACAAACCACCATTGTCAATGTGGATTCAGGAAGGAAGGAAAATCAGAAATTGAAATGGAAAAAGGTTGCCAGAAGTCCATTGAGTGGAAGTGGAGATCCGGGAGTTCAGGATCACAGTAGTGGAAAGAGAAAAGCTAGGGAAGGACATGACATCGCACCTATTCTGAACGGGGAGCAGAAACGTGCAAAGATTGATCATGAATATTCAGTGGCCGGAGAGACGGAAGTGCTCTCCCGCCAGGATCAATGAGTATACTCAGTTTTAACTGTCGAGGATTGGGCAGAGGCTCGGCAGTTACGAGACTAGCAACACTAGTCAGAGAGAAAGAGCCCGTGTTACTCTTTTTGAGCGAAACAAAGAGTAATGCTAGAAGGATGGAAATAATCCGAAGGAGGCTGCAGTTTGAGGGGTGTTTCGTTGTCGATAGTATTAGATCAGCAGGAGGGCTGTGTTTAATGTGGAAAAATGGCCTCGACGTTAGGGTGGAAACTTACACACAACATCATATTGATGCAAGAATTGATGGGTGGAGGTTTACTGGGATTTATGGGTGGTATAAGCCGGCGGAGCGGGTTTATACTTTGGAGCTTCTCAAAAGGATCAAGGTTGATGTGATGGAGGCATGGGTTGTTATGGGAGACTTCAACCAAGTCTTAAGCTCTGCGGACAAGTCAGGCGGTAATCCTGTGTCTTATCAGGGTGTTGTTCAGTTCCGGGAGACATTGGAGATATGTAACCTCCGGGAATTGAGGTATGTGGGACAGCGATTTACATGGGATAACGGACAACAGGGAAATGAGCTTATTCAGGAACGTCTTGACTTGGGCTTTGCAAATGATGCATGGCTTGCGTGTTTTCCTCATGCACAGGTTAGGCACTTAGCACGTATTAACTCTGATCATGTGCCCATATTGCTGGAATTAACAGATGATGAGGAGAAGGGACAAACGGGTGGGCTTCAACGTCCGTACCGGATGGAGGCTACTTGGTTGTATGAGGAGGGATGTGATGTTGTCTTACGGAATGCATGGGATAACCCGGGGTCCTCGCACGTGGAGCATGACATAATGGCAAAAATTGGACGATGTGGTCAGGACTTAAAATGTTGGGGGAATCAAACTTGTGGGAATGTTAGCTTCAAACTGAAGAGCATTAGACGACAGCTGCGAGGTATACAAGATTGTGGGATTAATGGGGATTCGATTCTCAGGCGGCGGGAATTAGAGAAACAGGAAAGGGATTTGTTGGAGAAGGAGGAACTAATATGGTATCAGCGAGCTAAAGCCAACGAGATGAAGTGGGGAGATCGAAATACTGCTTATTTTCACAAGAAAGCGTCTGGGCGGCGGCAACGAAATAAAATTACTCGGTTGGTTGACAATGAAGGTAGGCCCTGGAAAACAACGCTAGGTAAGTTGGAGGTTGCTTTGAAGTACTTCTCTGAACTATTTACTTCTGGAATCAACGTCTCTTTGCCTGTTGTGGGAGGAGCGTCTGTTGGTGTATCCATGGTTGACAATGACGAGCTGTTGAGAGATTGCACCATCGAGGAAGTGAAGGGGGCGCTGTTTAGTATGCATCCCACGAAGTCCCCGGGTCCGGATGGTGTACCGGCTCTATTCTATCAAAAGAACTGGGGGATGGTGGGAGAGGAGATCACAAAAGTCATTATCGGGTGGTTCAATGGAGAAGATTTTCCGGATGATCTCAACTATACTTACATTTCCCTAATCCCGAAAGTCAAAGATCCTCAAGCTATGAAAGATTTGAGACCAATAAGCCTTTGTAATGTAATCTATAAGATCTATTCTAAGATTCTGGCAAATCGGCTAAAGTCTTGTCTTAAGTGTTTGATTTCAACTAATCAAAGTGCTTTTGTTCCGGGTAGACTCATTACAGATAATGTTTTGGCGGCCTTTGAAATCTTCCATTATATGAAGACTAGGGAAGGCGGAAGGGGATGGATGGCTCTCAAGCTGGATATGGCTAAGGCTTATGACCGTGTGGAATGGTCTTATCTAGAGGGGGCTATGCGGAGTATGGGGTTTGCGGAACGCTGGATTGGACTCATAATGAAGTGTATGTCAACGGTAACCTTCTCGGTTTTGATGGATGGTATGGTGTCAAACGTGTTCTCGCCACATCGCGGATTGCGACAAGGTGATCCGCTTTCTCCTTTCCTGTTCTTACTTTGTGCTGAGGGATTGTCTTCTATGATCAGGAAAAGTGAGTCTGACGGATTTTTTCAAGGGATAAAGATTGCTCGTAGTGCCCCAAGGGTATCACACTTATTTTTTGCGGATGATAGTGTTATTTTTGCAAGGGCTTCTGTTGCACAATGTTCGGAGATAAGAAAGATTCTTCATGAGTATGAAGCTGAGTCGGGACAACAAGTGAACCTTGCAAAGTCGGAGATGTCATTTAGTAAAAATGTGAGTGGCGATACTAGAGATCGTATTCAAGCAACCTTGGGAATTCGGGAGGTGGATGTTCATGATAAGTATTTGGGTCTTCCGACGTTGGTAGGTAGATCAAAAAAGGTTATCTTTGCCAATGTTAGAGAGAGGATTTGGAAGAAATTAAAGGGATGGAAGGAGAAGTTTCTTAGTCCAGCGGGGAAGGAGGTCCTCCTGAAAGCAATTATTCAAGCCATTCCTCAATACACTATGTCTTGTTTCTTGATGCCGGATGAGGTATGTCATGATATAGAGACCATTATGAATAAGTTCTGGTGGGGCAACACTGAGAATAAAAGGAAAATTCATTGGATGTCGTGGCAGAGAATGACGAATGCTAAGGAATCTGGAGGCATGGGATTTAGACATTTGAAAGCTTTTAATTTAGCAATGCTTGCTAAACAAGGTTGGCGGATAATTACGGACCCCGACTCTCTGATCGCTAGGCTTCTTAAGGCTAGATATTTTCCACATTCCTCTTTTATGCAGGCTGCTGTGGGTTACAGACCCAGTTATTCATGGAGGAGCTTAATTCACGGAAGGACTGTTCTGGAAGCAGGTCTTTGTCACTCGGTGGGGAGTGGAACTGCTATTTATGTATGGAAAGACGGATGGATCCCTCGGCCGGTTTCTTTCAAGCCGGTGGCTGTTCCATCTAACGCTGAAGCGGACTTACGTGTTATTGACCTGATTGATTGGGGTACAGGGACTTGGAGGGGTGATGTTGTGAATGCATTGTTTCAACCTTGTGATGCTTCTGTTATCATGAACATCAATTTACTCACGCCAGACATTAAGGACGATGTTTATTGGTTCCATAACTCATCAGGAGTTTATTCAGTGAAGTCGGGTTATTACTGGGCTTGTAATCTGCACCAATTCTCTAGTATTGGCGGGGAAGGTCCTTCGACATCTCAACAGAAAGGTTTTTGGAAGGGAATATGGTCTTCTAAGGTAATGCCATCGGTCAGAGTGTTTGCATGGAGAGTATGCAAGGGGGTGATTCCGTGCCGGATGAATCTTGCCTATCGCAGGGTGAGCGTCTCTACTTTGTGTGATGTATGTGGTATGGAAGAGACTGAACTTCACGTTTTGCTTCACTGTCGGGTCAATCGGACGATTTGGAAAGCTTTTCCGGAGGTGGCTGGCCTTGGACGAAAGTCTGTGGATGTGGGTCAGTGGGCTTGGGAAGTATGGTGTAGGTTGGCGGGTGATGGCTTGCGAAACTGGATGGTGGTGTGTTGGAGGATATGGAAGGGCAGAAACTCACGGATCTTTGAAGGCGTTCTAGTGGATGAAGTTCAGCTGTTACATGAAATCACAGTTGAGCTGTGTAAATCGGCGGTGGAGACCTCGGCTGTTGTGCAGAGTGCGGATTCAATGGGTGGGCGGGGATTGTCGAAGTGGTGCAGACCGTCTGCTGGTGTTATCAAAATCAACTGTGATGCGGCGGTTCATCGTGATGGTCGAGCGGGCATTGGATTAGTAGCGAGAAACTCACTGGGGGTGGCTATACTCGCTGCTTCGAGGTCGATCCATCCTACCCCCACGGTTGACTTAGCTGAAGGCCTTGCTGTTTGGTGGGCGGTGGAGCTGGCTATTGATCATGGGTGGCCAAGGATAATTTGCGAATCAGATGCGAAGACGGTGGTGTGTTTACTTAACGGGGATAAGCATATTCGTGGCCCGTTAGGAGAATTAATCTCCTTGATACTAAGGAGAGTATGTTCCCTGGATAACTGCATATGGTCCTTTGTCCCTAGGTCTTCAAATGGGGTTGCTCATTCCATGGCTGCTCTTCTTCCTCCTCTCCCTGTTTTTTATTCTAATTTGTGTGGTTTTCCTAAACACTTTGAGGATTTGTTGATACTGGATGATGCTAATATATAAGCTGTTGTGAGTTCAAAAAAAAAAAAAAAAGAATTAAAGTTTATGTATTTTGATTTTATAAATACTCGATAGTCACTTTTGTGAACGATTTTTTGTAGGATAGAGTAATTTTTTTAGAAGTTCCTCCACTCTAAATGCTCTCTCCTTGCCCAAAGAGAGCGTGAGCCGTCACGCGCCTCTTTGATCTCCCTTCCGGATGACCGGACCGAAGTGAAACCGTCGCCCCTCCGTCAAGATCTCCGACCTCCTACCACGCCATCCAAACCTTCACCCTCGCCCTCCCCCTAGTCCGTTTGAAACCATCCCTGAAGAGTTTATTATCTCCAATAACCAACAAATTTTGCTTAACCACCCACAACCACCACCGATAACCTCCGTCGACCTTATTCCCCCTTCCATTTCCAACGCCACATCCTACCCCCATAAACAGTCGCCCCACACCAATCACTCCAAGTCTTCCCGTCTCCACCATGAATGAATCCCTCATAACCTCTGTCGAAGGTCCTGAAAAGGACTTTCAGGGCGAAGCTCCATTTGAATGTCAACCACCCTCATCCATGCCTTCCCAAGAAACTATTGGGCTGAACCAGGTTGGGGAAGCTTAAACGTCCTCCAACACCCAGCCTTCTCAGTTACCCAACCTTCTTAAAGAGCCCGCCTCTTCCCTAGGTGACATTAATGAAAACATTTATGAAAAGACACCTATGGCCGTTTCCTCGTTCGCGTACAAGGATGTTGTCGCTAAGAAAATTCCTTGGGAGCACGTGCCCCTGACATTCACTCCGGGACTTGAGTCTGGCACGATTACCTTCTCACATGACAACGTTGCCGATTCTCTACGCAAATGGAGCCTCTCTCTCGTTGGATATCCTCTTGGCCGGCCAATTTCCTACTCCCGTATGCGTGACTATGCATCTTTTGCATGGGCTTCAGTTGCTTTGTCCAAAATTCTCTACAATGAACATGGTATCTTCGTATTCCAGTTTGACAACCATGACGACTTTACTGCTATCCTTAGTGAAAGCCCTTGGGCCACAAATGGATCAACCACACTTCTCTTGAAAAAGTGGATGCCTGAACTCAAACTCGACTACTCGAATCTTCGCTCGTTCCCAATCTGGGCAACACTTCATGATCTCAACTTTAGATTTTGGTCAAGCCATATGCTAGAGAAAATTGGCTTTACAATAGGGACTCTCATCCTTACTGATTCTAAGTTGGCTAATCATGATGCCCTTGGGTTTGCTCGTATACTGGTTGAAGTCCATGCAGCTAAGCCTCTTCTCAGGGAGATCCGATCGGTTGGTCCTGATGATACCATCTTCGTTCAAAATATCACGTACGATTGGGTTCCACCACACTGCCTTTCATGCTTGGTCATTGGCCATAATTGTAAGCCTAAACCTGAAACCTCAAAAGAATCTTATCCCTCCTCTAAACAGGCACCCCGTCGCTCCATACCAAACCCTAATTCCAATCCTATTCTCCCCACTCCTAATGACTCACTAAGATTGCCTTTGAAAGTTGATGCCTCCACTCCATTCATCCCTCCTAACACCAACCCAAATCTACAACCTCCCTCTAAACCTAACCATACCATATCTTCAGATGCGTCCACTCTGGACAGTCAAGTCCTTCCCAACAAGGTTCCCTCCTCTTCTTCTATCCCTCTCTCGTCAACCCATCCCAATGCCATTGTTGCTTGTGATCCTACCTCTTCCATCGAACCAACCCCCTCAAAACAACAACATGCCCCTAACCTTTCTCCATCATCTTTTATCCCTGGCTCACCCGCTCCATCTTCTCCCCCCTCCCCCCCTTCTTTCCCTCTTGGCATCAGAGTTGCCCAGGTGCCATTACAACTTCTTAATTAATCTAAAAATATGCTCCTGAAACATTAGGGGATTAAACCACCCTAATAAGCAAAAGACCGTTCAAGACTTTGTCAAGAAGAATGATATTGATATCCTGGCTATCATTGGGACCGGATTAAAGGCTAACAAAGAGCAATGTATAGTCAAGTATCTCCTACCAACTTGGAGTCAAGTTTCAAATTCTCCATATGCCCATAATTGCCAACTTTGGATCTAATGGAACCCTTCAAAGCTTCAGCTTACTCCTTCCATCATCACTGACCAGCTAATGCATTGCAACATCATCAAACCTCTCAACACTCTTGATCATACCACCATTCTTGAATGCCCCATTGTATATGCCCACAACTCACCCGAAAACCGTTGCAGTCTTTGGTTCTCTATCTCCACCATCAACATGCTCAACTCCAATTCACCTTGGGCCTTGCTTGGTGACTTTCATGTCACACTTTCCCTCAATGAAAAATCCTCCAACAATACTCTTGCATCTCTCAATCATCCACTGAACTTGCATCTTGCTTTGACCTAAACAACCTCTCTTACCACCCTTTGCCGGTTGTAAATATACCTGGAATAATAAGCATATTGTCTCGCGAACTTGGTGCAAACTGGATAGGGTCATCACAAATCCTATATGGTACTCTTATTATCCCAACTCTCTGGTTCACTTTGATCATCCTAACATCTCGGATCACTCCCCGGCTTTACTCACTCTTGAATCCAGTTCTACTAAACTCCATCAACCCTTCCGCTTCAACAATATGTGGGCCATTCATTAGGACTTCTTGCCTTGTATCGCTGACTCCTGGAAGCACGATGTCTCTGGCAACCCCATGTACATGCTCACAAGAAAGCTTAAGTTGCTCAAACGCAAACTAAAGAAATTCACGAGTATTAGACTTGAGGAGATTCACAATGATATTCATGACAACAGAAAGCTTCTAAAAGATACCCAGATGGCCCTTCAAAACAATCTTCATGATATCAGTCTTCAAGAGATCGAGCAAGCCACAATCATCAAGCTAAATGAAAGCATTTCTAGCCTCAGAGTCACAATGGCGCATTTATTCAAAGCCAAATGGATTAAGCATGGTGATCAATGTGATTCTTATTTCTTCATAAGCATTAAAACCCGAAGAAGTAGCAATAAAATCATCACCATTAAGAACAATGTTGGACATACCATCCAGGATCCCGACCTGATTACCACTACCTTCACCAACCACATCAAAACCAACTTGAACCCAGCCAATCATAACCACCATACCCCCTCCTGACCTAGCCATCCCCAAGATTAGCCCTTCTAACATCAATGCTCTTTCTATGCAGGTTACTCATGAGGAAATCAAACCTACTCATTTTAGTATCAGGTATAACAAAGCCCCTGGACCGGATGGCTTCAACGCTTATTTCTATAAGGCTACTTGGGACATTGTTAATTGTGACTTCTCTGATGCTATCATCGATTTCTTCTCTACAGGAGAAATGCTAAAGCAAATCAAACATGCTTCGATATCGCTTATTTCCAAGTGTGACAACCCTGAGAGCCCTTCTGACTTCAGGTTTATCTCTTGTTGTAACGTCACTTACAAGACCATTGCCAAGGTTCTAACTACCGGTCTCAACTCAGTTCTTCACACGGTTATAGGACCTTACCAAAGTGCTTTTGTCAGCAATAGATCCATAAAGCACAATGTGCTTATCTTTCAAGAACTTCTCCACAAATATAGCCTAAAACATATATCTCCTTGTGTTGCAATGAAGATTGATATTACCAAATCATTTGACACAATTGACCATGGCTTCATCCTTCACTGCCTCAAGCTGATGGGGTTTCCTAATCTCTTCATCTATCGGATCAAGGAATGTACCGCAACTGCTTCTTACTCCATCAACATCAATGGTTCTCTCAAGAGTCACTTCAAAGGATCTAGGGGCCTTAGACAAGGTTGTCCCTTATCCCCACCTCTCTTCACCATTGCTATGGAGTATCGCTCACAAATGATCTACCAGAATGCATTGAATCCGGACTTCAATCTTCATCCAAAGTGTCGCAACCCTCGCATCACACACTTATGCTTTGCGGATGACTTAATGCTTTTTTGTCGAGGGGACATTCACTCCATCACCACCCTGAAATCCACCCATGATTCCTTTGGTATGCTCTCTAGGCTTAAAATCAACCTCACAAAGTCTGATATCATCCTGGGTGGTATTTCCCAATCTGCGCAGGCTAATATCTCTCAGGCTACGGGTTTCACCAAGGGCACTCTCCCATTTCATTACTTAGGTGTGCCTATTGGTAGTAGGAGGCTTGCAATTGCTGACTTCCTCTCCCTCATTCATAAGAATACCAAGAGGATCCAATGGAATGCAAAGCTTCTTTTGTATACTAGATGTATCTAGATTATCTCCTCAATTTTAATGGCCCTCTACCATTACTAGAGTTCCGTATTCCTTTTGCCTGCCTCAATCTTGAATAAGATCCAATATTTGCTTAGATCGTTCCTTTGGTCTGGTAAAGATGTCAACAAACGAGCTTTAGTTGCCTGGTATACGGTATGTGCCTCCAAGAAGGATGGTGGTCTTGGCTTCCTGGATATTCATTCGCGCAATAAGGTCTCATTGGTTCGGTTCATCTATGACATTGATCGTAACCCTAATAACTAGTGGGCCTCATGGAACTCTTCTAATCTACTGAAAAGGCAGTCGATTTGGGATTGCCATGCTAGATCGCACCATAGCCACTACTGGAAATACTCTCTTGTATATTCGTGTGAACTCACCTTGCCAGCCTCTGGGATCAACAAGATCACTACCATCTTTAGCTCTAATGGTTCGTTCGCCCTTGAGAAGGCCTACACCATCTTCCAGTCGACCCCCCCCCCCTCCTGTAGCGACATGCCAAATTATTTGAACCAAGTTTAATATCCCCAAATGTAGTCGTATAGCTTGGATATCGAGTCTTCAAAGACTTACCACTCTCACCAAACTTCACCAATGGAACGTGATTGAGAATAACACTTGCAAGCCGTGTACTTGTCGGCCTGAGGACGATGATCACCTTTGGTTTGGTTGTAGCTACACTTCTCTTATCCTTGATATCATCTCAAGATGGGCAATTGTTCCCTACCCTGCCCCTTACATACACAACATCTGGCCTTGGCTTAGCTCGCACCCAAACCCAAAAAGCAACCTCCTTGAGTCTACTCGTGTAACTGCTATCACTGCTGCAATCTACTTCGTATGGAAAGCCCGCAACAACCTAATCTATAACAAGACCTTCACTAGAGCCATCGACGTACAGTGCGGATGATGCCCTAAGAGTCACCAAACTTCACCTCTCACACCATTGGAAGGATCACTCCACCCAGTCCCTTGCTACTGCTAGAATGCTCGAGATATCTCTAGTCTAATTTCTCTCTTCTCCACTCTGTTATGCTACTTGTTTTGAACTTCCACCTTCTCATGTATATCCCCTTTACTCTCAATACAAGTACTTTTCAAAAAAAATAAAAATAAAAATAGAAATTGTGATAAAAATGAAAGTAATATATTCTTAGATAAAAATTGTCTAATTATAAAATTGTATATACTTTATATATAAGTCATTTTCATATTAATAAAAGTAAAATATAATTAAAAAAATTAAAAAAGAAAAAATTTGGTAAATTTAATTTTCAACTCAAAAAATATAATATTTGTTAGCAAAGTACTTGTATTATTATTCAAATAGTGTGTTTTGTTAGCTTAAAATTTTGTATTAGTAGTCTACATATTCTTTTTACTTGTTTGTTCTTTTTCCAATAATTTTATAATATCATGTAATTTTGAACTTCAAAGGTCCGATTAGAGTTACTAAGAATCATTCCCGAAAACGGTGTATTACCAAATTAATCAAATATCATATTTATTTAGCAACTAAAATAGAATGTTAGAAATTTTTAACACAGTAATTTTATTTTCATTAACTTTTTTTCATTTCATCCCTCTTACATATCTAAAATTTTGAAATAAATACATAAATAAGTGGATATATTTAAAACTGAAATTACATGGGGAATAATAGTCCCCAAGTTAAAAGATTGTTGTGCTAAAATGATAACCCTAACAACCATGCACTTTGAAAAGGCAAAAGCTGCGTGACACCTAATTCTCCATACGTTAAGATCTCAACTATCATTTACACTTGAATGTTTCATTATCCAATTTCATCTCCACCTTATAATGCACATTTCTTGGCTCACGACAATCTCCTCGTACAGATCTAAACTCCACACTTTTCGTTGATATCTCCATTTTTACACATTTTTTATTCTATTTAAACTCTCGCTCTCTATGTCTAGATCAGATAACTGTAAATCGTTATCGATGACTATATCTTTGTCGAGATTGGCGTTTGTTCTTACGCTCCTACTGTCTTGTTATTTCACCAAACCAGCTGCTTCTACTTCAAGAAAGGCTCTTCTTCATCGCTTTAAGAGAAGTCGTTCTTCCTCCTCCTCCTCCGGCTTTCGGGTCGAGCTCAGACATGTCGATCATGGCAAAAACCTCACCAAACTTGAGCTTCTTCAACGAGCTGTCGTCCGTGGAAATCACAGGTTCCTTACTTCCTACTCAATCTTACATTTTAACCAAAACCCGTGTAATCATTAGACCTAACAAGACACGTCCTAGTATTTTTGGTGGAGAATTCAAATCTTCTTCCTATTTATTCTTTTGTTTTTTGATTTTTCAATACATGTTTTATGATATTTCGTTGACGACTTGTTTGGTGTTAATATATGAGATATCAATATATTAGATGATATCCAGGTTACAGCAGCTGAGTATGGCCACATCAATGGCGAATCTCGCCGAAACCGGCGGAATCAAAGCTCCGATCCACCCAGGTGAGGGCGAATTCCTGATGAGTCTCTCCATCGGAACACCTCCTTTAGCTTTCTCTGCCATTTTAGACACTGGAAGCGATCTCATCTGGACTCAATGCAATCCCTGTGTTCAATGCTACGATCAACCCTCCCCTATCTTCAACCCATCAAACTCCACGTCCTACTCAAAACTCTCCTGTTCTTCCCCTCTCTGCAAAGCCCTCCCACAACCAAGCTGCTCAAATTCAAAGTCAAAGTCAGAATCAAAATCCGACGGATTCTGCACTTACACGTATGAATACGGCGACTACTCCACCACCGCCGGTACTCTCGCCTCCGAAACGTTTACATTTTCCGGAGTTTCAGTATCCCACATCGGATTCGGGTGTGGAGATGATAACGAAGGTGGAGGATTTAATCAGGGAGGTGGGCTTGTTGGGCTGGGCCGCGGCCCATTATCACTCGTCTCTCAGCTCAAGGAGCCCAAATTCTCTTACTGCTTAACCTCGATGAGCTTAAACGACGTCGTCGCAACCCATGACGGCATACTCCTCATGGGCTCACTAGCAACAACCCTCAACAACGCCACGTCATCAGTCACAACTCCTCTAACCAGAAACCCCGCGCAACCGTCGTTTTACTACATTAACCTTATCGGAATCACCGTCGGTAAAACCAAGCTCTCGATACCGAAATCGGCGTTCTCGCTGAAAGAAGACGGCTCCGGCGGCATGATAATCGACTCAGGGACGACGATCACATATTTAGAAGAATCCGCATTCGAAGCGTTGAAAAAAGAGCTGATAAAGTCCGTGAAGCTTAAGGTGGCGGATGATGGGGCGTCACAGAAAACGGGTTTGGAGCTCTGTTTTAAGCTTCCGGCCGGGTCGGGTCCAGAGGTGAGTCTGCCGCGTTTGGTGTTTCATTTCGAGAAAGCAGATTTGGAGATTCCGGCGGAGAATTACATGATGGGGGTTGCCGGAGAGAAGAAAGGTGATCCGGAGTTGCTTTGTTTGGCTATGGGGAGTGGCAGTGGAATGTCGGTTTTTGGGAATATTCAACAGCAGAATATGTTGGTTTTGCATGATCTTGCTCGTGAGACTTTGACTTTTGCTCCTACGAACTGTGGTGGCTTGTAGGCGTAATTTTTAGTTGATTATGGTTTGGTTTTGTTGTTAGTTGCTTTGGTTATGTATGTAGGAGATGATTCTGTTGACGTTTTGATCTAATAAAAACAAGGTTTTCTCTTGTACGTACATATGTTACATACGGCTTGGTTTGGTGAATTTTCTGGCCAACCTATATGGTCCTATCTAGTAAAGCTGTAGTGCATATGGTGTACTACCTTCACTCAGAGAAGACGATGTAGGTAAAGATTTCAATCCACAAAGAAGTTCGAACACCAAGTACAAAGAAGCCATTTTCGATGAATATCTATCGGTAAGTTTATGTTATTGTAGATTTTTTTTCATTCTTAGACTAACATCATCTCACTCTGTCTATAATGTTATTTATGCACAGTATTTTTATACGTATTTGCGTATATTCTTCATCTATATAGTTTTTGTTGCATTCAATTCCGTTTATAATCTTATTTTAACTTACTTTCTCTCTTTCCCATAAAATATTTGAATAAAAATAAATTACAAAAGATATTTCGTTTATTTGTGGAGGAGTAAGACCCACTTTATTTTGCACTCTTGGAGGATGACGTCTTTTTGTGAACGGAGTGAATTTTTATTTAACTATTTAAACCGAGAAAATACATAGAGGTAGGAATTTGTTTTAGATAGGAGTGTAAAATTTAACCCTTTTCACTAGTGATGTAGATAGTCTTATTCTTATCCATTCATTAATTCTTTAAGACATAATTGCATAACTTATCGCCTTTTTTTTCCTGTTTGTATATTGAATATCTACCGATAAGCTTATATCATTGTAGATATTTCAACATTTGTGGAGCTTATAATGATTCATTTTCAATGAAATAACCTCATACACACTAAAGGGGTCAAAGAAATCAAGGTAAAGAAAGAAATAACTTAGATCCGAGAGTGGTGAAAAAATCTTGGGAATTTACATTATTTTCTGGCATTGAATTACTTCGTGACAAGGAATCATTTATCCTCATGCAACAAGAGCATATCAGGGACCTGCTTGAGCGTAGTCATAGGATTGATGCTAAGCCAATCTCCTCTCCGGTCAAACTTGGTTCTCGACGTCTTCAGGACGGTGATCATTTTGATGATTATCACTTATATCATAGTATTGCTGGATCTTCGTAATATGTAACCATCAGTCGCCCTAAGATCTTGTATGTTGTTAATCGTGTTTGTCACTTTATGCATAATCCTACTACCACTCCTTGGAAAGTTGTCAAGCGCATTCTCCGCTACTTAAAGGGCACCATTACCTATGGCTCATATCTTCACCCTACCTTTGATGCTCGTCTTGTTGCGTACACATATGCATGTTGGGCCTCTTATATAGATGATTGTCAGTCTCAACATGGGTTTGGTCTATATTATGGTGGTAATTTGATTAATTGGTCCTCTGACTCCTCTCTTAAGCAGAAGGTTGTTGTTCGATCCAGTACCGACGTTGAATACCGCACTATTGCCTTTACATTCATTTGTAAGTCTCCATTCCGTGTACATTAGATCCTCATGGGTTTGGTCTATTATGGGTTTGCTCTAACGAGCCTAGTTAGTAGATAGGAAAACAAAAAAAAAAAAAAAA
>BSUD01000003.1:143415143-143442674 GCA_033239045.1 Fagopyrum esculentum
AAAGAAAAAAAAAAAAAAAAAAAAAGAAGCATACCTACCAAATTCACACTTAAAATAAAAGTGGTAAAAGTTAAAGGGGTACACTTACTAAAAGAAAATAGAAAATGGTATATTTGATTAAATTAATGTGGCCTAAATTCAACTTGTAACCAAGTTATTGATAAATTTAGTTTTTGTATAATTATTTTGGTCTATTATATAAGTTTTAATCGTGATAATATAGTTAAATGAAATTGGTTGGAAGTAATCTTATAAGATTGTTATAAATAATTGGATGTGGAATTGCAAGAATTTAGTGTTTCTTTGTAGCATATTTATTGATTATAAAAATAAATTTCCATAATTTTTTATAATATAAAATATAAAATATATTATTGTATATGATGATTAATAAAGAGAGTAAAGTAAAATTAAATTAATAAATTCAGATTTTAATCTATTAAAATGTATATAATATATAGTACATTTATTTAATAAAAATTACGAGTTTGGTAAACAAAAGTAAGCCATAACTTTATTTTTTTAGTTACAAAAATAAAATAGAAAGAAAAGGAGCCACGTTGGCAAATAGGAAGTGTCCACAAACCATAAACAATAAGTGCAAATCGAATCAAATAAGGAGCTTGTTTTTTTATTAAATTGAATGTGATAATTCATAAAGCTATAAAATTCCATATAGTCCTATAACTTTCTTAACTAGCTTAAATATCTTTAATGATTAAAATAAAGGTAAGGTTGAAGTGTCCAAACGACATGTGTTAAATTTATGTATTTGCTTTGAAGTAGCTTAAATTTTGTAGTTGTGAGGTGCAATTAGAGTGAGAAGTTGACATAACATAACCAAAAAAAGTGGGTTTAGCCAAATCTTTGTGTTTGTTCTTGGGTGGCCTCCAATTATTAATGAACAAAAATGATGATGGGATTGACCTATCTATACCTTCAATTCGACTTTGGCTTCATTCATTCAAATTTTGACTCGGTTTGTGCGATTTAAACTCACCAAAAATAGAAACAATTCAAGTGGAAATATATCTAGATTGACCTATCTATACCTTCGATTCGACTTTAGTTGTATATATAGATAAGCTAGCATATACTCTCGTAAGTTTAGACTCTCATGGAGTGTTTTGGGATTCCTTTCAAGGTCTTTTATATGTGAATTACATTTTTAGCACAAAATTCCTTAAAACACATCATTTACGATACAATACATCAGACTCCACAACCCAAAAACACATTACCGTTCGAAATTCATAACCGTCGTAGGTGATAGAACTCACATGTAAATAAAGTAAAATAGAGGGCTCCCTATGCAATTATGTAAATATGTTTGGTTATAACTCATCGGTCCATGGAAACCATGAAAACCCGAAGGGGAATTTATTATATTCTCACATGGTATCAGAGGTTCTCGTTCCTCTAACCCTCTTCCTCCCTTCCTGACCCTAATACCGTCATCCTCACCACCGTTCCTCCTCCTTTACCACCTTCAATAACATTCTTCGATGGCTACCGAACGGAAACCTTCCTTTCATTCCGCTCTCGGAATCTCCAACATCAAGAACAATATTGCCCTCGTCCTTGACCATGACACTCCGTATGCTTCTTGGGTTACCCTCTTTCGCGTCACCGGGAATGCTCACAACGTCCTCGATCATATCGATGAGAAGGTTCCCAAAACCAACGGATATTGATGATTCATTATGGCTCCAAGTCGATGTTGCGGTTCTTCAATGGATTGACAATACGGTCTCCCGGGATATTCTATTGCAAATCCTTAACTCCGATGATACTGCGCTTCAGGTATGGAATCGAGTCAAAGACATCTTTCAAGATACCAAAAACACTCATGCCGAGTTCTCAAATTGTAAGTTATGTGGTTTTTCTTCCATCAACGTTTACTGTTTGCAACTCAAGTCTCTAAAGATCAACTCAAAGGCGTTGGTTCATCGGTTCTTGAAACCCGCCTTGTTCTTCAACTTATTTCGGGACTACCCCCTGAATACAATGTCGCGGCAAGTTTTATTCAACAAACTGATCCGCTCCCGTCTTTCACCAAGACCCGATCTCAGCTGCAACTCAAGAGACCCGGATGGCGTCGCAATCCACTTCCGAGTCGTAAAAAACTGCTCTCACGACCACCACCCGCAGTCCAGACACCGGATCACCGGCCCAATCTTTTGCCACCTCATCTCCGGCAGCGGTGGACCAGCCACAACAACGGCGTGGTCGCGGGAAGAAAAGCCGGAACAGAACCACCGGCGGCAGCAGCACTACGTCTAGCACCCTAATCTTGGGTGGGTCCCACTGATGCAGGCCCATACCTAGTACGCTCCTAACCCATAACAGCTCTCTGGCCCACCGTCTGGAGGGCCTTCTTTGTCTCAGTAGTCTTTTGGGCCCAATCAAAACAGGCCCAACTACTCCCAATAGATTCCTCAACATGGCCTACTTGGGCCAGGCCCACAGCCGTATCTTTAGCAAGCCTACCTAGGCTATGTTTTCCAGCCCACTGCTCTAACTATGTCGTTAAATTCGACGGACAACAATAGGTACATGGACATGGGCTCCACCTCACACATGACTCATACTCCAAGTACACTCCCGTCTATTTCGCATTATGGTCCCTCTAATTCGATAATTGTTGGCAATGACATGCGTATTCCATCTATAGGTATTGGAGAAACCTCTTTTCCCACCACCAAACAACCCTTACGCCTATCCAATGTCCTTGTTGCACCAAAAATAGTTAAAAATCTCGTATCCGTTAGACGATTCACTTCTGATAACCTTGCTAGTGTTGAGTTTGATCCTTTTGGTTTTTTTGTACAGGATCTGCAAACGGGGACCATAAGTCTGAGATGCAATAGGTCGGGGCAACTTTATCTTGTCACCGGGTCTTCCAATGTCCATGCTCTTTCCAATGAATCACCGAGTCTTTGACACGCTCGCCTATGTCATCCTGGAGCTCTTGTTCTAGATTTTCTTCGCCATTTTTTTGTACTAAGGAGAAGTTCTCCTCTTTATGTCATGCTTGTTAGCTAGGAAAATATCATAAACTTCCTTTTGAACGGTCTACTACCACTACTTTTGCACCTTTTGATATCATCCATAGCGATATCTAGACCTCACCAATTGAAAGCAAGAAGGGTTTCAAATACTACCTTATTTTTCTTGATGACTTCTCACATTTTTTATGGATCTTTCCCATTAAATTTAAATCTCAAGTGTTTGATCTCTTTGTGCAATTTCACCAACTAGTAAAGACTCAATTCAATTGTGCTACCATCCGTCCCGGCACATCTATGGATATCATGGTTTCCGAGCTCATCGATTGGGACACTATCACATGGGACACCGGGGGCACTTGAAGCGGTTTTCTTTCAAGACGATGTTGACCGTATTTATTGCATTCTTATTGCTCACCCCGATGATAATGACCAGCATGCTTGGGCAAATTCCCCTACGGGAATTTTTTCGGCCAAATCCTCCTATTGGCTTGGAAGGATGGACACCGTCTCTATTGACCCGCCGCCGGGGTGGCAACCCCTCTGGAAGTGGACTTTGCCGCCTAAGGTCCGTCATTTTGCGTGGCGGCTTTGTAACGGCTTTCTTGGTGTAAGGACTGTTTTGCATGCTAGGCACGTGACCACATCCCCGATTTGCTCAAGATGTGTCTCCCATTCCGAGTCGCTTTGGCATGCTCTTATCCATTGCCCGGATTCTGCGGTAGCTTGGACTGGTTCTACCTCGCTGGCGACTTTCCTCTCATCTTCGCAAACTGATCCCATGTCCGCCTTTGACGTTATCCGAGCCGCTCACGGGGAGAAAGGCATCGTCGACTTCGTCACCAACTGTGGAACACATGGACTATTAGAAATAAGACGTTATTTGATCCATCTAACTTTTCAGGTGAACTTCTCCGGGAGGGCTTCCGGCGTTTGGTGGGTGATTACATACATTGTCCACCGCAGCGCCCAATCTACCAGCGCCGTCCGAGGTTGGCCGCCACTAGCTAGGTTCCTCCCCCTCTAGGCTCTCTCAAGCTCAACACTGACGCAACGCTGATCAATGGTATTGTCCGCCTTGGAGCTGTGACCAGAGACGATACCGGGAAGTTACTCATGGTGGCGAATAAGTGTTTCAATGGTTTGGTGAGCACTGTCCTTGTAGAGTCGTTGGCTGTCCAGTTTGGTGTCCAATCAGCTCACGATTTCCTCCATTCTCCCCTGATAGTTGACAGTGATGCGTCTTCCGTCATTCACTACCTTCAAGGTTCCATCGCTGACCGTTCTTACCTATCCATTGTTTGCCAGAATGTTATTTCCCTTTTCCCGGATTTGTCTTTAGTTAGTTTTCGCCATGTTCGGCGTAGTTCTAATACTGTTGCTCATCACGCGGCAAGAGTCTTGTCTAACGTTTCTTCCCATGTATGGTTTGTTCAATTTCCGCAAGGTATCATCGACCTTGCGGAGATTGACTTAATTTAATTTACAGCAACATTTTTTCTCAAAAAAAAAAATTCAATTGTGCTATTAAAACTTTCCAATGCGACATGGGTAGAGAGTTCAATAACTCTAATTTTCACAAATTCTTCACTAATCACGGGATCAATTTTCACTTCTCCTATCCTTATACCTCTCCTCAAAATGGTAAAGCTGAACGCATCATCCGTACCATCACAAACATGATCCATTCACTCCTTTTCCATCGACGGATGGGTTATATTAATAACCAAACGTATTTACATAATCATATAGGGAGTCATCTATTTTACTCTATTTACAACAAGGATAATTAATATTATTTGTATCTCTACAAATTTAGAACATTGAAACCAATGGTGTATTATGATGAATAATCTCTCTTACCCTTACTTCATGTGAGGCTCCATATATATATATATATATATATATATATATATATATATATATATATATATATTAATATTATGTGTAATTCTACAAATTTAGAACATTGAAACCAATGTTGTATTATGATGAATAATATCTCTTGCCCTTACTTCATGTGAGGCTATATATATATATATATCATATATATCATGCCTTATCGTGTAATCATGAGAACAATTTGTACTTATTATTAGTTTTGTTACGAATGTGTCATATCGTTTAATGCATTATGTGTAGTTATTGTTCGTTAAATGGATTATTCATAGTTATTATTAGTTTCAGAATATTATTTATCTAATAATTATGATATATACCCTAAATTTAATGGGAAAGATCCATAAAAATGCTCCAAATTACACAATCCTCTATTCTAAATTACCCATAAATGACCAGAGATTATGCAATCCTCCATCATAAATGATCAAAAATCCTACCTACAAGTAAGATTGAATTTTTTTTAAAATATATATGGCCATCATTAATGCACAAATTATACAATTCGAGGGCATTTAAATTACAGCATTGTCCGATAAAATTTTGATTTAGGCTCTGAATGTCTAACCCCCCATCTCCCCCTCCAGCTACCGCATGCCCGTCTAACCCACCACCTATTTCACAGGAGAAGCACCCCGGCGTCAAATCGTACGCCGACGCCGTCGGCGGAGTAAAAGAAACTGACGCTCCACTTTACTGCGACGCTCTTTTAGAATCCCGAATGATGCGTATATCCTTCCCTGAAGGAAGTAGGGGTCTAGCAGTAGCCAAAATTGACTCGGATGTTATCGAATTGCTCTCGGAGAAATGGAAGAAAGCCGTCATCATAAAGGTGCTCAGAAGAAACGTGGCGTTCTGTTTGTTGGAACGGAGGATATATCAACTATGGTGGCCTGCCGGTCTCATGACTATTCTGGACCTCCCCAATGGATTCTATGCTGTGAGATTTGATAAAGAAGAAGACTTCCTGAACGCGCTAACCGGTGGCCCCTGGGAGATCTTTGGTCATTTCATCACCGTAAGACCGTGGTCCGCAGATTTTAATCCATATATTGGCACTCTGCGCACCATATTTGCTTGGGAAAGGTTGTCGAAACTTTCCATGCAACTTTACGACGAAGGTGTTCTCTAAAGGCCAGCTTCCGCACTAGACACACCATTGAAAGTAGACCTCAATACTCTTTATGCAATGCGAGGAAAATTTGCTCGAGTTTGTATAGAGATCGAACTAGACAAACCACTAATAGGAACTATCCTCATTGGTAACTCTCGGGTTCACGTTGAATACGAAGGATTAAACTCCATCTGCCATCGGTGTTGTTTGTATGGCCATAGTATGGAACGGTGTTCTCAGGCCGCCCCGTCAGTTACTCCGGTACACAATCCGGATCAGAATTTAGAATCTCGGGTCCCCGAAGCTACTCAGTCTGATCAGGCACCGAGATCAGCACAACCAGAGGGGGAAATTTACCAAGGATCATGGATGACAGTAGTAAGGAAACCCAAGAAGACCACCCAGAAGGCGAATGGCAGGCCAGATAGCAGCAAAGTACAACCAAGTTTGAACAGATTTCAGGCTCTTGCGAACGCCGGCAATGATGAGTCTCTAGTGACTAATGGTAATCAGAAAGGTACAAAAACGATTACGATAGTAGTTAATATGCCAATTATTACAGCTATCAATTCGTCCAATAATGATGCTGGTACCATTATTCAGAAGAAAGTAATGTCCCATGATTCCGTAAACCCTAGAGTCCAGCAAAAGCAACCTAAAAGGGCTAAGACTGCGGGCCCATCTTCCAATGATACGTTACCTAGCCCATCTAGTATGAAATTGGTCGTTGTTCCTCCTCAGAGTTCCCCACCACTCACCGAATCCGAATACATAGAAGGCTTAGAGTTCTTCACTAGACAGGAAAAGTTGACCCCACTAATCCTACTCCTCCATCGGCCGGTCTGTTTCCAGATCCACCGGATATTAACATGGAGGAAGTCACATCTAGTGCAAACCATCATCCATCGACACTAAGGTCCGCCGTCACGACTGGTTCCCAATGATAGCACTATTTTGGAATTGTAGGGGCGCAGGTAATAGGCAATTCTGCAAATCTCTTAAATACATGACCAACCGTCACAAAGTCGATCTCTTATGTCTGTTCGAAACCAAAATATCTAGAAGTACCGCAGTTGAAGTTTGCTCAAAGTTAAATTTCTCCGATTCCACTAGGGTTGAGGCCTGCGGATTTGAAGGAGGTATATGGGTACTATGGAATGCGTCTTCCATAAGCATGTTAGTGAGGAGAAAGGAGGTCAATTTTATTCAAGTGACATTTGTTAGCATGAAATATGAAGACATTCTAGGCACTTATTTTGGTTGTTTTCCCTTCATTATTGTGTACATGGATTAGGTTTTGAAGCAAATGTTAGCTCGTTCATCTATTTTGTCGATATGGAGGTCTACACTAGCTTTGTGTTGATTATAGGTGAATATGAGCTGGAATCGGAGCATTTGAGGGAGAAAAGAGAGTGATCGATCATGTTCGAGGATTAGCAGATACATCAAAGAAGCTAAGGAAGGATCTAGGATGAAGAATGACACGAAACAAAGGCAACAACATGCATTATACACTTCCACGCCCTGATTTACGGTCGTGGAGAAGATAATTTAAAGTCTACGCTCTAAACCACGGCCGTGGACCTGGCATTATGAACGTGGAAGAGAGTTTGGAACACTCCAGTAAGTTACACGGTCAAAATTACGGTCGTGGAAGTCACAAGGCACCGTAATCTGTTTCCACGCTCTAAACCACGGTCGTAGAAGGCTGTGAGACCGTGATTTAGGCAATCTTTTGACGTGTCATTATTTGCCACGTCATTTACGTATTGGGCCTTGACGGTAACTCTTTCTCGCCTTATAAAAAGACTGGAAAAGAGAATTTCGGGGACGGCCGCTTACCCTTGTTTCAGCACTTTGCTTAGGGTTGATTGACGCGGCTGAGAGTTGCGGAAGCGCCGGCGAATTTGAGATTTGAAGATTGCTTGTGGCAAAAGTTTAGCGCTTCTTCTTAGGTTTAGATATTGAAGACGGATTGACATCCCGTTCTTCGTTCTTAACTGAGATTATTATGAGGTTTTGTGTTATATATTTTGAATCCATCAACATTGCTTCTTGTGTTTCGGATTTGAGAATTGGTTTTGAAGTTTTATTGAGTATTCGAGGGTTTTCATCTTTCAGTCTCCTTAAATTGAATATTGATATCATGACAATGGTTATTGGCTAAAACCCTTTAGCAATTCTAAGGTGAAGGGTTGATAGTTGTGGCTTAGATGATGCTAGATCGATCGTAAACAGATTGGACCCTGAGAGTGCGAGAAACATCATCGACACCCTAAATCACGGCCTGATCTTAGGTTTCCACGGCCGTGGTTCTCAAGATCTTCCCGTGATTTACCCCAGTTTACGAACTTTGCTTTTACTTTAATCCAAAGTTAAAGATTAGCTTTAACCTAGCCTTGGCTTGCCTTTTCTAGGTAGTAGTGAGACTCAACATCCTCTATTTCGGTTTCGAGTGCCACAACCTTAACCGTTTGAGTTTATCTTGATCCTTGGGTTACAAGTTTGGGCATTTGAGATTAACTCTTATCCTTGGATCCTTTCTATACTGCAGCCTCAATAACCTTTATGGAGAGTGTCTTTGGGTGAGTCATATAAGGTTTTGGAACTTCACCGTACATTACCTTACTTTAGTATACCTTTGCAATTCTTGACTCTGTCCTCAATTCTTTAGTATATCTTGAATCGATTGCCACAATTTGATATCCGGATCTTTAGGGTTGCTGTTTTCCCCAATATTTGCAAAGCTTTACATCTTTACTTGCTTGACAACTTAAAATTTGATTTTGTTTCACCAAATCCCTGTGTTCGATACTCTGGAATACTTGCTAATCTATGCCGATCCGTACACTGCGGGTTCACTTGCTTTTATTCTAGTTTTATAAATATAAAGCTTATTTGCACGCACGCTTAGTGGCGAACAAGTTTTTGGCGCCGCTGCCGGGGATTTGGTCTAGACCAAACTTCGGTTCCCGGTTGTCGAGCTTGGGAGCTTTGCTCTTGTTATTTGATATCTCTTTTGAGTGCTATTTGCAGGTTCTCTTAGGTATGTGCGCAGGTCTAGATCCAACAAGGACCTCATACCTCTTGATCCGGAACTTGAGAAGACTTTGAGGAAGAAACTTATGGAAAGAAAGATGGCTGAAAATAAAGAGATGGATCTCTAACCGGAGTTAGAGGAGTCTCAAGCTCAATTTAGGTTGAGTGAGAAAACTCGTAGGGAAGAAGTGGAGCGTCATCAATTCTAAATTGATGAGCTCAAAGCTATGATGATGGACATGAAGTTGGAGATGACTAACTCCAAGAAGAATAAGAAAGACAAACCAACTAAATCGGTTAGAGATGAATCATCCGACGATGAGGATGATGATGATATGCCACCGCTAGAGGACATTGATCCAACGATCAAACCAGTCCGGAATGATCCAAGACCGGCCGCTAATCCTCGTATCCCAGCTGGGGGTGCGAGAGCCGCTCGTGTAGATGAAGAGCCGCGAACGCTTGGACAAAGGATGGATCCGATCCAACAACCACGCCGCCTAGGCGTGAACTTTGAAGGTGAAGATATCCAGGAATTCAGCTTTAATCCGCAAGTGATCACCATGGTTTGCCAAAATCAATTTGGCGGAACAAGTGCTGAATCTCCACATCAACACTTGTAGATTTTTGAGATTCTCATGGAGACGATGAAGCTGAAGAAGACCACCACCAACAACTACAAGATCAAGCCGTTCTTCTTCTCTTTGAAGGACAAGGCTCTAGCATGGTATCAAGCTCTTCCAAATGGAAGACTTAATACGTGGGAGGATCTATCTTCGGAGTTCTTGACTAAGTTCTTTCCGCCATCCAAGAAGGCGGAGTTGAGAGGTAAGATTAATGCATTTCTTATGAAGCCTAATGAAAGTTTGTTTCAATCATGGGAAAGGTTTCAGGATTTGCTATTGGATTGCCCACACCATGGCATTTCAAGACTTGAATTATTGGAGATATACTATAAGGGGTTGGATGTGGAAACACAATTCAAGCTCCAAACCCTTTTATGTGGCACATTCATGGACATGAGGGAAGATGACGCTTGGAACTTCATTGAGAAGCAAGCCCAAGTGATTGAGAAGTATTCTCACCGGAAGGTGGATCCTAGCCACCAAAATTGAGGAGATTCGGGAGCTAATCTTACACAAGCTGCGCAAACTCAAATCTTCTCCCTCAACACCGAAATCAAGGAGTTGAAGAAGATCATTAGAGCTGGCCTTCAAAAGCCAAAGAAGCAAGATGTTAGGTACTTAGGAAACAACAACAACCACCAAGAGAATGAAGGTACCAACCGGAACAACAACCGGAACAACAATAATAACCGGAACAATTGGAACAACAACAGCCGGAACAACAATTGGAACAACAACAACAACCGGAATTCAAACAACAATTGTCGTTCCAACCAACAACAAAATTCCGGTAATCCTTATTCCAATTCAGGAAATTCACTAACACCACCATCTTCTTCTTCCACTCCTTTGAAAATCCAGGGGCAAGGATCTAATAGCTCAAAAAGCTTTAGAAAACCAACTATTCAGCAAGGCCGAGGAAGTTCATAGAGATCAAGGAAAACTTCCCAGAAAGACGGAGGACAACCCGAAAGTAAGGGTGATGAATATCACAACTAGGAGCGAAGTAACCACTACCGATCCGCAACCTAAGTTTGTTGAAGTCCCCGTCGAAAAAGAGAAAGAAAAGGGGAAGGAGAAGGAAGATATCTACGTTCCTCCTCCAGCTTACAAACCTCCCCGACCATTCCCGCAATCTAGAGCGAGAGCGCGCCTAGACAAGCAGTTCGGTAAGTTCATTGAACTCATGAGTAAACTACACATTAACATACCTTTGATTGATGCAATTGTAGGTATGCCCGCTTAATGGAAGTTCTTAAAGGAGATCCTCTCTAACAAGAGAAAGCTGGAAGACTTTGGAGAAGTCAAGATGAGTTCGGAATCATCGGACCTCATCAAAACGATGAAGGAGAAGATGCCCCCAAAGCTGAAGGATCTGGGGTCATTTTGCATCCCAATTGGAATGGGAGATGTCACATATGACGCTTTATGTGACTTGAGAGCAAGCGTTAGCATCATTCCGCTTTCATTGTGTAGGAAGATCAGTTTAGGTGAACCTAAACCGGTGAAGATGACCTTTTACATGGCGGATCGATCCATAACTCATCCTGTCGGTATCATTGAAGATGTCCCGGTCAAGCTCGGTAAGTTCTATGTTCCAATAGACTTTGTTGTGCTTGACATTCCTGCAGATTGTCCGGTCCCGATCATACTCGGAAGACCGTTTCTTGCAACATCCGGCTGCATAGTGGATTGCAAGAATGCTAGACTCACCTTTGACATAGGAGAAGAGAAGGTTGAATTTGTTGTCTCAACTTTGGTGAAAGAGCCACCTCTTGGAGAAGATATGTTCAATATCTATGACGAGGAGGCATCTAGAGAGGAAGTAAGTTCGATTCTATTTAAGGATCCATTGTAAAAGGTTATCACTATGAGCATCATGGAGAAAGGAGAAGAAGAGGATTGCAATGAGGAAATTGAAGCCTTGGAGGAGCTAAAGGAAGTGCATGAAGAAGAGTTTGAAAAACTTTACGATGGATCAGAAGACGTGAGGAACCACGGCTAGTCGTGCTATTCCACGGCCGTGGTATCACCCATGATGACCGTAATCAGCTATTCGGAGAGCTCCAGTAAGTTACACGGCCAAAACCACGGCCGTGGAACTACCAGTGGTGCCGTAATTGACTTCCACGCCCTAAACCACGGCCGTGGAAGTAACAGTGGTGTCGTAATTTTAGGGAATTCTGAGAACAATTACGTTCTTTCCACCAATGCTCTTGAGTCTTCTTCAACAACTCCTACACCCTTAGAGACTTCTAAGGAAGCATTGGACACTCCTCAAGAGCCATTAGAGACTCCAATGGTGATGGAATTGATGTCACTTCCCACACATCTTCGGTACGCATTTCTAGGAACTAATTCTACTTTTCCGCTAATTGTTAGTTCCGATTTAAGTGAAGATGAACACGATAAGCTAATGGTTGTTCTAAGGAAACATAGGAAAGCCTTAGGTTACACTATAGAGGATCTTGTAGGAATTAAACCTTCATTATGCATGCACAAGATTCTAATGGAAGAAGATTTTAAGCCTGCGCGACAACCTCAAAGACGGTTAAATCCGATCATGAAGGAGGTTGTTAAGAAGGAAATTCTTAAGTTGCTTGACGTAGGTATCATCTATCCTATCTCCGATAGCAAGTGGGTGAGCCCCATTCAAGAAGTTCCAAAGAAAGGAGGAATGATGGTTATCACCAATAAGAACAATGAGCTCATTCCTACTAGGACCGTGACTGGTTGGAGGATGTGCATAGACTATCGCAAGTTGAACAATGCGACGAGGAAGGATCACGTCCCACTACCATTCATAGACCAAATGCTTGAGAGGTTAGCCCAACACTCATACTTTTGTTATCTTGACGGTTATAGTGGTTTCTTCCAGATTCCGATCCACCCTGACGATCAAGAGAAAACCACATTCGCGTGCTCATGGGGTACGTTCTCTTGTAGGAGAATGCCGTTTGGGCTTTGTAACGCCCCAACCACCTTCCAAAGGTGTATGATGGTCATCTTCTCGGAATACGTAGAGGAAATCATGGAGGTTTTCATGGGTGACTTTTCTGTTTATGGTTCCTCTTTTGATAATTGTCTTTCTAACCTTTCTCTTGTGTTACAAAGATGTGAAGACACTAACCTAGTTCTTAATTTGGTGAAGTGTCAATTCATGGTGAAGGAAGGCATTGTCTTAGGACACTTGATCTCTAGTAGAGGGATTGAGGTAGACAAGGCTAAGATAGAGACCATAGAGAAGCTCCCTCCTCCATCTTCGGTAAAAGGGATAAGAAGCTTTCTAGGACATGCCGGATTCTATAGACGTTTTATCAAAGACTTTTCTAAGATATCAAAACCGCTTACTAATCTATTGATGAAGGATGCAGTTTTTGATTTTTTGCAGGATTGTATAGATGCATTTCATAAGATCCGGGAAGCTCTAATCTCAGCCCCGATCATACAACCTCCGGACTAGAATCTCCCGTTCGAAGTCATGTGTGATGCAAGTGACGTAGCTGTTGGAGCTGTGCTTGAGCAAAAGAAAGAAGGCCGAACCCATGTTATTTACTATGCTAGCAAGACACTAGACGAAGTGCAGCTCAACTACGCCACAACTGAAAAAGAATTTCTAGCTATTGTATATGCCTTTGAAAAGTTTCGTTCTTATCTTGTAGGTGCAAAGTTGATTGTATACACGGACCATTTTGCAATCCGTTATCTACTTGCCAAGAAAGATGCGAAACCAAGGCTGATTAGATGGATTCTTCTCCTACAAGAACTCGATCTTGAGATCCACGACAAGAAAGGTTCAGAAACAACTGTTGCGGATCACCTAAGTCGTCTACCACATCTAAAAGACGACGATCTACCTATAGATGACTCCTTTCTGGACGAGCATTTACACATCATAGAGGAGTGCATCAACAAGATAACTAGAGGTAACGAACCATGGTTTGCTGATTTTGTTAACTATTTGGTTTGTCAGGAAATACCTCCCAGACTATCCTACGCACAAAGGAAGAAGTTCTTTAAGGATGTCTGGCAATACTTTTCGAATGAAACTCTACTCTTCAAGAGAGGTCCCGACGGCATCATTCGAAGATGTGTGCCGGAAGACGAGATGCAAAGTGTCATCCGTCATTGTCATTCACTACCTTGTGGAGGACACGCTAGTTCCAATAAAAAGTAGCGCTAAGGTATTGCAATCCGGTTTCTTTTGGCCTACTTTATTTAAGGATGTGCAAACCTTTGTTTCCTGCTGCGATGCTTGTCAAAGAACAAGGAACATATCTAGGAGAAACAAGATGCCTCTTAACAACATTCAGGAGGTAGAGATCTTCGACGTTTGGGAGTAGACTTTATGGGACCATTCCCATCATCTTGCGGGAATCAATACATACTCCTAGCTGTGGATTATGTTTCGAGATGGGTTGAAGCCATAGCCTCTCCAACTAATGATGCCACGGTTGTCATCAAGTTCTTTAAGAGAACTATTTTTCCGAGGTTCGGGACACCGTGGACAATCATTAGTGACGGAGGTTCACACTTCATTGCCCGACGATTCGAAGCTCTACTAGCTAAGTATGGGGTGACTCACAAGATCGCCACCCCTACCATCCACAAACGAGTGGACAAATGGAGATTTCGAATAGAGAGATCAAGGGCATCCTAGAGAAAACAGTTTCGAAGACAAGGAAGGATGGGTCTTTGAAACTAGATGATGCATTGTGGGCATATAAGACTGTGTACAAGACTCCCATAGGAACAACACCATACAACCTTGTGTATGGAAGTCTTGTCACTTGCCGGTGGAGCTGGAACATAAAGCGTATTGGGCGGTAAAGTGGTTGAACTTCAGCATGAAGGAAGCGGGCGAGAAGCGCCTCTTGGACCTTAACGAGCTTGAAGAACTTCGCTTGAATGCTTATGAGAACGCCAAGATCTATAAGGAAAGAGCGGAGCGTTGGCATGATAAGCATATCATTCCAAAGGACCTCAAGGAAGGAGATCAAGTTCTCCTCTTCAGTTCGAGACTTCGGCTCTTTTCAGGTAAGCTTAAATCTCGTTGGACCGGACCTTATCTAATCAAACACATTTTTCTCCATGGCTCAGTTGAAGTATGGGGTGAAAAGAGCGGAAGTTTCAAGGTGAACGGTCAACGACTTAAGAAGTAATCACCGGAGCTCCAAGCTGAGGAGTTCGCGTCCACCCCACTCGAATAGACGCAGGTACGGTCTAGCTACGGACCTAAAACAAGCGCTTCTTGGGAGGCAACCCAAGGTATTGCACTTATGCTTTTGTTTTTCATTCTTAGATTAGATTAGATTAGTCGTTTTTGTTTTGTTTTGCTCTCGATACCTCCCGATATGTCGTGTTTTTGGATGTAGGAACAAGGAATGGGCAATGGAAGGAAGAACAATTGGAAGAAATTGACGAAACTTGGATTTTGGTACAATACAAAGAGTTCCACGCCCTAAACCACGGTCGTGGAAGCTACAGTGGCCGTAATTCTTCAAAATGTGAGAAAAATCACCAAAACCACGGGTCCGTACACTTCCACGGCAGTGGAACACCCCGAGTGACTGTGATTTTCCGAAATTTTGACGGGCTCTATATAAACCATCTTCCTTCACAAAAACACCACAATTTCTCAAATCCACGCCCTTTTCCACGCCCTAATTGCCGAAATCTTTCCCCTTCTCACAAATCTTCGTTCAAAGTCCGATTCGAACGATTCTTGATCCTAAAGTGAAGCATTTTTGATCATCTACAAGATCCAATCAACAATTCAAGTGAGCAATCCCTGCAGAAGAAGGAATTTGGATTTTAAAAATCCAAGACCTATGTTTTTCTCCTCTTGTCAATTTGGTTCAATTCTTCGCAAGATTTTTAGGATAACTCATTGGAATTGGATTTGGAATTAGTCTAGGACTGTGTCTGGTGAATTTGGTGTGATTTGGTTGAGATTTGAGTGAAATAGAACCGAACCACGGTCCCCGTAGGTTCCACGGCCGTGGTTTTCCAAGAACAGACCGTGATTTCCCCTATAACGGACAATTTGTTTAGGAGAAAGTCGAGTAGGAATAAGAAGAGGAAAGGTGACGGGTTCTCTTCCTCCCAAGTCCCTCCTAGTGAACCACCATCACCCCCACCTCCTAGAATTCCAACCATCCATGAGGATTACCTCGATGCCTTAGAGAGGATCCAAAAGAGGCCGGTTATAGGGCCTCGATACTTAGTCCTTGAGGAGCTAGAGCCGCTGAATGTTGTGAATGATTTGACATGGCTTCTAGATAGAGCTAGTTTGATAGTTTTTTCCGCTATTAGAGCGGATGCTTATGAGGAGATCACTAGGGAGTTCGTCACTTCCTTTGAGCATAGGACCGTTGATAGGACGGTTTCTTTTCGGTTGATGGAGGAGAACTATGAGTTCTCGATCTTGCAGTTTGGAGCCTTCTTTGGGTTCCAAGAGACCTTCAATGGTCGGTTTCCTAGCGGGGTATACGCTAAGGACTTTTGGAGCGAGATTGCTATGATATATGCTAGTGAGGACCGTTGGCAACCGGCCGACACCAAGGCTAAGCTCATCTATCACTTAGCCTTGAAGATAGCTCATAGGGTCCTTTCCGAGTGCCTTTTTCCCAGGACCGAGACCCCTCAAAAGATTAAGACCGATGAGCTCTTCCTCCTTTACTCTATGCTCCACGGTAGACCCGCCGATTGTGCTACCCTCATAGCCTCCACCATGAGTAAGCTGAAGAACAAGAGAGCCGGTAATATAAGATATGGTGGCATGGTCACTCACATTGCCTCACAACTAGGGATAGACTATTCCGCTTGATCTAAGATAGCGGCGAGACCTTTGGGTCTCAATAGTCTTATGACTAGGGGCATCATATTCCCTAGACACCGCATTCCACCTACCACCGGTATTCCATGGGAGGAGAGAGGAGGTAGAGGTATCCCTTGGCTCCCCGAGTATTCCATTATGGCCGGACGCCATAACTGGAAGCAGACTTTCGCTGCCATGCATGCGAATAAGTTGGCAGCACCTCCTTTTGTGCCGGATGAGGTTCCGGCTGCGGATGTTGAGGAGGAGATAGGAGAAGGTGATGATTTTGAGGGAGGAGGTGATGAGCAGGACTTTGGCACTTTTCCGGATAAGCCGGCGCACTTCCCCGACCCTCCTAGACGTTCCCCGCGACCTTCCAGACCTTCCGGTGCCTCTTCCTCTCGCCGTGCTAGCGTGAGTGAGAGGCCGACTTGGATGGACGCTCCTCCCGCTTGGTATGGGGAGCAGCCTTCATGGATGGGAGCTCCACTTCCGTGGTATGATCAGGCACCCGCAGCACCAGCAGCACCGACTCCTCAGGACGCACCAACATGGTACGGTTAGCCACCAGCTTGGTATGAGCAGCTACCGGCATGGGCCACCGACCTTTCTATGAGAGTTGGAGACTTGGAGATCTACCGGGAGACCTAAGAGACACGGAGCCGGGAGCATGATGAGAAGATGAGTGACATTTACCGCCAGCATTTCGGGCGGTACTATATCCATGACTTCCGTCCGTTTCCACCACCGCCTCCTCCGCATTGACGAGTTTGATGATCGCCGGTTTCAGCCGCCCCACCACCGTCTAGTGAGTTCATTTTGCTTTTCTCTTTTTCTTTATTTCTTTTTGAACATTGAGGACAATGTATGTTTTAAGTATGGGGTGGGGTGTGACTATGTGTGTAATAACTCTACTACATTTGCTTGCTTCTATCCATGACACTTTGCATGTTTCATTCCATATTCATACGTTTCGTTATTGCATTTCATGAAAAAGGCTTTGAAAAATCCATAATAATTTGAAAATTTTGAAAAATTTTGAAAAAGTTTTTGTGCTTCTAAGATTAGAGATGACTTCTATGATAGTTTTCACTTGCGGAATGAGTTTTTGATGACAATTGTATGCTTAAACGGAATTATGAATTGAAAAGAAATTGAATGTGTTGTTAATCCTTTCTTGCAAGTTTCATAATGTGAGAGTTTTATCTAAATCATTTTGAGAAATTAAGGTTGAAATCACATGATGAGTTCTTATACTTTTTTATGAAATGATTAAGGCAATTCAATTTTCTTACTTCTTTCTTTGATCATTTAGCCCCTCAATAAAAGTAATTGCCTCCCTCACCTATCCGGGAATTAGGAGGAGTTGATTTTTAGCATGTTTGATGTGGGAGGGCCATGAAAGTAAAATTTTGCATTCAAAGAATAGAACTAATAGGTTTTGGGAAGTCAATCATGACGATGAGTAACTCGGCACCATTCACATAGCCGGGTATTTGTGCCTTGCCAAAGTCGGATTGAGCGATATTCCTAACGGATTATGGTATGTGCATCAAGGGTTTGAGGCATCTCAAAATTGAGAAACGCCAATCTCCTAGGCTTTGGTTTTTTGTGCACCGCTGTCCATATTTCCAAAAAGTAAAGTCGAAAAATAATGTGAAAAGGAAAAGAGCAAAGCTCTAAGTTGATGGTGTTGCAAATCAAAATAAAAAGAAAAAGAGTTGGGTTATTCCTTTTTTCCGGATTCATGCACCACATCCCTTACAAGTTTCTCTCCTTTCCGCATTCTAGACCTTACTTGAAAGTCCTTAAGGTCAAAAGAGTGTTATTTGACTTGGTGATCTAAATTGAAGTTTCACATGCTTGATTTTGACAATACTTGAAGGTTATGATGTTTGTCTTAAAGTTTAAACAATTTCTGATGTTTCTTTGCTTTACATTCTTTGCTTTTTGTATAAGACCGTTTTCAAGGATGAATGAAGAAAGGTTTGATGATGATCTATTGACTAGAAGCACATTTACCTAAAGTATGGTTTTGTTTTGTTTTGCATTCATATTTCATTCTACCTTATGTTCTAAGCTTTTGAAAACCTTGCTTGGGGACAAGCAAGTGACAAGTATGGGTTATTTTGTTAGCATGAAATATAGCGACATTCTAGGCACTTATTTTGGTTGTTTTTCCTTCATTATTGTGTACATGGATAAGGTTTTGAAGCAAACGTTAGCTCGTTCATCTATTTTGTCGATATGGAGGTCTACGCTAGCTTTGTGTTGATTATAGGTGAATAGGAGCTGGAATCGGAGCATTTGAGGGAGAAAAGAGAGTGATCGATCATGTTCGAGGATTAGGAGATACATCAAAGAAGCTAAGGAAGGAGCTAGGATGAAGAATGACACGAAACAAAGGCAACAACATGCATTATACACTTCCACGCCCTGAATTACGGCCGTGGAGAAGATGATTTGAAGTTCACGCTCTAAACCACGACCGTGGACCTGGCATTATGAATGTGGAAGAGAGTTTCGAACACTCTAGTAAGTTACACGGTCTAAATTACGGTCGTGGAAGTCACAAGGCACCGTAATCTGTTTTCACGCTCTAAACCACGGTCGTGCAAGGCTGTGAGACCGTGATTTAGGCAATCTTTTGACGTGTCATTATTTGCCACACCATTTACGTATTGGGCCTTGACGGTAACTCTTTCTCGCCTTATAAAAAGACTGGAAAAGAGAATTTTGGGGACGGCCGCTTACCCTTGTTTCAGCACTTTTCTTAGGGCTGATTGACACCGCCAAGAGTTGCGGAAGTGCCGGCGAATTTGAGATTTGAAGATTGCTTGTGGCGGAAGTTTAGCCCTTTTTCTTAGGTTTTGATATTGAAGGCGGATTGACAGCCCGTTCTTCGTTCTTACCTGAGATTATTGTGAGGTTTTGTGTTATATATTCTGAATCCATCAACATTGCTTCTTGTGTTTCGGATTTGAGAATTGGTTTTGAAGTTTTATTGAGTATTCAAGGTTTTTCATCTTTCATTCTCCTTAAATTGAATATTGATATCATGACAATGGTTATTGGCTAAAACTCTTTAGCAATTCTAAGGTGAAGGGTTGATAGTTGTGGCTTAGATGATGATAGATCGATCGTAAACAGATTGGACCCTGAGAGTGCGAGAAACATTGTCGACACCCTAAATCACGGCCTGATCTTAGTTTTCCACGGCCGTGGTTCTCAAGATCTACCCGTGATTTACCCCAGTTTACGAACTTTGCTTTTACTTTAATCCAAAGTTAAAGATTAGCTTTAACCTAGCCTTGACTTGCCTTTCCTAGGTAGTAGTGAGACTCAACATCCTCTATTTCGGTTTCGAGTGTCACAACCTTAACCGTTTGAGTTTATCTTGATCCTTGGGTTACAAGTTTGGGTATTTGAGATTAATTCTTATCCTTAGATCCTTTCTATACTGCAGCCTCAACAACCTTTATAGAGAGTGTCTTTGGGTGAGTCAAATAAGGTTTTGGAACTTCACCGTACATTACCTTACTTTAGTATACCTTTGCAATTCTTGACTCTATCCTCAATTATTTAGTATATCTTGAATCGATTGCCACAATTTGATATCCGGATCTTTAGGGTTGTTGTATTCCCAATATTTGCAAAGCTTTACATCTTTACTTGCTTGACAACTTGAAATTGGATTTTGTTTCACTAAATCTCCGTATTCGATACTCTGGAATACTTGCTAATCTATGCCGATCCGTACACTGGGGGTTCGCTTGCTTTTATTCTAGTTTTATAAATATAAAGCTTATTTGCACGCACGCTTAGTGGCGAACAACATTCTGTATCGAGAACACCAACCTCAAGTTGTTTGCTGTACAAAACCCACCGACACCTCGCCGACGTTCCGAGGGTTGGATTACCCTCCGTAACGCCATCCTTGATTGCAGTGGGCCGATCATTGTCGGAGGAGACTTTAATTGTGTCCTCGATCACGGAGAAATTGGTGGGACTCCCGTGCTCTCTCTCTGGATACTGCGATATTTCAGAACTGGGTTGCTGAAACTCATCTTATTGACTTGGGGTTCAGTGGGCCAAACTTCACTTGGAACCGTTGGCTTTCAACCGAGACTAGATTATCTAAACGGCTTGATAGGGCATTTATGAATAACGACGCTCGCCTCTACTGGCCGGAAGCGTCTGTCCGGCATCTTTCCTCTCTTTTATCGGATCACAACCCCCTTCTGTTACAACTGCATCCCAACAGACAACATAACATCTTGAGACACCCTTTCCGGTTCGAGGCCGCTTGGACGACTCATCCTGAATACAACTCAGCGGTGAATGGTCATTGGTCCAGCTCACCCATTTCTGATCTGAGTAGTGGTTTAGTGTCAATGAAAAAGAAGTTGCTGCATTGGAACAAGCATACCTTCGGGAGAATCGAAACGAAAAAGAAACTGCTTCTGGATAGAATCTCCGCTGTTCAGAGAGAGTTAGAAATTAACTTATCTCAAGTTCTTCTCGATCTTCAGGCTTCGTTGTAGAACGAAGTCGATGCGGTCCTTGACCAAGAGGATATTCTCTGGCGACGAAAAGCTAGGGATAAATTTTTTGTAGATGGAGACAGGAACACATCTTACTTCCATCTGAGTACTAATGTGAGACGTCGATCAAATCTGGTAGAGAGCATTATAAACAATGATGGTCAATGGATCTCGGATCAGGAAATCATGAAAAGAAACGTTGTTGATTTCTTCCACGATCTCTTCTCTTCCTCTTCCATCAGCTCCAGCGTTGACGGTAAGTTCTATGCTAATTTGCCTATGTTGTTAATGGACGAAGCGTCCAGTCTTTGCAGGCCATTCACAAACATCGAAATTAAGAACTGCATGTTCGGCATGTCACCGCTCAAAGCTCCCGGCAAAGATGGGTTCAGCGCAGTTTTTCTTCCAGCACTCTTTGGATACAGTTGGTCCTGATCTGATTAACTTTGCTATTTAGTTTTTTGAAAACGGATTTATGCCGGAGGGGGTAGATGAAACTTTGATATCCCTCATTCCCAAGGGAAGCAACCCGGATTACATGTCCAAGTTTAGACCGATCGGCTTGTGTAAGGTGTGCTACAAATTGATCTCCCGGCTTTTGGTCTCACGCATTGAGCCTCTCATGAGTAAGTTGGTTAGCCCTTATTAAAGCAGCTTTATTTTGGGAAGAGCCATTTCGGCTTGCGTCAGATCACAAGCCATGTCAGTTCTTTGGAATGGCGAGATGTTTGATTTTTTTATCCCGTCAAGGGGCGTGAGACAAGGGGATCCAATATCGCCTTACTAATTTGTACAATGCCTCGAGCGAGTAGGACATGTTATCCAGGAACGAGTGGATGTA
This sequence comes from Fagopyrum esculentum, assembly GCA_033239045.1. NCBI lineage: Eukaryota > Viridiplantae > Streptophyta > Magnoliopsida > Caryophyllales > Polygonaceae > Fagopyrum > Fagopyrum esculentum. The sequence continues at coordinate 143,437,035 of BSUD01000003.1, forward strand.
GGGGTATGAAAGCCGGTGAAGATAAAGTGCGGTTGTCCCCCCATATCTCATGTGTTTTTCGCTGACGATATCATTGTCTTTGCGGAGGCTTCCGAGGAGACCTCCCACGTGATATTTAATACCTTGAGCAAGTTTTGCAATAGCTCAGGACTTAAGGTGAACCTCTCCAAATCCCAAATTATGTTCTCTCCTAATGTCGGCGAATCTCTCAAGCGCGACATTCAGACTATTTCTAGACTCCCGGTTGTATCGGATTTTGGCAAGTATTTAGGATTTCCCTTCCTCCACTCAAGGCTATCCAATTCTGATTTTAGGTTTTGATTGAGAAAACTAAGAACAGATTGGCTTCTTGAAAAGGGCGGCAATTAAGCTTTGACGGTATGCTAACCCTGGTGAAATCGGTTATATGTTAATTCCCTACATATATTATGCGGATCGTTAAATTCCAGTTTCGATTTGCAACAAACTTGACAAACTATGCAGGTCCTTTCTTTGGGGTGACAATGAAAATAGATCCGCTATACATCTTATTTTATGGAGCAACGTTTATGTGCCTATCGATTATGGAGGACTTGGAAATCGGTCTACAACTGATGCAAACTTTGTTGCTCTGGGGAAGCTGACATGGCGTTTTATCGCACACAACGACTCCCCCTAGGCTACCGTCTTGGCTACCAAGTACGGGATCAGAGATTGTTGTTCTTTGTTTGACTGCAGTATCAACAAACGTGGATCATTTGTTCTTAAGGGCATTATTTGGGCTAAAGATAATGTTATTAAGTTGGGCTTAAAATGGGTGGTCTTTGATGGAACTCTGATTCGGTTTTGGGCCGATCATTGGTGTGGTTCTTGAGCCCTAATCAATGAGGTGCCATCTCTTCCTCCTAACGCCGACATAGCCGACAAAATCTGCGATTAATTGACTGAGGATTTTGGTTGGGACTGGGCGCGTATTGGGACTTCTTTGCATGCGCAATCTCTCGTCAACGTCAATGGTTTCTCTCTTAATCATGTGTTTCCTCTACAGAATTGCGTCGCTTGGAATCTTTCTAATGATGGATTATACACTTCATCCTCAGCCTTCCGGGCAAGAATGCTTCATTCCAGGACAGAGATCATGCCGAATAATTTATTCAAGTGTATTTGGAAGCTTAGAGTTCCGAAAAAAGTCAAAAGCTTCCTTTGGCTTGCTGCCCGTGGAAGATTGTTAATGTTGAGAGGTATCGGCTCCATCTCGCTTCTAACGACATTTGCCCTTCTTGCTCTGAGGCTCCTGAGACGTTACTTCATATATTCAGAGATTGTAGGAATGTCACTGTTATCTAGGAGAGTTTATTAGACATTGAAAACGTTGGGAGTTGTTACTCCACTACTGATGCTAATGAATGGCTTCTGGCAAATCTTTCTAGGTCTGATAGTATCTCTAATGACCTTCCGTGGAGCACATGTTTCGATGTCTCCATCTGGTGGTATTGGCGCTGGCGTAATGAGTTTGTTTTTTGGAGTTGTCCGTTCCCACTGAATCGCGTCTCCTTCGTTTCACAATACAATAGAAGCATTACTAGGGCTTTAAACAATCGTCTTTCTGGAGTGTCTCAGCCCGGATGGATCGAATCAATGGTTAGGTGGAGTGCTTCTCCGGAGGGGTGGGTTAAGCTTAATACTGATGGTTCCATTCGGCATGAGGAAGGCAAAGCGTCTGCTGGTGGTATTTTCAGGGACACGCACGGGAAATGGTTGTGTGGGTTCGTAATGAATATTGGACTATGCATTGTGCCTATGGCGGAATTATGGGGGCTCTGCATGGGACTGTACCAGGCTTGGGAGAAGGGATTTCGAAGGATCATTGTGGAGATGGATTCCGAACTTGTCATCAATCTCGTTTCACGTAAGATTCCCACAACACATCCACTTTTTAGTCTTGTATCAAGATGCCAAGGTTTCATTAGTAGGAGTTGGTCTATCCAATTCCGTCATACATTTCGCGAGGCCAATGTTGCAGCCGACTACATGGCGAACTTGGGCTCGACCTATCCTTTAGGTTATTTCTTCCTTAGTGATTCTCCTAGTAACATTGTTAGTATTTTGAAAAACGATGCTCGCGGAGTGACGACCCGTAGACGAGTCAGATGTTAGCCATTGTTTCGATTCAGTAAATGTACGGGCCGGATACTAATCCCGTTCCGTATTACTTACCCAAAAAAAAATAGCACATTTCACAACTTACAAAATCTTTTCGGACTCCTTATTAATGTAAGAATATAAACTACTTTCTTTCGTCGCACACTAATTCACTTGACTATAACGTCACGGGTTATTTCCCGTGCGTAGCACAGGACTATACTCCTAGTACAATATAAAATATACACTATCATTTATCATACCTCTCAGTCGAAATAAAAGGTTGTCGAATTGTGAGACTAGAGCGGAAATTAAAAAAGATACTGTGAGGCAAACCCTTGGTGAATATGTCGGCATATTGAAACACCGATGGAACATGAAGAACGTGAACTTGACCAATAAAAACCTATTCTCGGACAAAATAGATATCGAGTTCAACATGTATCGCACGTTGATGATGGACGGGGTTGTGAGTGAGATACATGGCACTGACTTTGTTTGTGTAAACAATAGTGGAATGGGACACGGGGCAATGAAGGTCAAGAAAAAGATTCTTGATCCAAGAACATTCGGCAAGAACATTGTACATCCCATGGTATTCGACTTTAGAACTAGAGCGAGAGACTACCAGTTAATGTTTGGACGAATATGAGATGAGTGTTCCATTCAGATAAATACAATAGCCGGATGAAGAACGATAAATGTCCTGGCAACCTGCCTAGTCGACATTAGTGTAAGCGACTAAAACAGAAGGTTGTGATGATGGTGTAATGTTGATCCCGCGAGAAGTAGTGTTGTGAATATAGTGAATGACACGCTTCAAAGCGGAAAAGTTAGGTATTCAAGGGTCATACATGAAGAGACAAACTTGGCGAACTGCATAGTTGATGTCAGGGCGAGTGAAGGTCAAATAATGAAGGCCCCCTACAAACTACGATACAAGTGGGATTGAAAACAAGGGCGCCCAAGGCTACCATAAGCTTGACTGAAAGGTCCACATGCATGAGTTATAGCGGGCTTACAACTCATCATGGGTGCCTTAGAAACTATTTTTTCATATTTTTGTGGAGATCATAATAGACCTTGAGAGGTGCGAGTAGCGAAGATGCCAAGAAAATAGTTGAGGGGACCAAGGTCAGTCACGAAGAACCCCTTGCTCAAGAGGATAATAGCGGAAGACATGAGCATCTAGGAGGAAGCTGTAAGTATGATATTATCAACATATAATAGCAAGTAAGCAAGTTGAGTACCTCAAGAGAAAAAAAAAAGGGAGGAGTCACTCTTGCTACCATTGAATCCAATTTGATGTAGATAGCTGGCAAACTAGTAGTACCCACGTCCTAGGTGTCTACTTTAGACCGTACAAAGATTTCTATATTAAACAAAAATGAGTAGCACGAGTGATGTCCACAAACCTTGGCGGATGAAACATAGAACTGTTTCATTTAGGTAACCATGAAGGAATGCATTTTTAAAGTTGAGTTGGTTAACGGGTCAAGAGCAAGAAACTACAAGATGAAGAATAGTGTGAATGGTCTCTTGTAATACTACAAGGCTAAAAGTACCAACATAATCAAAACTAACTTGTTGGGAGTTTCCATTTGCAACTATGTACGCCTTATACCGCTCAAGAGCACCATCAAAGTGGATAATGTGACAAAATAACCACATACAACGCACAATGTTATTGCCATAAAAGAGAGGTGCAAGTATCCTTGTCTCATTACCCACAAGAGCTCGATACTCGCTGATCATGTTTGCATTCCAATTTAAATCAATGAGGGTTGGTTTATGTGAGTTAGGAATAGGAGATAGGGTGGATACGGAGAGGTTAATTTTTTTATTGGTATAAATATACCATTATTGTTTGAGTCTGTATGGTGTGAGTATGTGTAATAGGGTTGGGCTACACAGTGGGCGGGTTTCGGTGGAAATCTCATGAGGATGTGATATGGGTTGTGTGTCGGTAATGGGAGATGTATTTGGGGCGGACATTTGGTAGTTAGTGGGTGACATGGTTAATGGTACAAATGGGGAAGAGTTGAATGTAGTGAGTTGTTGGGTTGTATTGGGATGGATTATTAGATCCCGGTGCTCATGAGACGGAATAATAAAGACTGGTGAATGGATGTAAGTCATCCGAGATGGCTGAAGAAGAGGGGTTAGAATGAGGTTGATAGGTGATGGAATCACTATCAATTAGGATAGTTTTTAGAGTCTTTTCATTGTATTAGAGTCGGTTCGTGTTGCTAACATCTTAATCCAAAAGAAGAAGTCTAAAAGAAGCAAAAGAGATGTTAGAAGCACTTGGGAGTTGAAGAACATTCACGAAGACAAGCTTCTGGTGCCACACCGCCCCCGCGGGTCAGTGTCACCGTTCCTACGGGTGGCACTACACTCCGGAACACAGCCAGCGCCCGGAACGAAGTCTGTCACCGCCCATGCGGCCACCTCTGGACACCCCTGCGGTGACACACCCTCAAGAAGCGAAGCGGAACCCCTGGGTCTCTGCCTGCGGACCTCCCTACGGAGCTGTGAAGCTGAAGAGCCATTGTCACCGCCCCTGCGGTGACATTGGGCCGCGCCCCTATGGCTCGACATCAAAAGCAACAGGAAGATGAAGAGTCAGACGTTTGAAGAGCATTAAAGATCCGCCCCTACGGGATTGCCAGGCCGCCCCTGCGGCCATGAAGAACACCAAGCGTTTTGGCCTAAACCGCCCCTGCGGCCCTGAAGCCCGCCCCCGCGGTTGAGCGTCAGAGGACTTTACTCCGGTTGTTTGCACCACCTTTATGGCATTAAAGGTGGTTGTTTAGGACGGCCATTTACTCCTTTTACTGCCAATTCGAGTATAAATAGGTCCATGACTGATTGCTAGAATCATCCACCATTTTTCCATTTTCTCTCTATTCCCCTTACTTCCTTTGTGTAATGTGTTTCTAATCTCCTTGCTACATTGGGTTGTTTTGAAGCTGCATTGCTGTTTTGGTTGTAAGTCTTTAGTAATATAAGTATTATTCAGTCATATGTTTTATATTCCTTGTGCTTTAACTATCAATTGCATGTTTCTTACCACTTAGCTTGATCACCTTAAGTGTCTAATTGCATGCAAAGAACTAGGGTTAATCGATTCCGGGTTCAGGTCTTTAATCTAGTAGAAAACCTTTAGGTAAAAGCTGGTTGTAATTGCTTAAAGGAAAAGGAATATAAATATAAAGAAAAGTCTAACGGTTTTATTATTCTTTTTTATATCTCTTTGTCTTTGTTTGAAAGCTAACTTGTGCATTGCTCTTGTAGGTCTACGGAACATTAACTTGTTAAGTTGTGTTGATGTCGGTTGGCTCAACACATATATATGATCAAGATGAGAACATTGATGAAATACTTATAAAAAGAACCAACCAAAGTAGCTTGCATGCTAAGAATCAACCTAGTGTTGCTCTTGCCTCCATCATTTTATCACATTCTTACTTGCTTTATTGTGCTTTTGTCTTGTTACAATTAAATCCAACCCCCCCC
>BSUD01000003.1:143442893-143473081 GCA_033239045.1 Fagopyrum esculentum
CCCCCTTTATTGGTTACAATCTCGATAATTGAATTTAATCAAACCTCAACTTAACTCTCTTGGGTTCGACCCTTACTTACACTATACACAAACTTGTTAGCGTAACGTAGGAATTCTGCTTTGACCTAAGATAAAAGACAACGACCTAGAATTTTAGCCTCGTCAAAGGTGTTAAATATGGGAATGTAGAGCGTTAAATGTAACATGTCTAGAGATGATGACGCGAATTTTTGTGATGATGTGTTAGGACATGAAAAACAAGATTGCGTCCCATTTTGGGCAAAGAAGTTGAAGAGAGCATTATTTTAATTCAATGTCATTATCACATTGGAATGATTTGATTGGAGATTGAATTGTGTTCGGACATAGGCATGAAATTGGACAATTGTAGAATATAATTGGATTTATATTTGAGAGATAAAATCCATAAATAGTGAGTATAAGTATCAAGGTAAGACAAGAATATAGCAAAAATAGTCAAAGCTTATAATTAGTGATGTTCATCACAATGAATAATGCCAAGGTGCAAGAGCATTGTTACGAGGAGTTAAGAAAGGCAAATGAGTGTGTTTTCATGATTGACATGCAAGGCAATTGATGAGTTTGAACACTTTATTAGAAGAGTTAATACTAGATTGAAGAGTTGTAAAATCATGAGATCTTGGATGACCAAGACGAACATGTCAAGTAGACGAGGATGCGGATAGAGAGTGATAGAGAAACTTATTAGATTGGACGGGATATAGAGCATTGGTGCTATTACATCTCAACCAAACTTGTCCGGTTGGAATATCCTTCATGGAAAAACCAAATGGGTCAAATTCAATGGACACATTTTTGTTGGTAGCTAATTGACGAACATATATAAGGGTTTTTTTATCAGTTTTAGGGCACTTTACACATTGTTGAGTTGAATCGGGGTGGTGAGGGATTTTAATGTCGGTTTTTCCTTAAGCTAAAACAGGAATGCATTGATCATTAATTACCCACAATTATCGAATTTAAACTCTAAGGAGGAATAAGATATGATATACTTGATGAGTGTAACATGTGCGAGGTAGCTCCGGTATCAAGATACCATTGTGGGTCCAGTTGTTGCAAATTCCGGGATTGGAATGCTTGAGCGATATCCGTTGTTGAATATCCTGCAATCCCTCCGAAATGGGGTGTTGTAGTTAGGTGTTCGATCGATTGGTTTGTGGTTAGGAGTTGCACCGAGAATGCCTACGGAAGATGGGTGAAGAGATGTGGTGGTGTAGCTCGAGGAGGGAGTGCCCATCCCGGTGTCCATTCCGTAGAAGGGTAAAAATGGGACTCAGTGGATAGGTGTTGGGCCATTGTTGGTGTTGGCCGCTAGCACCACAACATCGTCCATTGGATTTGTAACTACGGCCACTTCTATTTCTCGGTCCCCTTTGAATAAATGATCCTCTGGAGGCACCATTACGGTTGGTATATCCGAAACAACATGTGATCTCCAATGCTCATCATAGTCTAACAGAACATGATCATGTATCCGTGCATATATAATCAACAATTTGAGAATTTGTGTTCAAGGTATACAACCCGTGAATGTTTGTTATCGTTGAGGATGTTCTTGTTCTTCTTCCAAGGTTTCATGGCCTAGAGAGTAAGAGGTCTTGCGAGATGGTACCATAGATCCATTGGATGACGACATAATCACCTTGTTCCTATATGTCATCATCAATATATGTTGGGTGAGGGGCAATTTCATCGATATGATCTATAACTCGATGAACTTTCACGACAAACCGAAAAGTTACACATGGACCCTTTTCTGCTTCTAGGACTATTGTTATGATATTTTTGGCATTGGAGACGGCGAGAGCGGAATGAATGGATCGTTCTTCGGCCATAGTCGTTTACACTGGAGGTAGTGATAGAGAAAATTAGGCTTTCATATGTTGTACGGGATAGGCGAAGCCCCTGTTTGGAGATGAATGAGAAGTTGTCCTTAGGGCTTTAGTGACCTTCGAAGGAAAGAAAAAGAAAATTTTGAATTTTTTGTGGTAAAAGGAAGACTTAATTAGGAAAATAGGACCCTTAAGATATTACTTTTGCAAATTGGGCTCCTAGGGAAAACAATAAAAATTAGGTCTGCGGCTATAAAAATAGAGGGTTAATTGAAATGATGGTGTTGTACAAAAATTAAATAGTAATATGATGTTTACTTTTGACTTTGTGATTTTTTAAATAAAGTAAGGAAAAACTCTCACTAAATCATTCATTTAGAAACCCATTTCTCATCTCCTCCGTTCTTCCAAAAAATCTAGTCGGGAAAACAAGAACAGATCGAAGGGCGAGCGAGAGATCTAGAGTTTCGCCGTCAAGGTTGGCACGAGGAGGGGCTACGTCACTGGTTTCCGGCGCCGACGCCGCTGTCTGATCTTCGTTTTGTCACCAACCCGCCTCTCTCTCACGTTGTATGCTCCGTCGTTGCCGGGAACCATATCTGTATTTTTTGGGTAAGCTATTTCTACTAGATTTTTTGTATGCATTTGATTCGTTTTGGTAAGTAGTAGTGGGTATGTGTTTGATTTTGTGTGTGCAGTTTGGGTATGTACTATGAAAGAGATTGATTACGTGACGTTTGCATTTTTTGGGTATTGTTTTAAATTGAGTATATGTGTGTGCATTTTGGGTATAAATTATTGAAGATAGGCTTTTATTGTTTGGGGTATGTATTTGTTATTGAAGATATGTTTTTTTTTTGTATTGATTATTGAGTATATGTGTGCAGTTTGGGTATGCATTTTTGAGTATATGTGTGTGCAGTTTTGGGTATTGCTTATTAAGTGATTGATATGCATTTTTTTGGGTATACACTTTTGGGTATTGCTTATTGAGTGATTGGTATGCATTTATTTGGGTATTGCTTATTAAGTATATGTGTGTGCAGTTTGGGTATGCATTTTTGAGTATATGTGTGTGTAGTTTTGAGTATTGCTTATTGAGTGATTGATATGCATTTTTTTAGGTATTGCTTATTGAGTGATTGGTATGCATTTTTTTGGGTATACATATTTGGGTATTGCTTATTGAGTTATTGATATGCATTTTTTGGGTGTTGTTTATTGAATATATGTGTGTGCAATTTGGGTATGCATTTTTAGTATATGTGTGCAATTTTGATTATTGCTTATTGAGTGATTGATATGCATTTTTTTGAGTATGCATTTCTGGGTATTGCTTATTAAGTGATTGATATGCACTTTTGGGGTATTGCTTATTGAGTATATGTGTGTGCAGTTTGGATATGCATTTTTGAGTATTGCTTACCCAAAAAGCAAGCATTGATGCTTACCCAAAAATAGAACAGAGGGCTACTTACAAATTCCAATGACGCATAAGCTCAACAAGAGGACTTGCGTTTGAAGGGAGGAAGAAGGGACATGAGTTTATAAATAGGGGAAAAAAAAAAGGGTTGCATTTATTGAGCACAAATTCCATGTAAAATATCCATCAACATTGTCACCAATCAAATCAATATTGTCACTTTTTGTACTTTTTCTGATTTCATCTACTATATAGATGCTCATTATATAAATTACAAGTTGGGAGGCCCCAATTTCCAACTTCATGGTGTAAAAGGCCTACAAATTGTATCCGTAAAAGATTACACAATTCTCAATTTTTTAATTGGTTTAAAATTTTTAAATGTACTTATCATAATGGTTATTGTATAGAATATTTGGTGTAATTGGTTAAAAGTTAAAATCCTCCAAAAAAAATTTTGTTAACACACAACCTCATTCGCGGACCTATAAACAGATTATAGGGTCTTCTACTATAAACAACCAGGATTACAATATAATATACACTATCCTTATCATAAGTTTGAACTTTATCGATCCTATGGCGGTTGAACTTTATCCATCCTATGGCGGAGGCTCCCCCTCTGGCAACTGGGATCGTCGAGAATGAGAGCGGAAAGGTTACAGCAGAAGATACTACAATGGAGGAATCGAACCCTCCGTAAGTGATCATCACTGTTCCATCCGTTGTTGAAGATACCACGAGTAAGGTTGATCCTGAAGTAGACAAAGCTAATACACCTTCCGAAATAGCGCAAAAACAGCCACAATCTGCTGGGATAATAATACCACCAACGGTTTCCACTACTGAGAGTAATCAGCCATTGGAGACGGTATTACAAGAAAAGACAGATAAACGCTCTTGGAGCGATGTGTTGGGGGTGCTAAGGTATACAATAATGATACTGATAGGGTGACCAAAGAATTCCTTACGGGCAAAATCAAAGTCAGTTTCCCTTTTGGCTTAGACGGGGATCCGGTCCTGGAAATTGATGAAGAGATAACTGAAGATCTTGAATCCAAATGGACAAATTCGATAGTTGTAATAACCGAAAATTTTAAACTCTGTTAACCTTGATTTTAACCGAATTCCGATATGTCAATCTTAAATAAATAAATAAAATAAAAACGAGTTTTAGGTTCTATCATTTTATGTGACCTTAATTCACATAAAATGATGAGACTATGTAGTTGAAAATAATTTTTACGCACGTTAAAGTTAAATAATAATTTATACAATACAAAATATAATTCCGTATTATATAATTTCCCGCACATAAACGGAAAATCCGGGGCGAGTAACGAGTTTCGGATCCGTGTTATAATGCGCAGGCCGGATGTGGCTCACTACTAGGCCCACCTACTAAGCCCAGCAGCCCATTTCCTAAGCTAACCCTAAACCCTAATCATGCTGCTAAACACGTTTAACCTAACCCTCTATACTCCTAATTGCCGCTTCCCTACTCCGTCTCTCTCTCTCTGTACAAAGGACAACCGCAGCAACGTACAACACCGAAGCCGCCACCGAGCCACTGCGCCGTCTCCGTCGACCACCTAGGCACCGCCAGCCGCTGCAGGAGACTCCGGTAAGCCTCGTCACCACCTCCCTCTCGTTAACCTTTCGTCCTGTTTCGGCACCACTGAACCGCTTACTGCGCAGTATCTGCCCAGACCTCCAGCCGAACTGTCGCCGCGTCGAGCCTTCCGGACGGTAGTGAAGGTAAAGATCTCCCTCCCTCCTTAGCAACCTTCTGTACTCGCGTGGTTAACGGCGGAAGCCGCTTCTCCCTCCGTTTCAGCAGCGCCGGAAGTAGCCGGGTGGTACACTGTGAGGGACACATTCGAGCCGGTCCAGGACGCCCTGTCGCACCCCGATTCATCCCCAACAGCTCCGGCGCTCGGACTAGCTGCAGTCCGGCAGTGGTGAGTCATTCCCTCTCTTCCCCTATTCCACCTCTCTTTAGCTTTCCGGCATTAGATCTCTGCTGTTAAAAGAAGGAATTACAGTGGGAAGTTAACTAGTATGAAAATGTGCTGAATGTATAAATATATACATATGTAGGAAAGTTTTACTTTGAACTAAAAATATATAAATAAATCGACAATAGAAAGCAAACTAGTGCAATGAGTAAGTATATGTATATATACGAAAGGGTAAGTATGCTAGATAGGAGTTGTCTATGCCGAGTATATAAATATACGTATATATAGGTAAGTATATATATATATAGGTGTACATACGAGTATGTATATATGAGTACGAGTTGAGAAAATATGGGCAGCGCAGCATAGAGTACGTATATATATACGAGTATATATATATATAAATATATATATATATATATATATATATATATATATATATATATATATATATATATATATATAAATATAAATACCTAGTAGTTTTGGATTTACATTAGTTGAAGGAAAAGTTAGAGTACATGCATACGTATATATATATATATATATGAGAGGGTAAAGTAATACCGGAAAAGAAGAGGAGTATTGCTCTTTGACGAGTGGTTTCGAGTTTTAACTTATAACTTATAAGAACTATCAGAGAGAAATAAGTTATTGAAAACAAGTCCTAAAAGAAGTTAGTAGAATTCAAGAATAAACTTTGAAGATTTTCGGCACTAAGGGTAAATTGGTCTTTTACCGAAAGAGAGCTTTTTCCGTAATTCCTTCGCATGAGGTTGGACATCTGGATGTGATTTTGATCCACATGCCTTATTTGACAGGCGTTTGAGTTACCACGGGTTCGGACCGAGTTGAGATTTGAGAAAACAATTTTTGATCAAGGTAAGTCCTTGCGACTTACTTAGCTGGTTTCTGGATATTAGTTGGGTGATGATGGTTGTGTGTACAATGTGTGTTATAATAAATAACTTGTTAGGACGACCGTGGTTATTCTTGTGTTAAGGCCCAAGTGTATGTATAACGGGCCGTGACATCACTGCCCAGCTCTGTCAGGAGACTGGGAGGTTCTCTATACCCAGACCATCCAGGTACACGGTGAGATGCATCGGATCCACTCCTGATGGGTACACGGGGGCGGAGGCGAGGTTTGGGAATCCCTCGTGTCACAAAATAAGTATCATTAGAGTGAATAACTTAAATGAAGATAATAAATGGATTGTTTGAAAGCATGATGAGTGTTTATTATTTTATGTGTGTGTGTGCTATTATTATTCTTCTAATGTTTAGATTAGCTAATGGTTGTTTTGTTGTGGTTTTAGTTTTACAACAGGTTAGAACAGCAGATGAGTGATCCGGAAGTAGTGGTCAGCCGGGTCTCCGTACTTCTTAGAGTGGGGGTTTGGGTTGTTGCTTCGTTGTCTTTTCCTTTTGTTAAGACAGTTAGTCTTTTCCGTTGTTTAAGTACGATAGGCTGTTAGACTTTGTTGCATTCATCCTTTTACAAATATATTTTTTACCAATTTCGGTTTTTCTTATTTGTGTCTTGTTGCAAGATCCTAGTAGTATTGTTGTCAAACTGAGGTCGGGACCCATTGTGAGGTCCTAACTAGTAATGTCCCGAGTTCTGAGAATTCGGGGTGTTACAATAGTGTTCAAGGTTCTAGGTTATCCAATCGCTTTTCCCGTCATGGAGAGGAAGATAAAAGAACTTTGGAAATGCGGAGAGAACATGCAACTCATGGATCTGGACAACTATTTTCTAGCACGGTTCAAGAATGAGAATGAATTGATGACAATACTCACCGGAGGTCCGTGGGCGGTCTTTGGAAGATGTCTAATTATGAAGCGATGGAGTCCAGACTTTGTAACTTCAAATCCAATCACTTCAGCCCCCATTTGGATTAGAGTTACAAGATTGCCAGTTCAATGGTATCACGAAGCAATTATATGGAGCATGGCGGAAGGAATTGGACTACCTATAATCATTGATCCAAGAACACTACATCTCAACAGAGGTAGATTTGCTAGAATCTGCATCGAAATTGATCTTAGTCGTCCTCTCAAAAAGGCTATATTTATCAACGGCAAGAGATGTCCCATTGAGTATGAAGGGCTTGACTCTATATGCTTTAGATGTGGTAGATACGGCCACCTTGCTTCTCAGTGTGACAGCCATGGAGAATCAAAGTCTCAAGGTGATACAAACTTGGAGTCTAATAATTCAACAAACGAAGGGGCTAAAACTACTATTTCTCCAAGAATTGTGACCACACCGGACCAAACCCAGAATAATGAGGCCCCAACCGGTGATGTTTCCGGCTATGACCCCTGGATGATGGTTGCACGTCGCCGGAGGATGGAAAAAGGAAAGAATAATGTTGGGCCTATTATAGGAAACTCTGCCAATAATCATAGAAACAATATCCTGCACTCACAAGGAAAACATCTTCATGCAAAAGGAAGAAAAGGAAAGGCGGTTAACATTACACCTATTAATTTGGGCCACACACAATTGGCCCATAAACCTCGGGTAGATGGAGCATTAACAAGCGGAGCCCAAAGTAACGATGGACCCACTCCACAGAAAAGCCAAAAAGAAAGCACTCCTAAAGCAAGCCCAACTATAGCACAACCAAATGCAACAGAGATAGTTATCCCCTCATCTGCTATAAAAATTTTCAATGCTAAACCTGACACCACGTCTAGCACGAAGAAGGGAGAAGGAAAGAAGAAGAACCGTAGCAAAGCTAAGAATGACGCAAGGAGAGCGGCGTGGAGAGCGAAAAAGTCTGAAGATACCGTCCACAATCCGGGAGCACTGAAACGACAACGTCAAAGCAATGAAGAGCAACCTCGCCTTTTACGAGAAATTACTGGCGCGGAAGTGCAAGAGGTACAAGAACTAAATGAAGGTCCACACAATGTTAGTACTGACAAGGACCAAAACGAAGAAATGATACAGGTAAAGTTGATCAATGAAAATCCGATGGCACCACATGAAATGATAAATCAAAGCCAACAGGAGACTAACGTGGATGAAGCAACAAACAACCACAATGGTACTATCATTAGTAGCAGCGGAACTGATGAGGTGATGATGGAGGGATCATACCTCGTAGCCAGCCAGAAAGTGATCCCGCAGTGTTTGTAAGTTCTGGTCATCCCTATACTTCTGTTTGTTATGATGAATATGCTCTTCTGGAATGTGTTTGGAGCCTGCAAGAGTGGGTTTCGACGTACTATTAAATATATGTGTTGACACCATAATATTGACGTTCTAGCTATCTTTGAACCGAGAACGTCGGGTGCTAAGGCTCGGGAAATTTGTGATCGTCTGGGCTACTCGAATTGCTTTCGGGTAGAAGCAATAGGGTTCGAAGGGGGTTTGTGGCTCTTATGGAAGAAGGATAAGATTGATATTAGTATTATCACTAGTAGCAGGGATTTTATTCATGCTAGGACCACTAATGGCTCAGCCTCTTTCAGCATTATAGCAGTGTACGCTGCTCCCACTGTGACACGCAGAAAGGAGTTCTGGATAGATATTGACAAGGTCCTCAACGCCATCAGTGAGCCTCTTATTTTTGGAGGAGATTTTAACGTGATTCGTTTCTTACACGAACGGAAAGGAGGGTCTGGGAAGCTCCATGCAGACACCCATATATTTAACAATCTCGTCACCAACCATGGGCTTATAGATCTTGGATATACTGGCCCCGATTTTACGTGGGATGATGGGAAGTCGGCTAAGATAAACATATCCAAGAGACTCGATAGGATTTTCATGAACCTAGATGGCTGTTTGCAATGGCCTAATGCTCACGTCAGACACCTTGCTAGGTTTTCCTCTGATCACTCCCCTTTATTACTGTCTTTAGATTCGGTTGTTATTTGCAGGAAGGAAAGAAGACCTTTCAGATTTGAGGCAGCTTGGATGACTCATAGCGACTTTAAGCCAATGGTCGAGATGTGTTGGTTTGTTAACCCTGAGGTTCACCTAGCTCTCCCTAACCTCAAAAATTCCCTTATTATCTGGAATAGAACTATCTTTGGTAATATTTTCCGCAGGAAACAGGAAGCTATTGCAAAACTCACCAAAATTCAAATTAGAAGAGGGACAAATGATTCAACAACACTCGAAGAAGAGGAGAGAGTTCTACAGGCAGAAGTGGAGGGCATACTTGAACAGGAGGAAATCCTATAGCTCCAAAAATCTAGAGAGCAGTGGCTTGAGTTTGGAGACCGCAACACTTCATTCTTCCACACCTCCACCATCATCAGAAGAAGCCGCAACAAAATAATGGGTTTGAAGATAGACAACGATACTTGGGTGGAAGACCCCATCCTGCTTGAACAACATGTTGTCAACTATTTCAAAAATCTTTACAGCTTGGGTAACTCGAATATGGACTATTGTGGACCCCTTGACACCTTCAACTTCCCGACGGTTGAGGATACGGAGTGGCGAAATATCATGAAACTAGTTGATATGGTCGAAGTGTGGAATGCAGCCAGAAGTATGGGAGCTTTCAAGGCTCCCGGAATTGACGGCTTTCAACCGGTCTTTTACCAAAAATGCTGGAGTATTGTGGGTCAATCTTTAAAAGAAGAAGTATCCAGATTCTTCATCACTCAAAAGCTCTATCCGGGGAGTAATGACACTCTCATATCTCTCATTGCTAAAGTCGGGAAACCAGAGTTCATCAGCCAGTTCCGACCCATTGCACTTTGCAATGTCAGCTACAAGATAATCTCTAAGGTCCTTGTCTAACGCATGCAGAGTGTCATTGGCAAACTTGTGGGACCGGCCCAAGGTAGCTTTATTCCTGGCCGTCTTATTCAGGATAATATTGTCCTTATGCAGGAGGTGGTCCATTCCATGAGGAAAAAGAAAATTGGGAAAAAATGGATGCTTCTTAAACTTGACCTTGAAAAGGCGTATGACCGAATCAGGTGGGATTTTATTGAAGAATCAATCATCCAAGCGGGCTTCCCAATTGAATGGGGACGGATGATTCAAGAATGTATTAATTCTACCAGGATGCAAGTCATATGGAATGGGGAAGTTACGGAGCAATTTACGCCGGAAAGAGGCATTAGGCAAGGGGACCCGATTTCACCCTATCTTTTTGTGCTATGCGCAGAGAGACTCAGCCATTTGATATTGGAGTCAGTGGATAATGGGAACTGGAAGCCTATCATCCTTTCTAGAGGAGGCCCGCCTCTTTCCCACTTGTTTTTCGCGGATGACATTACTCTTTTTGCGGAAGCATCGCTCTCTCAAATTAGAGTCATTATGCAAGTTATGGAGGTGTTTTGCAAGGCTTCGGGACAAAAGGTTAGCATCCAAAAATCTAAGATCTTTGTGTCACCTAACGTATCTAGTGAGCTTAGCAGGGAGATAGGCCGTGTGAGTGGGGTAGAGGTTACCAAGAACCTAGGCAACTACCTTGGCATACCGATTCTTCAAGGACGAATTGGTAAAAACACATTTACTAGCCTTTTGGATAGAATTAATGGTAAATTAAATGGATGGAAAAGCAAGACGCTTAGCTTTGCCGGCCGAGTCACACTCACCAAATCCGTCCTCACCTCTCTACCTATATATTTCATGGCTAGTTTGATTGTTCCTACTGGGGTGTGCAATGAAATCGACAAACTTTGTCGTAGATTTGTCTAGGGAGATTCTGAGAATCACAGAAGCTTACACACAATACACTGGAACGAATTTTGTAAACCCAAGGACAAAGGTGGAATGGGGATTCGCTCGATGCAGTTCATTAATAAAGCACTACTTGGTGGACTAGGCTGGAGATTCTTGAAAGATGGAGACAGTTTATGGGTGCAGACCCTCAAAAGTAAATACATTAGGGAAGGTAGAGTACTACAGAAACCGTACTCACATATCTAGAATGGTGTTATGTTGGGCATCCACCAGGTTGTGTGCCGAGGGGCAAGATGGAACCTGGGAGATGGCTCCTCTATCCGTTTTTGGCTCGACTGTTGGCTCATGCCTGAGCCCCTGATTAACTTTGCCCTCCGTATCCCTGATGAAAGTGAGAATAGGGTGAAGGTACGTCATTACTGGATAGAGCATGAGGGCTGGGACTGGCAAGGCCTTAGTGGGATGCTACCCATGACTATCATGTTGAAGCTTGCAGCAATTACACCCTCTGATGCTGTCACAGGAACACGTAGCTATGAACCCTCACAAATGCAAAAGGATGAGCTTGGTTGGGGACTCTCTCAAGATGGTGGATATACTTCAGCTTCTGCGTACAGAATGTTGACTGAGATTGATGAGCTTCAACAATCGGATGATAATATATATACGTTGATTTGGAAGATGCGAGTCCAAGAGCGTGTGAAAACTTTTATCTGGAAATTAATGAAGGGAAGCATCATGTGCAACACTGAGAGAAAACGAAGACATCTGACTCAAGATGATATGTGTGTGTGCTGTACACAGTATTCAGAGTCGATCATTCATCTATTTAGAGAATGTCAGAAGACGCATGCCCTCTGGAGAGCCCTTCATGCTGAACTGATCGATGATGCATTCTTCTTTACACCCTTTGCATCCTGGCTCAGAGGTAATATTGCTTCTACAAAAATTTTTCGTAATAATTGTATGTGGAATGAAATTTTTGCAGTTAGTCTATGGTGGATGTGGAAATGGAGAAACGAAAAGACGTTCAAGAATTCTAGCCCGATTGAAGACAGGAGATCTTTTGTTCAAGCTAGGGCGAAGGAATATGTAGACGTTTGGAGCAAGAGAAACATGAGTCAAGGGGTCCGGACAAGAAGCATTGTTAACGTAACTTGGAACCCACCTCTAGAAGGATTTATTAAAGTCAACACCGATGGTGCCAAAAAGAAGGATGGTTACGCTGCTGCTGCTGGTGTGCTTAGGAATAGCGCAGGGGGATGGCTGAGCGGCTTTGGTATCAACTTAGGGATATGTTCGGTCCCCATGGCTGAATTATGGGGTATTGTTCATGGCCTTAAGATTGCTTGGGAGTTGGGATACCGTTCGGTCATTGTTGAAACTGATTCTTACTTGGTATCCGAACTCATCAAGCGATATATCGCCCCTCACCACCCCCTTGCTAGTCTGGTACGTATGTGCCAAGACTTTTTGAAAAGAGACTGGATTATCCAGTGTCGTCATGCCTACCGCGAGGCGAATAGAGTAGCGGATTTTATTGCTAGTTTTGCTATAAACTTTCCTATTGGATTGAATGTATTGAGTGACCCGCCGGAGGGTGTAGTTGATTTTTTACTTGATGATATAAGGGGTTGGGCTATCCCCGTGTAATGACTACTTAACCTTCTTTTCAATTAATAAAAGCGCGTCTAGATACGCCGGAGATCACCGAATCTCATTCACACCAAAAAAAAAAAATTTTGATTGTTCTAAATTGGTACAATTTTGTTTTTGATGTGAGAGGAATGATTTTCTGAGAAGTAAAAGAAGTTGGAAGGTAAGGATGGACGCACTATGGAGAGCAACGGCAAAGTAGTGATAAAAGATACGACTTCCGACAATGTTGATTCACATCATCAACTCACCTTACCACTTTAATCTCACTTGGAACTTGAAAGCTATCCTTGACCACCACAGCTTTCATTGACCAATCATATATATGGCCACCACTATCAAATTGACACGTGTGCCACATTTGCCACATTTTGGTCGATCATAATTGATAATACCGGTGACGTTGTCGGCATGCAGGTACATTGATCGTATTACCCAAAGATAATCCTTTTATTATTATTATTTATTAATAAAAGATAGTTTTATTTCCAAGACATAATTTATTTTGGTGTATTCATTAAAAGTCATGGTTAATGATATTCTGTTGCTCTAGCTTCGATCCGGGATAGGGTTGTGCATAGTCCGGACCGGTGGAATATAAATTGATAACACTTTGGACCGTAGGTCGGAGCGGGATCACACTGTTACGGTCCAGTTTCGGGTTGAACTGGTTTGTACCTAAATTGTGCAATTTTAATAAGGTTTTCTGGTCCAAAACGGAACCCGGACCGGACCAGATATTCATAGTTTATGTTCCAACCCGGATTACGGTTTAATACGGTCCAAAATCGACCCGAACCGTAACCCAGATTTTCAAAAAAATATGGACCGTAGAACGGACCGGACCGGAATTCACAGCCTTAATCGGGGATTATTAATGTATGGTTATCTAGTAGTAGATTAAAATTTTAGATGGGTAAAATGGCTAATTAGGACTTTTACCACTATTATTCTATTAAGAGTATACATACCATAAATTTATTTAGTAAATATATCCCTATTTAAACCAATTCTTTTATCTAACTCAATTCATCTAGTAAGGGTAAAATTAGAGGGATTTACAAAACAAAAGAGTATAAATAAGAGATTATTTAACCCAATTCTTTCATTTTTATTTTTTTCAATCTAGATTATTCTGATCATTTTTTTAATTTAATAAAACTTGGAATATCAGGATTATTATGGAATTATCTCCGAAAGCAATTTATAAAATCGAACAGGTTAGACTCGTTAAATTTTGTCGGATTTTTTCCGAAAATATGCAGGAAAAAAAAAACAAAAAATTTCTTATATTAGGTACGTACTAAAACTAATTTTCGGAAATAGAAAGGTTTCTAAGGTCGGACTATTACTTGCAGTTTGAAACTACGAGTTTAGTTTAAAAAGGAGGAAATATAAGTACAATGTCACATTAGCTCAATTGGTAGCCTTGCCAAAGAATCAATACTGTGGTACCTGGAGTATGGAGATACAAGTTTAACTCCATGTGGTAACACATTTGTTAATCACCCTTCTCTTTTTTATTTTTATGATTAAAATAGAATACTTGCTATTTCGAAAATTATTTATGGGCAATTTTGATAACTAGACCTTTTTGAAAAATTAGAGTAGTAACTAGACTTTTTAATGTTTCAATTAAGTAAATATACCCCAACCTTTTGTAATTATTTTCAAACTCTACGCACTCTTCTCTCAAGAGGTACATTTACTAAACACAAAAGTAGAAAAAGTCTAATAGACCAAATTGTTTCATTATACTTATTAGAAATTTTTTATTTTTCTGCATATTTTAGAAAAAAATCTGATTTTGTCCATGGTATATACTATGATATTCAAATTTTAAAAAAAAGTTAAAAGTCAAAATGTTAATTTTATTTCTTATCAAATACTATTCACCACCATTCACTATTTTTCAGAAGTTCAAACTCATCCTCATCTTTGCTTCTAGACTGATCCTCGCTATTATTTCGGCTTGGCACTACAAAAAATCTAAAATTTTTAATACCCAACCAAACTGTATTGAAATGGAAAATCAAATTATTTTATTGTTTCCATACCTATTAAAAAGGTCGATTATTTTATTAAAAGATATGACAAATGTCGATATTGGAGCTATGTTATCACTTTAGAAGATGGATAGGGAAGAAAAAATTGGAGAAGCATTTAATGGTATGCGACTCTTGGAACGTATTTTCGAAAGTGAAAGGACATGACAACCAAACGAGGAAAATAAGAAGCACATTTTCAATAGGAACCGTAAATTGAGACGGAATAAATAAATTAATAAAATGAAGAAAATAAGAATATCCATCGTATGTACAATATAAATGGGCATGCCAAATTTATCCGATAAGTAAAGAATAAATTAGTTTGGTCGACCGTCGACGGTAAGACTTTCCAAAAAGGATTTTACTTTTATACAAAAAGTACTTCAAATCGTGAATTTAAAGCTTCCCTTTGTGATAGAACAAAATTCGACTTGGTGTACCAAAACTTTACGAGTTCATTTCGCATAATTTTTTTTTTTTAATAAGGTTATTGGAGAGATTATTGTACTTAGATTATTTTTTTGAGGATTATTTTAATCCAAAAAATAACCACGTACATATAGATTATTGGATTACTGGTTAATAAATTTTTAAAAGCGTATAAATAATATTAAAAAAATGTGTGCACCCATGAAAAAGAAAATAAATAATCCTACATGATTAAAGTGTTCAAACTGACTCGGTTAATAAACCGCTGCATCGCTCGAGGTTTTGTTTCATTTCATATGATTGTTTGAGTGAATGGGGTTCGGTCTAACCCTATTTCATACGGAGGAGTTGTGAACATGTGATCAAAATCTAAAGGCTAAGAGAGTTCAAATATGAGGTTTCACCGTATCAGTGGTCCTTAAGAGCTTTTTTTTGCTCTTCTTTAACTGACATGATCTATTTATTTTTCTCTACTTTTGTACGTTGTCCGGCACTTTGTCATGCGATGCTCTTAGATTGGATGTTTGGTGTTTTAAAAATTTTATTGGTTGATATATTGTGT
Organism: Fagopyrum esculentum; assembly: GCA_033239045.1. NCBI lineage: Eukaryota > Viridiplantae > Streptophyta > Magnoliopsida > Caryophyllales > Polygonaceae > Fagopyrum > Fagopyrum esculentum. The sequence goes on from BSUD01000003.1 coordinate 143,458,512, forward strand.
TTTTCTGGGTTTTTTCTTATCTTTTGTCGAAGCATGCCGATAAGTCAATCTATCACTTTGGTGTAAAAGTGTGCATATAATCAATCTGTCGGAACCACCTACAACTCGATATCGCTTGGAGAAGGTACTACGCACCCGGAGAGGAGTCGACGGAGGCTAGAGGTTCAAGGTTTTGATGAGAGAGATTACCAACGACAGGGGAATAACCTCCATCGGAGACTGTTCGCTCCAAACGGTGTGTGCAAGCTTTAAATTTATAACCCAAGAAGTATGCTTAAACAAATATGTGAGCCCGTAATGTACGGGTCAATTGTAATAAAAAGCAAGAATTCCAGGGGTCGATCACAGGAACTTAGGTGAAACAAAGCATAGAATAGGTTGTCAAATATTGCAATTAACCGAAAGCAATTAAAGCAATCAAAGATGATGTAAAATTCAAGTAAGGGGAAATGCGGATTCTAGGGATTAAAGCATCTAGTTGTGGTTCCGACTCAAGATCTCTAAGGATAACACGGACAAAGCTGAGGTTTGCAAAGGGAAGGTGTTTCTAACGTGAGAATAGATCACAGGGTAAGTCTCACTACTCACTATCCCAAACCAAAGCTCCTATTACCGGGTAAGTCTCAAGGTACTAAGGAAAGGAACTATAATATCAAACAAACACATCACCCAAGGGAATAGAATCAACCTTTATCGGGTAAGTCTCAGGCTAACTCACAAAGATGGGATGAATGCACACTCAAACCCCAATAAAGGATAAACCTTTATTACCTACACTCATGATCTTAGGTAAACAAACAAAGGAATCACCGAGTAAGTATCATCCTAGGTTTGCATTGAGCCAGGAAAGGTGTAATAAGGATAGGATTTGACAAACTAGAACACTTAACTTCAGTTTCGGATCAGGAAAGGTTCACCTTGTTCAGTCAGATTCCACCCCGGCCGAGATGTTCAACGACTGAGCGATGTGTTCTAGGGTTAAGGTTAAAGACTCGAGCTTTCAGGGTCCTGCTGGGATTAAGATCATTCTATCATCGTCTTTCCCACAACTTTCAGCCAATCACCCTAGAATCGCATAAGAAACTTAGCCAACAATCATCATGATAACAATAATCAAATATATGGAAAGAGAATCAATATTCGAACAAGAAAACCTTAAGAAAAAGGTTTCAATAACTGAATCAAATAACAGCAAATCAGCGTTCCTCAAATCACAAATCAGCTAAGACAACAAACCAAAAGGAATCTAAGAAAGTCTTACAAACTCTTTCAGAAGCTAATTCCAAACTATGAATCCTTCCTTCCTTGATCTTCAATCCTTCAATCCTTCCTTCAAAGCTTCCAGAAAATACTCCAAAAATCCTTTTGATCCGCAGAAATCTCGATCCGTAGATGATAGCTGAATTGTGGAAAATCCAACCCTTTATATAGGAGAATTATCTTCCAAAGATAAAATATCTTAAAAAGATAATTTCCTATAAAATATATTCATATCTCTAAAAATAGATCTCCCAAAAATAATATATTCCTTCCAGAAATCCAGCCCAAAAATATAAGATATCTTCTTTCCAAAAATAAAAGATCTCAGCCAAAAATACGGATCTCGCCGGCGGCAGGGTGTTCGCCTCGGTCGGGATGCTCCTCAAGATCACCTCGGTCGAGGTGACATTGTAGTTGACCGAGGTGAATCTCAACTGAATGTGAAATCTCTCAAATCTTGTCCAAAATCAATCTTCTTCGTCATTTCCATGCTTCTTGAGTTCTTCCTTAAGTTCTAGAATGCAACTTCAATGACTCTTTATCTCCTTAGCTCCATTTTAGTCCAAAATGTGCTATTTTACCTACAATTACAACTAAACTAGGTGTAGACCTCGATTCCCGTAAAGGTGGATGAAACAACAATATAATCACATAATATACATCCATACATGCAGATTATTGAAGATAAAACGTCCAAACTAGCCCCAAAATATAAACTATAATACATGCTATCAGAGACTTCTTTCCGGTGCTGAGGAGGTTTGGGATCAAAGGAGCGGAGAGACGATTCAAGGTCCTATTTGAGAAAACCGATGCGTTTATGCAAGATTTGGTTGATGAATGGAGAATCTCAGTTGAGTTTGATCCGGGATTTGTAAATGAAATGGGTTAACAAATGATGGATTTATGTAACCAAACCATGTGTAAATGACAGACTTGTGTAACCAAAACTTACGTAACCAAAACTTTTTTCCGGTGCTGAGGAGGTTTGGGATCAAATGATGGACTTATGTAACCAAATAATGTGTAAATGACGGACTTGTATAACCAAACATTGTGTTAATGACAGACTTGTGTAACCAAACCTTGTGTAAATGACAGACTTGTGTACATGACATAACTAACGAAACTTGTGTAATTGAAAAACGACCGAATGTGTTAACTACATAAATTGAAATTGTGTATGAAAATTGTGTAATTGAAATTATGTTTTAATATTGTGTATCATCAAAATTAAGTATAATTAAGAGGAGATAGAAGAATAATTTATTACCCTAATTAACAAAATTAAATATAATTATTAGGAGAGAGAAATATCTTCTAATTTTCATAATCTTTTTTTTAATATACTTTTTTTATAAAATCTAAAGGGACCTAGTTTATCTTCGTCTATACACACTTTACTATTGTTAACATTGATTCATTAAGTAACTACATGCCCATTTTTCTCAAAATCAATTATATATATTTTTACATGGTCATCCTAAAACATTTTCAAAATAGAAACATAAAGTTAAGATCAACGGAAAAATCATTATCGAATTAAATCATCAACCTCCTCCTTAAAATCTTTTAGCTAAATTAAGGGCACCACTTTTTCGGCCTAACTTTACTTCTTTAATAACAAAAAGTAATTGATAATGATAAAATTACAATAATATTGCATAACTAGGATATAACAAATCGGAAAATATTTGAGATCATTTCAAGGGGAAAAAACATCATTCTAACAGAATTAAGACAATTAGTGATAATATGGTGAAATATTTGGATGGCTAAAAACGAACTCATATTCATAAGAAAAAGGCACCAAAAAATCTTAAACAAACTGCAATGAAGCAAATAAACGATTGGGAACAAGTCAATACCAAACTGGCAGCAAATAACCGAAACAGAGAAAAAAAACCAAAATATTAAATGGAAAATACATAGGGAGGGATTTGTCAAATTAAACTTTGATGCCTCAGGAAACATGTCCAACCAATACGCTTTTGGATACGGAACTATCTTTTTAACATCTCTTGCTACACGAAAAAGGTAAATGTGCAGCATACTCTGTTTTAGAGGCATAATCTTTCGCTTTTCGGGAGGGCCTACAAAAGGCCGCAAGCATTGATGTTACATGTTAATGAGACAATCTGATACTCATTAATTCAATCAACCAAGTTTGCAAACCACTGTGGAAGACATACATGATCATTGCAAATATCTCCTACATGGTCTCAAGTTTCTTACACTCCAATGCTCATCATATTTTCAAAGAAATCAATACTGTTGCTGATAGACTCGCTTTGCATGGATACAATCCGGACGCAGATGTCGATGTCTTACCCTGTGATGTTGACGACTAGGGGTGTAATACAAAACGAACCTAAATTTTATATGAGCTTTAAAAAATATGTTTATATTCGGCTCGTTTAGAAAATGAACGAGTTCGAGCCAAGCTTTTGACGAGCCAAACCCGAGCCGAGCCCGAGTAGCTCGGCTAAAATAATGCTCCTATAGTGTTATTTTAGCCGAACGAGCCGAGCATGGCATGCTCAAGCTCGGCTTGTTTATAAACGATCCGAGCCTAAATTTTGTACGAGCTTTAAAGTGTGTTCGTATTCGGCTTGTTTAGAAAATGAACAAGTTCGAGCCGAACTTTTGATGAGCCAAACGCGAACCGAGTTCGAGTAGCTTGTCTCATATTACACCCACCTGTCCAATATATATATATATATATATATATATATATATATATATATATATATATATATTATTTTAGTTGGTGGTGTGATTTTCCTTTGTGTGGGCCATATTTGGTATGATGCTCCACGTCGCGACCAACCTTTTGAGACGCGCACTTGCCGCTGAAAGTCTGAGCTCAACTCTCTTTCCCACTCCTACTACATATACTCCAACTATCTCACGCCTCTTTACACTGCATTTCAAACTTTCCAACTTATTCTATCAAACTCGATCATCATCTAATCAATCAACAACATGTTCGACGAAAAGAAGACGAAGGTGAAGAAAGGATCACTCGCGGTTCTCGTAGGATTAGATGACGACGGCAACGAGCAAGACTTGCACAAGTTCATCATACCCATTTCTTACTTATCTCACCCTTCACTCAGAAGCTTATTAGACAAGGCACGCGAGCTTTACGGCTACGACACACTCGGTCCGCTAAGGCTACCTTGTTCGGTCGACGACTTCCTCCACTTACGGTGGACGATCGAGAGAGAAGGGAGTAGCCCACGGTGGCAACGCGGCGGGAGCAGCCACTTGGATTGCTATGATCACCGCCCACATTTTCATCGGGCGATGTCTTGCACTTCTTGTTACGTTTAGAATGATATGAGATGAGTTTGGATTGACGTATTGATGATCAACGGAACTATCTCTCATTGATTTGGATTCGAGAAATGTGTTTTGAATTGGTAAATAATTGAATATGTGCAAAATGTTGGCTCCACTTGAGAATGAATTGAATCTTTTGAAGTTTGTGGTTCATCAGAATACACGTACGTACGTGTGCTTTGTGGAATGTGGGATATATGGTCCTACACACATGTTGAAGAGACAAATGGTGTGTTTTTGTTTGAATGGATTACATCTGCGTTGAAACTCATCCTATTCTTACCTATAAAATACAAACTTTAATTTTTGACCCACGTTAATTTTATTTTCTTGCGATGAGCATTTTAAAGTTTTTGTTTTATTAGTTTAATTTTTTTACTAAACTGTTCTTACATTTTTATAAGAAAAGTTTGTAATTGTTACTTTTAAAACTTTTGTTAGTTATGTGTTAAATCATTGTTTAGCACAGTTTTTGTTAGTTATGTTTTTAAGTAATTTTTTGCTCGTACATATTTGAACTAATAAAATGTAATTTTTGAACAAAATGAAAAACAATATTCAAACTGCATGATACACAAATTTTGAGTTAATATTATAAATGTTCAAAAGACCTAATTTTATGAGGTACTCTACATGGGAATTAGGTATCCGGGTGGAAGTGGGCGGTGTGTTTATGAACCGATTAATGGGTTTTGTTGAGATATGCGTCCTATATCGATTACAACTATTAAAACTCACCTTATTATATGAAGTCAGTGAGCCTATCCTCATATTACCAATTGATTTTAAGATACAATATTAAAGGACTTATTCCTTAAATTGCAGGCCGTTGGACTTTAACAAGTTTTAACGAAGCCATTAATCTCCACTACGAAGGTCTAATGGATGAGTCATTTCTCCGTAATATAGTACGGGACTATTAGCTTGTCAATAAGGGGAGGGATAAACTTTGAAGAATTTAGTAATATAAAGGTAAGATAAAATGGTAAAGTACATATAACTTTAATCTAATTCTAGTTCAGTCCCTAACATTTTCCTCAAGTTAGAGATGGATTTAACAACGTCAAACTTAAATAGTAAAACTCGAAGGTTATTGGTTTTTGATATTTCTCGTTACTTGCACAGACGGTGAATATTGAGCGAAAATTGTTGTTGGATCAAAGATATGTAAGGAGGAATTGATGGACCTCCCTTCTTTGCTCTTTGTTTTGTTTGCGATAATTTAATGCCAGTAGATTGAGACTTATGATGCAGGTAGGTTGACGTCATAGGGTAGGTTGATACAAAGGGAAGAAATGGGGACTTGATGACCTCCTCTCTTCATTGGTCTTTGTGTTGTTGGCGCCGATATGACGCGGTAGGTTGACGATAATAACACATCGGTAGGTTCGGGTCTAGGGCGCTGATAGGTTGGCGTGCTAGGACGCTAGGAGGTTTAGGGTGTCGATAACAACACGCCGATCGGGTTGGCTCTAAGACATCCTTAGGTTGGCTTGATAGTCATCAAGGGTAGGATTTGTGTTTTAGGGTTTGTTTAAGCGAAAACATATTTAGGGATAGACAGAGGTGTCAAACGGGGCCAACAGGTCAAGTTCGGGTCGGGCCACAACAAGCTCGGGTTGAAACATATCGGGTCAAAAAAAAGGCTTGGTTAATGACCGGATTGGTTCGGGTCGGGTCGGTTTGGGCCGGGTATCGATTATTCGGGTTATAACGGGTTATCGGGTAGTCTCGGGTCATAATCGGTCGGCTTAGCTCGGTTCTTGATAGTGGTGTCAAACGGGGTCAACGAGTCAGTTCGGGTCGGACACAACAAGCTCGTGTTCAAACAAGTTAGGTCAAACCAATCTCTCTTTTTAGCGGTTTGTTTCGGGTCAAGTCGGTTTGGATCGGGTATCAATTGTTCGGGTTCAAATGGGCCGGGTCAAAACAATCTCTCTTTTTAATGGTTTGTTTTGAGTCAAGTCGGTTTAGATCGAGTATCAATTTAGGTTAATACATGTTTGAAGCGTGTATCAATTAATTTGATTATGATCAATAACCGGCATATCATTAATATAATTTTATATTAATCAACAATTACTTTCTTAACCTAGTGGGATATATATATATATATATATATATATATATATATATATATATATATATATATATATATACACACGCACACTTGTATAGGAAATCGAAAATTAAAGTTGGAAAATAATTCTAACACGTAATTAGTAAACTATAAGTTAAAATTAAAATTTATTTTAATGAGTTAAAAAACATTGTTACATTTCATTTATCGTGTCGGAGTTGCAGAATGTCATTGTAGACTTGTAATTTTAGTATGAAAATGTAATATGTATGTATGTACATATAGACAATATAATGAATAAAAAAAAATATCTTTAAAATTCCGATTCTTAAAAGTTATAGTATTGATTATTTATTTATGTGAAAAACGATTTTAGTCGGTTTGAAATTATCCATAAATATTTTGGTGATTTGTTGATCAAAAGATCTTTAACCAGATTTGGATATCTGACTTATAGAATGGATTATGTAATATGTATTTAATATGTCATGATAGATTTATAATATAAACTTATAGTATGGATTATTCCATTATATACTTATCGGGTTACTTCGGGTGGGGTCAGGTTACTTCGGGCCGGGTTACTTTGGACTGTCGGGTCACTTCGGGTCGGGTTACTTTGGGCCGGGTTACTTCAGGTCGGTTATTTTGCGCTATCGGGTCATTCGGGTTGGGCCACTTTGGGCTAGCGGGTTACTTCGGGTCGGGTTATTCGGACAATCGGGTCATTCGGGCCGGGTTACTTCGGTCATATATTACTTCGGGTTAAATCGATTTCAAGCGGGTTGGTTCCGGGCATTATTTTTTACAAAATTTTAGGGACCAAGTCGGGTTTGGATTCGGGTTCATCAGATCTAGTTCACGGGTCAGGTAAACTTTTGACAGCTCTAGGGTGTGATAATATAATATTTAGATGTGTAATTTATTAATCATAAAACTTGTTTTCTTAATTGACTTTACCTACAAACTTGATATACTTTATATAGAAAGATAAAGTTAGGGTAAGATGAACTTATTTCTATAGACTTTTTTGTTTTCGGTGTCATTTTGATGTATTTTTGTATATTTATTTTCTCCTATATTGTGGTCTTTATGACGGTTTGACTGTCTGTCGAGTTTTTCATCCTTTAGACCCACTAGACGGCACGCCGTCTAATGGTTTCAAACCACTTTTCATTAAAAAAAAAAAAAAATGACCTTGTAGAAAAAATAAATATAAAAATTTTTGCGGGTAGAGGAATACCTTCTATACCCGTACATAAAAGATCCCGTTTTATATAATTATATAATTTATATTCAATAAAACGAGCCCCTCCCCCTGCAAAAGTCGAAGAGAGAAGCCCTGTATGAATAAGAACTACTACCACACGAGAAATTCAACATAAATTTTGGGCCTATATCTTGAAGCAACGGGCCTGTATCAAACAAGAAAAGGAAAACAACGGGCTTGCAATGTTGATGCCATTGACAGCGTCATCTCCAAAAGCGTATTCTAGACAGACCCTGGAGATACGTTGCAGTGTTGAACACCATCAGTTGGATTCTCGTTTCAACTTCCTCTTCAATTCAACAAACATATCCTCATTTCCAGATTCTGAATTCGATCAACTTCGACCCTAATTCCTCATCGTTTCTCCTCATTCTTCCCCTCCTCCTCCATGTACTCCTTCTGTGATTGCAATGTGGTGTAGATCCTGTTCCGGACTCTCGAAGCTTGCTGGACGATCGGAATCTGGTTCATGGTTTTGGAGGAGATGTTTATCGTCCTTAAATGAAGGGAAGAGGTTCGCTGCACTTTGGGGCAATGGAGATTACGGGAGGTTAGGGCTTGGAATATTGGACTCTCAGTGGAAGCCTGTTGTGTGCTCCAGTTTCGATAATCTTCGCGCCATCTCTTGCGGCGGCGCGCATACACTCTTCCTCACTGGTGTGCTTGTCGTTTCCTTTTTTTTACTATTGATTGATCCTTAATTCCTGTATAGTTTTTTTTTTGTTCTCGGGTGTGATCACTCGTGTTCCTTGATTGCCTTCGGTTTGATTGTTGGCTGTCACTTCTCGTACTGCAGAAAACATACAATGTTTATTTCAGTTCTTCTATGGATTTGTGTTTGGGAGCTCTTAAAGATTAGTTAGGTTACTGTTGATATCGAATTCGTAGTTTATATCTCACTATTCTAAGACAGCCTCAAAATTGAAAGGTGGATCTTAGGATTTGGTTCCGTAGAAAGCTGCGAAAAGTTTGCATTGTACTCATTTGTAGGGTGGTTGTGGTACCTGGATGCTTGAAGCTTTGATCCTACTCTATCAGTTGTGGAATTTGTCGCTTGTTTCTAAGGGGCTTACCATATCTTATGCTTTCGATTACAGAATCTGGACGAGTCTACTTATCTGGATTTGAGTTTGGGAGCCCTGAAAAGTTAGGAGGGTTACTGTGGATGTCGAATTTTGTTTATGAATTTCGTAGTTTATATCTCACTATCCTAAGACGGCGTGAGATGTGGTCGTTCGTTGTGCTCAAAATTTAAAATGTGGATCATAAGGATTTGGTGCCGTATAAAGTTGTAAAAAGATTGCACTGTACTCGTTTGTAGGGTGGCTGTGGTACTTGAAGGCTTAAAGTTTTGATCCTACTCTTTCAGTTGTGGAATTTTTCGCTTATTTTGAAGGGGCTTACCGTATCTTATGTCTTCGATTGCAGAATCTGGACGAGTCTATTCATCTGGACTCAATAAATTTGGACAGCTCGGCATTTCAGATGACCACAGTTACATTTTGGTTAGTAATGTGACTAGTAGACTTGAAATTTATTTTTTTGCTGACTACTTCAACACACAGCATATTGGCTATCACGTAATTCAATTTGGCAGAGTGATTTGTGTTTCTAGAATAGATTCAGGATTAAATAACTTTGTACCTTTCCTAATTTTATTTTCCCCTGAAGTTCGATGATATTCGGTTAAAAATGTGAAATTACCATGCACTTGCTGTAGGAGCCAGTTGAAGTTTCTGGGCTTAAGAAGGAAATAAAACAAATTTCAGCTGGTTACAACCACTCCTGTGCCATTACAGGTACATATATTTCCAAGTGTCATTTGAGTTCTTTTTCATCTCTTTTTGCTTCTTTTTTCGACTCACTTTTTTAGTCACTTTTGTTTCTCCCTCCTAGGGTTCATGTAGTGTGTTTAGTGTATTACTCTGGTATCTGCTTCACCGTTGCTTTTGTGAACTAACATTTTTTCATGTCTTCTCATATGTAGAGGACGGGGAGCTGTATGTCTGGGGACGGAATTCTAGTGGGCAACTTGGCCTTGGAAAGAGTAATGATTTTTCTGCTACAGTGCTTGTCTTACATACATTATTTTGACTTTCTTTATGCTAATAATTTGACTACATGGCTTAGCTATCCAATTTGATAAACTCCTTTTTTTTGTTATTCGTTAAATAACATGTGAACGATGAATAGTTTGTCAGTGATGCAATTGTTGTTGAGACTAGAGTTTAATACAAATACTTTTGCTTTGATTGTGTTATTATCATTCTATTCTGCCTAACTGCCTATACCAATGGCTTGTATTCAAGAAGTTTATTAGTTTAATGAGCGAAAGTTGGACACTTTATACAATTTGATTGAACATCACTAATAAAAATTCAACCTCTTAAATCTCATTGCATGTTAATGTTTTTAGCTAATGTTGCCACTTTTGTATGTCTTAGAGGCTCCTAAGGTCGTGCCAACACCAACCAAGGTTGAATATCTGGATGGTATGAAAATTGAAGTGGTGGCATTGGGCTCAGAACACTCAATTGCTGTCACAGGTATAATAAACATGAAACTTGAGTCTTTGGTTCTTTATAGGGTTTGCAGGTTGACTATTTCCTTTTCCCTAACATTTAGACGAAGGTGTGACCTTGAGTTGGGGGAGTGGTCAATATGGAAGACTTGGTCATGGACATCGGTCTAGCATATTAGGGTTTTTACATAGCAACAGGTATATCTTATTGATCTTATAGTCTAATTTTATAATATTCTAGATAGGGAAGTTGGTTTTTGTGTGGCTGACAATTTTTAATTACAATGCAGTGAATACATACCAAGACTGATTAAAGAACTTGAGGGTGTAAAGGTACTTTATAGTTTCTGGAGGCTGTGAATTATTTTTAGTTTATACATCCAGGGTCTTTGTTATTTGACGGGGTTTTTTTTTCTGTTTCTGATTGCCTATAGGTCAAAAATGTTGCTGCTGGCCTGCTGCATTCAGCTTGTATTGATGGTAGTTTGATCTGTTGATGAATTATGATAGATGACCTGGACTTGGTTATCTGGCTTTCGCGATAACGTCTATATACTCTAATTATGCAGAGAATGGTTGTGTGTTTGTATTTGGTGAAAGGGCTGTGGATAAACTGGTGAGTATCTATGGAATATTCAAATATCCCACTCATCTTTTATGCTATTCCATTTTTGTGTTGACATATCTATTTTATTAACTATTTGTTGACTGAAGAAACGAATTACAGGGAATTGGAAAGCCAAATAATGCAACTACACCGGTGATGCTGCAAGAAATACCATTTTGTGATGGTGTTGCATGTGGTGGTTATCACACTTGCATCATAACATGTATATTCTTTTACCTTGTTTTTGTTGTCTAATTTTTCATTATTGATGCTGTACTTGTATATTAATACAAGACCAAATGGGCTATTATATGCTCCTGATGCATATAGACAAAACAACCATTGTAGCTGTTAAGATGCCTTAAAAAATTTTGCTTCTGAAAAAACATTCCTGTATTCATAAATAATGTATTCATTAGTAGAAAGAAAGTGTCTGAGACAAAGGTTTTAGGCGGTTTGTGGAGATTTTTCTTGAGTTTCAACCGGTTATTGAGAAATATTTCATGAGATAAGATGAAAGGTTAGGACCCCTTGTCATTTTTCTGAAGGTGTTGAGCTTGAGCTTTGGGAATGGAACAAAAAATGTGTGAGGAAGTGCTTTGCCCCTGATTGAGCAAATCTGGTGCAATTCATTGAGGAACACACTAATAGAAAAACTTTATAGCCTTTAAAACTGTTTGTACAACAGCTCATGCAACCTGTTCTATGTAGATATCTATTGCAGTTATGTAGTCCTTTTTATCATGGATTTGGCCTCATCCTTAAAAATCCATTGTACTCAGGTGGTGGGGAGCTATACACATGGGGTTCAAATGAGAATGGCTGTCTTGGTATTGGGTATGAATCTCCAAAAGATCCCTGAAAATGTATATCATGTTCCGATGCTTGCTCCATTACTTACATTATTTTTGGATTATGTGTTTTTTGCTATTCAGTTACGCGGAGGTTGCCCATCAGCCTGAGAGGGTTGTCGGCCCATTCTTAAGGGATTCAGTTGGGAAGGTTTGTTCTGTCTTTGATATTTGATTTATGATATTATTCTCTTGTTTATAGTTGAGGCATCCAACACTGAAATTTTGAAGTAAAAGTTTCTTTCCTAAATCAGTAAATCCTACTTGAAATGCATGCATACCTTTTGGCTGAAGCAAACTATACCACTTTTCCCCTTGTATGTTGCTGTAGGTCTCTTGTGGCTGGAAGCATACTGCTGCTATTTCTGGTAAGAATTAATTGGGTTGTGAAGTGATTTACTTTAATGGCCATTCCTTTTTTATTCGAGAGAAGTAGATAGGTAGACATATTACAAGCTTTGACTACTTCCTCTCTGTCGTCAAGAGATGTTCAATTTTGCTCTTCTTTGACTTGTGTGCCATGGTTTATTAGTGTCTCATTCCTGTTACAACTAATATGCCTCTAGTTCTCCTTGTAAAGTAAAATATGCACTAGTTTGCCATCTAGAAAAAAACTTATAATATCCTAATCCACAAGCTCTTAGTAATTGTTAGGAAGCTTATGAATTTCTTTGGCATCAATTTATCATTGTGAGGCGGTTTGGCTTGAAAACGCTTGGTGGTTCAATATATATATACTGTATTATATTGCAGAAAAGTTGGTGTTAGCTTCTAGTATTAGCGGCCCCTTTCGAAGGCTCTATGTACTGTGCAAAACTTCTTTCTGAATTAATCCTGCATTTGTATGTTGATGATTAGTTATCAATCTTGCTGCTCCATAAATTTTCATGAAATAACCAGCTTATCTGTTTGATTCTAGGTGGTGAGGTATACACCTGGGGCTGGGGTGGCTCATATGGCACATTTGCCTCGGACGGCCACTCTTCTGCTGGACAATTGGTTTGTATCTAGCTCACTTCTTCTTGTCTTACGTTTATATGTTGCAAAAACGGCAGTTATAATCTGAATGAAGTAACTTTATTTTTGCGTACAGGGCCATGGGACAGATGTTGACTATGTCGAACCTGCAAGAATAGACTTTGGTAGAGATATGAAGGCAGTGGATGTGTCTTGTGGGTTTAATCACACAGGTGCAATACTCGAATACACATAGTTACCCAATGCAATGAGAATACATCAACAAATCCCCACAAACATGCAAGAATTTTGGGTAAAGGTAATCTGCATCAAAAGCCTTGTTCTTCTATATAGCATGCTTATGTTTATGACATGGATACTGGAAGTATGTATCTACCATAGACAAATTTACCACAATCATTCTTCCTGTGGGGTGCAATAAACGTTTCCTTTTTGTTTGAAAGGATAAACTTGTATTATTAATTTATTATATACTCATATTCCAATAATTCAAAAAAAAACTTAAGTGAATCTATTGACAAATGTGTTATTGGTCTATAAAGTATTAATGTCGGGTAGGTAGGTAGGTTTTGACATTCGGATTATGTTAGTGACAAGTTTAGGTTCTATTCATTTTGTTATATATTGACCGATAGTTATATATAATATACATAGCATAGGTAAAAAAAAATGATATTTGAAGGGAAACGTAGAGGATAGTATATAACGGATATGTCTCATCTTTCATGTCGAGGGCTAGAAAGGTGAAATTTTAATTTTCCTCCATTGATATGTCGACGTTGATGACACTAGTATCTGAGATGAGATTATGTTATTATTTGCAATCCTGCCTTGATGAAAGGATGTGTGTGTGGACCCCACTAAGTTGCTGGAATGGGCCCCCTCCTTGACATTTCATATTCATGTCATTTAATTGATTTCTGGGCCTTGACTTTTTAATGTCTGTGGGCCATTTTAAACATGGACCTTTTTCTACAGCTTAGGCCCTCAAGGAGAGTATTACTAATCAGTAATCTACTAGAAAATCAATTGGTAATATAAATAGTAGCTTATATACTAGGCTAAATAATTGTTGGGAGAATTTGACATACTAGGCTTTTTTGAGTTTTTGTTTAAGAAAGTGTACCCCAAATTTTTTACCACTTTCATTTAATGGTAGGTAAAAATTATTAACCCTTCTATTTAGAAAGAAATAATAAATGATGTTTTTTATTTGTTATATAAGTATAAGTTTTAAATTTTAATTACTGAATTTGTTTTCTTTTATTATTTTTCTTGCTTTTTTATTTATTTTTTATTTCTTTTTTATTTTCTGGAATGAATTTCTCATACCGGAATTTTTCATACCATAATTTTCATACCAGAAATTTTCATACCAGAAATTTCATACCAGAAATTTCATACCAGAATTTCTCATACCAGAAATTATTTTCATACCAGAATTTTGCCATACCAGAAATTATTTTCATACCAGAATTTTGTCATACCAGAACTTCTCATACCAGAACTTGCCATACCAGAAATTGTCATACCAGATTTTTTTTCATACCATAAATTACATACCAAAATTATATACCATAAAGTTACATACCATAAAATTGCATTTTCTCATACTAGAATTTTTTTACACCAGATTTTCATACCATAAATTACATTTT
>BSUD01000003.1:143474500-143755136 GCA_033239045.1 Fagopyrum esculentum
TCCTCTCAAGCTGCAGATCGGAGTCTCCCTGGTACCTACCGGTGGAATCGATACCGTGTTCGGCGCATACGACCTCCCAAAACTTGGCACCGATCTGGTTACCGCACTGACCACCCTGGATGTGGAGGATTTCTCTCATCTTTAGGATTTTCGGCGGAGGAGAACTCGGAATGGATCTAGGGTTTGGGAGACTCTGCTACCGAAGGGGAAGGAAGGAGACTGGTGGCAGCGGTTACGGCAAGGATGGGAAGCAAGAGATGGAAGCGAAGTAGAGGAGAGACGGAAGCGAAGGTTTTCGGCGCTTCATATTAAAACCAGAGGAGAGAGATGAGAGAGACGGTAAAAACCCTAGAAGTTGAACGGTAAAATGAAAATGGGGTCTATTTACTTAACTGAAAACCCAAAAAAGCCTACTTAGTATATGTATTCTTAAAAAGGCCTAGTTTCCAAATTAGCCCATAATTGTTTACCAAAGATTTGTTTGAGTTTACTTGAGAAGCTTGATAGATTTTGAAGAAGCATGAAAATGGAAGATTTTATAATTAAAATGAGATGGGCAGAGTAAAGAAGGGTATATAGGGAGGGGACAAAGGCAAGAGCATACATCATTTTCATGCTGATTTTTAGCAATTTATTATTCGAAGTTGATTTGACGAACCTCTGCTATCTTGCTTGTTGAAAATATCGATCTCAATTCTGTGTTTTTGAATCCACAGGCATTTCCATTCTTCTACGTAATTCTCCCACTACAAAAAAAAAAAACTTTTGCGACTGTTTTTTGCGACGGGATAAATGCCTTTTGCGACGGCACCAACTTTTTGCGACGGCGTTGCGTCGGCAAAAAAGCCGTCGCAAAATCGTCCGTCGCAAAAAGTATTTGCGACGGTAATTTCCCGCCGCTAAAGATCTTGCGACGGCATTACGTCGGTGCTAGCCGTCGCGAAAAGTTGGTGTCGTCGGTCCGTATTTTAATATTTGCGACGGAGTATGTGCCGGTCAACCCCGTCGCAAAAAATGATGACGTGTATTTTCAGCTATCTGCGACGGTAAGCAACCGTCGCAAATGCCGTCGCAAAAACAAAATACAGCTTTTTAATTTTTTCATTGTGGCTGCACGGTTCAAAAGCGATATATATTGATTTGAAATTTGCAAAGAGAATTAAGGTTGAATGAAACACAACGGAAATCACAGTACTTGATATCCAAATGTAAAAATCTCAACTTGTCTACACTCTGAATAAAACTGCAACACACTATATCTAGTGTTTAATATTTGACAGCAGAAAGAACATCTAGCTGGGAGCCGAGCTTCTCCTCTGCCACCTTTACGGCCTTCACCCTTAGTTTCGTCAGTTGCTTCCTCCTCTCGTAAACAACCTGTGCTCTCTCCTTCCTCTTGGCCTTGAGCTCCTATTTTCAATAAGAATAGTCAGTTGACAATCAGGACAAGACCATCTCATTTACCACAAACAATTCAAGCTAACGAGTAAGAGCACCAGAACTAATGTGTAATTTTTAGATGAAGCAAATAAGCAGGGCATCCGTCTGAATCATTTCAATTCGTCATACAAATAGTTATGCCGTTCTTATTTACAGTTAGCAGATTATGCCATTTTTATTTGAAGTTGGCATATTAACCCAACTCAAGCTAACGAGTGTAAGTAGAAAGAAGGTTTCAATCACCTTGATGGTCTCGTAGTGATTCCAGCCAATTTCGCTTGATAGCCTACCTAGCAAACAATATTTGTGTCCCTTTTGCAGCCTCAGAACCCTACGCATCAAAAGCAACATACATTCAATACACTAATAAGTAATAAAAAAAAAGTTGGTCAACATAACAGTATTGACTCAATTTACCCAAAAAAAGACATTGTTGACTGAAATGGACGAGTAAGAAACAGGTTCAATATTTCATGGGCAACCATACTGTATTTACATTTTGTACTGAATCACCTAGTATATATATATATATATATATATATATATATGTACACTAATAAGTGACACTTTTAATTAGTTAGTGATGACATTGCAGTACAACACATAAAAGGTACATGGTGGGGTCGAAAAGGACCTACACGGACAGCCAGCATGTGTTGAATCGATCACCAATGATGTCAATTTAAACATGAAACACCTTAATTACCACTTCAAGTTACCATTTTTTTTATTTGAACATAAAATGTTGTTGCAAACTATAAACTATATAGTAGAAGAGGTGGTTTGCCTTATGACAAATAACATTATATATGATATGATTTATGTGGCAACCTTTTTAAAAGGTGACAATATCATTCACAGATTAGAGTTTATTCATTTACAATAATTTGCAATTATTTGTTAATAGACAAATTTATATTTATTAGTTTATTAATTATTTGATATCTTTTAGTTGATATAGGCCGTATTCAGTTGATATATTTATTAGTTTGTTAATAGACAAATTTATATTTATTAGTTTTCTGGCAGGTAATGGTGGAAGCTGCTAAGCCTAACATTTTTGACTATTTTCCAGTGCTCAAGTGGATTGATTTACAGAAGAATAGGAGTTGTATGGGTGTTTGTTTTCAGAAGATGATTCATCTTTTTACCTCTATAACAAGTCAGAGGCTCGCTCAGAAACAAGATTCATTGGATGATAATGATGTGCTTGATGCTTTGATCAAAATTAGCCATGACAAAAGTGAAGATCTTCAACTCTCCCACATCCCACATTTCCTTCTGGTACGTTGATATGTGCTGTTATAAGTCATTTGTAATTGCTAAGCTTTTAATAGATGCAAAAATTGTTAATTGTTACTTAAATTTGCGTTATGGGACTGCTTTGAGAGGTGAATCACTCTATGGGAAGTACGGAGCCAGAATTTTGTTTTAGTGGGTAAAAAAATTTTGTACAAGGCATTTTGTACTAAGTTCAAAATTTTAAACTAAAATCTATAACTTAAATAAAAAAGCATTCTAAAGTTTTATACTATAAATTAGAGCTTTCACTGTAAATATTTTTATTTATTTAGCGGATAATTAAATTAATTTTATGTATTTAACATGTTCTGTAAATAAGATTATTGGTAATGTATAAGAACAATTCAAGTGAATAAAATGTATAAGAACAACTCACTGTAAATATTTTCATACTAATTGAGAACTACATCAATCCTATCTTGAGAACTACATCAATCCTGGAAGGAATATATTCAAAAAGTGCATAACAAAATATCAATATTTTTCAACTCTCAAGACGAAGAAAGGGGAACTTCTCCTTCTGATAGCAAATAATGTTATGGAGTATAGAGATTTACTCTTAGAAAAAAGGTCATAAGTTACCAGCTAATCAGATAAAAAAGGCTGACCTGATATGAAATCCAAGCAAGCACCAGAGAGTTGGCACCCTTCCAGATTCAACAAAACAAGCTTCTGCAAACTTGTAAGCAGAAGAGAAGAATCTCAAACCAGCTGAAAATATCTAGCACATAAAATTATTCAAGACAATGTCTCAAATATGTACAGATTAAGGTAAAAACTGCTGGAGCATATAGCTTTTCAGATTACCCACCCTAGCAGGATTGAGATTAAAAAAAAAAAGCAAAGAAGACTGATTAAGTTGATCAAATTAAACAAAATAATAATGTAATGGCAAAATCAAATGTAACAAGACCATAAATTTTGGTGAGGGGCAATGTAAGGAATACAAACTTGGGATATATAAATCCTCATCTTTTTTAGTTCTTTGCCAGTCTGTACAAGACCATAAATTTCTAGGAAGAAAACCTATCAAGATTAAGGAAAAATACGCTATTGTGTAGGCTATTTCAAGCTGTGGTTTGTTGCTGCCAAGTTGTACAAAAATTTGAATTTCTTCATGAGTTGTTCTCTTTCTAAGTGGAACAGTATACTATAAAACGGGCCAATGTAGTCTACATGACACTAAGTTACACGGTTGGTTAGTTATTTGATAAAGTTGTAGGTTTAGTTGATTATAGAGAATGATGTAAGTGCATCAGCTTGGGATATATGAGATAAAAAAAAAGCTGGTGCAATTGAAGTTTGAGGCAATTAGTGTAGTATGTCAAGTTAAAATGATGTAGAATTGGGTCATACAGATGAACAAAAGATTGGAATGTTTTTGTTTTAAAATTGGCTACATCTAGTGAAATACTAGAAGAAAATTAGGTACCTAATAATAACAGTGTCTTGTGGAAGCTGTGATGTTTATGTTCTTTAGGTGAAGTATGAAACTAGTTGCGTTGATAGAATGAAGTTAACTCATTAGACTGTTTTTGAAGTAGACAATTGTACAAGGATGGGGAGTGTCATTTGTGTTAATAGTTTGGCGTCATGATGCTTTACATGAAGCTTTTCGAACTCCTACACCCCCCACCTCCCCCATCCTGGGAACAAGCTTTTTATAGGTAGTGGTTAATTTCTAATGAGCTTTGCAACTATGGCCATAAAATTTCATTGAAGTTACTAATGATTGTCTCCTTAATTCTACCAAGCAAATTAACATGTTTAAGATTTTTGTTTATACAAGGAATTTCTACCAGATAAAAAGTGCCTTTTCCTATGGGGCGAGAAAACTTGGACAAATTCTTGTGAAGCCCAATGAAGACATAGCTGGAGAAATTTGTAAATTTTTTCCAAACACATTGGTTAGGCATGGAAAAGGATTGAGACCCGATGTTCAAGATCCCTTCCCAGTTCCACATTCTGATTTTGCCCCTGATCTGTTACTTTCGGCTTCTGAGCTTGCTCAAGAAGATATGGCATCACATGAATCAGAATACATAAATTCAACAGGAAGATGCAATAAAGGTGAGTTACAAGATGCAATCAATGGTGGAATGAAGAGACGAAGAATAATAAACGTTTTAGGGCGAAGAAGGAAGAGACGAAGAGACGAAGGACTCTACGGAAACAAAAACAACAAAAATCACAAACAAGGAAGAGGCGAAGAAGAGTACCTTCGATCTAGGAGCAGCAGCGGTGGAAGGAGCAGCAATGGTGGAAGGAGCACCTATGGAAGCTTGAAGGAAGAGACGACGAGTACCTTCGATTAGGGCTAATACGATTTTCCACAGTGACATCTGAAAAAAAAGGGAAAAAAAAAAGTACATATATTATTTTTGTTTTTTTATTTACAAGCCAAAAAAATTTTTTTGGCGCTCAACCATGAGTGGAAGTCCATGCCTTTTGCGATGGTAATCAGAAGCCGACGCAAAGGGAGTTTTTTTGCGTCGGCCCCTAAACACCGTCGCAAATAAATGTACTATTTGCGACGGGATGATTCCGCCGTCGCAAAATAAATGACAACCGCCAATGCCGTCGTCATGCCGTCGCAAAAATTGATCATTGGCGTCGGTAATCCCTTCCCGACGCAAACCGCCGTCGCAAAAGTATTTTTTTTTTGTAGTGTCCCCTCTCTTACCTCTTTGCATTTATTTTCTTCCTTCTTCAGTTCTTTTGTTAATTCGTTACACAACTTTGGACATAAGGATGCCTATAAGAATACTAGTGTAGGGAGTGAAAAAAACATTGGAAATTTTATCATACTTATATGTTGAGTTTAAAAAATTACATGATGTAATCTCGGAATCATTGAGAAGATTATGAGATTTTTTAAAAATATTTAAAAGGCTCATTTTTCATGATTTTTTGGAGATTATAGGTAAAACCCTAAATTCATTCCAATAATACCCTTCTTGTATGCAAAATATGTGACTATTTTAACACATTTAAAATCTACTACTTTGATAAGTTAACTCTAAAAATACTATATAATATTTATGTTTCACAAAATATCCAAATAATTTGAACTTATTTTTCGAGTGGAACGCACTTATAACCTCTAATGGCAACTTTCCCAAAATTTTCCCAAAACCTCATTCGATCTAGAATTGGTAATTTTGTGTAAAGAAAATAATTTGTTAGTAATTAATGTAACAGAAAATTTGGTTTGACAGTAGATTACAAGTTGTAATTATAAATACAACGTTTGAGGTGTTTGGTATAAAAGAGAAGAAGACAGTGATTTTATGATGATTTCTCAATTATCACTTTATTCGCAACCCTTCATCATTAACAAATAATTGCCTCCTTCTCGTCCTCAATGTGGTCCCCCACACCTCCTTTCAGGGTCGTGCTACCCACCAATCACAGACTTCCACGTAACGCAAGCTGTCAACTGATCTAGACTACACGTGGTCATGTCCCCTCAACACATCACCCTCTCACAGACCATGGGGCCCTCCCTTCTACTTGTCACTTTAAAACTTAAAACAATTAACTACGTTTATTTGAAATTATATTTATGGGATGTTGTGAATAAATATCTTAATTTCAGGGTGGTTTTATGTAATAACCCGAAAATGAAGGGGTTTGAATGAGAAGAAGTTAGCGCTTAAAAGAAGGGATGAGAAATCGTACGGTTAACATTAAATGCGATCACGTGGCTGTAAATGCAGCGTACGATGAGGAATAGGATCTGAGCCGTCGATCTCTCAAACCCCCTCTATTTTCTCCTCCTGCTGTGTTGACTGGCGCGCGGTTACAGGGCTGTCACCGATTTAAATGTGACTGCCTGAAACCCACAATTCAGGATGCACAGCAACAACAAATATTTACCTTTTTTATTTTATTTTCTTTTGACATATATACTACAGTTTATAACAAGTGTTAAAATAAATAAAATTACATTTTCTTTGAAGGGTCGACGTCCTGATTAAATTCCACTCCTCGTTATACGAAATAATAAATATACTCCATTAAAATTTGTAGAAAATAAAAAATTTATTTATTTAAAAAAAAAAACCGGGGAAAAGGAGTTAAAGGTGGAGTCGTCCCGATCCTCCGCCCCCGCTAACACCGACAAATCCGGTAACTTGGAGAGAGGGGATGTGGGCCGTTGGATGGAGAAGAATGAAGGGCTAGGATGTAAGTTTCTCATAATCGCCGTCTTCTGCATGACGTGTTTTGCGGAAGATACTGTTGGCAAGAGTCGAGGCGTGACTCGACCATTTCTTCATTCATTTCTATACTATTGTTTTTCCTTTCCTCTATCACTATTATTAAATCATTACAAAAAAAAAAAAAAAAAAAAAAAAATCACTATTATTAAATTTCACACCTACCGTTATATATTTGGTTCAGCATATATTGGGAACTTTGGTTCGTCAAAACTTATCTATATATATTTTACTATTCGGCTTTTTTCTTATTTTTTTTATGTATGAAATCATTTACATCATTTTAAGTATCAATCTCTTATTATTCTTTTTCACTTACTTTTACTAAAAGATTAGTTTTTTTTTTTTACTGGACTTGTTTGTACAAGTTAATGAGGGTTAAATTCTAAACACCTATTCAATAAGCAACACTAGTAATTAGGAATAATGTCCGCGGTTGATACCATCGGTTCGTGACGAACCTAAGAAGGTGCACGATACTCATGGACGAGTTGTAGGAGAATGCTACACGGCTTCAAGGTAGCTTGGGATGTTGCTACATATGGGTTGTTTCGAAAATAGATTCTCAACTAGTAGTGAGACTCTTGACAATTAAAACGTCATGATGCCATCTATTCACAAGCTTGGTAGGTCAATGTATAAGCTTCTTAAAAAGAAATTGAAATATTCAATTTTGTCTCGTGTTTCGTGACGTGAATAACGTTGCGAATTATGTTGTTAGCATATCTTTTGATTTTAACATCAGATAAATTGTATTGTATGTCCTTCTATATCGGGGGGCTTTCAATTTATTTGCATTATGATGTTAGGTGATCAAGCTATCTCCCGTGTGATAACTACTTAGTTCTTTTCTCAATTTAATAAAATACAATAAAAGTGTGGTGGATATTGAACCTCTTTGTGAAAAAATCTCAACGCGACAATAATTTGACACCCGTATACACAACAATTTGTGCTATTATGAACTAGTGATACGATTTTAATAACAACCTATACCAAAATTGAAGGGTAAAAAGGATAGTCAATGCTTCAACAAGAGATCCTAAAAAATCACATAGGACCTTCTCAAAGACAATGAAGTCATTCATCAACATTGCATCACAATAAAGCTTATACTCCGTATGATCTTAGACATAGGCAAGTTCAACATATTAGCAATGTGGACACACGCGAATATAGTCAAAGATAAATAGAACGACTAACTTATATTTAAGATTTGCGTATCATGCGTTATCGATGTGAGACGCTCTATCTCTATGCGAAAAATGTGATATATATATATAGTTATGTTTAAGTTAACAACATATATAGTAGCTAGTGGTATTGATGACAAAATTAGCAAAGTAGGTGGATTAAAGTAATCACCTCGTTACTTGTTACAAAAATGGTCAAAAGTAAAATAAATTAAAAGGAGAATCAAACACTGAAATCGAAGATATAAAGATTGTAATGAGAAAGTGAAAAAGGACACATCCAAGCATTTACACTAGCACTTAATACACTTCTTTTGAGAATTTGAAATCTCAAGTAACATATGTTTGTGTAGAGTATATCACATGTTGTCTAATTCTCAATAATTTATATATACTCTTAAAATATTTGAGTCATAATAGCATAGTAGTAGGTAGCTCATTTTGGGAATACATATATATGTGGTATAAAAGAAGTATACTATATGAGTATATGGTATATACAATACATATTGACCTGGCTAGCTTAATTGCTACTACATTGGAAGAGGCCAACTTTTTTGGTTACCAAACCAAAAAGTCAGAAAACTTTACACAACTTGTTCCCAAATTCCCAAATTCACTATTTGAGCCATTTCCAAGAAAGAGAGAGAGGCAATGGAAATGCATCCATCTTATATCAACTCAAAGCTTAAGGCCTTTTTGTTTTGATCCAAAATAAAGCTTACCTATAGGAAACATATATCATAAATTCAATACTTTAGTCCAATCAAGTTCTACACTAATATAAATTGTCAATTAAAAAAAAAAAATCACCAACATTGTATAAAGACAATATTGATCACTTGACAATATGTATTAAGATCGACTAACACAAATAGACAGGATTATTGGTGTTCAGGGGCACCAAGCTCATATACAATGCTAGTTTTTGTTATTAAAGAGATTGGTTAAGCAATAGTATAAATCATCTATCAGGGTTTTCTGTGTCCCATTATTCTTATTGGATTACCTAAAACTGTAAATTATCGTTTTTAAGTTCTCGTTTGGTTGTAATTCTGAAAACGAAAAAGGGATATGTTATGTCTTTGATTGGGAGTGTGCAATCAAAGAAATGAAGCACGGTGTTGGGATAAAAAATTGGAACAAAGGATTTACATTGGTTACATTTATGATTAAAACAAATTAGGCCCCTCTCTTTTACGGGATGCGAATATAAATTTCAATTTTCATTGATTTTAAGTATAGGATAATCAAATTAATAAAGGGTTTGAAGTGTCTCTTTCTAGTAAGAAAAAAAACCCATTTACCCATTTGTTCCATTTAGACGGGACTATTGTTGTCTAGATGAGTCTTCCATTTTCATTTCTTGGTATGAACCAAACAAACCCTTACCTGCCTAATTAGCCAAATAAATAGAGTTACCTAGACATGATTGGTTAATTATTATATGGTAAAGAGGTGGGACAAAAAAAAAAGGAAATTGAGAGAAAAGTAAAGTAGAAGAAAGTGAAGTCATGTGTGTAGTAGGGCAAGGGACCGTACAGAATTTGGGTGGGTGGGGAAAGCTGAAAATAATAACCTAATCATCATTTTTCAATCTTCACATTTTCAAAAGCAAAACCCTCTTCACAATTTGGGTGCTTTGCTTCCTCTCTTCTTCTTCTTCTATTGAAAAACAGTTTTTACTGGTCATAGCAGGTTACCTCTGACCTCCTCCACAGCCAATATCAGGTAAACTTCTTCATAATCTCTGCATGATCCTTCATCTAATACTAAGGGGTTACTAATTGGGAGATGGGTTTCAAAATTAGGTCATTGGAATCTGGGTAAATTACATATATACCCCTCTTGAGCTGGAATTCCCATGCAACTTTTGAGTTGGTGATGAATGCAGGTTCATTAATTGAAGGGTAGATTTGTTGTAACTACTGGGCTTCTAGGCAAGAACATGTAGCTTCTAGCCCTGCATTTCATGCTCAGATGCTTCAAATTACTCACATTTACACTCATCATTTCCAACTCATAAAAGGTGAAATGCTATCAAACAGCACAATTAGGCACGCACTTAGATTTAGTGACCTCATTTTTACATTTTTTATAGAACACATACCAAACCCACATTTTTAAAAAAATAAAAAAAATTCTTTCTTTTTGAAAAAAATAAATATATTCAGTGTTTGTTTTGTGTGTTGTCTCTCATTGGGGTTTGACTTGATGCTTTTTACTTCCAAACCCTTTTCTCTGTCTAACCCTTCCTTTATAAGGACAGCTTTGGCTCTCTCCTTCTCCTCCTACTACTCATTGCTTATCTCCTTCATTAGGGTTTTTCATTTTTAGGGTTTTTCTGAGATTTTTGAGGGGAATGTTGGCTGGCTCGAGGCTTTCATGGCGAACACTTGATTATCATAATCACAGTTGAAGATCCAAGATTGCAAGGCTTCGGACCAGGCTTCATTCCCCTCAAAGCAAATATATAAAGATTCAATCTTTTCTTCTTCTTCTTCTTCTTCCTCCTCGTCTACCATTTCTAGGAATTTAGAAGCTAGGGAGAATAGGTTGAGAGGAATGTTGTCTGGTGCGAGGTCATTGAGGGTTTTACCTTTAATTTTGACTTTGATGTTTATTACTTTCAGAAACAACAAAAACAAATGAAAGTGAGAATCCTCAAAGTCAGAAACTTTTTCTGCTTCTCTCTCTCAATTCTCTTGCTGGATTTTGAGGGTTTTGTTTTGAAAAAGTCATCATGAACCCTAAATGATTCTCGGACCAGGCTTCA
The DNA here is from genome assembly GCA_033239045.1 of Fagopyrum esculentum. Lineage (NCBI taxonomy): Eukaryota > Viridiplantae > Streptophyta > Magnoliopsida > Caryophyllales > Polygonaceae > Fagopyrum > Fagopyrum esculentum. Next base: position 143,485,432 of record BSUD01000003.1, read on the forward strand.
TTCCCCCCAACCGGGTTTTCCCCACTCCAAACCGGTTCATCCACTTCAGTATCTTTCTTCAAGGTAACACATTCTCTACCCTCAATCCAATTTCCCTTTCTGAATATATGTATATTAGTATTTATATTAACTTGTTCTCTAGTGTTTCATGCTGCAGTTAGCAATTTCTCTTCTTCATCCTCTACAGGTTTGATCTACCTAAACTTACATATATATATTTTCTTCTGAATTTCTGCATGTGGGTAATTCAAACCATCCCTTATTTCATGGATTGTTTTCTGGGTTTTGAAGCTGTTTAATGTTCTTAACTTTGACTTCTCTTAGCTGGAATCTTGTTCAAACAATGAAATTACACCAAATAATTATTCAATTAATGATATACATTAACATTAATTATTTGAAATTAAACTGTTCCTCGCATCCTCCCAAGTTCCAGCTTCAGTTTTTTTTTACTGCTCCAATCTGAACACAGAAAGTATGAATCTCCCTCCATATTTGGGTCATTTTCATTGACAAATCAAAAGCAAAAGAATGAGTAAAATGTAAAGAAGGTAAATAGTAAAATGAGGCTGCTTTATATCATGTCAAGCACTCAAATGTCATCTCCATATTGTTCACGGGGACAAGATTTGGGCAGGCCACTTAGTTTCTACAGTGACCCACTTCTTCATACTTCTTGTAGTAACTCGTTACTAGCAAGCTACCTCCTATACCTATCTTTTTTTTACACATTCTATATATATAAACACTATACTCTATAGCTACCTACGAATAACCTTTTTAAAAACAAAAATTTGACGAGTGCCCTTGGCAAGCATGTTATATTGTTACACTGTAAGAATTAATACTCTACTAGTCTAGTTCATACTTAATTTTATCATTTTTTTGGTGTTAGGGTTCAGCATGTTAATGTTCTTCATCATTCTCATGCTCTAACATGAAACGCTTTCTTTATCTTTTTTTTTGGTGTTGTTGCTAGAAGCAGGTTGCTGTGCCCAGAAATTTATGCATGGAGTTACGCAAAACCCAAATCTATGTATTCTGATAATATCTATTGATTACGAATGTTGAAGTTTCACAAAAATATGATGCTTCGTCGATTTTCATGTGGGTAACACAATTAGAAATTTACTGTATTTGATTAAGTTGAATATTGGTGTGGGAATATATAATTGGACCGATTGATGTGTAATCTGTCAGATAAAAGGAAATGTTACAGTGGAAATAAATGTAGGTTTTGTTTGGTAGTGTTACTGTTTTGGGGTATGTGATGTGAGCAGAGATTTGTATTTTACATATTACAGAAGCCTACTTTTAACCTTTAAATGCAAGATTATGAATAAATAGACGGCAGAGAAGAGAGGCATCTGAAAGAGAGATGCCAAACAGAGCATAAACTTACAGATTGTGAGAGATGTTACTGTTCACAATAAGCTAAGCTATAAAGCATGGTTTTGTAGATTTTAATTTGTTGGGTTTTGGGAAAAGACTATTTATTTGGCAAAAAAAATGTGTGATCCTTGTAGAGATGGTGCCTGCAAATAGGCTGGAGTTTCATAGGGAAGGAGAGTAGGAAAGGGCTTTCTAAGCTGATGAGAGATCAGTTTCTTCTTCTTGGAAATGTCAAAAAGAGAGTTTTTTTTTTTTTTGGATTATGAGCTAAAAAGGGTTGTGCAGAGGCCATCTTGATATCTCATTCTTTGCTGTAAATGTAATGTGGAATAGTAATCTGACATTTTTATTTGTGTTGGGAAATGAAAAATGAGAACTGAAGGAGGAAGAAGAAGGGTATAGTCCATATGACAAAGCTGTGTCCTTAGAAGGAGACAATACTCATGTTTGAAGTATTTGTACATTAGTTTAGGGTTCCATCTTTGCTTAAGTTTTGTTTGAAATATAAATATTATGAAGTTTGTCCATTAATTTTATCAATGGAGATGGTGTTGAAAGGAGATGGTTCACTGAATTTGTCGGTGTGTAGAATAACATCTTCTGATTGCTTATCAATGTGAATAACCCCCTTCGCCCATCTCAATCCATGCATTTTTATTTTACTTTTTTCATGTATTTTTATTTTACTTTTTTTTAAAAAGGTATATGGTGATGGGATATATATACATATAATTTAGAATTGGTTGTCGTGAGAACCATTATTACGGTAAGGAATAAAAATCTATATGACTTGTTGTTTTTTTGATAAAGGAAAGTGGTTCGATATACTAGACTACACACCGTCTAATGTGAATTGAAAGGCCGATCAAATCGGCACACGGACTAGCCGAACCAAAAGATATAAAACAATAAAAAAACATATCAAAAGAAAACTTCGCTCACAATGAGCCGATCGAGGAGTAGCACCGAAGGAAGCGCTAGGCAAGCAAAACGAGGAAGAAACAATGATAACATGTTTGTAGAAGCAGTGTAGAGTACAACCTCAAAGACCACCTGTGGGAACCACATATTTGGGCTCTTCTTTTGAGCCTTCAGAATTCGATCACCTATCCGCGACTCCTTATCACGAACAAATTCAACCCTTCTTTCTTACAAATTCAACCCTTCTTTCAAACGAGGCTCACAACATAAAGACGTGTCCCAAACCATCGGACCATATCATCATTTTATGTGTAATCTATTAGATAAAAAGGAAATGTTAAAGTGGAAACAAAAGTAGGTTTTGTGTGGGAATGCAATAGATACCTTGTTATGAAGACGGAACCGGTAGATTAATCGAAGAAATGTTTATTTTGTTTTTTTGGTGTGAAGACCGAACCGGTAGGCTAAATCGGAGATTTTTTTTTTGGTGTTGAAGTCAACAAACAATCGGCTTTTTTTTGGGTGTCGATGGGGTCTACAAACAAAGAAATTACAAATGAATTTGTAAACTTTATTTTCTTTATTTTTAAAAATATTTTTTATCCTTTCGGATCAAGCGTTAAACACAAGTTTGACAATTGGACCTTTAGGCCGAGTTGATCACTTTTGGGGAGTAAGGTGGATGACAAAAGCAAGGGAACTCTAGCCACCACATGCCTCCCGGTTTTGAAATGGAAGAACACAACGAACGCGTACAAGAGAAGCGTTGATGGAGTTTGAAAAAATCTCGTGAAGTCAAGGAGTGTACATCCAAGGACAAATGAAAAACTATCTAAAAACCAATTGGTCAACCTTGAATTAAGGTTTAGAGTTATGGGCCATCGATCAACGACATTCAACCAAAAGGTATCGTTAGATTGAGGATACGGAGAAGGACAAATCTCGTTAAGCAATGGGATTTGAAAAGAATTCATGAAACAGTTCCATGGTTTTGATCTAGATCTCAAAAACGCTCCGTCACCACAACAAAGGAAGTAGGTTAAGACCACAAAGAGAAATCTAGGAGAACCGAAGTTTAGCAGCCTTTAAATGGATGTAATCATATATAAAAAAAGTAGATTTAATTTTATCTATAATTGCAAAATATATACAACCTATTAGTTAAAAAAATATATCTTGCCCGAAAATTTCATGCGAAAACTATATAGTAATCTCAAATTAACAAATTTCAGAATTTTTTTTCTTCCGCGTAATTGCAGAATATACATATGCAAAAAGGAGGTTTTGATATCAAAACTTGATTAAAATGTAATGATAATTTAGTAAATAAGTGAAGATAAAATTAAGTTTATACCAAATATATATGTTCAAGTGATATCAACAATTTTTTTTTTACTCAAATACCTTCCATTCCTTTAACTAGGACTATTTATTCGGACCGGGAGCATATTGTTTGATCGGACTTGAACCAATTATTCAGATAAACCGGTCTGGTTGGACCAAAATTTGTACCCTTTAAAAAGTTAGACCCTTTAAAATTTTAAATAACCGGTATTAAACTACACCTGAATATTTTCTTGTCCAACAATAGACTTTTGATCCAAACCGATCTGGTCCAGTTCCAAATTTTGGTGACCAAAAATGCACAGTCCTACTTATAACTTCTTTTTAAAATCTTATCTTATCTTATATATATTAAAGCAGAAGCCTCTATTGCCACGTGTCGCCCCCACGATTAACGTTAGCTTCTTTTGCCACGTGTCGCTCCAGTGATTAACGTCATCCCAACAAAAATTATTCACGTAATTTAACTCATTATTTTGTAAATCAAAGTTTTAAAAAAGTTTGCTAACACACATAGTTATAATCTAATGATTAACATTAATTATAATTAAAAAAACACACATATTTTCTTAAAAAAAAATACATCATATATTTATAATTGAAACAAAAAAGAGAGAAAAAAAAATATTGATTAACATTAATAATAATCTTATCTTATCTTATTTTATAAATTTTAATTTGGAATTTAAACTAATCAATTAAAATTTTAAAATTTTGTAAGATTTTAGAAATAAGATATTAAATAACGTTAATTATAATATCATATACTAGCCTTTAGTCACTTTCGTTTTTTTATTGAAAAGATTTAATTAACTTATTTTTTACATTGAAACTTATACTAATAAATTTAAATTCGTCATTCAAAATTTGAAAAGAATAATTTTGATGGAAGAGATTTATATATTTATTTTATCTAAAATAAAAATAAAAATTAAAACAAATAAATTTAACTTAGTCATTAAAAAATTAAAAAAAGGATTGATCTACATAGATCCAGGCAAGTACGTTGACAACCAATAAATCGATAAAGTTAGTGATTATTTTAAATTAGTTATAATGGTGTTGGTTCTGAAATCAAATGAAGATAAGATAAATTATCTCCGTTGGTGAATTTTATACGTGATTAGTTTGTTTCACTAATTTACCATATAATAAATTTAATTTTGAAAAATTAACTTATGCTTTCAAGTTGTGGAGCTTCACATTTGTAATGTTGAATGAATTTTTGTAACCTTTAGAATATGTATCCATTTACACTGACAACGCATCTATTTGAAGGATATTTAAATTGGACAAAGATAATTACTAACATATCTCTATTGTAAATTTTTTTGATCTAACAAAATCCATTTAGATATAGAATTTGTTGAATTTTAATTGTAAATAATTTAAAATAAGTTTTATTCTGTAATATAAAATCTAGATTTATGTGTAATTGTCAAAACAATATCTATTATATAACTAAAAATATCTATGTCATATTTATCATCCAACAAATTAACTCTTAGTATAATAATAAATGTGATTTTATCCTCCACAAATTATTTATAATAAAATATAAATATTTAAAATATATTAACACGCAATCCCGCACAAGGTGCGGGTAATATACTAGTATATATTAAGGGAGAAGCAATTTTTGCCACGTGTCCTCCCAGAAATTAACCTCAGTCCAACCAAAATTTTAATTCAATAATTAAAATACAAACTCTATAATCAGAAAATTATTTTAATTCAATAATTTTTATAATTTTTTAAAAATCCAAAATGATTCATATCTTATTTGATAACCGAATATCCATTAAATTCAATTTTATTTTATCTAAAAAATTTACTTGGGTAACAATATTTAAATAATTTTTTATTTTTAATTGCGTAACAACTTTAAAAATTAGAAGATTTGAATAATTTATTTTTTCTTTGATAAAATTACTGAAATTTCTCATAATCCATACACCTATAAAAGTATCAGCAAAAATATTTAAATAATTTAAATAATTTGAATGAATAATTAAAATGACATGATACTAACAATATTAAAGTAAATAAATAAAAACCATTTATTTTTAATAATTAGTTAGCATTAATTTTTTCAAAAAATATTTTTAAATTTATAATTAATGTATGTGAAAGTATTTTTCGGAATTTAAAAAAATTTACTTGGGTAACAATATTTAAATATTTAAATAATTTGAATAATTAAAATATATGTGAAAGTATTTTTCGGAATCTCAAAAATATTTTTAAATTTATAATTAATGTAACCGAATATTGTTAAAAAATGGAAAAATGCTACCAATATTAAAGTAATAAATAAAAAATCATTTATTTTTAATAATTAGTTAGCAGTAATTTTTTAACTACGTAACATCTTTATCCCTAAAATCTCACCTATTCCATACACTTATAAAAATATCAGCAAATTCATTTTTTAAAAAAATTAGTTAGTTGTAATTTTTTGAACATAGATATTTTTTTTAAATCTATTTTATCTTATTTTATTACATGATTAGTTATGTAACCTGTTTTAATATCTATTATTAAATTAAACTTAAATTATCATTGCATAATAGTAACATAACCTAAAGATATATGGTTAAAATATTTTTTTAAACAATCCCGCACAATGTGCGGGTATTACACTAGTATCTATTAAAGCAGAAACCTCTATTCCCACGTGTCAACGCCATGTTTCTTGAAGCCTAAAAAATTATTTTTAAAAGTGATTTCTAAATGTTAATATAAATTAGAAATTGATTTATCATTTTTTTATAATATTTAAATAAATATTTTTATAAAAATAGTTTTTAAACTATTACGGATTTTTTTACCAAAAAGCATATCTTAACAAATCAATTTAAAAATAAAATTAATTAGAAGAGATAAATATTTAAAAGAGAATTAAAAATCATAATAATGATTAATTATAATTTTTTCATCCGGATTTTTTTTACAAAAATTTTTAAGTATTAAATATTTATTAAAACTCAACCCACACAAAGTGCGGGTAATACACTAGTATTAATTATTAATAGATTATACATCCATTTCTTTTTCACGGACATAAAGTTACAACAAATTAAAACTGAAAGTCGCAAAATATAGTTTAACATGGATGCGGTTAACGTCATTGAATTTTCATGCTGAAAAATTTATAATTAAATTTTAAAAGTTAGTCATATTGATAGCAGAAATTTGTTTTTTTTAAGTTGATGTTCAATTTAAATAAGTCACTAATATTTATAATTTAAAGTAACTTTGATATTTTTTTTTGTTATGTTTTACCATTGTCAAACCAGACCAACCCAAATTTTAGGGGTTGTAAATATACCTTAAAACACTTAATTTATAGATATAGATCATTCTAAAACATATCAAACAAAACACATTTGTTATCATCAAAATACATAAGAATATGTAAAATAAACCGTTATCGAAGAGTCTCGTCCTATTATTTAATGGTGATACATTCTCGAGACATAATCGTCAAAAAAAATCAGAATTATGAGTAGCTTATGTCACATCCTATAATCGTGATGACATGTTATAGATTATTTTATTAATCGATGAATTTGGGACAATAATTAATCTCATTCTGTACTTGTTTTGAATTGGAGTACCAAAAGCAAAAGACACCACTATAAGGCCATACAAGTCTACAACAAATAGTACATGCCAAATTGGCCTAAAAACCTAACTTTACCTAATGAAATCCTCCGTACAATTATAATATATTATCAATTTCAAACATTTGCCTTAAATTCCTCTCAATATATGTTTCATACATTTGGTCCCATGCACTACAAATTGTTCCATTTTAATTTCAATAATATGAGACCAAATCTTACCAATATTAGATGAAACCAAGTGTACGGACAAATATCGAAGTTTTTTTTTTTACAAATATCGAAGTTTAATATTAGATGAAACCAAGTGTACGGACAAAAAATTACAAAGGATATAATACAACGAATAATAAATGCAGTGCGGTGACGGCCTAAAATATGTTGCTGTATAATTGTAATTTCGTGTGGGAGATTATCTTTTACTGATATTAACAACTGTTAGGTCAGTAAATCATTTACTTTTATATTCTGAACATTAAGATTTGTCTAATTGTGTTTGAAAATTTTGAGATCTAGATTTCCGAAACATATTAGCTTGCAATGATCAGTTTGAACCCAAGAACACACTTTTTCATGTATAAACAATGTCCTAACCAAGACACAGCTGTGTGGTCGGAGAATTTTACCCGAGGTTTGTGGGGTTTCTTCCAAGTGATTATATACTAAAATAATAACCGAAACTTAAGACGTAGAGAGAATGCACCTCAAAGTGAACCTACACAAGTCTTTCGGGTTTCATCTATAACCAATTGACAATAGGATTAGGGGGAGTAGTCTAGAATTTATGATACACCCCCAGATGTCATCCGTGTTTCCGGCTAGACAAAACGCTTGCCGGAAACACTGATGAAATCGTCGTCCAGGGCGTATCAACTTATATGTTAGGTTAACGTAATAATTTAATGTCGATGTGGAACATTTCATACATCTCTAACAAGACGGTTCAATTCTAAACTATATATTTTTAAAGATCAATTAATGATCTACTAGAGCAAATTGGAAAGTCACAATAATATTTTCTAACAAATTAATTTGTTGGGCTAGAGATGTTTAATAGATTTTTTTTATAACATTATGGGATAGTTTACATATTTTGTGTTCTTATTGAAAAGGTAATTACTATAATAAAAGAGATATGTAAATAGTATGCATGTACTGGAAATAGGAGGAACAGGCTGTCAGCTTAGCTGGAGAGACTGACTTGAGTTGAGTTTGTAATTAAACATTTATTTCATGTAATTAACCAACTAAGTAATTAGGGAAAGTAAAAAAGAAGTGACAGATTTGACCGTCTGATTAGAAAGCCAAAGTACTGTTTTTGAGTTTTTACTAGCTGGATTCTTAATTACCCCACATGCAATACAAGTCAAAACTGGGGTAACACTTCAATCCTGCACATTGTGCTTAGGTTCTTACCCCACAGGTTAATTTATGATTGATGTATCAATGCATGATTTAATCTTTACTTACCATGTTTTTAACTTATAATCCCAACGCACTACTTATAACTGGTAAATGTATTCATTTCAACTAGTTTATGATGAACTTACAATATTACACTCCAAAATTGTGTGTGTTCTAAGCCTGGGATTTACAGCCAGGGAAGTCAAATTTTGAAGAGATTGTTAGCTATGAAAGACGAAGCGCCATTTGTTGTAGAAGCTCTTGTTTTTGAGAAGCCTGGATTATGCCCTTGCTTTCCGCGTCGAGTAGTATCTCCGTCATGATCGCTAGTGCTCGTCCTCGCGGTTCTTCCGCTGCCTTTTTCAACATGAACACCTATCACCAATATATGCATTTACATGTTAGGGTCTGCTCGATATCCATATCTAGAGATCTATTTTATGAACAAATATAGAGTAAAATGGCTAACTAGGCCTTTTACCACTATTACTTTGATACGAGTACCCATGACCATAAACTCATTATGAAAATATACTACTACATCAAATTTTTTCACAAATATATACATTTATAAGAAGGAATTTGATTTACTTGTCCATGATGTGTTATTTCTAGGCAGCCAGGCTTTTGGATAAATGGTTCGCCGTCTATTTGAACATGAACCCTATCCGAAGCGTGTATTCTTATGATACTCCCTTGGGCTAGCCGTCTTGCTTGAGAAAGCCCTACCTGAATGAGTAACGATAATGAGGTTTTATCCTAAAACTAATTGAATTTAAATGAAGTTCAGCTAGTCATACCCGTAACTTGCCAAGTTGCCAAGATCCGGAGACGCACACAACCTCAAGCTTCTTATCATGGGCTGATTGAGCATTGAAGTTATCATCATGTTCATAATCATTTTGCCATAGATCCACACCACCCATGTAACTCCCTATGTTCAGAACAATTAAACCTTCTGCATCCTGAAAAGACAAATCAATAAGCAAACTTTGCATCACATCCAATGCCTGCAAGTAATATTGTATCATATACCTTTGGTATTTGAATATCTTTTCCATCAACTTCAAGATACAATTGCCATGGTAGATCTGCACAAGCTCTGTCCATTATGTCCCTTGCACCTTCTTTAGCGTAACGCAATTTGTTCACAAACTGTATAGGAGCTCTCTAGTAAGTATAACAACTCAAGATTCTACAACATAAGCTCAGAAAATATGGATTACCTGACTATAACACTTCTCCGGATTTTCCTCGCGGTATAGATGAAATTCATAAGCAACCTTTGCATCACATCCAATGCCTGCAAGTAATCAAGAACTACATATTTCATAACAGAAGATTCTTGTACAAGAAAACTGCTGGAAGTGACTGCTAAACTACCTAGATAGTTCATCATGAACTTTGAGCGACTTTTTTTCGGATTTTCATTGGAATTTTCCTCTCTAATTTCAACTGACCAGCGATCTACCATTGACACCGCAGAACGGCTGATGTCGTGCAAAATATTGGTGAGACCACCTTGTCCTTCCTCTGCTTTAGAGAAGCCTCCTCCCCATTGCAGAATTCTTGACAAGTCATTTCCTGTACCTAAAGGAAGAATGGCTACTGGAGGAGGTGACGCGAACTTGAAATTCTCTATTGCATCAAGAACCCATGCAACTGTACCATCTCCACCACTAACCATAACTCTAAAGTTTTGTACATCACTAAACAGCTTCAAACCAGCCTCAGGCCCTTGAGATGAATTCAACTCAAATACCTGTGATAAAGAAGCTCAGAACTCAGTAAACAATCTATTGATGTTGATTAGGAGTAAGAAGTTTACCTGAACAGGATTTAAAAGCATGTTCAATCTCCTCCTGAGAGATAAACCACTTTGGGCACCACTCTTGACATTGATGAAAACTAGAAGAGGTAAAGCATCATTAGGCAAGTCCACCAATTTATATTTCTTCACTTGACCATAAACAAGTCTTCCACCTTTCTTCTGAACTAAACCTTTGCCATTTTTTGATAGGGAATCCATGTTTTTCTCGCTATTACACTTGGTTAAATGAGAAGAACTATTATTCACACTCTCTTTTGAGGTATCATTGCCTTGCATTTCTTGCAACTTTCCACTAAAAGAATGCACTAAGGCGTTGCGCCTCCTTCTCACCTCTCCACCGGCTAAGGGAATTGCATTCTCACCGTTAGCTGAACCCGATTTCCCATCTTTTCCAGCTTGTTCTTGTTCTATTTCTTTAACACAAAGAGGAGAGAGTATAATCTTTCTAAGAGGGCCCAAATCACAAGTGTCACCGGTTTCTTTCGACATCTTGGCATGACATTTAACATGTATGAGACGCTGACACCACAAGCAATGCCATGTTGGAGAAGCATCAAGGAGAGGAACAGCACACGGCTCGTCACAATAAAAACAAAAGGCAGATGTCTCAGGATTATCATCTGTGTTAACCCACCTTTCTGACCAATGATGTTGTACACGAGGATTACCCGCTTGTGCTACGCACTTGCAATCCTTTGTAGCTAATTGGGAGCAATAGTAGTGAGCAGCTACACCGCAAACTGCACATCGATGAACAGGTGTGTGTAGCACTAACATAGCCTCTGTGTCCGGTAAAACCGTAAGGGAAGTCAAGCAAACACAACATGTTGTTGGCTCTTCAATGTCGTCATACTCCCCTATCCATATATGTTGCGAAAACGGAAGATTTAGGTTCTTCCATGCCTTTTTCTTTTCCCTTGCAGCAGCTTTAACCCAATTCAAAGACATATTCTTTTGCCATTTGACTAAGCTGAATATTGCAGCCAAAAAACAAACTGATGCTGGAAGCACCCAACTGAATACAACTGGATTATAACCATTCAATGTCTCAAGTAACCTCGAATTAGATATATTAAAACCAACCATTTTGTGCCTTTTGCGTTTTTGCATAACCTTTAAGCTCTCATTTCTAGTATCCAGTATTGCAGATTAGTTACAAAACCATATAACCTGTCAATAGCATATAAGTCTTAATGAGTAATGCTACATCAACCTTCATATAATCAATCCCGCAGAAACTAAAGTAAAAAGTGCATATCCAAAAGGCCTAACTCCAAATCAAAAATGAAAACAAGAGAAAGTCCACAAGCAGTCTGATGTAGCATTCATTGACTATGGACAATATACAGACACAAGTATCAAAAGCGTATATTTTAGCCATTTCCAACCAATTCTTGCCTTAAATTACATGTTCATAAAGAGCAGATTCCATTGCATAAACACTCAAATCAGGAAGTTTATCTTTTCCCCTTGATACGCTCAGATTCTGTGATCACGCGACCAACAATCGCATTCTTATGACCTATAACTTTACAGAAATTCAAATCCCTAGCCTACTTCCACAAAAAAAGTCAGAAGCAGGATTTGTACCAGTCGCACCAACTCGCTCATGAAATATATTCAAAAAGGAATGCAGAACAAACGTACAGAATTACAGAGTATAGGCGAACTAGGCAATTCAAGCAAATGTGACGATCGAAATTGAAACCATAACAATGCAAAGGTTGAAGCGAAAGTAAACGACAGAAACGAGAACTCACCGGCGAAAATTGGAAGGAGCTCCAGAAACGTATGAGAAGAAAGAGCGGTGCAAATTGACGGTTTTGAAGGAAATGTCGGATGGTTTGGCGATGAGAGAGGAAAAAAGACCAGAAAAGCTTTTATATATACAGATTTGAAAAGACAGAGACAGTCTAACGATCTTCGCGCGTTCATAGCGCGGGAGAGGTTTTCATTTTCTCTTTTATTTTCTTCAGTACGCACCGAACACGGCAAATTTGTAGGTCGACCAGTGAAAGAAAAAGCCTCCCAAGAGTGTTATACGGCGTCGTTTCTTTCTTCCTCCTTCAATAAAAACATATGTATATTTCTTCCCTTCGGATAGGGTGGCCATGACAAATTGGGAGTAGCCCACAGAATAGAAGCCAACCGTTCTGATACCATGGTAAAGTTCGATCCAGACAGACTTGTAAAGCAGAGCCGTTAAACACGATAAGGTTGAATCCTAAAACCAATTGGTAATAGGAGTGACCCACCGACCTTATATACTAGGCTCAGAACGGAATGCCCCTAACTTCGACGTGGGAGCTTATTATCTCAAACGATAAATAATTGCACAGCCATCGAACGGTAGGGTGATGGTGAATTGTAGCATGCAATTTCTTGTTAGTAATCGCACATCCATTCTGTACATTTACAACGAGTTAACATAGTGATGAATACTCAGAAATCTATATTTGTATTCAACAACTTCAATCAGCCTACAACCCATAGTGATGTATACTCGAAAGGGTCACGAGTGCCGTACATGAGGCTTAGGAGCTGTGAGCCTCGGCTTCTGATCTCTTCCTTGCAACTTAGCACGTGCCTTGTTTGGTACCTTCACCTTACCTCCTGGAGCACCGAGGTTCTGCAACCAGCTCCGCTTCTTCCCGTCCTTGTTTTGGCCTCCCAGCTTACCAACACTGCCCTTGACCTTCTTCGATTTCTTCGAGTGCTTCACGTGCCTCATCAGCCCCTCTACAAGCGTGTGCAAGTTTCCGGTCTGTACTTTGCGTGTACCACTCTTAGCCAAATGTTTTCCCTTCCTACTATTATCGGCCTTCTTCAGTTTCCCTTTTTCCGAGTTCTTAAACATCTTCCCGACCTGGTTCCAAACTGATCCTGTGGCATGATCACTCTTGTTATGGTGGTGGTGGTGATGGTGATGGTGGTGATGGAAAATCAATCCCAACTTGTTCTTCAATCTCTTAAACCCGCTTTCTCCTCTGTTACGAACAGAATGGTGACTGGACTGATAGTATTCCGAAGGGCTCAAGTCCCCTTCATAATCAGGAGAGCTCTTAGAAGACGCACCATAACTAGAGCTACTCTGACTTGTTATGTACCGTGTCCCACTCGATTCAAATACAACATCTTGGGAATTCGGACCACTACCTGAGAACCCAGTGTCTTCATTTTCATCACTATAACTGCTGCTACTTCGAATTGTGCTACTTGGTGAATAAGATGAACTCACAATCACTGTTGTCCAGCTAGACGACCCAGGTGAATCTGAATACGTTGCATCTGATTCGTTAAAGCGGGATAGAGAATTGTCTTTGGGAGACCGAGAACTGCTTTCTTGAGACCCAGTCTTCCTTCTTGATGGTAAAACACTGACCCTAGACTGAACTTGTTTCCCTCTATGAACAGACTTTGGCATATCAAATCTCTCTCTACTCTTCACGAAACTTGTTGAACTTGAAGCCAGAGTCTTCCTTCTTACCTCCCTTTGATAACTTCGATGTTGATTCACATTTTCATCGTTGAATTGACTTGGTAAGATCTTCATTAGCTGAATATTATATGGAGTCTGACCTACATTGTCAATTTGACTTACATGTCCGTATAGAGTCCCTACATCCTGCAAAATAGCCTTCGAGTTTGGTCTAGATGACTCACTTGTTCTTTGAATCTCCTTTCCCTTTGTTGATCTAAACTGACCCTGAAACTGACTCATCGACTCCTCCAATAACTCATGGTCCTTGCATAAATAATCCTGTTCACAAGTTGTGTCACGTGCCAATTGACGTGTTTTCAGATTTACATGGGCTTCACTTGTAGCGTTCTTGAGCATCTCTAGCTCTTCTTCAAGCTGACCCTCTTTGGGTGACTCATAATCACTCATATGTTGTGGATATATAAGCTTTGGACTAAATTTATTACAGTTTCCCAATTCTTGATATTCCTGTCGAGTTGGACCTCCCTTGGTTTTAGTGAGTACTCCACCACCGCTGTTTAAACCCGACGATGAATCGATTACATCTAAACCAAGAACCGGATTTGTTTTCTTGAGAGAGTCTGGATTACCCATTTTCTTTCTTGAAGGTGAACGGACAGGCTTGGCAAGACGGTGAAGTGATGGAACGAGAGACTCAATCCTTCTTATTGCATCGTCAACCTCCTTTGAGAAATCTTCCACATTTGATGGTTTGTCTTTCATCTGATTCCAAGGAGTCGTGTTGCAATCCATTTTATTGCCCAACATGCCAGAATTCTTGACTGATTCCAAGGATCGCTGCACATCTAACCCCTGATCAAGAATGCTCAAAGCAGAAGCTTGGGTGGGAGCTTTTTCATTGGCTTGTTCAAAATTACTGTCTTCCTTACCAACAAGGAAGTGTTTGTTTCTACTTTGTATCTCTGTAGCAGACCGTCTTAGTCGTGAAGTCACAGAAGCAACTTTACCTGGCATCCTGGACTCCAAAGTCTGCTCGTCTTTTAGCAGGAGTTCACCTACGCTTTCTTTGATGTTCTCATCAAAGTCATTAGATTTTGCAGCACACGACGGAATAGAAGTTTGTGATCTCTCAGTCTCTTTGGGGTTTTCTAGTTGGCCCAAGCATTTCGTACCAAGTAGACTTCTCCAGTTATCAGTCGTGATCTATGATTAATAATACAGGAAAGTTGAGCTTCATTGTCAAATATAGAGTCCAAACATATGGTGACTGTAATGTTTGACAAGGGCTAAATACTTACATAGATGAGGTAATACCTTTATATGGGCCTTGAAAACCCTTTCAGCAGCAGCATCAAGCAGCTTCCGCAAAAACACTCTTGATCCTTCATCTAACTGTGCACAAATTCAAAAGGATATGTTCTTGTTTTCTATTAAGTAACTAAAAATAGTAATACAATTAGGGGTGGAAAGAATCTATATCCATCTTTACATTGGTATGGTCAACCAAAATTTTGAGACGGATCAGTTTTTTCAATTCAGGATTACTGTGTCCACCCTTAAATACAATATCCACAAGAAAACTAAATATCACAAACAAATAACACAGAAGAAAGGCAAAAACAATGTATCAGATACTTACAGTTTCAGACATTGCAGTACAGTCACCAGACCCATTAATCTTCACGAGCCTGTATAAATTTCTCAATGCATGAAGATCCTCTTGGAAAGAATCTAAATCCATCTTTGTTAACTGTAATCAAGTACTAGAACCCAAATTATACTGCAAGAAAACACGGGATAACAAGAATCCAGTTATAATGCATTTAAGGTAAGATATACAATACAACCGTGAACTTTCAAGCAGCCTTCAAAAATTACCCTTATGATTCCTGTATCATAACTTGATATGTCAGTTGTACTTTCTTTTCCATGTTCGGTTCCAAACGGATCAAAACGGTTCCTGCATCCCTAATTGATTAATTCCTTAACTCCTCCTGAATCCTGATTTCAATTTTCAACTACATAACAAAACACTCACCTAATTGACTAATTCACTCGTTGGTATAAGCAAAACCATCCAACTACCTAACTTCATCAACACTGCTATCCAAAAGACCAAAACCTAATTCCCTAAAATTGAAAGTGAAGAAAGTAACTATAAACTGAAAAAAATGTTTCTCTTACCAGGTTGAAGGCGAAATGATGCAATTAGATGGTTGTTACTTCAGTCGAAGGCCCCTCTTTCGAATGTGAACTGCGAAGTGGAGTGAAGAGATCGATATTTGAAGAACTGAAGATCAGAATAACGATAAGTCGATAAGATACGAGGTGAAGAATGGAAGAACATGAGAATTGGAACTGAAGAAGTGGTGAACTGGTGAAGTGAAAGAAGAATGAGAAGTCGGGGAGGGGGGAGGAGGACGAAGAAGACGAAAGAAAAAACTAGAGGGAAACGAAATCCGATCCTTTTCGCGTTTTCAGTTTTAAGTTTAATTAGTTTAATAATTACGCCATTGAACCGATTATCAATGCATGTATCATCATAGTCATAGTGTACCAAAAAATTAAAAAAACTTAAACAATTATACATATAGCATACTTGTTGTGGTGCAACAAAATGAACCACACAACACATATATAACATGTATGGTTACGTTACAATAAAAAAGAAATATTTCATTTCACGTCATAAGTATTTCAGTTCACTTTACAATAGATGGTTATGTACATAAAATCAGAAAACACAAATATAACCATCTCACTATATATGCAAGCTAGGAAGAATTATATGCATACAAATGCAAATCAGTTTATGTCAAAATCAATCCAAATTAGTTTATGTCATAATCGATTAAGTTCATCTTCACTATCATTCATGGAAGCAAACGGAACCATCTCAATTCAAAAAACAGTTATGAAATCGAGAAGAAGCGGATGGAAATGCAAAACTTAAGGATTGTGAAATGAAAGAATCCGAGGCTGTCGAAATTAGCCTTTGGATAATTGTGAAATTCGAACATCAATGCAACTGAAAGAAACAAATGCAAAATTGAACAAATTAGGATACCTTATGGCGTTTTCCATCGTCTATCATCATTGGTTTCGAGTTCCGGTGTTGGATTCAAAGAAACAAAAATTTGGGAGCCTTGCTGGAGTAGTTACAGGTGTTGGTTTCAAGTTTTGGCAATATGTCTTTTGACAATTTCCGGTGTTGGTTTCAAGTTTCAGTAATCTTGCCGGAGTACACTAATGCAAGAGAATCGCCTTGTTACTCCACCGCACATCATTTTTATTAGGGAGATCAACACGGTTGCGGATCAGATTGCTTCACACGGATACAATGACGAGATGGAAGTAGATGCAATCCCAGAAGATGTTCAAGACCTCATCCGAAAGGATGCTTTAGGACGATCGGTTTCTAAAAATTGATTCTCCTAAATTTTTTACCTATGTATCAAAAAAAATGAAGAACAGAGAATCGCCTTGTCAGAGTACTCTATGGGAAGAAGATACTTGGACTATGCATATGGAGTAGATTGTCGTAGCCGTATTCTTCTTTAGTATTGTCCAACTACGCATAACATGTGTCGTTGTAGTTGTGAGATATTTTAGGGAAAAAAACCCGCGTATTTGATATTTATATACTTATATATGTAGTTTATCGGCTTCGGATGGCTGATATTGGCTGCAACTATGCTACTCATTCGCGTAGTTATAAACCCTATGTGAGAACCTTAATTACACACCCAATTTGTGTAGTTCCAATGTTGAAAAAAGATTAAACAGTACACATAGAAAGCCTCGAGATTGCTATTCGTACCACATGATTCATTCTATTCGTACCCTATTCACGCGTACGCGTGGCGGAGTCGTAGTATAAATCACTTATTTTGTGATTTTAAAAAAAGTAAGAAAAAAAAGTTCTACGGCTACGCCTCACGTTGACGGAGTCTGGCGTACGCGTAGCTACTTTCTGCAATTGGGAAAGTGGCTAAGTGTACGCGTAGCTTAGTTACGCCTAAAGGCGTAGCGCTTCGTCTTCTTCCTCTCATTTCTATCTCTTTCTCTTGCCGGCGACCGAAGGACGACGACGATTTCTCTCACCCACCAGCAACCACCAGCAACCATGGTCAGGACTCGAGGAAGAAACGGCGGTGTCGTTAGGACCGATAGCCGTTCCGGCGGCGGCGAGGAGTCTTCCGGCAACGACGCCGGCGACAGACGAGGAGTTTCCGATGTCGACGTCGGACGAGGACGAGGAGGGCGTTTAGGCGGCGTCGTCCGAGGATGTGCGACATCCCGCGCTTCCTCTGATGTAGGGGTATGTTTTTTTTATTTGTTTTATTTATTGTATTTCACTTCGTTTTTTTATTTAATTTAATTAAATAATTAATGAAATTAGTTGTTAATTACTATTAGTAGATAATTAATCGTTAAATGTATAAATTAATTTGTGAATTAGTCGTTAATTTGTGAATTTGTCTATAATTTGTGAATTAGTCGTTAATTTGTGAATTTGACAACTAATTAGTCGTTAGTTAATGATATTAGTCGTTAATTAAGTAATTGTTCACTAATTAGTCGGTAATTAGTCAATACTTAGTAAAAAATTAGTCGGTGATTAGTTAATTAGTCGAAATTTGCGAACTAATTAATCATTAATTAATGAAATTAATCGCTAATTACGAAAGTGGTTAGTAATTAGTAAACAATTAGTCGATAATTAGTCAATAATTAGTAAACATTTAGTCAGTAATTAGTTAATTAGTCGAAATTTGCGAACTAACTAATCAATAATTAATGAAATTAGTCGTTAATTAGCAAAGTGGTCATTAATTAGTTAACAATTAGTTGATAATTAGTCAATAAATAGTAATCATTTAGTCGGTAATTAGTTAATTATTCGAAATTTGCGAACTAATTAATCATTAATTAATGAAATTAGTAGGTAATTATCAAAGTGGTTAGTAATTAGTCTATAATTAGTAAACATTTAGTCGGTAATTAGTTAATTAGTCGAAATTTGACAACTAATTAGTCGTTAGTTAATGATATTAGTCGTTAATTAAGTAATTGTTCACTAATTAGTCGGTAATTAGTCAATAATTAGTAAAAAATTAGTTGGTAATTAGTTAATTAGTCGAAATTTGCGAACTAATTAATCATTAATTAATGAAATTAATCGTTAATTACGAAAGTGGTTAGTAATTAGTAAACAATTAGTCGATAATTAGTCAATAATTAGTAAACATTTAGTCGGTAATTACTTAATTAGTCGAAATTTGCAAACTAACTAATCAATAATTAATGAAATTAGTCATTAATTAGCAAAGTGGTCATTAATTAGTTAACAATTAGTCGATAATTAGTCAATAATTAGTAAACATTTAGTCGGTAATTAGTTTATTAGTAAACAATTAGTCGATAATTAGTTGGCAATTAGTAAACAATTAGTCGAAATTTACGAACTAATTAATCATTAATTAATGAAATTATGCGTTAATTACCAAAGTGGTTAGTAATTAGTAAACAATTAGTCGATAATTAGTAAACATTTAGTCGGTAATTAGTTAATTAGTCGTTAATTAATGTATTAGTCCAAATTTGTCAAACATTTAAATTTAAATTGGTTAATTAGTCGTTAATTAATGTATTAGTCGAAATTTGGGAACTCATTAGTTAATAATTACTGAAATTAGTAGATAATTAGCAAAATGGTCAGTAATTAGTGAACAATTAGGTGACAATTAGTCAATAATAAGTAAATATTTAGTGTGTAATTAGTGAATTAGTCCAGAATTGCCAACTAATTTGTCGTTAATTAGTCAATTAGTCCAGAATTGTCAACTAATTTGTCGTTAATTATGCAAATTATACAGGTAGCCGGCACTAGTGTTAGGGGATGGGCCGCTACGGTTTCGAACCGTAAGTGGCGGATGATAGAGATGGGATTAGCCCATCCTGATGACCTACAGGAGGATCCTCAGGAGGAGGAGAGAGTCCAGGAGACGGAGGGGCATGTAGACGAGCGGATCGACATGTTATTCGGTTCCTCAAACGCATATGGCGGCCATATCCTACCTGAGGCGGAGGTTGACGCTTTTGTGATGGAGCTACATCAGTCCATGGACCGCCGTTCACCCGCCCCCGCTCATTCTGAGAGCTCTGCCGCTGGGGCTACGAGAGGTCAGTCCACACAGGAGGGTGGACCGCCACCGTCTCGTTCTCCACCTCCACCTCCACCTCTGCCTCCGCCTCCGGCTGAGGCTGTACATGACGACGCTGAGTATCTAGGAGGTCCCGCTATACGGGACCTACTCGTTAGTTATGAGACCCACATCGCTCGCGACATATGGGTCGGTCAGGTACGGATTTATATTTCAATTAGTATTTTATATTTCGTTAATCTCGATTGTGTAACTGACGTTTCAATGATATTTTCATAACAAGATAAATATGTTCTACGAGTCTATCGGCTAGGGGCCACAGTTACTGGCTTGCGTAGCCTCGCTGATCGATTTGCAGCGTCGGACTGGATGACACTCGTCAGGGGGAGTGGACTGCATGGTCTCCTAGAGATGCAGTGGGGTAGGGTGGACCACGCTCTTGCATCTGCCTTTGTCGAGCGGTGGTATCCAGAGACGACCGGATTTCACTTCCCTTGGGGGCAGATATCGATCACCCTGCACGACGTATACCATCTACTAGGTCTCCGTATTGATGGAGATGAGGTTATGGGCATCCGAGATGACACACTCTTCACCTCCTTGTTCGGCTTTTCGCCGTTGGAGGTGAAGGCCGCCGTGAAGGCGGGCGGGTGGCCGACAGCTCATCTCCTCTCTACGCTGAGGACTATGGCAGAGTCCCCGGAGGCGAGACAAGAGGACATTGCGACTGAATTTTTAGCACTTCTCATTGGCTCCACCCTGTTCATTGACAAGAGTACGAACAGGGTGAAGTCTCACCTACTGAGCGTTTGTCGGGATTCCACCACGATGGCGTCTCGTGCATGGGGGTAGCTACATTAGCATTTCTGTATCGACAGTTGGGCGAGTCCTCTAGGAGGGAGGTGCATACGCTAGCTGGTTGTTTTCTTCTATTAGAGGTATGCAATCAATTATAATTTGTTTTTTTTATTCTTTTAATAAATGAATTAATATGAAATTGATTTGTGTTTTGCAGTCCTGGATTCACGCATATTTCCATCACTTCAGACCTAGAGGGCATAGTTGTAACACCCCAAATCCGCGGGACTCGGGGCGCTACGGGTTGGGACCTCACAATGGGTCCCGACCCTTAGCTTGACAACAATTTCACCGGATCTTGCAACAAGGCACAAATATAGGTCAAAACCGAAATACGTTTTATGCAATGTAAGAAAACCCAAAAGAAAACAAACAACGGACTTCAGCCGAAAACAACTACAAAGACCAAACGCCATACACGCGGCATACAATAATACAATATACAAAACTCCAAACGTGACTCCAAACAAAACCCTTCCTAAAATGTACGGACCCCGGCTGCCCACCCTTTCGGATCTCTCGGAGCATGCCTAACCTGCAAGGCAAACTACAACATTCGGTATAAAACCGTTAGCTCACATTCGAAGCATTAGAATTAAAGGGAAGGACACAAACACAATTAATTCAACATAGTCACACAACATACTCAAAGCACACAAATCCGGTTTATTATCTTTATTTATTAAGTCATATCCCGTTCTAGTTCAACTTCTTTTGTGACACGAGAATCCTCCGAAACTCGCCTCGGTCCCTTCTTGTAAGACCCGAGGTCTTAGGGACGCTGTCCCCATGCCAACCATGCTCGCGTAGAAAACTTCCCAGGAGGTCACCCATCCTGAAATTGCTCCCACACGAGCACGCTTAACTCCAGAGTTATTTGTCCTCACTCTACCACTGGAAAAGAAGAATTCTTGTTGACATGGGTAGCAACCCATCCTTATAAGTCAATCACAAATCCCCATTCAAATGATGCGGGATGATAATTTTACGGGATGTTACAATCTCCCCCTCTTAAACTCCTGACGTCCACGTCAAGCCAAGGACCGTCCACCGAGCCGAGTGACCGCCTACTAGGGCGAGCACACTCGTAACTCAGGGTTAGCTCTGATACCATCTGTAAGACCCGAGGTCTTAGGGACGCTGTCCCCATGCCAACCATGCTCGCGTAGAAAACTTCCCAGGAGGTCACCCATCCTGAAATTGCTCCCACACGAGCACGCTTAACTCCAGAGTTATTTGTCCTCACTCTACCACTGGAAAAGAAGAATTCTTGTTGACATGGGTAGCAACCCATCCTTATAAGTCAATCACAAATCCCCATTCAAATGATGCGGGATGATAATTTTACGGGATGTTACACTTCTTCCGGCAATGGAACGGTCGGATGCCTCCGACCGTCTAACCAGCACGGGCCAGTCGCCGAGATCCCCCTAGCTCTCACGGGGAGCCAGGCAGTGATGTCACCGCCCGTTATCATACACTTGGGCCAAATAATATAAAGGTTGGTAATCCTATTTCCGGTTTAGTTGTTATAAACAGTAAAATAATAAACACACACCATCCAACACACAATAATGCTAATACAAATAATACGAGCTAAGTAAGTCCGGAGACTTACCTTGTCCCAAAGATAATCCCGTTAACCACCGCTCTCAACTTCCCGTAGGAAGACACTCAACGCCTGGTCAAAACAAGGCACACAATCAACATCTCTCTTACATGCTAGAAGTCCTTAGACTTCTAGTCTCAATGATCTCGCAAGATCATAAACCATAACCATGATAGGATAACAACTCCTAATCCTCACGATCTCACAAGGTCAACCCAAACACTAAACGCCCTACAAACCTCACAAGATAACATCAACACCTCAAGCCTTATAACGATCATGAATCCTCAAAACTCACCTAAGGTCCAAAACCACTGCTTGGCATTCGCTCTAAGTTATGCTAGATTATCCAACCTAGCATGATACTAATACTAAACATAACTAAATTGAGGAAGTGAATACTCACACGACGTCAAGAGCCGGAAAACGATCAACGGATGTCGACTTGGACTCGTTCGGCCTTTATCGGGACGCTTCCGAACCTAAAACCGAAACTATACAACTTTAGCTCATATGCTAAATTTGAACGGAATATATACTATATATAAATCTAAGGAAAACTCGTTTTCAAACGCCGCGTTAAAATCTCGTAAATAATCCTCCCGGGGCCCGATTTGAAATTCTAGAAGCTTGGTCATAAAACCGAAATTAAACTTTGAGCCATAGCTCGAAATAAATCCTACAAGACATAATATGTAGTATATATAAATATAAGAATATCCCCGTAGTTAAATCCAAGTTTAAAAACCGTACATACATTTTCTGGGCAATTTATACGAACATAGGAACTTGGTCAAAAAGCACAATTAAAATCTTTAGGGTCATAATCCAAATTTAATCCAACAAGGGCATAATTGATAATTTGTAAAACCGGGTCAATATATGTAATTAATTTCCAACAGCGGGCATAAATGAAATAATCCATAAATATGGGTCAAAACTGTAATAACAAAACATTGGGTATATTCTGTAATTATACCAAAATTGAGGGGGCCAAATCAAATAACCCAAAAGGGTTTTCTCTCTCGCTGTAATAGGACACAGGCTGGGGAAAGAGAGATTCACATGGCGGCGTGGCAGAGCTATTGGCGGCCTTCGATCTCCGGCGACGGGAAGTGGCCCAGACAACGGTGGTCTACGATTCCGGTGGTTGCAGATTCCTTGGCGGATCTGACTGGGCCAGGCTCGGTTCGACAGAGGAGCAGAAAAAAAAGGCGAGGCGAAGGAGGCGGGTAGGGCATCGACGGCTTCGGCAGGCGACGACGAGACAAGGCTCATCCCGGCGACCTCGGCAGGGGCTTCTCCGGAGGTGCTCCTCGATGGCAGTGACACTGCAGGCGGCAGAGAGGTGCTTCCGGCGTGCCGACTCGACAAAGGATGAGGGAAAACAGAGCTCGAGCGGCTGGAGGAAGTGAGGCTGCAGGCGGCTCCCGGGCGACAATTGTCGGCTCTCGAGGCGGCAATAGGAAATGATGGTGGCGGTTGAAGAGAGGGTTGCTCTCCTGTGTGTTGGTGAAGAACCAGAAATGAAGGGAGGCTGATCCCCACCCTTTTTGTTCAGCATGTAATGAAGAAAGAAGTTTGAGTGAGGGTGAGACAGACAAAGGGTAAGGCGGACAGAGGGTAAAGAACGAGGGGTCAAGGCTGCTCAAATCGAAAAGTCGGGGAGGATGCGCATCTCATCAGCAAGTAGGAGAGAGAGGGGAAAAAGAAAAGAAATAAAGAAAGTGGTATAAAGTGAATCCGATCTAAACGTGTTCGGAAACGGAATTTTCGAACCGTGAGAACTTCCGATTTGAAATAAAATATGGAAATATGTACGTATCAAAAAAAATTAATAATAATAATAATAACTCGGGAATAAATACTTCACGCTGTAAAAATACTTTAAATAGAATATTTAATCTAATAAAATATCGATAGAAGTAGGAAAATCAATATCGAAAACGCGCCAAAAATTTTAGGACGTTACAATAGTGATCCTCTTAGACAGAGAGATCCACGACATGCATTGAGATCGGAGAGGCCTCCTACCGGACATATGGAGAGGTCGGCCTTTCTGGGATTTAGGGCCCAGTTTGAGTTGTGCAGGTAGGACGAGGTACTAAACATACTCATGTTTAAACTTTTATTTGCATTCGTTTTGATAAACAATGATATTTGTTTGGGAAATGACTTAGTAAGTGTGTCGCAGGTGACATGGATGCCGTGGGGTTCTCTTGACGGCTTCCAGACTGGACATATGCGCATATCGGCCTATTTGGGGTGATACGCTTCTGTTGGTGGGAGAAGCCATATCACCCCCAGTTTGTGCTACGCCAGTTTGGCCGTGTCCAGGTCGTTCCTCCACAGCTTCATACAGTTCCTCCAAGATGGATCATACGCCCTTTCGTGGCAAAGAGGCCATCGAGGATAAGAAAGTATGAGGTCTTGTTTTCTCCTGAGGTGTGGCATCACTGGGCGACGCGGGACCAGCATTTATACGACATACATAGTCATCTAGCTGTCGTCGACCCGTGGCAGATGGATGAGTACTTTCTCGACTGGTTCTTACCGCGTACTCATCCTTATCTTCAACCACCTCCAGATGGTGCACCACCACCACCTCCACCTGCTCCTGTTGTTCTTCCAGAGCGGATAAGTACTTTATTGTTGAAGTTCATTTTCTTTAACTGATTTAGTAAAGTAATTAAATCTCTTTTGTTATACAGCGTATACAGATAGTGTTAGGCATTGCACGAGAGACTCTAACTCGTGGTCCTCCGTTCGATGCTGATTTTATTCACCGCCTGATTGATGTCTTAGAAGGAGACGAGGCACCAGAGGCGCCACCTTCTGTTAGAGCATCTCAGCTACAGGAGTAGATATTTTGTTGTGTTTCTTATTTTGCATGAACATTATGTTTTATGTGAATGTTCATTACTTTGTATGAATATTATGTTTTATGTGAATGGAATGTTTCTTACTTTTCATTTATAAGCACCAAGTCTAACAAAGAGTATGAAGTAAATTAATTCTAAAATTGGCTTAGCGGGTGGTTAAAGGATTAAATTATAAAAATCAAAATGAGGAATTAAGGATTAAATTATCAAAATCTAAATAGTTAAAATAATAAATTAAGGAATTAAGGATTAAATTATAAAAATCTAAATAGTTAAAATAATAAATTAAGGAATTAAGGATTAACTTATAAAAATCTAAATAGTTAAAATAATAAATTAAGGAATTAAGGATTAAATTATAAAAATCTAAAATAGTTAAAATAATAAATTAAGGAATTAAGGATTAACTTATATGAAGCACGTAATCAACTCTATTTACTTGATTAACTAAAAAAAAGGAGCGTTTTCAAACAAAGGAGCGTTTCATAATCACACTTTTCATTTCATTTAAAAATTAATAGCAAATGAGCGTTTTCAAACAAAGGAGCGTTTCAAACATGGTAAGCATCAAACTAAGGACGAGTCTTCTCTCTGAAGCAGCTTTCTGTATCTCGCTATTCTTCGGTCATATAGGTGGGTGAATCCATTAACTGAAGCATCGTGACCTCTCATCCAATCATGACATATGGGGGGCAAAGGAGCGTTTTGATGCAACCAAACCTGTTTCACAATCAACAGCAAGTTAGTCATACATCTTCAGCATTTTAAGACATATTAATAAGTTTCTAATATTTAAATGAACTTACCGGAACATAGTGATGATCATTGAGTACGGAGATTGCATAAACTTTGCTTGGATTTTGCTGTTCTTCTTCAAAATCCGCAATCATGGGCAAACAAGTGTATGAGTCTAACCTAGAGAAGACCACAAGTGTCACTCATTATAATGTGGCGAATGCGAGAGCAGTGAGAGGAACCTCCATCCAGAACTGCGATGCGCAAGGTGCGGGGTTAAGGTAGTTGACGTTGTCAATAAGTTCTTCAAGCTCATCATCGCCATGTATTCCGGAGTATACATGCATGTGTCTACTCAATTCTCAAGCAATCTCTCTCCGGACACGAATGTATTCATCTTGCTCGTAACCCAATAGCGCACCAAGTGATCGATATCCGCAATGACCATCGCCAGGAACATCTATCACACGATCAACGTAGGATAACATAAAAGTGGGGATGTTTCGGTAACCCAGTTGAATCCTCGGACCACTACATTAGATGTCTGAGCCGGAATAGATGGCTCAACTGGAATAGATGGCTCAGCTAGAATAGATGGCTCAGCTGGAATAGATGGCTCAGCTGGAATAGATGGCTCGCCTGTGGTGGCAGCTCGTCCTCGACCACGTCCTCAACCAAGTCCTCGACCTCTTTCTCTAGAAATTTGTGACGACTTCCTCATGAGTGACTCCCTATCAGCTCGAGCATGCTCAAGTCCAGATGGTACTCGACTCTGCTTGTCATACGGATGTGAAATTCTTGGCTCCCGAGCAACTGACTCCATCGGGTTCAACACAGTTGCCGCATAAGCCCCAACCTTGTCCACAATGTCCTGCCCCACCTACCCTCACGATGCATGGCCATAAAGGACGTTAGAGTAATGTCCCCCATCAACAAAGGGATGGGCTCGAGTTCTTCAACTTCGTCGGTGACTTCATGCCACACTACCTGCCTCCAGAAGGGATGTATTGCAGTCAAGAACATAGATCTGTTCTCCCGGAGTGCCGCTGCAAACTCATGTACACAAGGGAGCCCGTACGATTGCCTCCAATACTAGTCGTCACATGTAGCTTCAAATGTCTCCTGACGTGCCAATTTGTAATTATCGATCAAGTACTTCATGCAGTTGTTTGACACCTTTCGAATGAGAAATGAAAACATTGGGTCTTCTTGGATGCTAACGATGGTATGAGTACGCAACTTCTCTATGCTACCCTGAATCTCGTCAATCTGGTCTCCAATCATTCTATGATTGCCCTTGATGAGAGTATCAAATCCGTAACGAGTTGACTTGATAGTTCTCTTCAACACCGAATGAGCACCCTCGGCCCTAACATTAGAACATAATTTTCGCTTATAGAATAAATCGTTGATAGTAAACTTAACAACAAAAGATGTAATGATGAATCATGTCTAACCTTCCCGTAGTCCTTGATCCGAGATGGAGATAGTGATCGGTCCAACAACGGACTATAGCTTCCTTTTATTTGTCCAACCATGTCTTCTCGAGGTACTCCATCAAATGATACTTGTTCCTCCAACTATCCTTCATATGGAAGAGCCTCGCCTCATAAGCCTCAATAGTAGTCGAGTCAAACAACTCATGACAATCCCTCATGAATTTTGATTGGATGGATGGCGAATGTGACTTCCACCAACTATTTGATTCGATATTTCTGAACACGTGCCACTCACAAAGAATATGCTTGGCATCTGCAAAGACTCTAGGCATTGCTTTAATGAGGCCTAACTCACGGTCCGTCACTATCACTTCCGGCTTCTTTCCATTGAATAGCATGGCAATGCGTTCCAAAGCCCACTCATAATGACTCGCCGTCTCCCGTTTCATGAACACAAAAGCAACAGGAAAAGTCTGTTGTGTGCTAGTCAATCCGACTATCTCTAACAACGGCATGTCATACCTTCAAAATATATTGTATGAGGCTTTGTAATTGAAAAAGAAGTATAATATAAACAAAATGAATTAATTAAATAATAACCTGTTTGTCTTGTATGTAGCATCCATGATCACAATGTATGGAAACATGGCAACCCAACGCCAACTCAAGGTGCGCTAGGAATAAGCACTAGTACAAATACTCCCCTAGACCACGGTTATTTTTCACATGGGAACCCGGTTAAGGAAGCGTGGTTAACGGGAGCGAGGTCCGGACGTTCGCACCACGGAAAATGTCACCGGGTTAAATATTTCGGACCCCGGTTTTTTATTAACCTGGGTAATTTTTGGACCCCGGTTATTATAAAAAAACCGGGGTCCGAAAAATACCCCGGTTATTATAAGGGTAATTTTGTGGACCCCGGTTATTATAAAAAAACTGGGGTCCGAAATTACCCCGGTTATTATAAAATAACCGGGGTCCCGGTTCAAAAAAATTTTTTAAAAAAAACACCACGGTTCTTAGGCTGCAAGGTTTGAATGCAAATGTAATAATCAACATTTTTGGGAGACAAATCACTACCATTTCATATCCACTTAAACTTGCAGAGAGAAAACTTATTTATATCATTAGTGATAGCATGAATTATAGTCTATATTTTGGGGATTGTTTGGACGTTTTATCTTTCGTAATCTGCATGTTTGTATGTGCATTATGTGTTTTTACTACCATTTCATCTACCTTTGCGAGAATCGAGGTCTACACCTAGTTTTGTTGTAATTGCAGGTAATTTGGTACGTTTTTCATCAAAAAGGAGCAAAAGGAGTCATGAGTCATTTGAAGCTACATCCAGGGAGCATAACCATGGATTAAAGATTTACTTTGGAGCAGATTCGAGAGATTTCACATTCAGTTCTGAATCACCTCGGTTGACCAGAGATTCATCTCGACCGAGGTGATCCAGAGACGCCGACTTGACCGAGGCGAACACCTAGGATGCGGCGAGAATATTTTATTCTTGGATGAGATCTTTTAAACTTGGAAGGTGATCTTATATTTTTGGGCTTGGCTCCTGGAAGGAAGGAGATATGCAGAATCATATATTTTACCTATATTTATGGGAAAATATCTTTCTAAGATTTATTATCTTTGGAGGGTTATTTTCCTATAAAAGGGGTTGGATTTCCACAATTCCGAGAGGACGCTATACCGTCGATCAGTGTTTTGCGCAGCAGCAGTAGCAGCCTACTCCAGTTGGGAGAGATTCGAAGAACCTTTTTGAAGGTTGAAGGGAGATTGAAGTCCATAGCTTTTATAGCTTTTTGGAGGGTTTTGTAAGATTGTCTTCAATTCCCTCATTTGTTGTCTTGTCTTTTTGGATTGCTATCCAAAGAACGCTTTGTTGTGATATTTGATTCAGTTATTGAAGTCTTTTCCATTAAATTCTTTTTGTTCAAATATTCACCTTCTTCCCATATATTTTAATACTTTCATAATGATGATGAGTGGATAATTTCCTTTTGTGATTCTAGGGTGATTGGCTGAAGGTTGTGGGAAAAACAATGATAGAATAATCTTAGATTCCAGTAGGACCCTGAAAGTTCGAGTCTTTAACCTTAACCCTAAGCATCTCGTTCAGTCGATGAACATCTCGGCCGGGGTGGAATTCGTCTGACCGAGGTGACTTGTCTGATCCTAAACTGAGAGTTAAATGTTAGAGTTTGCCAAATCCTATTCTTATTACACCTTTCCTGGTTCAATGCAAGCTTAGGATGAGACTTACCCGGTAATTCCTTAGTTTGTGTACCAACGATCATAAGTGTAGGTAATAAAGGTTTATCCTTTATTGGGGTTTGAGTGTGCTTCCATCCCATCTTTGTGAGTTAGCCTGAGAATTACCCGGTAAAGGTTGATTCTATTCCCTTAGATGATGTGTTAGTTTGAGATTATAATTCTTTATCTTGATTCCTCGAGACTTACCCGGTAATAGGAGTTACGGTTTAGGATTAGTGTGTAGTGAGACTTACCCGGTGATCTACTCCACTTTAGTAACACCTTCCCCATGCAAAAATCTCAGCTTTGTCCGCCTATCTATAGATCTTGAGTTGGAACCACAACTAGATGCTTTAATCCCTAGAATTGCATATTTGCTTTATTGACTTCTTATTCATCTTTGATTGTGTTAATTGCTCTTGTGGTTAGTATTGACATAAGCATACCGTATTGACTTTGTTTCACCGAGTCCCTGTGATCGACCCCTGGAATTTTCTTGCTTTTACTACGATAGACCCGTACACTGCGGGTTCGCATCTTTGTTTTAAGCTTAAGTCTAGGGTTATAAATTTAAAGCTTGCACACACCGTTTGGAGCGAACAAGTTTTTGGCGCCGTTGCCGGGGACTTGGTCTAGACCGAGCCGGTACGGTTTGCTCTTGGGGCGCTTGCCCCGTTTCATCTAACCACTCTACTTGAGTGACGACTTTTGCAGGTTCTTTCTTAGGTATATGCGAAGAACCCGCGCTGAGAAGGAAATCGTTCCTTACGATCCCGAGCCAGAAAAGACATACAAGCGACGCTTAAGAGAAGCGAAGAAGGCCCAACAAGATGATCGCGATCTTGCGGCCCAATTGAAAGAGGCGCTAGAACTGCTACGCCTCAGCAAGGAAGAACTCAGGCAAGAAAAAGAAGAGAATCGCACCAGGACTGCAGCAATCGAAGCTGAGATAACAGTCATACGAGACCAGATTCTACTTCGACCGAGGGAAGATCCTCCTGTTGATCCTCGACCGATGCAGAATCCAGTAGTTGACCAGCGACCGAGGCAGATTCCAGTACCTGATGCCCCGGTCGAAGTACTTCCACCTCGGATGCCAGTCCGAGATGTTCTTCTTGCAGGAATCCCACAAACCCTAGGTCAAAGGATGGACCCTAATCAATAGCTGAGGCGTCCAGGGGTGAACCTAGGAGATCCAGCGGATCATGACTACGAACTTCGACGCAAGTTCTGTCCATGATTCGCCAATGCCAATTCGGAGGGCTAGAGAAGGAGTCGCCACATCAACATCTTCAAAACTACGAGATCTTGATGGAAACCTTGCGACCTTCCAGAATTGAGAATAACAACTACAATCTAAGACCTTTTTACTTTTCTTTAAAAGATAGAGCTCTTACTTGGTATCAATCTCTTCCTCAAGGAAAAATCAGCACATGGGAGGAGATGACTACGGAATTCTTAACCAAATTCTTTCCCCCCTCAAAGACCGCCGAAATGAGAGGGAAGATCAATGCTTTCATTATGAAGGACAAGGAAAGCTTGTCCAAATCTTGGGAGCGGTTCAAGGATATCCTTTTGGATTGCCCACATCATGGGATTCCAAAGATCGAGTTATTGGAGATCTACTTCAAAGGGCTGGACGGAAGCACCCAGTTCAATCTCCAACTACTCTCCGCCGGTACCTTCATGGACATGGCGATTGATGAGGCTTGGGACTTCATTGAGAAGCAGGCCTTGCACATGGAAAAATATACCCACCAAGGAGCTGAAGGTGGAGTTAAAAGAGTCAACTTTCAAGAGACTCAATCCAACAACAATCAACTCACGTCTTTGACAAAGGACGTGAAGCAATTGAAGGAGCTCTTGATGGCTCAAACTAAGAAGGAAGAGCAAGGGCAAAGGAGCAACAACAACAACGGGTACCGTAACAACAACAACGGTCCCCGAAACAACAACTACAACAGCAACAATAGAGGATCCAATAGCAACAACTGGAGGGCGAATAACCAAAACTACGGTAACAATCATTCAAACCCCAACTCTAATGATTCCTCTAACCCTTTCCTCTCTTCCCCTTCTTCTTTTTCTACTCCATTGAAAAGCCAAGGCAAGGATCAAGTTCGTCTCAGCCAGAAAAGAAAGACGCAGTTCTGGAGGCAATCTTGATCAAGCTTAGCGCTATGGAGAATTCTATGACTTCATTTTCGAGGGCCCAAAAGTCCTTCGAACAACAACTTGCTAATAAGGCGAGTGAAGCGCAAAGAGATCCAGGGAAGCTTCCAGCGAAGACGGAAACTAACCCTAAGGGCCAATGCATGGCCATAACGACGAGGAGTGGACTCAAAACTGCAGATCCAGTACCTCGCTCGACGTAGACCACCTCGGTCCAGATCCAGTCGAAGAACACCTCGACCGAGATGCCAACCGAGGCGGAGCAACAGAAAGCAGGAGGGACGACTGAAACTTATATTCCACCTCCTGCATACAAACCACCACTTCCATTCCCTCAGTCCAGAGCCAAAGCACATCTAGACAAGCACTTTGGTAAGTTTCTTGACTTGATGAATAAGCTACATATTAATATTCCTTTCCTTGATGCTATTTTAGGTATGCCCGCCTATGGGAAGTTCATAAAAGAAATCCTATCAAGGAAAAGGAAGCTGGAGGATGTTGGTGAAGTTAGGATGACATCTAAATCTTCGGAGCTTATCAAAATCATGAAGGAAAAGATGCCACCTAAGTTGAGAGATCCCGGCTCATTTTGTATTCCCATTCAAGTTGGGGATGTCACTTGTGAAGCCCTTTGTGATCTAGGAGCCAGCGTGAGCATCATCCCGCTGGAGCTATGCACTAAGATCGGTCTAGGAGAGCCCAAGCCGGTCAAGATTCAACTTTATATGGCGGATCACTCCATTACCCATCCCGTGGGCATCTTGGAAGACGTTCCGGTCAAGTTAGGTAACTTCTATCTACCCATAGATTTTGTTGTACTTGACATTCCCGCAGATTATCCCGTTCCTATTATTCTCGGGAGGCCATTTCTAGCAACTTCGGGTTGCAACGTGGATTACAAGAACGCCAAGTTGAAATTCAACGTTGGTGGCGATGAGGTGGAGTTCGCACTACTTGCAGCCATGAAAGGGGAGCAGCTAACTGATGATATCTTCAACATCTACGATGAAGAAGAATCAAGAGAATTGGTGAGCTCTATCCTTATTAACGACCCACTCGAAAGAGTTATTAGCTTCAGTTTAATGGAGGAAGGTATAGATGCTTCTTGTGATGCAGGTATACAGAGCTTGAAGGCACTGGAAGAGGATCCAGGGGCTAAAACTGAGAAGCTAATTCAGGAGACGAAGATCTTTAGTCTCGGTTCCAGTAGCAGTACCTCGACCGAGGCACTTTCTGGACAGAGCGAGGCGATTGAAGAACACCTCGGTCAACGCCTCTGCACCTCGATCGAGGTCGATGGCGAGATGATGACAACTGAGATTGCCGAGAATAACAAATTTATTACTCCCTCCTCTGATATTCATCCACTGTTGGTGGAGCATTCCATCCACCAACTTTCTGATAATAAAGGTCCTTGGTATGCTGATATTGTGAAATATCTTGTTTGCCAGGAGACACCACCCGGATTGACGTACTCTCAAAAGAAAAGATTCTTCAAGGAAGTACGACATTATTATTGGGATGAGTCGCTGCTATTCAAGCGCGGACCGGATGGGATGCTTCGAAGGTGCATTCTGGAAGAAGAAGTAAATAGCGTCATCAGGCATTGTCACTCACTTCCTTGTGGAGGGCATGCTAGCACCGATAAAATATGCGCTAAGGTATTGCGTTCCGGTTTCTTTTGGCCCACATTATTTAAAGATGTACAAGCTTTTGTTGTCTCTTGTGATGCATGCCAAAGAACAGGAAATTTATCACGAAGGAACGAGATGCCACTTAATAACATCCAAGAAGTGGAAATCTTTGATGTATGGGGGATTGACTTCATGGGACCTTTCCCATCCTCCGGAGGAAACCTCTACATTCTCCTTGCAGTTGATTATGTCTCTAGATGGGTTGAAGCCATTGCTTCTCCCACTAACGACGCCAAGGTGGTTGTAAAGTTCTTAAACAGAACTATCTTTCCGCGATTTGGAACTCCACGCATCATCATAAGCGATGGAGGAACGCATTTCATCAACCGAAAGTTCAAAGCACTTCTATCGAAGTATGGGGTAACCCACAAAGTATCAACCGCTTATCACCCTCAAACCAGTGGACAGGTCGAGATCTCGAATAGAGAAATTAAAGCAATTTTGGAGAAGACCGTCTCTAGAACGAGGAAGGATTGGTCCATGAATTGGATGATGCTCTTTGGGCGTACAGGACCGCATTCAAGACTCCCATAGGTACCACCCCTTATAATTTGGTATATGGGAAGTCTTGCCATTTACCCGTCGAATTGGAACACAAGGCGTATTGGGCGATCAAATGGTTGAATTTCGACATCAAAGAGGCCGGCGAGAAGCGACTGTTGGAACTCAACGAGCTGGAAGAGCTGCTTTTGAACGCTTATGAGAATGCCAAAATCTACAAGGAAAGGACGAAGAGATGGCATGACAAGCGTATCGTCCCAAAGGAGCTTAACGAAGGAGACTTAGTTCTACTCTTCAACTCCCGCCTCCGCCTTTTTGCAGGTAAGTTGAAATCTAGATGGACCGGACCTTACATTGTGAAACATGTTTTCCCTCATGGTGCAGTTGAGATATGGGGCGAAACTAGCGGAAGCTTCAAGGTCAACGGTCATAGGCTTAAGAAATACCAACCGGAAACACCAGTTGAGGAGGTTGCATCAATATACCTCGTTTGAGACGCATCATGGTCCAGCTAGCGACCTTAAATCAAGCGCTTCTTGGGAGGCAACCCAAGGTATTGCTTTCTTTTCCCGTTTTCTAATCTAGCTTAGATAGTTTTTGTTTTTGCTTTGCTTTGCTTTGTTTTTGGCATTCTGGACAGACAACAGGGAATATCTAAAGGAGCACAACTGGAAGGACAGAAGTTCGAGATTCTGAGAAGACAGAAGCACCTCGGTTACTGTCAGAGCACCTCGACCGAGTTGATTCTTGAGCAACCGAGGCGACTAGGGTTTCTGCAGAACCACCTCGGTCCGTACCACCTCGGTCCAGTCGAGACCATCTCGACCGAGGTGACAGCAGATCCAGGAACAGTATAAAAAGGGAAAAATTTTTATTTTTCACTTTTTTACTTTACCCACCTCGACCGCGGCGACTTCCACTTCGCTCCCTCTCAGATCTTGCTCGTTTTCGCCGATTTCCGCTTCAAAACTGAGATTGAAGGGTAGAGGAACCGATTGCAACGACAGATCTGCAAAGAAATCGAGCAAATCGACCGAAACGAGGTAAAACAAGTCGAAACCCTAACTCGTTCGTTCGCTTTGATTTGGGCTTTGGTTGCCCCTGATTTTGCTGAGGAAAGGCTTAAGTACCCCTTAGGAAGCAATTGTAGTGATTATAGGGGGAAAAGAACTGAATTTCTGAGATTTGGAATCGTAACTGCTGCGCCTCGGTCCGGTCGAACTGCATCTCGACCGAGGTGAATCTTGAGGCTTGTCAGTGACCGAGGTGGTCTGACAGTGCTGAGTGAAAATGAGTTCCGATCGTCGCCTAGCCCTGAGAGACAGATCTTCACCCTCCCCTTCTTCTTCTTCCCGTCCTTACCGCCCGGTTATCCACGAGAGATGCCGGGTAGACTATGAGCGGATAGCTAGCCGTCCAGTTATCGCACCACGATTTCTGGACGTGTCGGCCTTTGATTGCCTAGGGTTAGATGCTGACCTTAGGAGGATGATTGCTACTGTCGGGCTGGATCAGTTTACTGAGATCCGAGCCCCAACCTACTTGGAGCCGACCTTAGAGTTTGTTAGCTCCTTCTCCTACCTCCCCACAAACCAGTCTGTGAAGTACCGGTTGATGAACCGGAACTTCATAGTTCCCTTAGAGGTTTGGAGAGAGATTTTTGGTTTCTCTGAGCCCACCGCCACCGACTTCCCCTCCCGATCCGTAGCTAGGGAGTTGTTCGCTCCAAACGGTGTGTGCAAGCTTTAAATTTATAACCCTAGACTTAAGCTTAAAACAAGGATGCGAACCCGCAGTGTACGGGTCAATCGTAGTAAAAGCAAGAAAATTCCAGGGGTCGATCACAGGGACTTGGTGAAACAAAGTCCAATACGGTATGCTAATGTTAATGCTAACCACAAGAGCAATCAATACAATCAAAGATGAATAAGATGTCAAATAAGCAAACATGCAATTCTAGGGATTAAGGCATCTAGTTGTGGTTCCAACTCAAGATCTATAGATAAGCGGACAAAGCTGAGATTTTTGCGTGGGGAAGGTGTTTCTAAAGTGGAGTAGATCACCGGGTAAGTCTCACTACACACTAATCCTAAACCATAACTCCTATTACCGGGTAAGTCTCAAGGAATCAAGATAAAGAATTATAACCTCAAACTAACACACCACCTAAGGATATAGAATTAACCTTTACCGGGTAAGTCTCAAGGAATCAAGATAAAGAATTATAACCTCAAACTAACACACCACCTAAGGATATAGAATTAACCTTTACCGGGTAAGTCTCAGGCTAACTCACAAAGATGGGATGGAAGCACACTCAAACCCCAATAAAGGACAAACCTTTATTACCTACACTTATGATCGTTGGTACACAAACTAAGGAATTACCGGGTAAGTCTCATCCTAAGCTTGCTTTGAACCAGAAAGGTGTAATAAGAATAGGATTTGGCAAACTCTAACACTTAACTCTCAGTTTAGGGTCGGATAAGTCACCTCGGTCAGAAGAATTCCACCCCGGCCGAGATGTTCATCAACCGAACGAGATGCTTAGGGTTAAGGTTAAAGACTCGAACTTTCAGGATCCTACTGGAATCTAAGATTATTCTATCATTGTTTTTCCCACAACCTTCAGCTAATCACCCTAGAATCACACAAAGAAATTAGCCACTCATCATCATAATGAAAGTATTAAATATATGGGAAGAAGGTGAATATTTGAATAAAGAAGAATTTAATGAAAACACTTCAATAACTGAATCAAATATCACAAACAAAAGCGTTTCTTGGATAATAATCCAACAAGACAAGACAACAAGGAAAGGAATTGAAGACAATCTTACAAAACCCTCCAAAAAGCTATAAACGCTATGGTCTTCAACCTTCCTTCAACCTTCAAAAAGGTTCTTCAACTCTCTCCCAAATTGGAGTAGGATGCGGCTGCTGCGTATGTAGGATGTTAATCGATGTATGCAGCCTCCTCAAATTGTAGAAAATCAACCCTTTTTATAGGAAAAATAAACCTCCAAAGATAATCAATCTTAAGAAGATATTATCCCATAAATATAGGTAGAATATATGATTTTGCATATCTCCTTCATTCCAGAAGCTCAGCCCAAAAATATAAGATCACTTTCCAATTTTAAAAGATCTCAGCCAAGAATAAAATATTCTCGCCGCGTCCTAGGTATTCGCCTCGGTCGAGTCGGCGTCTCTGGATCGCCTCGGTCGAGATGAATCTCTGATCAACCGAGGTGACTCATAACTGAATGTAGAATCTCTCAAAACTGGTCCAAAGTAAATCTTTAATCCATGGCTATGCTTCTTGAATGATTCCTTTTTGCTCCTCAATGTAGCTCCAAATGACTCATGACTCCTTTTGCTCCTTTTTGATGCAAAACGTACCATATTACCTGCAATTACAACGAAACTAGGTGTAGACCTCGATTCTCGCAAAGGTAGATGAAATGGTAGTAAAATCACATAATGTACATACAAACATGCAGATTATGAAAGATAAAACGTCCAAACAAACCCCAAAATATAGACTATAATTCATGCTATCAAAATACCCCATACTTAGCCCTTGCTTGTCCCCAAGCAAGTTCCTCATATAGAAATCAAGATAGAATGGATTATAAGTCAAGAAAATCAATGAAAAGTCTTTCAAAAACATTTTATGGTGTGCAATTATCATAGATCACTCTAAGAGATTACTTCATGGAATTTAAAAACTCAATATGATCAAAACATTTTATAAATATAGGAAAGTTGTTCATCTTTGCATAAAATCATAGAATGCATAATAAATCATAATTATCAAAATTAATAATGTATAATCCGATTTAAACCGCTAAGTCAATCAACAAGCTCAAGGTCTCAAGGGCTTCCCAAAAGAAAAGGTCAAGAAACGTGTAGGGTAGGGATGTATGTAAGGTAATGTGGTGCTAGAATCCGGGAAAAGGATGTACTTCACTTTCACTTTGACTTTCAACATCTTCCACCAATAAGCTTTGCTTATTTCACACTTTTTCTTTTACTTTACTTTTTGGGATGCATGGACAGAGGTGCACAATAACCGAAGCCTAGGAAATCTGCAATCATCAATTTCTCGAGATGCATCAAACCCTTGATGCACATACCATGACCCGTTAGGAATATCGCTCAATCCGACTTTGGCAAGACACAAACACCCGGCTATGTGAATGGTGCCGAGTTACTCATCTTCATGATTGACTTCCCCAAACCTATTATTGCCTTCTAACACTTTCACTTTCAGCCATCTTCAACTCTAACTTGCTTTCACCACCTTGCTTGCTTCCAAATTCCCGGATAGGTGAAGGGAGGCAAAATATATATGAGGGGCTAAGCATGATCAAGAAGAAGAAGAAGAAGAATGAATTGCCTTGGTCTTTCCAAGATGAATGTGAGAGAACTTATGCTGCGGTGTCAATCTTCAAATTCAACATAATTTGGATAAAAATAAAGTATTAAACATGCCAATAATTTCAAACAAAGCATTTAGCAACTTAAACATATTATAAAACATTTCAAACATATAAAGGATTTAAAACCAGTAGGTAAACAAAATCTTCACTGAGATCATATCCAGATAAGTAACACAAAAAATCGTTTTCGAAAACTCTCAGTTAACCCACCTCGGTCGAGATGTTCTTGGTTCAACCGAGGTGAAACACCTCGTTTTGCCAGAACTGTCCCGGTCGAGGTCGAAAATTTTTTTTAAAACCATATATTTTTTTTAAACCGTATATTTTTCGGTTTCGACGTTTTTCTCAATCAAATAACCTGTAAGTATGCATGCAATCTCAGATAAACATATAAATGCAGAATGAAGCATAAATATGAAAATATCCGATATAATACATCAAAGGTCAAATAATACATCGAATAGTCAAATAAGTCAAATAGTACATCAAATACCCCATACTTGAGACACACTGTCCCAGTGGGTATAATAAAAGTCTGAATAAAAGAGGACTCACCGGATAAAGAGCCGAACTGCATAGAAATAAATAAATAAATAAACAAGGATGCGAACCCGCAGTGTACGGGTCAATCGTAGTAAAAGCAAGAAAATTCCAGGGGTCGATCACAGGGACTTGGTGAAACAAAGTCCAATACGGTGTGCTAATATCAATGCTAACCACAAGAGCTATCAATACAATCAAAGATGAATAAGATGTCAAATAAGCAAACATGCAATTCTAGGGATTAAGGCATCTAGTTGTGGTTCCAACTCAAGATCTATAGATAAGCGGACAAAGCTGAGATTTTTGCGTGGGGAAGGTGTTTCTAAAGTTGAGTAGATCACCGGGTAAGTCTCACTACACACTAATCCTAAACCATAACTCCTATTACCGGGTAAGTCTCAAGGAATCAAGATAAAGAATTATAACCTCAAACTAACACACCACCTAAGGATATAGAATTAACCTTTACCGGGTAAGTCTCAGGCTAACTCACAAAGATGGGATGGAAGCACACTCAAACCCCAATAAAGGACAAACCTTTATTACCTACACTTATGATCGTTGGTACACAAACTAAGGAATTACCGGGTAAGTCTCATCCTAAGCTTGCTTTGAACCAGAAAGGTGTAATAAGAATAGGATTTGGCAAACTCTAACACTTAACTCTCAGTTTAGGGTCGGATAAGTCACCTCGGTCAGAAGAATTCCACCCCGGCCGAGATGTTCATCAACCGAACGAGATGCTTAGGGTTAAGGTTAAAGACTCGAACTTTCAGGATCCTACTGGAATCTAAGATTATTCTATCATTGTTTTTCCCACAACCTTCAGCTAATCACCCTAGAATCACACAAAGAAATTAGCCACTCATCATCATAATGAAAGTATTAAATATATGGGAAGAAGGTGAATATTTGAATAAAGAAGAATCTAATGAAAACACTTCAATAACTGAATCAAATATCACAAACAAAAGCGTTTCTTGGATAATAATCCAACAAGACAAGACAACAAGGAAAGGAATTGAAGACAATCTTACAAAACCCTCCAAAAAGCTATAAACGCTATGGTCTTCAACCTTCCTTCAACCTTCAAAAAGGTTCTTCAACTCTCTCCCAAATTGGAGTAGGATGCGGCTGCTGCGTATGTAGGATGTTAATCGATGTATGCAGCCTCCTCAAATTGTAGAAAATCAACCCTTTTTATAGGAAAAATAAACCTCCAAAGATAATCAATCTTAAGAAGATATTATCCCATAAATATAGGTAGAATATATGATTTTGCATATCTCCTTCCTTCCAGAAGCTCAGCCCAAAAATATAAGATCACTTTCCAATTTTAAAAGATCTCAGCCAAGAATAAAATATTCTCGCCGCGTCCTAGGTATTCGCCTCGGTCGAGTCGGCGTCTCTGGATCGCCTCGGTCGAGATGAATCTCTGATCAACCGAGGTGACTCATAACTGAATGTAGAATCTCTCAAAACTGGTCCAAAGTAAATCTTTAATCCATGGCTATGCTTCCTGAATGATTCCTTTTTGCTCCTCAATGTAGCTCCAAATGACTCATGACTCCTTTTGCTCCTTTTTGATGCAAAACGTACCATATTACCTGCAATTACAACGAAACTAGGTGTAGACCTCGATTCTCGCAAAGGTAGATGAAATGGTAGTAAAATCACATAATGTACATACAAACATGCAGATTATGAAAGATAAAACGTCCAAACAAACCCCAAAATATAGACTATAATTCATGCTATCAAAATACCCCATACTTAGCCCTTGCTTGTCCCCAAGCAAGTTCCTCATATAGAAATCAAGATAGAATGGATTATAAGTCAAGAAAATCAATGAAAAAGTCTTTCAAAAACATTTTATGGTGTGCAATTATCATAGATCACTCTAAGAGATTACTTCCTGGAATTTAAAAACTCAATATGATCAAAACATTTTATAAATATAGGAAAGTTGTTCATCTTTGCATAAAATCATAGAATGCATAATAAATCATAATTATCAAAATTAATCATGTATAATCCGATTTAAACCGCTAAGTCAATCAACAAGCTCAAGGTCTCAAGGGCTTCCCAAAAGAAAAGGTCAAGAAACGTGTAGGGTAGGGATGTATGTAAGGTAATGTGGTGCTAGAATCCGGGAAAAGGATGTACTTCACTTTCACTTTGACTTTCAACATCTTCCACCAATAAGCTTTGCTTATTTCACACTTTTTCTTTTTCTTTACTTTTTGGGATGCATGGACAGAGGTGCACAATAACCGAAGCCTAGGAAATCTGCAATCATCAATTTCTCGAGATGCATCAAACCCTTGATGCACATACCATGACCCGTTAGGAATATCGCTCAATCCGACTTTGGCAAGACACAAACACCCGGCTATGTGAATGGTGCCGAGTTACTCATCTTCATGATTGACTTCCCCAAACCTATTATTGCCTTCTAACACTTTCACTTTCAGCCATCTTCAACTTTAACTTGCTTTCACCACCTTGCTTGCTTCCAAAT
Source organism: Fagopyrum esculentum (assembly GCA_033239045.1). Taxonomy (NCBI): domain Eukaryota; kingdom Viridiplantae; phylum Streptophyta; class Magnoliopsida; order Caryophyllales; family Polygonaceae; genus Fagopyrum; species Fagopyrum esculentum. Next base: position 143,527,229 of record BSUD01000003.1, read on the forward strand.
TCCCGGATAGGTGAAGGGAGGCAAAATATATATGAGGGGCTAAGCATGATCAAGAAGAAGAAGAAGAAGAATGAATTGCCTTGGTCTTTCCAAGATGAATGTGAGAGAACTTATGCTGCGGTGTCAATCTTCAAATTCAACATAATTTGGATAAAAATAAAGTATTAAACATGCCAATAATTTCAAACAAAGCATTTAGCAACTTAAACATATTATAAAACATTTCAAACATATAAAGGATTTAAAACCAGTAGGTAAACAAAATCTTCACTGAGATCATATCCAGATAAGTAACACAAAAAATCGTTTTCGAAAACTCTCAGTTAACCCACCTCGGTCGAGATGTTCTTGGTTCAACCGAGGTGAAACACCTCGTTTTGCCAGAACTGTCCCGGTCGAGGTCGAAAAAATTTTTTTTTTTTTTAAAACCATATATTTTTTCGGTTTCGACGTTTTTCTCAATCAAATAACCTGTAAGTATGCATGCAATCTCAGATAAACATATAAATGCAGAATGAAGCATAAATATGAAAATATCCGACATAATACATCAAAAGTCAAATAATACATCGAATAGTCATCACGTAGTCAAATAAGTCAAATAGTACATCAGCTACCCCATACTTGAGACACACTGTCCCAGTGGGTATAATAAAAGTCTGAATAAAAGAGGACTCACCGGATAAAGAGCCGAACTGCATAGAAATAAATAAATAAATAAAGCCTACAGCTCCTCAGAAGTCCTGATCCGGTGGTGGTGGTGGTGGTACATAAGGATGCTGGGTCGGATCAAATGGATAGCCCATAGTCTGCTGGAACTGTAGCTCCATCATCCTACGCTGATAGTGCTGCCCCTCCAACATCTGCTGAGTCCAGCTGTCAAGGTGTCGGTGCTGGGCGGCAAACCTCTCGTGGATGTCCACTGTAAGGGCAGCATATGAGTCTATCATCTGCTCTGTCAAATCGTCGATCCGACGATGAGCCTCTGCATCTCTATGACGGCGTGTCCGACGCCTAGCAGATCTAGCAGGAGGTGCAGTAGGTGCAGGCTCAGTATCCTCCTCGTCCTCATCTAAATCAATAATGGGAGGCGCGCTCGTCCCAGCAGTATCTGTCCCTGTGTCCATCGGGACGCCGCCTCCTCTCTCATCAACAGTCTCGTCATCGTCATCCTCATCAGCCTCCTCAGCCTCCTCTGCAGCTGCAGCAGCGGCAGCTGCTCCCTCTCTATAGTCCTCCATCAGCGGGGCCCATGCTATCTGCCAGAAGTGCGGATCGAAGACTGAGAACTGTGCAGACCATCTGATGCCCTGAGGCGCTGTCCGCTCCCATGGCATGGCAACGTAAGGTGTAGTCAGTCCACGGGGAACAAGAATCCGCCGCGTAATCATCTCCTGCAGACCCAGCGGCTTCGCAGCCGCCGCTAACGTGCAAACACTGAGGTCCATCCCGTGGTATGTGGCGATGTGGGTGACTAGACCTCCACAACAGATATCTCCCTTCGCCTTGGCCTTGATCCTGTGCAGATCCTCTGCCAGGAGCAAGCCAAAGTCCGGGAAGCCGCCTGTAACCATGCAGTATAGCGAGAAGAGCTCCCCCTGTCTGATCTTCTGGGGCGTCTCAGTACGCGCCAGAAGCATCTTACTGAAGATCCGGTGGGCGAGTCTGAAGGCCGGGTGAAAGATGACTTTCTCCCTGGAATCACCAGGGCGCCATCTGTCTGCATGAGTGGTAATGTGGGCTATCTGTCCCCAAAACTCCCTAGCTACGGATCGGGAGGGAAAGTCTACAGCGGTAGGGGCAGGAAAGCTAAAGATCTCTCTCCAAATCTCTAATGGAACTAAGAAGTTCCGGCCCATCAGCCGGTACTTCACAGATCCCTCTGTGGGAAGGTAGGAGAAGGAACTGACGAACTCGAGGGTAGGCTCGAGGTAGGCTGGGGCTCGGATCTCAGAAAACTGATCCAGCCCTACTGTGGCGATCATCCTCCTAAGGTCAGCATCTAACCCTAGGCAGTCAAAAGCGGATACATCCAGAAACCGCGGTGCGATGACTGGACGTCCAGCTAGCCTCTCATAATCTACCCGGCATCTCTCGTGGATAACCGGGCGGTAGGGACGGGAAGAGGAAGGAGAAGGGGAGGGTGAGGATCTGTCTCTCAGGGCTAAACGGCGATCGGAACTCATCTTCACTAACACTCTGTCAGATCACCTCGGTTGACTGACAACCCTCAGAAATCACCTCGGTCGAGATGCAGGTCGACCGGACCGAGGCGTAGCAGTGTCGATTTCTATTCTCTGATTTTCAGTTCTTTTCCCCCTAAAATCACTACAATTGCTTCCTAAGGGGTACTTATGGATTTCCTCAGCAAAATCAAGGGCAACCAAAGCCCAATAAGCAGTAAACGAGGAGTTAGGGTTTTCGAACCTTTTGCGCCTCGTTTCGGTCGAAACACTCAGATTTCTTGCAGATCTGTAGTTGCAATCGACCCTTCTACCCTTTAATCGCGTTTTGGAAGGAGAAATCGTCGAAAACGAGCGAGAAATGGAGGAGCGAGGTGTCTCTGTGCGCCGCGGTCGAAATGGGTGAAAGTGAAAAGTAAAAAATTTTTTTCTTCTTTTTATACTGTCACGAGATCTGCTGTCACCTCGGTCGAGATGGTCTCGACTGGACCGAGGTGGTACGGACCGAGGCGGTTCTGCAGAAACCCTAGTCGCCTCGGTTGCTTCAAGAATCAACTCGGTCGAGGTGTTCTGACAGTGACCGAGGTGCTTCTTTCTTCTCAGAATCTCGAACTTCTCTCTTTCCAGGTGTGCTCTTTCCTGTTGTCTGTCCAGAACGCCAAAAACAAAGCAAAGCAAAGCAAAAACAAAAACTATCTAAACTAGACTAGAAAACGGGAAAGAAAGCAATACCTTGGGTTGCCTCCCAAGAAGCGCTTGATTTAAGGTCGCTAGCTGGACCATTATGCGTCTCAAACGAGGTAGGAGGTTCCCTCACCCCATACTTCACCTCCATCGTGGGGTGAAGTAAGTAGATCCATCAAACGCTCCAAAACATGCAAGTGCTCATCGGGGAATGAATCGTCTATGGGTGGGCTATCCGTCTCGCGGGAGGATTCCGGTAGCCGGCTGAGGTGATCCGCAACTGAATTCTCGGATCCCTTCTTATCGCGGATCTCTAGGTCAAACTCTTGAAGCAGGAGGATCCATCGAATAAGACGCGGCTTGGCATCTTTCTTAGCCATCAAGTAACGAATGGCTGCGTGGTCGGTGTAGACAATGACTTTCGCCCCTACTAGGTAGGAACGAAACTTCTCGAAAGCATATACAACCGCCAATAACTCCTTTTCGGTGGTAGCGTAGTGGCGTTGTGCTTCATCTAGCGTCTTGCTAGCGTAGTAAATGGCGGTGGTCCGTCCATCCTTCTTCTGCCCAAGCACCGCTCCTACGGCTACATCGCTGGCGTCACACATGACCTCAAAGGGCAAGGTCCAATCAGGAGGCTGGATAATGGGAGCGGAGATCAACGCTTCCTTAATCCTGTAAAAAGCATCAAGACACTCCTGCGAAAACTCAAAAACAACATCTTTATTCAAGAGGTTAGTTAGAGGTTTAGAAATCTTGGAGAAGTCCCTGATGAATCTCCTGTAGAAACCTGCATGCCCGAGAAAACTCCTCACACCTTTAACAGAACAAGGAGGAGGGAGTTTCTCAATAGTCTCGATCTTAGCTCGATCGACCTCAATACCTCGATTAGAAACGAGGTGTCCTAGCACAATGCCTTCGTTAACCATAAAATGACACTTCTCCCAATTCAAAACAAGGTTAGTGTCTTCACATCTTTTAAGCACTAGAGAAAGGTTAGATAGGCAATCATCAAAAGAGGAACCATATACAGAAAAATCATCCATAAATACCTCCATGATCTCCTCAATGTACTCGGAAAAGATAGCCATCATGCATCGCTGGAAGGTAGCGGGTGCATTGCACAATCCGAATGGCATCCTCCGGTAGGCAAACGTCCCCCAAGGACATGTGAAAGTGGTCTTCTCCTGATCATCCGGATGGATAGGAATCTGGAAGAATCCACTATAGCCGTCCAAGTAACAAAAGTGTGAATGCTGGGCCAACCGCTCGAGCATTTGATCAATGAAGGGAAGCGGAAAATGATCCTTCCGAGTAGCCGTGTTCAGCTTCCTATAGTCGATGCAAACTCTCCAGCCCGTGACGGTCCTTGTTGGGACCAACTCGTTGTTCCTATTCGTCACAACGGTCATCCCTCCCTTCTTCGGAACGACATGCACTGGGCTAACCCACTTGCTGTCCGAGATAGGATAAATAATACCTGCATCCAACAACTTAAGAACTTCTTTCTTCACAACCTCTTTCATGATCGGATTTAACCGTCTTTGAGGTTCTCGTGAAGTCTTATGATTATCTTCCATTAGAATTCTATGCATGCAGAAAGAAGGTTTAATGCCAATAAGATCATCCGTGGTGTAACCTATGGCTTTTCGATGCTTTCTCAGGACATGCATTAGCTTAGTCAATTCAGAATCGGAAAGGGAAGCACTTACAATAACGGGATAAGTAGAGTCCGGCCCAAGAAAGATATACCTCAAGTGACCAGGGAGTTGTTTAAGCTCCACAACTGGGGGCGCTTTCTGGGAGGGATCTCCGCTTCCTCTTTCCAATGGAGTGGTATCAGAAACTGGACTCGGTGCAGTTTCAGTTTGAATTGTCTCGCTGTCGACCTCGGTCGAGGTGCAAAGGCGTTGACCGAGGTGTTCTTCAGACGCCTCGCTCAGTCCAGAAAGTGCCTCGGTCGAGGTACTGCTACTGGATCCGAGGCTGTAAATCTTTGTTCCTTGGATCAGCCTCTCAGTTTTAGCTCCTGGATCCTCTTCCAGTGCCTTCAAGCTCCGTATATCTGCATCACAAGAAGCATCTATACCTTCCTCCATTAAACTGAAGCTAATAACTCTTTCGAGTGGATCATTAATAAGGATGGAGCTCACCAATTCTCTTGATTCTTCTTCATCGTAGATGTTGAAGATATCATCAGTTAGTTGCTCCCCTTTCATGGCTGCAAGTAGTGCGAACTCCACCTCATCGCCACCAACGTTGAATTTCAACTTGGCGTTCTTGCAATCCACATTGCAACCCGAAGTTGCTAGAAATGGTCTCCCGAGAATGATAGGAACAGGATAGTCTGCGGGAATGTCAAGTACGACAAAATCTATAGGAAGATAGAAGTTACCTAACTTGACCGGAACATCCTCCAAAATGCCCACGGGATGGGTGATGGAGCGATCCGCCATGTAAAGTCGAATCTTGACCGGCTTGGGCTCTCCAAGGCCGATCTTAGTGCATAGCTCCAGCGGGATGATGCTTACGCTGGCTCCTAGATCGCAAAGGGCTTCACAAGTGACATCCCCAACTTGAATGGGAATGCAAAATGAGCCGGGATCTCTCAATTTAGGTGGCATCTTCTCCTTCATGATCTTTATAAGCTCCGAAGACTTAGATGTCATCCTAACTTCACCAACATCCTCCAGCTTCCTCTTCCTTGATAGGATCTCCTTTAAGAACTTCCCATAGGCGGGCATACCTAAAATAGCATCAAGGAAAGGAATATTAATATGTAGCTTATTCATCAAGTCAAGAAACTTACCAAAGTGCTTGTCAAGATGTGCTCTGGCTCTGGACTGGGGGAATGGAAGTGGTGGTTTATATGCAGGAGGTGGAACATAAACTTCTGTCGTTCCTCCTGCTTTCTGTTGCGCCGCCTCGGTTGGCATCTCGGTCGAGGTGTTCTTCGACTGGATCTGGACCGAGGTGGTCTGCGTCGAGCGAGGTACTGGATCTGCAGTTTTGAGTCCACTCCTCGTCGTGATGGCCATGCACTGGCCCTTAGGGTTAGTTTCCGTCTTTGCTGGAAGCTTCCCTGGATCTCTTGGCGCTTCATTCGCCCTATTAGCAAGTTGTTGTTCGAAGGATTTTTGGGCCCTCGAAAATGAAGTCATAGAATTCTCCATAGCACTAAGCTTGATCAAGATTGCCTCCAGGACTGCGTCCTTCTTTTCCGGCTGAGATGAACTTGATCCTTGCCCTTGGCTCTTCAATGGAGTGGAAGAAGAAGAAGGAGGAGAGAGGAAAGGGTTAGAGGAATCATTAGAGTTGGAGTTTGAATGATTGTTAACGTTGTTTTGGTTATTCGCCCTCCAATTGTTGCTATTGGATCCTCTATTGTTGTTGTAGTTGTTGTTTCGGGGTCCGTTGTTGTTGTTGCGGTACCCGTTATTGTTGTTGTTGTTGTTGTTCCTTTGCACTTGCTCTTCCTTCTTAGTTTGAGCCATCAATAGCTCCTTCAATTGCTTCACGTCGTTCTTCAAGGACGTGAGTTGGTTGTTGTTGGGTTGAGTCTCTTGAAAGTTGACTCTTTTAACTCCACCTTCAGCTCCTTGGTGGGTGTATTTCTCCATGTGCAAGGCTTGCTTCTCAATGAAGTCCCAAGCCTCGTCAACCGCCATATCCATGAATGTACCGGCGAAGAGTAGTTGGAGATTGAACTGGGTGTTTCCGTCCAGCCCTTTGAAGTAGATCTCCAACAACTCGATCTTTGGAATCCCATGATGTGGGCAATCCAAAAGGATATCCTTGAACCGCTCCCATGATTTAGACAAGCTCTCCTTGTCCTTCATGATGAAAGCATTGATCTTCCCTCTCATTTCAGCAGTTTTTGAGGGGGGAAAGAATTTGGTCAAGAATTCTGTAGTCATCTCTTCCCATGTGCTGATTTTTCCTGCAGGAAGAGATTGATACCAAGTAAGAGCTCTATCTTTAAGAGAAAAGTAGAAAGGTCTTAGCTTGTAGTTGTTATTTTCAATTCTGGGAGGTCGCAAAGTCTCCATCAAGATCTCGTAGTTTTGAAGATGTTGATGCGGCGACTCCTTCTCTAGCCCTCCGAATTGACATTGGCGAATCATGGCTAGAACTTGCGGTCGAAGTTCGTAGTCATGATCCGCTAGATCTCCTAGGTTCACTCCTGGACGCCTCAGCTGTTGATTAGGGTCCATCCTTTGACCTAGGGTTTGTGGAATTCCTGCAAGAAGAACATCTCGGACTGGCATCCGAAGTGGATGTACATCGGCCGGGGCGTCAGGTACTGGAATCTGCCTCGGTCGAGGATCAACTACTGGATCCTGCATCGGTCGAGGTAGAATCTGGTTCCGAATTGCTGCAATCTCAGCTTCGATTGCTGCAGTCCTGGCCTGATTCTCTTCTTTCTCTTGCCTTAGCTCTTCTTTACTGAGACGTAGCAGCTCCTGCGTCTCTCTCAACTGGGCCGCAAGATCGTGATCGTCTTGTTGGGCCATCTTCGCTTCTCTTAAGCGTCTTTTGTATGTCTTTTCTGGTTCGGGATCGTAAGGAACGATTTCCTTCCCAGTGCGGGTTCTTCGCATATACCCAAGAAAGGACCTGCAAAAGTCACTCAAGTAGAGTGGTTAGACAAAAAGGGGGCAATTGCCCCAAGAGCAAACCGTACCGGCTCGGTCTAGACCAAGTCCCCGGCAACGGCGCCAAAAACTTGTTCGCTCCAAACGGTGTGTGCAAGTTTTAAATTTATAACCCTAGACTTAAGCTTAAAACAAGGATGCGAACCCGCAGTGTACGGGTCAATCGTAGTAAAAGCAAGAAAATTCCAGGGGTCGATCACAGGGACTTGGTGAAACAAAGTCCAATACGGTATGCTAATGTTAATGCTAACCACAAGAGCAATCAATACAATCAAAGATGAATAAGATGTCAAATAAGCAAACATGCAATTCTAGGGATTAAGGCATCTAGTTGTGGTTCCAACTCAAGATCTATAGATAAGCGGACAAAGCTGAGATTTTTGCGTGGGGAAGGTGTTTCTAAAGTGGAGTAGATCACCGGGTAAGTCTCACTACACACTAATCCTAAACCATAACTCCTATTACCGGGTAAGTCTCAAGGAATCAAGATAAAGAATTATAACCTCAAACTAACACACCACCTAAGGATATAGAATTAACCTTTACCGGGTAAGTCTCAAGGAATCAAGATAAAGAATTATAACCTCAAACTAACACACCACCTAAGGATATAGAATTAACCTTTACCGGGTAAGTCTCAGGCTAACTCACAAAGATGGGATGGAAGCACACTCAAACCCCAATAAAGGACAAACCTTTATTACCTACACTTATGATCGTTGGTACACAAACTAAGGAATTACCGGGTAAGTCTCATCCTAAGCTTGCTTTGAACCAGAAAGGTGTAATAAGAATAGGATTTGGCAAACTGTAACACTTAACTCTCAGTTTAGGGTCGGATAAGTCACCTCGGTCAGAAGAATTCCACCCCGGCCGAGATGTTCATCAACCGAACGAGATGCTTAGGGTTAAGGTTAAAGACTCGAACTTTCAGGATCCTACTGGAATCTAAGATTATTCTATCATTGTTTTTCCCACAACCTTCAGCTAATCACCCTAGAATCACACAAAGAAATTAGCCACTCATCATCATAATGAAAGTATTAAATATATGGGAAGAAGGTGAATATTTGAATAAAGAAGAATTTAATGAAAACACTTCAATAACTGAATCAAATATCACAAACAAAAGCATTTCTTGGATAATAATCCAACAAGACAAGACAACAAGGAAAGGAATTGAAGACAATCTTACAAAACCCTCCAAAAAGCTATAAACGCTATGGTCTTCAACCTTCCTTCAACCTTCAAAAAGGTTCTTCAACTCTCTCCCAAATTGGAGTAGGATGCGGCTGCTGCGTATGTAGGATGTTAATCGATGTATGCAGCCTCCTCAAATTGTAGAAAATCAACCCTTTTTATAGGAAAAATAAACCTCCAAAGATAATCAATCTTAAGAAGATGTTATCCCATAAATATAGGTAGAATATATGATTTTGCATATCTCCTTCCTTCCAGAAGCTCAGCCCAAAAATATAAGATCACTTTCCAATTTTAAAAGATCTCAGCCAAGAATAAAATATTCTTGCCGCGTCCTAGGTATTCGCCTCGGTCGAGTCGGCGTCTCTGGATCGCCTCGGTCGAGATGTATCTCTGATCAACCGAGGTGACTCATAACTGAATGTAGAATCTCTCAAAACTGGTCCAAAGTAAATCTTTAATCCATGGCTATGCTTCCTGAATGATTCCTTTTTGCTCCTCAATGTAGCTCCAAATGACTCATGACTCCTTTTGCTCCTTTTTGATGCAAAACGTACCATATTACCTGCAATTACAACGAAACTAGGTGTAGACCTCGATTCTCGCAAAGGTAGATGAAATGGTAGTAAAATCACATAATGTACATACAAACATGCAGATTATGAAAGATAAAACGTCCAAACAAACCCCAAAATATAGACTATAATTCATGCTATCAGGAGTTCTGGGGGCAGATTGCCCATATTACCGAGCACACAGACAGATGGCGCCCTGGAGATTCCAGGGAGAAGGTCATCTTTCATCCGGCCTTCAGACTAGCCCACAGGATTTTCAGCGAGACACTTCTGGCGCGTATTGAGATGCCCCAGAAGATCCGACAGGGCGAGCTCTTCAGCCTCTACTGCATGGTTACAGGAGGTTTCCCAGACTTTGGCTTGCTCTTGGCAGAGGATCTACACAGGATCAAGGCCAAGGCAAAGGGAGACATTTGCTGCGGAGGTCTAGTCACCCATATCGCTACCTACCACGGGATGGACCTCAGTGTTTGCACTATGGTGGCGGCTCCGAAGCCGCTGGGATTACAGGAGATGATCACACGGAGGATTCTGGTTCCCCATGGTTTGACCACTCCATATGTCGCCATGCCTTGGGAGCGGACTGCACCTCAGGGGATCCGCTGGTCTGCACAGTTCACAGTCTTTGATCCGCATTACTGGCAGACAGCTTGGGCTCCACTGATGGAGGATCACAGAGAGGCATCAACTGCCCCTGCTGAGGAGGAGGAGGACGACGATGATGAGGAGACGGTGGGCGAGAGAGATGGTGGAGTCCCGATGGATACAGGGACGGATACTGCAGGTCCGAGCGCACCACCGATCATTGACTTAGATGACGAGGAGGATACTGAGCCTACACCTGCTGCACCTCCCGCTAGATCTGCTAGACGTCGGACACGCCGTCATAGAGATGCAGAGGCTCATCGTCGGATCGACGACTTGACAGAGCAGATGATAGATTCTTATGTTGCCCTTACAGTGGACATGCATGAGAGATTTGCCGCCCAGCACCGACACCTTGACAGCTGGACTCAACAGATGTTGGAGGGGCAGCACTATCAGCGTAGGATGATGGAGCTACAGTTCCAGCAGACTATGGGCTATCCGTTCGATCCGACTCAGTATCCCTACGTACCACCACCACCACCACCGGATCAGGATTACTGAGGAGCTGCAGGATTTTCTTTATTTTCTTTTATGCAGTTCAGCTATTTATCCGGTGAGTACTCTCATGTTTAGACTTTTTATTTGACCCACTGGGACAGTGTGTCCCAAGTATGGGGTATTTGTACTTATCTGACTACGTGATGTATTTATTCGACTACCTTTGATGTATTATATTTTATCGGATATTTTATTTATGCTTCACTTCTGCATTTATATGATTATCTGATATTGCATGCATACTTACAGGTTATTTGATTGAGAAAACGTCTAAACCGAGAAAAAAAATGGTTTTGAAAATTTTTTTTTTACCTCGACCGAGTCAGTATTGGCCAAACGAGGCATTTCACCTCGGTTGAACCAAGAACACCTCGACCGAGGTGCGTAACAGAAAGTTTTCGAAAACGATTTTTGTGCTACTTATCTGGATATGATCTCAATGAAGATTTTGTTTGCTTACTGGTTTTAAATTTTTTATGTGTTTGAAAGGTTTTATAATATGTTTAAGTTGCTAAATGCTTTGTTTGAAATTATTAGCACGTTTAATACTTTGTTTTATCCAAATTATGTTGAATTTGAAAGTTGACACCGCAGGTTAAGTTCTCTCACTTTCTTCTTGGAAAGATCAAGGCAATTCATATTCTTCTTCTTCTTCTTCTTGATCATGCTTAGCCCCTCATATACATTTTGCCTCCCTTTACCTATCCGGGAATTTGGAAGCAAGCGAAGTGGTGAAAGCAAGTGGAGTTAAAGTTGAGAAGTGGCTGAAAGTGAAAGTGTTAGAAAGCAAAAATAGGTTTGGGGAAGTCAATCATGAAGATGAGTAACTCGGCACCATTCACATAGCCGGGTGTTTGTGTCTTGCCAAAGTCGGATTGAGCGATATTCCTAACGGGTCATGGTATGTGCATCAAGGGTTTGATGCATCTCGAGAGATTGATGATTGCAGATTTCCTAGGCTTCGGTTATTGTGCACCTCTGTCCATGCATCCCAAAAAGTAAAAAAAAAAAGAAAAAGAAAAAGTGTGAAATAAGCAAAGCTTATTGGTGGAAGAAGTTGCAAGTCAAAGTGAAAGTGAAGTTCATCCTTTTCCCGGATTCTAGCACCACATTACCTTACATACATCCCTACCCTACACGTTTCTTAACCTTTTCTTTTGGGAAGCCCTTGGGACCTTGAGCTTGTTGATTGACTTAGTGGTTTAAACTAGATTATACATGATTAATTTTGATAATTATGATTTATTATGCATTCTATGATTTTATGCAAAGATGAACAACTTTCTTATATTTATAAAATGTTTTGATCATATTGAGTTTTTAAATTCCAGGAAGTACTCTCTTAGAGTGATCTATGGTAGTTGCACACCATAAAATGTTTTTGAAAAACTTTTTCATTGATTTTCTTGACTTATAATCCATTCTATCTTATCTTTTATATGAGGAACTTGCTTGGGGACAAGCAAGGGCTAAGTATGGGGTATTTTGATAGCATGAATTATAGTCTATATTTTGGGGATTGTTTGGACGTTTTATCTTTCGTAATCTGCATGTTTGTATGTGCATTATGTGTTTTTACTACCATTTCATCTACCTTTGCGAGAATCGAGGTCTACACCTAGTTTTGTTGTAATTGCAGGTAATTTGGTACGTTTTTCATCAAAAAGGAGCAAAAGGAGTCATGAGTCATTTGGAGCTACATCCAGGGAGCATAGCCATGGATTAAAGATTTACTTTGGAGCAGATTCGAGAGATTTCACATTCAGTTCTGAATCACCTCGGTTGACCAGAGATTCATCTTGACCGAGGTGATCCAGAGACGCCGACTCGACCGAGGCGAACACCTAGGACGCGGCGAGAATATTTTATTCTTAGATGAGATCTTTTAAACTTGGAAGGTGATCTTATATTTTTGGGCTTGGCTCCTGGAAGGAAGGAGATATGCAGAATCATATATTTTACCTATATTTATGGGAAAATATCTTTCTAAGATTTATTATCTTTGGAGGGTTATTTTCCTATAAAAGGGGTTGGATTTCCACAATTCCGAGAGGACGCTATACCGTCGATCAGTGTTTTACGCAGCAGCAGTAGCAGCCTACTCCAGTTGGGAGAGATTCGAAGAACCTTTTTGAAGGTTGAAGGGAGATTGAAGTCTATAGCTTTTATAGCTTTTTGGAGGGTTTTGTAAGATTGTCTTCAATTCCCTCATTTGTTGTCTTGTCTTTTTGGATTGCTATCCAAGGAACGCTTTGTTGTGATATTTGATTCAGTTATTGAAGTCTTTTCCATTAAATTCTTCTTGTTCAAATATTCACCTTCTTCCCATATATTTTAATACTTTCATAATGATGATGAGTGGCTAATTTCCTTGTGTGATTCTAGGGTGATTGGCTGAAGGTTGTGGGAAAAACAATGATAGAATAATCTTAGATTCCAGTAGGACCCTGAAAGTTCGAGTCTTTAACCTTAACCCTAAGCATCTCGTTCAGTCGATGAACATCTCGGCCGGGGTGGAATTCGTCTGACCGAGGTGACTTGTCTGATCCTAAACTGAGAGTTAAGTGTTAGAGTTTGCCAAATCCTATTCTTATTACACCTTTCCTGGTTCAATGCAAGCTTAGGATGAGACTTACCCGGTAATTCCTTAGTTTGTGTACCAACGATCATAAGTGTAGGTAATACAGGTTTATCCTTTATTGGGGTTTGAGTGTGCTTCCATCCCATCTTTGTGAGTTAGCCTGAGACTTACCCGGTAAAGGTTGATTCTATTCCCTTAGATGATGTGTTAGTTTGAGATTATAATTCTTTATCTTGATTCCTCGAGACTTATCCGGTAATAGGAGTTACGGTTTAGGATTAGTGTGTAGTGAGACTTACCTGGTGATCTACTCCACTTTAGTAACACCTTCCCCATGCAAAAATCTCAGCTTTGTCCGCCTATCTACAGATCTTGAGTTGGAACCACAACTAGATGCTTTAATCCCTAGAATTGCATATTTGCTTTATTGACTTCTTATTCATCTTTGATTGTGTTAATTGCTCTTGTGGTTAGTATTGACATAAGCATATCGTATTGACTTTGTTTCACCGAGTCCCTGTGATCGACCCCTGGATTTTTCTTGCTTTTACTACGATAGACCCGTACATTGCGGGTTCGCATCCTTGTTTTAAGCTTAAGTCTAGGGTTATAAATTTAAAGCTTGCACACACCGTTTGGAGCGAACAATTAGTTAACTAAAGGAAAGAGAAGCAATTGTAAAGTTGAAACTCTAAACTAACATGCTAACTGTTTGGAAATTTCACAGCAAAACTCACTTTTCAAAATAACCCTTAATCTCCACAATCACTATGGAACAATTTTAAGTCTCAAAACACGAGAATATATCTAACATATACAAGTAAAAAATTTATAATAATGATTGGGTGTTCAATTGATATTATAAACTGTGTTGCCTTAATACCGATCCATGCATTCATACGGTCAATTTGTAATATTGGTCTTTCATAGTCAGAGCTTGATTGAACTGTGGCATCACTTCAGTTGAAAGAAGCCCAATGCACTTCTTTAATAAAGGCTGCAAAGGTTCCAAATCAACACCACACCTAGACAACAAAACCATTGTTAAACTACTGACACATCAAATTGATCCAAAATATGAGAATTTATGAAGAAATAAGTTAGATTTTTCATCATAAGTCTATAAGACATGGAAGATCAATCAATATCAATTCCGCCCTTATATGCATCATATTCCAACTTATCAGACAGTTTTAAAAATACTTCTCTTTCATTTCTCATATGGAAGACATCTAGGCACCACATCTTGAGAAGGTTAGTTTCAAGGAACAGTCACACTTTTTAAGTGCTACAGAAAAAAAACAGCATCGATAGTAAAGGTAGAGAATATTAAAATGTATGCCAAATTGGTAATATGACAATCACATGCCAACTCTTAATTAATCTTAAGTAAACTTGTCAAACTAATTGATCATGGATTTAAGTCTAAATATAAACCATATTATTTATTTCTTATACTTTATGTTTAAGTTTTGAATCCACCATTTCTATTGAGCTATTGACTAACAATTAACTCATTATACTGACTGCAAGTTCACTTCCCTAAGCTTCGTATGTCATTCTTGATTTTAGCTATATCAATAACCAAACAGACAAAGCTAACAGAAGCATATTGTGGTAAATCCAAGTTGCAACTGCAACTTATGGTCTCTCATTGGTTCGACTTCTAAAAGCAGACAACAACATCACAATAATATCATGATATGATGAAAGGAAAATGAAAACAAGTCATTACTTTCATCACATACATAAATAAAGAAAACACTTACTCCAATTGACAATAGACTGTCAAGATTGAAATCAATACTTGGGTCGACTGTAGCAACCTTCATTGATAAGTACTACAATGGAAGATACACATGTAGTAAGAAGTTGAAATCTTTTCAACCAGTAAAAATTCTAAAATGAGTACTGGCATAACAAGAAACTAGACGATAGACGTGTAAGAAAATTCAAAGCACTTCACCATAGAGGATTTTTTCTCACTGACCAGCTTAGTTTAAAAAACTTGCAATTAATTAAACTACCTCAATGGGTCTATCATCAACCTGCTCTACACGACAGTGATTGGAGTCTTAAAATAATAAAAAATAAAGTAATTGAAGCCCTAGAACACAGGTTCATAATGAAGGCGAGTAAGCCCTAAAAACAAAGAAAAAAATTCACCCGGTAGAGGAAGAATGGAAGTCGATTGAAAATCCAAGTTGCAACTGCAATTTTGATTTAGTAGATTGTCTTTGCAATCCTAAAACCAGATGATTATGTAGACTTATCATGAATACCGCCCACATTATTCGATGATTATGCAGAGGGTAAGCTACTTATGACATCCTACACTTAATCTAGAAAAATAAAAGAAAAGAGTGCGGCAAACCAAAAACCACGCAAGCAAAAAACAACAAATCTTTGCTTAGTTGCTATAAATGATACAACAATTGATCAAAACTGGGTTATATGGATACAAGGAAAAATCTAGTTAGTGTAAATAAAAAAGGGCTCTTTTTAATAATGAATGCAAGTCTATATTCAGGAATTTGGACAACAAACAAACAAATCATTTGAGGAATACTGCAAAAAAAGTTCTGATATATCTTACAACGGAAGATGACGTATAATGGTGAAACAATTGAAGAGGGAGAAAGATATGTTAGACCTGTAGATTCAGGAACTTTGTGAGTGGGATTTTCTTAGACATAACATGAACATCTTGCCTTAATGGCTCGTACATAAACTTCCACTTGCAATCTGGTGACATAGGCTTCAGTACGAGCTTAGCCTGAAAATCATTCACGGGTGCATTGTAGAACTGCAACAATAAGGCACAGTAGTGAACCTAACATTTTCAAGATACAGTTCAAAGTATGTACTCTACTGACCAAATTCATAGTTAATATAATTCCTAGTTGTAACTTAGCTCAGTAAATCAAGTGCAAAATTGGTACAGTTTGGTAAACCAGAAGGGAAAAGACAAAGAAAAGGGATTCACATGTTTCAAGTTTCCTTTCTATCAAATGCCCCCTAATGAACCAAACTACTATGTCAATTAAGGGAAAAGACACAAACTCAACAATGTCAATTACACATTTGCACTATTATCTGCCTGTTTGAGAATCAATGCAAGAGCAAGGAACGTTCACTCACAGTCTCAGCGCCCCAGCATAAATTACTTGGAGCTATTTGGCAAACAACCAGACTCTAAATAACCATTAGGCTTCATGCTCCAGTATAGCAAGGCATCACCCATCTTGGCTTCATGCTCCAAAATAGCAAGGCATCACCCATCTTGGATCTAAATAACCATTAGGCTTCATGCTCCAGAATAGAAAAGTGAAAACTTATTTTAGCCAGGAACATCACTTTGGTTCACTTTGATGTTCGGGAATACAATCTCACCCCCTTGCTCAACATTTGAACTGTAGAGGATGATAAATTTAAAATGAGGTATACAAAATGAAGAGTGTGTAATAAATAACACTTACATATGTAATGAGTCGAACCAATACGATTCAACGTCACTTTGGTTCACTTTGATCAATTGCAACAAGACAATAGATGTAATGGGACAAACTAATACGATTCAACACACTAAGAAGAGACCAATCCAAAGGAATCAATAACTCCAATAAAGATGCAATGAGACGATCAATTGATCAATTGCATTCACAGCTGAATCCAAATGAAATAGCAAACCGAAATCGAATCTGAAGGACTCCAATCCAAATGAATCAACAACTCCAATAAAGATAATGTAACGCCCCAAATTTTTTGGCGCGTTTTTGATATTTTTTTTTTCCGACTTCTATCGATATTTTATTAGATTAAACATTTTATTAAAAGTATATTAAGGCGTAAAATATCTTCTCGAGTATATTATCATTTTGGATAAGTTCGCGTATATCCGTATTATTATTTTCGGAAAAGTTCGAAAAATTTTTCCGATCCGATAATCCCGTTCCGAACCATTTTGATCGAGTTTATTCTATTACCCTTTTCCTTTTTATTTTATTTTTTTCTTCCCTACCTTGTGTCTTCCTCCACGCCAGCCTGATGGCGTGTTCTATGTATTTAGCATATATGCCTACCCCAAACTACACACTCAGCCTACATACCCTACCCGACCCCTTGGTATCGCCGGCCCCCTTGACCCCAGCTACCCCTTTACTCAACCTTTCGATGTTCTCCTTTCCTCACACATTCTCATCTTCGTCCCTTGGGTTCTTCTCTGCAACCACCGAACTGGCAGCAACGCTCCTCACCTACTGCTACAACCAAGAAGCCGGTCCACCTCGGTTCCTCACCTTGAGCCAACGCCGGATCGAAGCCACTAGGGACAACCTCGCTTGGATCTGCACACTGTCGACACCGGAGAGCCACCAACCACCACCCTCTGCCGTTGCTTTCTTTCTCCTCCGCAACCAGGAAGCAAAGCGAGCCTCGCTTCGCTTCGCCGGAAAAGCCTCGCCCTCGATCGAGACCACCAGGGGGACTTTTGTTTGGGCTCTTCTCACCGCCGCCCTCCTTCGCTATGTCTCCTTTGTCGAACCATGGAACCAGAACCCTCACCGCCGCCCTCCTTCTCTGTGTATCCTCTGTTAAGCCCCGGAATCGGAAACCTCAGTGCCGGGACATGCCCAGCCTCGCCCTGCGCAGCCAAGCCGCGGCCTCCCAGATCTCCTCCTGCGTGTTATGTCCAAAGGTTGAAGAAACCCCCTTTTTCATTTATTAAAGCGGGCCCCTCTTATTTGTATTAATTATAGTTTTGACCCGTTTTTGGTAATTGTAGTTTTAGCCCATGATTCTCGAGTTTATGCATACATACCCCTGCAGAATTAACTTTGGAAAAATGGCCCAAGTTTTTGAAATTTGATTTTAGGTCATGCGGGAATATATTTTGCGGTTTTAACCCGTGTTATGGAATTGTACAGTTGCCCGGAATATGTAACTACGTTTTTAACCTTGGGTTTTAGTTACAAGATATTCTTATATTTTTATACATGGTATATTACGCCCTTGTTGGATTAAATTTGGATTGTGACCCTAAAGATTTTAATTTTGGTTTATGACCAAGTTCCTATGTTCGTATAAATTGCCCGGGAAATGTTTTGTGAGTTTTGATGTTGGCTTTTGAAAACGAGTTTTTCCTCAAATTAATATATCGTATATATTACTATCAAATTTAGCGTATGAGCTAAATTTGTTTAGCTTTGGTGCTAGGTTCGGAAGCGCCCCGATAAAGGCCATCGAATCCGCATTCGACATTCGTCGATCGACTTCCACTTTTGACCCCGAGTGAGTACCTTTCTCGATCTAGTTATTTTTAGTAGTAGTAGTAGTATTATCATGCTAGGTTGGATAGCATAACTTAGAGTGAATACCAAGTAGTGGTTTGGACCTTAGGTGAGTTTTGAGGATTGTCGATTGTTGTAAGACGTTGAGTGTTGGTTGATCTTGTGAGCATCTGAGGCTTGATATTATGGTTATATGATTGTTGAGATTGTGGAGAATAGAACGAGAGTATCCTAGTCTATATTGTGATGGTTATGACCTTGTGAGATCGTGAGGACTAGGAGTTTGTTATCCTAGCATGGTTATGGTTTATGATCTTGCGAGATCATTGGGACTAGAAGTCTAAGGACTTCTAGCATGTGAGAGAGATGTTGATTGTGTGCCTTGTTTTGACCAGGCGTTGAGTGCCTTCCTATGGGAAGTTGAGAGTGGTGGTTAGCGGGATTATCTTTGGGACGAGGTAAGTCTCCGGACTTACTTAGCTCGTATTCCTTGTATTAGCATTATTGTGTGTTGGGTGGCGTGTGTTTATTATTTTACTGTTTATAACAACTAAACCGGAAATAGGATTACCGACCTTTATATTATTTGGCCCAAGTGTATGATAACGGGCGGTGACATCACTGCCTGGCTCCCCGTGAGAGCTAGGGGATCTCGGCGACTGGCCCGTGCTGGTTAGACGGTCGGAGGCATCCGACCGTTCCATTGCCGGAAGAAGGGACCGAGGCGAGTTTCGAAGGATTCTCGTGTCACAAAAGAAGTTGAACTAGAACGGGATATGACTTAATAAATAAAGATAATAAACCGGATTTGTGTGCTTTGAATATGTTATGTTACTATGTTGAATTAATTGTGTTTGTGCCTTTCCCTTTAATTCTAATGCTTCGAATGTGAGCTAACGGTTTTTATACCGAATGTTGTAGTTTGCCTTGCAGGTTAGGCATGCTCCGAGAGATCCGGAAGGGTGGGCAGCCGGGGTCCGTACATTTTAGGAAGGGTTTTGTTTGGAGTCACGATTGGAGTTTTGTATATTGTATTATTGTATGCCGCATGTATGGCGTTTGATCTTTGTAGTTGTTTTCGGCTGAAGTCCGTTGTTTGTTTTCTTTTGGGTTTTCTTACATTGCATAAAATGTATTTCGGTTTTGACCTATATTTGTGCCATGTTGCAAGATCCGGTGAAATTGTTGTCAAGCTAAGGGCCGGGACCCATTGTGAGGTCCCAACCCGTAGCATCCCGAGTCCCGCGGATTCGGGGTGTTACAGATAAAGATGTAGTTCATCAATTCAGACTCGAGAAAATAGGTAAGAGCCTAACCGATATCGATTTTGAAGGAAAACCAAAACAGGAAGGAGAATCGGGGTCGTCGCCCGCCTCTCGCAGCCGCCAATCACCGCCGCTAGTCACCGCCACCATTCACTGTTGAGATGTTATCAGATGGTTGGGATGTCTCCCTTGAACACCCCAAATTCTCGGAACTCGGGGAGCTACTGGTTAGGACCTCACAATGGGTCCCGACCTTGGTTTAACAACAACATTACTTGGATCTTACAACAAGGCACAAATGTACTTGAAACAATTTCAAAACATAATATTTTTACTGTATGAATGTACACATGTGACAGCCTTACGAAACATATACATATACATAACATGCATGCTGTAAGGGAGACTCCCCCGTCCCCATCTAATGAGTACGTGGACCCGGCTGATCGTCCGTTCCGGATCACTCTGCAACTGTCTATCTCTACAAATCTACAACACGGATAAACCGTTAGCTAACTATCCAAATATAAGTAGAATGACAACAACACAAACACAAGCAGAAACAAAAATAAACAAACATCATGCTGGCACTCAACCGTTTATTATCTATTATTTAAGTGATTCATCTTATTCAATTTACAGTTGTGGCACGAGAGCTATTAACTGTTCTCGCCTCCGTTCCTTATCCAACTGGGTGTAGGTCTAGCTGACCTTCGCCGGTAGCATCACTACAAACCGAGTATGGACTAGTCCCTAAAGAAACCCCCAGCGCTCGCAAGCTAACTGAGCAGAATGCCACCGCCCGTTACTCTTAGGCCAAGTATAGGTCGGTAAATATATATCACAACCTATCTCTCTAAACATTTCAATCACACACCACTATCATCATTCATGCTCATATTTAGAAGTCAGCTAAGTAAGCCCAAAGGACTTACCTAGTATAAAGCTCGACTCTCTGTAAACCAAACTCGCTCTGTAAACTGTAGCAACTCAGTTGCCTGTCAAAGGAGATGAGTGCATTAGCACACTCCCACGTAATTAGAAGTCTAAGACTTCTAAGATAAAAGAACGTAGTAAAACATAACTAGTTACAGTACTAATTTAGGGTCAAATGACTATTTTATCCTTGGTCCCGAAACTCCCAGAATTTACAAAATTCATGTCTAAACTTCTATTTGAGACTCTAAAATCATATTCTAACTCCTAAAGTTTAGTTTGGTTACAAACTGACATTTTTCCTATTTTCCTATTTTCCGAAAGATCGTAAAGGTCTAACTTCGGTTTCAAATATAAAATTCGTAAAAGCTTATAAAAATTCCGAAACAATTCTCTAGATCATCTATGATGTTCCCTCTACCCTTAGGAGCAAGAATTTCTCAAAACTGTTCATCCATCATTTTTATAAAAATTTCAAAGTTGGTTACAACACTTGAAGTTTCCTATACTTAGCCAAAATCTAAGTACACTTTGAAAAATCATAACTCCTAAACCACTCACTGGATTTATCCCAAATTTTGATATGTTCTACTATAAAATCTTACCTATAATATATCCAAAATTCAGCCGGAAAGGATATCAAGAGCTTATTCAAAATCATATCACAAAACAGCATCACTTGCTGTTTTCCCCCAACACTCAGCACATATATAAAAATGTCAACTTTGAAACACAATAACTCTCGAACCGTAACTCCGATTCTTCCCAAATTTTAATATGATCTACAACAAGATGTCAACTATATCATATCAAAAATTCAAGCCTAACAGAGATCAAAAGCCTATTCAAAACTATCTCACAAAACAGCATCCCATGCTGTTTTTCTCAACTCAGCACATTTATAAAACTGAACTTTGAAACCCCATATCTCTCAAACCGTAACTCTGATTCTTCCCAAATTTTAATATGTTTCACCAAAATATGCCAACTATATCATATCCAAAATTCAAGTCTAACAAAAGTCAATAACCCCTCCAAATTTATTCCACAAAACTGCATCTCAAGCAACTTTCCTCAAACTCAGCACACTTAGAAAACTGCATGAGAAGCCAACTTGATAAAATCATATCTCCTAAACTATAATTCAGAATAGGCTCAAATTTCAGTATGTTCTACACTGCAATACCGACAACAACATATCCAAAAACCAGGAGCAAAGGAAAAGTCTAACTTACCCAAATCTAGGCTCAAAGTCGGTTGTTCAACACTTCTTGAAACTCGGAAGAAACAGCATGAATCTGTACCAGCTCCTCTATGGCTGTTCTGGGTAGATTTAGGAGACATAAAAGGGCACTCATTAGGCATGAATTACATGGGCGGAAGTGCAAGAAAGAGAAGGGCATCCACCTTACCCGATTTCAAGACTCGAGCGAGGGATTAACGATGGCTCAAGGTTGCTGTTGAACCCGCTGTTGCACAGGAGGGAACGTCTGGGCTGGTGTCGATGCCCTACTCCCTGGGTCGTCGCTGCTGCACAGGAGAGGATCGTCTGGACTGCTGGAAGATCGATGAGAGAGCGAGACTGGAGTTGTCATTGCACTTGTTGGAAGATCGAAGAGGGAGAGAGAGACGTGGAGCTGTCGTTGCACTTGCTGGACGATCGAAGAGGGAGAGAGACACGGAGCTGATTATGTAAATCATGGCGTAATTTGTGCAGAAGAAACCGCTGGCTTGGATAGAAGGGGCACGGAAATGTAACGGCTGAAAGTATGAGTCCGTAGGGTTTCTTCGGCTGAAGTGGTACATGGGCTGGGACGTTTCCTGGGCTGGCTGGGCAGAGGCAAGTAAGTATTGGGCTGGAGCTGCTGAAGAAGGTAAGGCAGCTGCACACTCCGCTGGGCTGGACGCTGGGCTGCGGATAAGCTGCTGAAACTGGCGAGTTTCTGGGCTGTGCAAGATGGCGCTGCTGGGCTGAGGCGGACACTGGGCGCTGGGCTGTCAACAGCCTGTCTGGGCTTGTCACAGACTTGTCACAACCTTGTCTGGCCTTGTCACAGACTCGTCACAGCCTTGTCTGGCCTTGTCACAGCTTCGTCACAGCCTTGTCTGGCCTTGTCACAGCTTCGTCACAGACTTGTCTGGACCTTGTCACAGCTTCGTCACAGACTTGTCCGGGCCTTGTCATATTCTAAATTAGGGCTAAACTTATTATTTTATGTGAAGGTAAGCTACATAAAATGATAAACTTTTAAGAGATTCTATCATTTTATGTGAAGGAAATCTACATAAAATGATAAATTTTATAAAGATCCTATCATTTTATGTGAAGGTAAGCTACATAAAATGATAAACTTTTAAGAGATTCTATCATTTTATGTGAAGGAAATCTACATAAAATGATAAATTTTATAATAATGTGTCTAACTAAGTAGACGGATATGGATCAACTGATCGAGATCGGGTTTGTTACAGAAATGAACGGAATAAAAATTCCGGATATTACATCCGTACCCCCTTAAAATAAGTTTCGTCCCGAAACTTAAAAGAAGACTCGTAATGTCGGAGTCCATGCAAACGAATTTAAGCGCCGGAAAGAGGTCACAACGGTCGAGTTCTGATTTGTTTATGAAATAGCCGGAAGAAATATTCCCGGGTATTACAGGGCTTGTTACTGGGCCCAAGTGCACGGAAAAGTCCCCCTTCACTTAGATCAAAGGACCATAGTGGATAAACATAAGAATCGGCTGGGAACTCTCGGAACGGAACGCCTATAAGTTTGAGGCACAAACCAAGTCCCACGGCTGCAGTTGCAAAAATGCACAAACCTAATAGTAGTTCCTCCGGCCCTCTGGGCGGGTTTGGGCCTCAACTTTGAGGCGGCCATTCCGTTCCGAGAGATCATAGCCGACTCTTACAGCTATCAACTTGGGTCCTTGAACTAACTGAACGGGGCTTACGATCACACAACCAATTTTTTAATCCGTGGAGCCGATCCAAAAAAACTCGATATTCTAGTACCCGTTTTGATCCGGATCCGATCGAAAATATTTTACCGAATCACGACATCTAATAAGGATCGAGATTTTGGCATCCGGATATTCGCGGATAGTCGAATAGTACCGAATCACTATATATTCCCGGTTATTCGGCTATTAAAAAAACTTTTATTATAAATGTATTTGCTTACGAAAGCATAAATAAAGATTTTATATTATAATTTTGTACTAATAATTATATTTAAAAATATATTATATATAAAAATATTTGAGTTAGGCAAAATAATGAATTAATAATGTTAATTTGTTTCATATTTATACCCTTTCTTAATACATTTTGTTAAAGTTTCAATTATAAATTCTTTAAAAAAATTCAAAACTAATTTTAGATAAAAAGAAATAAAATTACTTTTGATTTCTATTTTTTCAATAAAAAATAATTTTTTAAAAAAAACTGATTATGATCATGTTCAATTTTTTGTAAATATGATACTACAATAAAAATCACTAGCAAAACATTGTATAGAAATTAAATTACAATGTAAGTCGGGTACATATAGGACATTGTTAAGAATAAATTTTGATAAAATTTTATTAGATCCCGCTTGATTTTCAATGAAGATTGATCCATTTGGTAATTTAATATGGCAAGGAGAAACCAAATGAATATGAGATAAAAAAAATCTTGGATCCCGTCATATGGAACGAGGCTCCACTATCGAGAATCCAAGGGGAAGAAATTTTACCTAAACTCGTTTCAGCTGAAGAAGTGTTGAGATAGATCCATTTGATGTAAATCTGAGAGATAATAAAGAGTCCCACATCGAGAGTTTACAACCTTCTATAACCCCTTATAACCATGTATCTTATCATACTAGATTGGTTGTGTGGTCAAAGTGGTTGTGCTATTGGGCTTGTAACACCCCAATTTCTCGGAACTCGGGAAGCTACTGGTTAGGACCTCACAATGGGTCCTGACCTTGGTTTAACAACAAAATTACTTGGATCTTACAACAAGGCACAAATGTATTTAAAACAATTTCTAAAACATAATATTTTTAATGGTATAAATGTACACATGTGACAGCCTTACAAACATATATAAAGGTACATAAAATGCATGACGTATGGAAGACTCCCCCGTCCCCATCTAATGAGTACGTGGACCCGGCTGACCATCCGTTCCGGATCTCTCTGCAACTGTCTATCTCTACAAATCTACAACACGGATAAACCGTTAGCTAACTATCCAAATATAAGTAAAATGATAACAGCACACACACACGCAGAAACAAAAATAAACAAACATCATGCTAGCACTCAACCGTTTATTATCTATTCTTTAAATGATTCACATTGTTCAATTTAAGTTGTGGCACGAGAATTATTATTAGTTCTCGCCTCCGTTCCTTATCCAACTGGTGTAGGTCTAGCTGACCTCCGCCGGTAGCATCACTACAAACCATGTATGGACTAGTCCCGAAAGAAACCCCCAGCGCCCCGCGAGCTACTGAGCAGAATGCCACCGCCCGTTACTCTTAGGCCAAAATATAGGTCGGTAATTATATATCACAACCTATCTCTCTAAACATTTCAATCACACACCACTATCATCATTCATGCTCATATTTAGAAGTCAGCTAAGTAAGCCCAAAGGACTTACCTGATATAAAGCTCGACTCTCTGTAAACCAACTCGCTCTGTAAACTGTAGCAACTCAGTTGCCTGTCCAAGGAGATAAGTGCATTAGCACACTCCCACGTAGTTAGAAGTCTAAGACTTCTAAGATAGAAGAATGTATTAAGACATAACTAGTTACAGTATTAATTTAGGGTAAAATGACCATTTTACCCTTGGTCCCGAAATTCCCGAAAATTCTAAAATTCATGTCTAAACTCCTATTTGAGATTCTAAAATCATATTCTAACTCCCAAAGCTTCGTTTGGTTCCAAGCTAACATTTTTCCTATGTTTCTATTTTCCGGAAATCGTAAAGGTCTAACTTCGATTCCAAATATAAAATTCGTAACCGCTTATAAAAATTCCGACTTAAATCCCTAGATTATCTATGATGTCCTATCTAACCTTAGGAGAAAGAATTTCTCCAAACTGTTCATTCAACAGTTTTATAAAAATTCCTAAAGTTGACTACTCCCTTTGCAAATTCTATACTTAGCCAAAATCTGAGTACACTTTGAAAAATCATAACTCCTAAACCACTCACTGGATTTATCCCAAATTTTGATATGTTCTACTATAAAATCTTACCTATAATATATCCAAAATTCAGCCGGAAAGGATATCAAGAGCTTATTCAAAATCATCTCACAAAACAGCATCACTTGCTGTTTTCCCCCAACACTCAGCACATATATAAAAACGTCAACTTTGAAACACAATAACTCTCGAACCGTAACTCCGATTCTTCCCAAATTTTAATATGATCTACAACAAGATGTCAACTATATCATATCAAAAATTCAAGCCTAACAGAGATCAAAAGCCTATTCAAAACTATCTCACAAAACAGCATCCCATGCTGTTTTTCTCAACTCAGCACATTTATAAAACTGAACTTTGAAACCCCATATCTCTCAAACCGTAACTCCGATTCTTCCCAAATTTTAATATGTTCCACCACAATATGCCAACTATATCATATCCAAAATTCAAGTCTAACAGAAGTCAATAACCCCTCCAAATTTATTCCACAAAACTGCATCTCAAGCAACTTTCCTCAAACTCAGCACACTTAGAAAACTGCATGAGAAGCCAACTTGATAAAATCATATCTCCTAAACTATAATTCAGAATAGGCTCAAATTTCAGTATGTTCTACACTGCAATACCGACAACAACATATCCAAAAACCAGGAGCAAAGGAAAAGTCTAACTTACCCAAATCTAGGCTCAAAGTCGGTTGTTCAACACTTCTTGAAACTCGGAAGAAACAGCATGAATCTGTACCAGCTCCTCTATGGCTGTTCTGGGTAGATTTAGGAGACATAAAAGGGCACTCATTAGGCATGAATTACATGGGCGGAAGTGCAAGAAAGAGAAGGGCATTCCACCTTACCCGATTTCAAGACTCGAGCGAGGGATTAACGATGGCTCAAGGTTGCTGTTGAACCCGCTGTTGCACAGGAGGGAACGTCTGGGCTGGTGTCGATGCCCTACTCCCTGGGTCGTCGCTGCTGCACAGGAGAGGATCGTCTGGACTGCTGGAAGATCGATGAGAGAGCGAGACTGGAGTTGTCATTGCACTTGTTGGAAGATCGAAGAGGGAGAGAGAGACGTGGAGCTGTCGTTGCACTTGCTGGACGATCGAAGAGGGAGAGAGACACGGAGCTGATTATGTAAATCATGGCGTAATTTGTGCAGAAGAAACCGCTGGCTTGGATAGAAGGGGCACGGAAATGTAACGGCTGAAAGTATGAGTCCGTAGGGTTTCTTCGGCTGAAGTGGTACATGGGCTGGGACGTTTCCTGGGCTGGCTGGGCAGAGGCAAGTAAGTATTGGGCTGGAGCTGCTGAAGAAGGTAAGGCAGCTGCACACTCCGCTGGGCTGGACGCTGGGCTGCGGATAAGCTGCTGAAACTGGCGAGTTTCTGGGCTGTGCAAGATGGCGCTGCTGGGCTGAGGCGGACACTGGGCGCTGGGCTGTCAACAGCCTGTCTGGGCTTGTCACAGACTTGTCACAACCTTGTCTGGCCTTGTCACAGACTCGTCACAGCTTCGTCACAGACTTGTCCGGGCCTTGTCATATTCTAAATTAGGGCTAAACTTATTATTTTATGTGAAGGTAAGCTACATAAAATGATAAACTTTTAAGAGATTCTATCATTTTATGTGAAGGAAATCTACATAAAATGATAAATTTTATAATAATGTGTCTAACTAAGTAGACGGATATGGATCAACTGATCGAGATCGGGTTTGTTACAGAAATGAACGGAATAAAAATTCCGGATATTACATCCGTACCCCCTTAAAATAAGTTTCGTCCCGAAACTTAAAAGAAGACTCGTAATGTCGGAGTCCATGCAAACGAATTTAAGCGCCGGAAAGAGGTCACAACGGTCGAGTTCTGATTTGTTTATGAAATAGCCGGAAGAAATATTCCCGGGTATTACATCAATCCCCCCTTAGGATAAGTTTTGCCCCGAAACTTAAAGTACGTCAGTCATAAGGTCAGCCCTCAAGGTACGAATCTAGTGTATCTACTTGTTACCGTACAAGAGTCATCGTTTCCACATATAAGTATCCCGCATATTAAGGTCACCAATAACACACATCCCGACTAAGAACTCGAGCATGAAAATAAACAAGTAGTCACACAATATAACACATATATAAGGCCAAACCCTAACTCGTCGCTCCCTAGATTACACTACCTCCACAAAGGTCTCTGAAAGGTTATGTCTCATACTACCCATAGTATCCAAGGTGGCCTCGTCGGCTTTTATAAAACCACTAACTCTGAAATCTTTTCATGTACAGACTTCACCAGTGCCTACTACCACGTTCTAGTGTGGTAACTAGATATCTCACCGGTATCATCCGGCTTCATTGCCCGATTCTCTAAGCCGATGTCCTAACTTTTGTCTGGTAAGTATACCTCTAACTGAAACCGTAGAAAACTAGGGTTACACTCTCTAATAGGGTGAGGTTTACTAGTCCATCAATCACTTATAACCCACTTTACAGCCTCGAGTGGTCACATTTCGCAACTCACCTCCAGGTCTTTTGATGACCGTACAGAAAATAACCTAGTCAACTTTCTTCCCTTCGTTATGTTTACTTGACTACACACTCAGGCCAAAGGTCTTGGACCTCCGCCAGCACTTCACCAAGTGTCTAATGCTCTTTGTATCACGACTCAATTGTCTTTTAATATGGCTCGGTCATCTTATTCCCCAGGTAAGGAGTCATCCCTTTACCCTTTTCCGGTCTAGTAGTGGAGACACAATCTAGTGGTCATCATCTGTATTCACTTGGCATTATTATAATATTTATGGATATCTAATATATTGTTAGCTCATCCTTAGGCTTCTCACGTTTTTTTTTGTCTTGAGTGACATACAATATGTCCGGAATGACGGTATTAGGTACAAGGTGATCTCACATCACCGTCATTTGCTCACACTACTTAATAGTTGTTAACATTGTATTGTGTCCTATAATATTCCTCTTACTCAAAACGCAACTCGACTCCGTTCCGAGATAAAATTCTTCTTATACTCCATTCTTGAGATTATGTTTTCTATATGTACGAGTACTGGTCTGTAAGTACACTCCCGTAGCTTCCTTTTCTTATCTGTCTTTCGATTCAACTTGATAGTTACTCACCTTGAGCTTTTTAGTGCAGGCCCTACACAACACCTTTATTACTTCGTTACTTCCTTTCTCATTTTATCAAGAAACTCGTTCTAAAGTACCATGCTAGGTATTAAATTCCAAATTTACTGGTCTTCCAACATGTGATTAGGTCGGCATGCTTCACTTGGATCTATAATGGGGTACCACTCTCTTTCTATACTTCTACGTGCACATACTTTCTCGTCTATCTAGTTGGTGATACAGTTCCTCGACAAAAATTCTTGTCACTCCACGTAGCCTATTTCACGTTCCTTCTAAACGAAACGCATTTCACCAATTATCATCGTCTTAAACTCGACACGTCATTTGTTGTACTCTCGAGTTTCCGGTTCTGTGGGTTAGGACTCATCACGCTTTCGCTGCGCTACTTTGATAATTATGTTGTCACCCGCTAATCGTAAGGACATTTTCCGTGAGTCCAAATTGATGGACCCAAAACTCTCCCTCTCAATTACCCCATAAGTACTATCCGGATGAAATACCAAGTACCTTCCTTACTTGCCTTAAGGGACTAAGATAACGGTTGGAAGACGATCTCTTCCGTTTACTTTTGGAATTCTTCTAACACGGATCCAAACTTCCTGACTCGACTGAAGTTTGATCTTAACCAACCGAGAAGTAACCTCTAACACGATTCTCTCTATACCTTTAGTTGTCTAAGTAGATTTTCGTTGTCTACTTGAGGAACTCCTCCAAAGCATCGGTATAGTTAATTCAATAATCCTCAATCACAGATATCTCTTCTTAACTGTACATAGCTCGTCAATCCCAAACAACCCTTGCACGTCCTCAGTTGATGTCGGTCAGTCAATAGTTGACTTATCTCCATTTCCGGGACTCACTTTTCTCATACCTCTTTTGCCGTTAAATTTCCTGGTGAACACTACTTACTCAAGTTCATCAATTTATACTCCTTTAGCTCATTCTACATTACAACTTCCGGTTCCCCCGTGAGCTAACTCCATTTCTCGCGTCTCACTGTGTCGTCCATCTGACATCAATGGTCTTTTCTAGGTCTTCCAATATAGCTTGTAATCAAGTCTACAAAACTCTCATGACCTTAACTTCCTTCCACTTGCGGTTTATCTAGTAGGGAATGCTACACACACTTTGTCTTGATTGACATAGAACCTTATCAAAATCATATACTCCTTACTCCTCTAGTTCTTCTTTTATAATCCATCTGTACTAACTGTGATATGCACCCTTTTCCTAGCCAGTAGGCAGTAAATCCCTCACACGCTTCCCTTGGTCTTCAATGACATAAAGGGGGTCCTTTCTGAACGTCTAGTCTTTCTTCTTAAGTTCTTAATTAGGGTTCCTTGCTCGAACTCACTCCATGTTATTATTAAGGTACTAGCACGCGGATCGATTTAGCTTCACATTTGTCGTTGTTGATCTCTTGAAGGGTCCTCTAGACGTCTATAAAATTCTTTCATCATTCTATGGTTATCCTCCTTATCTGATAACCAGTTACCACTGGTTGACCCGCACGTATTATGTCTCAATTATAACTGACTGGTATGTAGTTGACCTTCCATAAGATCACAGACTTATTGTTCTTCTATCTCTTTTGAAGTTTGATAGACTTGGTGAAAATCTATCTCCTCTAGTTTCTTTGTTAATACTCTTTTAGTTTCTTCCACAGTCTGCACTTCTCTTGTTCTCTTATGAGGCCACTATACTCTTCTGAGTCTAGTCCTAGCATTCATCTGTCGTCAATGAGTTCATCAAGTCTTCCACATTAGCTTGTAAGCGTGTCTTCGTGATTCTCCTTACTTTAGTCATCATCTGTTTGCGGTTCTTTGGTATGAACCGTTAGTGTTGGTAACTTAAATCTCTTTGTAAATGAGAAATTATTGCGGACCCTTGAGTCCACCAATCTCATTTTCTCACATTCTTCCGAATTGGTTGGTGTAGTTCTGTGATTCCACCTTTATAGAAATATGTTGTCGAAATTTCAAACTTCTATTGTATTTGATACTTGTTTCATGATTTCTTTCAAAATTCTTGAATCTTTAAGGAAGTCAAGCCATCTCTATGATGAAGAAATTTATTTCTCGTCTGTAACTTTTTTTTTTTCCCAATTTCTGTCTTTGTACTTCTTTAATTCTTCACATCGGGATCAACACCATATCTTCTTTGTACTCTCAGGCCCATACTTGCCTATGGCGCCGTCCACCTTTGTTGCACTGTCATTTAACCCGCCAAGTGTAGTTGTACTCGACACCACTTAATTTGTATTCCGATTTTGTCCGCTTCAATTTGCGCTTCTTATCAGTCCTTACGTATATTCTTGAGTTTCATCTCTCGTCTTCCCACCGCTAAATTCCTTGTATGGACTTCTATCACTTCTATCTGAGTTTATTTGATATTCTTTCTTATCTAATTATTCTCGTGGTTAAGAATCATCTTTTAATCTTCACTTTATGTCAACTCGTTCTTCAAATGATTGTAGGAATCGCCAGAATGTACGTCAGGACACATTACTTTACTCCGAGGTCGGAGTCCATTATTTTCCTATAGAGATACTCTTTACGATCTACTAAAATTTTATCATAAGGCGATGATCGCATGATATTAACTCAACTAAAGTATATTTCCTATCCTTTAAGGTACTAAAAAGTTACATGCGTATAGATATACATATAACTTACATAAACATACAATACTATAAGTCCACAAACTATTTCTCATCTACTAAGCTGCAGAGATCCACGGAGAACGATGGTGGTCCGACGTACTACTAACCCAACAACCCGACTATGCACGTGTGTAAAAACAGAAATCCGTTTTGAAAATCTTAGACACCTTTCGGGTTCTAGTTATTTTATACATTCGGTCTTTTAGAAGATTTCAAGTGCCATTGTTGCCAACCCAGACCTCTGATACCATGTTGTAACACCCCAAATTCTCGAAACTCGGGGAGCTACTGGTTAGGACCTCACAATGGGTCCCGACCTTGGTTTAACAACAACATTACTTGGATCTTACAACAAGGCACAAATGTACTTGAAACAATTTCAAAACATAATATTTTTACTGTATGAATGTACACATGTGACAGCCTTACGAAACATATACATATACATAACATGCATGCTGTAAGGGAGACTCCCCCGTCCCCATCTAATGAGTACGTGGACCCGGCTGACCATCCGTTCCGGATCACTCTGCAACTGTCTATCTCTACAAATCTACAACACGGATAAACCGTTAGCTAACTATCCAAATATAAGTAGAATGACAACAGCACAAACACAAGCAGAAACAAAAATAAACAAACATCATGCTGGCACTCAACCGTTTATTATCTATTATTTAAGTGATTCATCTTATTCAATTTACAGTTGTGGCACGAGAGCTATTAACTGTTCTCGCCTCCGTTCCTTATCCAACTGGGTGTAGGTCTAGCTGACCTCCGCCGGTAGCATCACTACAAACCGAGTATGGACTAGTCCCTAAAGAAACCCCCAGCGCTCGCAAGCTAACTGAGCAGAATGCCACCGCCCGTTACTCTTAGGCCAAGTATAGGTCGGTAAATATATATCACAACCTATCTCTCTAAACATTTCAATCACACACCACTATCATCATTCATGCTCATATTTAGAAGTCAACTAAGTAAGCCCAAAGAACTTACCTGGTATAAAGCTCGACTCTCTGTAAACCAAACTCGCTCTGTAAACTGTAGCAACTCAGTTGCCTGTCAAAGGAGATGAGTGCATTAGCACACTCCCACGTAATTAAAGTCTAAGACTTCTAAGATAAAAGAACGTAGTAAAACATAACTAGTTACAGTACTAATTTAGGGTCAAATGACTATTTTACCCTTGGTCCCGAAACTCCCAGAATTTACAAAATTCATGTCTAAACTTCTATTTGAGACTCTAAAATCATATTCTAACTCCTAAAGTTTAGTTTGGTTACAAACTGGCATTTTTCCTATTTTCCTATTTTCCGAAAGATCGTAAAGGTCTAACTTCGGTTTCAAATATAAAATTCGTAAAAACTTATAAAAATTCCGAAACAATTCTCTAGATCATCTATGATGTTCCCTCTACCCTTAGGAGCAAGAATTTCTCAAAACTGTTCATCCATCATTTTTATAAAACTGAAGTTTGAAACCTATTCAAAACTATCTCATACTGTTTTTCTCAAATATATCATATCAAAAAATTCAAGCCTAACAGAGATCAAAAGCCTATTCAAAACTTTCTCACAAAACAACATCCCATACTGTTTTTCTCAACTCAGCACATTTATAAAACTGAAGTTTGAAACCCCATATCTCTCAAACCGTAACTCCGATTCTTCCCAAATTTTAATATGTTCCACCACAATATGCCAACTATATCATATCCAAAATTCAAGTCTAACAGAAGTCAATAACCCCTCCAAATTTATTCCACAAAACTGCATCTCAAGCAACTTTCCTCAAACTCAGCACACTTAGAAAACTGCATGAGAAGCCAACTTGATAAAATCATATCTCCTAAACTATAATTCAGAATAGGCTCAAATTTCAGTATGTTCTACACTGCAATACCGACAACAACATATCCAAAAACCAGGAGCAAAGGAAAAGTCTAACTTACCCAAATCTAGGCTCAAAGTCGGTTGTTCAACACTTCTTGAAACTCGGAAGAAACAGCATGAATCTGTACCAGCTCCTCTATGGCTGTTCTGGGTAGATTTAGGAGACATAAAAGGGCACTCATTAGGCATGAATTACATGGGCGGAAGTGCAAGAAAGAGAAGGGCATCCACCTTACCCGATTTCAAGACTCGAGCGAGGGATTAACGATGGCTCAAGGTTGCTGTTGAACCCGCTGTTGCACAGGAGGGAACGTCTGGGCTGGTGTCGATGCCCTACTCCCTGGGTCGTCGCTGCTGCACAGGAGAGGATCGTCTGGACTGTTGGAAGATCGATGAGAGAGCGAGACTGGAGTTGTCATTGCACTTGTTGGAAGATCAAAGAGGGAGAGAGAGACGTGGAGCTGTCGTTGCACTTGCTGGACGATCGAAGAGGGAGAGAGACACGGAGCTGATTATGT
The DNA here is from genome assembly GCA_033239045.1 of Fagopyrum esculentum. NCBI lineage: Eukaryota > Viridiplantae > Streptophyta > Magnoliopsida > Caryophyllales > Polygonaceae > Fagopyrum > Fagopyrum esculentum. Next base: position 143,561,172 of record BSUD01000003.1, read on the forward strand.
AAATCATGGCGTAATTTGTGCAGAAGAAACCACTGGCTTGGATAGAAGGGGCACGGAAATGTAACGGCTGAAAGTATGAGTCCGTAGGGTTTCTTCGGCTGAAGTGGTACATGGGCTGGGACGTTTCCTGGGCTGGCTGGGCAGAGGCAAGTAAGTATTGGGCTGGAGCTGCTGAAGAAGGTAAGGCAGCTGCACACTCCGCTGGGCTGGACGCTGGGCTGCGGATAAGCTGCTGAAACTGGCGAGTTTCTGGGCTGTGCAAGATGGCGCTGCTGGGCTGAGGCGGACACTGGGCGCTGGGCTGTCAACAGCCTGTCTGGGCTTGTCACAGACTTGTCACAGCCTTGTCTGGCCTTGTCACAGACTCGTCACAGCCTTGTCTGGCCTTGTCACAGCTTCGTTACAGACTTGTCCAGGCCTTGTCATATTCTAAATTAGGGCTTAACTTATTATTTTATGTGAAGGTAAGCTACATAAAATGATAAACTTTTAAGAGATTCTATCATTTTATGTGAAGAAAATCTACATAAAATGATAAATTTTATAATAATGTGTCTAACTAAGTAGACGGATATGGATCAACTGATCGAGATCGGGTTTGTTACAGAAATGAACGGAATAAAAATTCCGGATATTACATCCGTACCCCCTTAAAATAAGTTTCGTCCCGAAACTTAAAAGAAGACTCGTAATGTCGGAGTCCATGCAAACGAATTTAAGCGCTGGAAAGAGGTCACAACGGTCGAGTTCTGATTTGTTTCTGAAATAGCCGGAAGAAATATTCCCGGGTATTACATCAATCCCCCCTTAGGATAAGTTTTGCCCCGAAACTTAAAGTACGTCAGTCATAAGGTCAGCCCTCAAGGTACGAATCTAGTGTATCTACATGTTGTCAAAGTGTCATCCTTCTCTTACAACGGTCGAGTTCTGATTTGACCTACAGATTTTTGAATCGTTTTGACCTACAGATTTTTGAATCGTTTTGACCTATAGATTTTTGGGTCGATTTGACCTAATAATTTGTGAGTCGATTTGACTTAATAATTTGTGGGTCGTTGTGACCCACTGATTTGTAGGTTGTTTTGACCCACTGATTTGTGGGTCGTTGTGACCCAATAATTTGTGGGTCGTTGTGACCCAATATGTTGTGAGTCGTTATGACCCACTGATTTGTGTGTCATTGTGACCCACTGATTTGTGTGTCATTGTGACCCACTGATTTGTGTGTCATTGTGACCCACTGATTTGTGTGTCATTGTGACCTATTGATTCGTGGGTCGTTGTGAGCTACTAATTTGTGGGTTGTTGTGACTTACTGATTCATGGGTCGTTGTAACCTACTCATTCGTGGGTCGTTGTGACCTAATAATTTATGGGTCCTTGTGACCTACTAATTTGTGGGTCCTTAAAATCTACTGATTTGTGGGTTGTTTGTGACCTACTAATTTGTAGACCGTTGTACTATTAAATTCGTAATTCTTATTTTATCAATATAATAAATATACATCTATATACTTTACTAAAACAAAAAACACTAATTCTTGACGTGCCACCCCACGTTTTTTCTCTAATTAAACTTTTTATTAAATCACGAATTAAGCTAATAAATTCTTTTTTACTAAATCATAATCAGAATCTTTGATTATTTTGTAAAATAAAAATTAAGACTCCATATTTTTATCGGATTAACTTCTTTTACTAAATCTCGAATTAAGCCAATAACTTTTTTTTACTAAACCTTAATTATTTTGTAAAATATGAATTTTGTTATCCCACATCGGTTATAAGAGAAGGATGACACTTTGACAACATGTATAAATAGACCTCAAATGTTTGAAGATTATACAAATCAAAAATTTTCGGACCTTTTGGTCAGAATCAAGTATAATACTTATTATAGCGGATTAGCATTTGTATGTGGAGTGGATTGTTGTGACCAACTAATTCGTAGGTCCTTTTGATCTAATGATTTTTGGGTCGTTTTGATCTAATGATTTTTGGGTCGTTTTGACCTAATGATTTTTGGATCGTTTTGAACTACAGATTTTTGGATCGTTTTGACCTATAGATTTTTGGATCGATTTGACCTAATAATTTGTGGGTCGTTGTGACCCACTGATTTGTGGGTCGTTGTGACCCAATATTTTGCGGGTCGTTATGACCCATTGATTTGTGTGTCATTGTGACCCACTGATTTGTGTGTCATTGTGACCAATTGATTCGTGGGTCGTTGTGAGCTACTAATTTGTGGGTTGTTGTGACTTACTGATTCATGGGTCGTTGTAACCTACTCATTCGTGGGTCGTTGTGACCTAATAATTTATGGGTCCTTGTGACCTACTAATTTGTGGGTCCTTAAAATCTACTGATTTGTGGGTTGTTTGTGACCTACTAATTTGTGGACCGTTGAACTATTAAATTCGTAATTCTTATTTTATCAATATAATAAATATACATCTATATACTTTACTAAAACAAAAAACACTAATTCTTGACGTGCCACCCCACGTTTTTCTCTAATTAAACTTTTTATTAAATCACGAATTAAGCTAATAAATCCTTTTTTACTAAATCATAATCAAAATCTTTGATTATTTTGTAAAATAAAAATTAAGACTCCATATTTTTATCGGATTAAATTTTTTTACTAAATCACGAATTAAGCCAATAACTTTTTTTTACTCAACCTTTATTATTTTGTAAAATATGAATTTTGTTATCCCACATCGGTTATCAGAGAAGGATGACACTTTGACAACATGTATAAATAGACTTCAAATATTTGAGATTATACAAATAATACATTTTCGGACCTTTTGGTCAGAATCAAGTATAATACTTATTATACCGGATTAGCATTTGTATGTGGAGTGGATTGTTGTGACCTACTAATTCGTAGGTCCTTTTGATCTAATGATTTTTGGGTCGTTTTGACCTAATAATTTTTGGATCGTTTTGACCTACAGATTTTTGGATCGTTTTGACCTATAGATTTTTGGGTCGATTTGACCTAATAATTTGTGGGTCGTTGTGACCCACTGATTTGTGGGTCGTTGTGACCCACTGATTTGTGGGTCGTTGTGACCCAATAATTTGTGGGTCGTTGTGACCCAATATGTTGTGGATCGTTATGACCCACTAATTTCTGGGTCGTTATGACCCACTGATTTGTGGGTCGTTGTGACCCACTGATTTGTGGGTCGTTGTGACCCACTGATTTGTGGGTCGTTGTGACCTACTGATTTGTGGGTCGTTGTGACCTACTGATTTGTGGGTCGTTGTGACCTACTGATTCGTGGGTCGTTGTGACCTACTAATTCGTGGGTCGTTGTGACCTACTAATTCGTGGGTCGTTGTGACCTAATAATTTATGGGTCCTTATGACCTACTAATTTGTGAGTCCTTAAAATCTACTGATTTGTGGGTTGTTTGTGACTTACTAATTTGTGGACCGTTGAACTATTAAATTCATAATTCTTATTTTATCAATATAATAAAAATACATCTATATACTTTACTAAAACAAAAAACACTAACTCTTGACATGCCACCCCACGTTTTTTCGCTAATTAAACTTTTTATTAAATCACGAATTAAGCTAATAAATCCTTTTTTTTACTAAACCATAATCAGAATCTTTGATTATTTTGTAAAATAAAAATTAAAACTCCATATTTTTATCGGATTAAATTTTTTTACTAAATCTCGAATTAAGCCAATAACTTTTTTTAATAAACCTTAATTATTTTGTAAAATATGAATTTTGTTATCCCACATCGGTTATCAGAGAAGAATGACACTTTGACAACATGTATAAATAGACCTCAAATGTTTGAAGATTATACAAATCATACATTTTCGGACCTTTTGGTCAGAATCAAGTATAATACTTATTATACTAGATTAGCATTTGTATGTGGAGTGGATTGTTGTGACCTACTAATTCGTAGGTCCTTTTGATCTAATGATTTATGGGTCGTTTTGATCTAATGATTTTTGGGTCGTTTTGACCTAATGATTTTTGGGTCGTTTTGATCTAATGATTTTTTGATCGTTTTGACCTACTGATTTTTGGATCGTTTTGACCTATAAATGTAATAGCTAGGATTTCCGAATTTTTAATTAATGTTGATTAACTTAATCGTTGATAGTAATTGACATATAACTTGCGAAGATTTCGAAAGTGATGAGTAAGAGTCCCACCGTTATGTTCCTGGCGTAATTTTGGACGTTTGGGGAAATTTTTACTTTTTCCCCCGGGTAATTATTTTTACCCTCCGGTGTTATTTGGAGCATTTGGGAGCTCCAATTAATAAAAATGCAGTTGAGAGAAATGATCAGGACATCGGATATGTCCAAGATATGAAATAACATGGAGAGACAAAACGGCCAAAAGAGTCGCTATTTCGTTTCTTAACGGCTAAGAAAGACGGCTTAGGAATACACGTTTTCCGAGGCAGTTGTGGAATAATTATCCCTACAATATTCCAGATTTAATGTTCCAATCTCGAGAAGTTTGGAGAAAGAGGTTCGACCTGCCTTTGGATCGGTTAAAGGATAATTATCGACTTTACTAAAGGATAATTATCGTCTTCACTATAAATAGCGGAAAATCCTTTATTAATTCATTTCCTTTCACGTTTTCTCGTAAAAGCTCTGATTTCTCTCAACCTTCAAACTCAGATCTACTCTCCGTTTCTAATCCGATTTCAATTCCGCTTGAGTTTCTGGATTCCTCTCTTCATTCTCTTCATATCGGTGCCGAGTTTCTGCAATTCCGAGTAGAAGAAGGGTTAGTCGAGCATATATGTCACCAGGCAGGTTCCGTCGCTCAGATTCCGGTGAATTTGATGTTGTCCATGTGTAGCCTGCGTCGCTGTGATTCTGAATCTTCTTTCAGATCGTCAATCGGGTTAGTAACGAATAAGTTATGAATTTATTCGTTTTCTGTACTGCGATTTGGCCTCAATTGACTTTAGGCTTGTGAAAATGGATAATTAAAAATTCCATTATGGTCGTTATATTATTCTGGTGATTATGGATAGTTTGTTTGATGAAATCTGATGACATGAGGTTTAGAAATTGCCTGCGGGCAAAACGTTATTCTGGCGAAATCTAATTAATTAATTAAAGGTTAATTAATTAAATTAGGACTAGAATTGAGATTGAGGAATGTCGATTAGATACTACCTTGAGATTTGAGGAATTGTGAGTTATGTTGAGATATTGAGGTTTAGTTGGTTGTAAGGCTTATAGCTTGAGTATGATCCTTATTGATCCCTTTGGGTCTAGGTGTGACCCCTTTGATGAATAGAGGTTGATATATCTCTTTATGCCTTGTTATTAGGCAGTGTCCCTCTCAGGATTGAAGGTTGATCGTGGTTGTGATTGTACGAGGTTGAGGTAAGTCCGTAGGACTTACTTAGCTACCATCCCTATATTGGGTGTTTGCATGAGTGGTGTGTGCTTTATATGTTTGCTATGATAGCATGAGTTGTCGTTTTTATCGACCTATGTTCTATTGACTGCCCCACTGCGTGGCTGTGATAACCTTTCCCTTTCATCCCGCCGTGGAGTCTGGGAGGTTCTCTGATGTCAGGCCAGACTGGTTTACAGGAAGGGCGCAATCCACTCCCATAGGGTACACGGATTGTGTGACCGATACTCGTACAACTGGACATTGTACTCAGAGGCGGGGATGTATCGGTCCTCGTGTCACATACTTTCATCTATCTATATATATATATGGTTTTTGAGTGAATGGTTATTATATAAAGATAATAAAATGGGTAAATGTGTGAAAGCATGATGATGTGTTTATCTTCCATGATTGTGTTTGTGCTTATGCATTACCTCATATATGTATGGTTAGCTAACGGTTTCATGCCGTGTTGTAGATGTTTACAGGTTAGGCGCTGCCGAGTGATCTGGCAGGGTGACAGGCCGAGGACTCTCGTACATTAGGTGGTTGGTTTGGGTTTGTTGTGTTCCCCTCCTTCGTGAGGATGTTCTTTTGTACCTCCTGTGTGAGGTTGTCGTTTTATATACTCGGCTATGTTGTTGTTTACTTTGGGTTGTACAATTTATATTGTTTTATGTATTTGTTTTATATCTATCAGTGCCATGTTGTAAGGTCCAGTGAGCTTGTTGTCAGGCTAGGGTCAGGATCCATTGTGAGATCCTAGCCCAATGTGACATCCCGAGTCCCGCGGATTCGGGGTGTTACAGAGTTGGTATCAGAGCCCAGGTTGACAACAATGGCACTTGCTACCTGCAATGAGGTTTGATAGGTAAAATAAACAGAGCCCACACGGGATCTGACGTTTTCGAAGGTTTTGGTTTTAAGTGTGGGTTTGGGATAGAATGTACGAGAAGTCGTCACCTCTATCATGGATCTCTGTAGCGTAGATATGTATATATATCTGTGTGTACTATGGATTATGTGGATGTATTATATACATATCGATACCTATGGCATATATATAGCCTTATAAGATTAGGTGCGTATATCCTATAGATGACTCAGACTAGAGTAGTATCTGTAGTGGGATGAGGTAGGGGTACACCCCCTCATCCTCCAGTAGTGATAGGTCAGGGACCAGTTTCCGCTGTTGTATCGTCTATGGCACAGAACGAGTTTGAAGAGGTTGATCGTGTCTCCACGAGTAGATCCGAGTTTCAAGAATATATGTAACAAGTATATGAAGCGGTGATAGCGGGTAGATCGACATCGGATTTACCAACAATTGTGAGATCAACTGAAGCTTCTGGATCCATAAAGAAGCAATGGACTGAATCAGTTACTGGAGAAGCAAAGATGATGAATGGGGAACCAAGTCCGATATCAGGACAATCTAGTGATCCTTTGTCCATGAAGATGACTGGCAAGGAACTACAGTGTTTTAATTGCGTGGAAGTTGGGACACTGGCGAGCTGTGTGCCCCAAAGGCGCCCATCATATGCTTTACGTGTGGTAAAGCAGGGCATAGAGCGAAGTTTTGTCGACAGGGCAAGGCGTTGCCTTTACAAGTTCCCTCTCGGAATAAGATCATTAAAGGTGGACGTCGAAGATCGAGTTACCCTTCAGTTGCACAGGTTGCAAGAATGGGACAATTATGTTACAATTGTGGCTATCTAGATCAATTGCGTTCTGAGTGCCCTTTGGCACCGATAGCTTGTTTCATCTGTGGTGAACTAGGCCATCTGGCCCCTTTCTATCAGTAAGGTAGTGTTTCTTCTCAGCAAGACCTTCCTCTTTCCGGTGCTGAAAGAGTGGAAGTGGAGGCTATAGTGAGGACCTCAGTGATACTTGAGGAGCATAGATCCAAGATCGAGTAATGATATGTAGTGGAGCTACGGAAGTTAGCTGTTACAGGTACCATTCTCGTTAATGGTTTACCTAGTGGAGTTTTGTTTGTTATGAGTGCTATGCACTTCTTGTCTTTCGATGCATGCGTTAATAGTTGATCTTTGATATATAGTAGAAGGTGGACTTTCCTTTACAAGATTACCAGTTAGGGGTCTGAGGTACCCGCGAGATATGTGTTTGTTCCCTTATTCCGGGACTTGTGTATGGCTCGTAGACTTCTTTGTCATGCCGTAGGTGCATGAGGAAGTCATTATGTGTATGGATTGGATGAATAGATATCATGCGGTGTTAGATATTAATAGTAAGTCTATTATAGTCTTTACTGAGATGGTAAATAGAGGTCTTCTGAGGTTAAGACCTTTGAAGAGACGGGTTTGTCATTAGGACTGTACGAGCAGCGAGCTGATAGCACAGGGATGTGACGCCTTCTAGTGTTATACCATGAAGGAGCGAGATAGTCCAACAATGGAAGGTATTCCAATTGTTTATGAGTTTATAGACGTGTTACTGAACTGTCTAGTTGCCACCTCAGCGGAGTGTGGACATTGTTATCGAGTTGAAGTATGATACAAGATTGAATGGGAAAGGCACACTATATGGTGCTTGTTGAGATATTGTACTGATAACTTGAAAAGTTGATCGAAACGGGTTTACCCTAGTGGGTTCCATGTTCCGTATTGACGACCTGATGAGTTAGCTTCAAGAAGCAATTGTGTTTTCAGGATTCCTTTGTGCTCAAGATATCCCTAGTCATGGATGAGAGAGAAGCATGTGTATGAGATAGTATCCCATACCGTTATGGACACTACGAGTTTGTAGTGATGCCATTTGGGTTGACGATTGTTTTAGTAGTTTTTATGGAGTTGATGAATGGTATCTTCATCGACTTCCTTGATTATTTGGTGGTGGACTTCATGGATGACATGTCGGTATACTCTCATAGCAGAGAATAGTAGACCGATCGTCTGAGGACCGTTCTGCAGATTTTGAGAGATAGAGGGTTGTATGCTACGCTCTCTAAGTGTAAGTTAAGATGTCAGTGGTAGCCTTTTTAGGCCATGTTGTCTCCGCCAGTGGGATCATGGTTGACCTGGCAAGAATTAAGTATGTTGTAACATGGGAGATACTGATGAACATTAAGGAATACGTAGTTTTCTCGGCTCAGCCAATTTCTACCAATGCTTTGAGGAAGGATTTTATATGATTACGTATTCATTTGCGAGTCTTTTGAGAAGACCACCATAACTACGTGATAAAAGCAGTGTGTCTATGTTCTGAAGAGTTGAGGAGGCACTTGACCTCTGCTTCCATTTTGTTGTAGTTAGAAGATTTTTGGTATCCCGTGATTTATGGGGATACATCCCAGCTAAGTCTGAGATGTGTATTACTACAGAGGAGTAGGTTTATTGATATGTGTGTTTACAACTGAGAACGTATGATGAGAACTACCCGACTCATGATTTAGAGTTAGTAGTGGTAGTTCAAGCCTTTAAGTTTTGAAGACCGTACCGGTGTGATCTTCATGTCAAGTTTCTATAGATCATAGATATTTGAAGTATATTTTATGCAACAGGGGTTGAACAACCGCAAGTATTAAGAGCTTAAGTTGATCAAGACTTTGACTTGAAGATTCCATATCATTCAGAGAAGTTGAATGTTGTCGCCGATAACTTGAATGGAAAGACACTCCAAGAGAAGATGATTGTGAGACTAATAGTTCAGCCTCAACTTCAGAGAGATCTAGCTTGGCTAGAGTTGGACAATCAGTTCCTTGATGAGGATACCCTATTGATTCGTGGGTTGTTGTGACCTATTGATTTGTGGGTAGTTGTGATCTACTGATTCGTGGGTCGTTGTGACCTACTGATTCGTGGGTCAGTGTAACCTACTGATTTGTGGTCGTTTGTGACCTACTGATTTGTGGATCGTTGAACTATTAAATTTGTAATTCTTATTTTATCAATATACTAAATATACATCAATATAATTTATTAAAACAAAAGACAATAATTCTGACGTGGCGCCCCACGTTTTTTCTCGGATTAAAATTTTTACTAAATCACGAATTAAGCTAATAAATCCTTTTTTTACTAAACCATAATTATTTTGTAAAATATAAATTTTGTTATCCCACATCGGTTATTAGAGAAATATGATAGTTTGACAACATTTATAAATAGACCTATAAGGTTTGAAGATTATACAAAACATACATTTCTGGACCTTTTGGTCAAAATCAAGTATAATACTTATTCATACCGGATTAGTATTTGAATGTGGATTGTTGTTACCTACTAATTCGTAGGTCATTTTAACCTAATGATTTGTGGGTCATTTTAATCTAATACCTTGTGGGTCGTTGTGACCTATTGATGCTTGTGTCCTTGTGACCTATTGATTTGTCGGTCCTTGTGATCTAATGATTTGTGGGTCGTTGTAACCTATTAATTTGTGGGTTGTTGTAATCTATTAATTTGTGTGTCGTTTGTGACCTATTGATATATGGGTCGTTTGTGACCTACTGAGCTACTGATTTTTGAATCGTTGTGACCTACTTATTTGTGGGTCGTTGTGACCTACTGATTTGTGAGTCGTTATGAGTTGTGATCTACTAATTTGTGGGGGTCATTGTGGTCTACAGATTTGTGGTTCGTTTGTGACCTACTGATTTGTGGGTCGTTTGTGACCTACTGATTTGTGGGTCGTTTGTGACCTACTGATTTGTGGGTCGTTTGTGACCTACTAATTTGTGGACCGTTGAACTATTAAATTCGTAATTTGTATTTTATCAATATACTAATTATACATATATATTCTATATACTTTACTAAAACAAAATACATTAATTCTGACGTGGCGCCCCCACGTTTTTTCTCGGATTAAACTTTTTACTAAATTACGAATTAAGCTAATAAATCTTTTTTTAATTAAACCATAGTTATTTTGTAAAATATGATTTTTGTTCTTCCACATCGGTTATGAGGAAATGATGACACTTCGAAAACATGTATAAATAGATGTAGAGTGTTTGAGGCTTATAAAATTCATACATTTCTGAACCTTTTGGTCAGAATCAAATATAATACTTAATCATATCGGATTAGTATTTGTATGTAATCATTGTGACCTACTAATTTTTTGGTCGTTTTGACCTAATGATTTTTGGGTCGTTGTGACCTAATGATTTGTGGGTCGTTGTGCTCTTGTGGGTCCTTGTGATCTACTAATTTGTGGGTCCTTGTAACCTACTGATTCCTGGACCGTTGAACTATTAAATTCGTAATTCTTATTTTATCAATATACTAAATATACATCTATATTCTGCATATTTTACTAAAACATACGAAACTAATGTTGACGTGGCGCTCCTATTTTTTTTCTCGGATTAAATTTTTTTACTAAATCACAAATTAAGCCAATTAATCTTTTTTTACTAATTGAATTCGTATTAGATTATGCTATTTTTAAATTATATGATTATTCTTTTTCTTTAAATTATTATTTATTAAATAATAAATTAGATTTTAAATTTTTTTTATTAGTATAAAACTTATTAATGATCAACACATGGGTTACGTGGTCTCATTTACTATGTAACACTTAACGCGTTATTTATACGAGCTCATAACATATAACTAATAAAGTTAACAACATATAATATAGTAAAAAAATGTAATATGATAAGCTATTTTATTAACAAACCCGCACAAGGTGCGGGATATACACTAGGGAAGATATACCACGTTGCACCTGGGTCTGGAGAGAGGTACTACTTGAGGGTTTTGCTGAATCATATTAAGGGTCCTACATGCTACGAGAAAATTCGGACAATCAACGGTACACTATATGCCACATTTAGGGAAGCAGGTTATGCTATGGGGTTGTTGGATGACGACCGGGAATACATTGACGGTATAAAAGAAGCAAGTTTTTGGGAACTGCTGGTTATCTTCGGAATTTATTCGTCATGTTGTATCTCTCTGGTAGCATGTCGTTGCCTCATTTGGTTTGGGCTGAAGTATGGAAGTACTTATCTGATGATATTCTTGCACGACAAAGAAGGGTGTTGCGTAATAATGGTATGCTTTCTTTCATGTATATGAATTTAATTCGAGTTTTGCATTATTTTTTCAATTTGTTTAGTATATTTTGTACTAGGTAAGTAAACATGTTTAACTTGGTTTATTTGTACGTAGATTTGCAATTAGATGATGCCGTGCTGCAAAATTACGCCTTGGTTGAGATAGAGAAACTTTTACACAGGAACGGCGGCAGTTTGAAGACGAATAAGTCTATGCCTTATCGTGACGAAGTCTTGATTATGGGGCAGCATAATAAACTAATTCAAGATGAACTAAACTATGATCGATCCCAGTTATCTTTGGACCATGACAGATTGGTTTCCAGTTTCACCGATGTAACACCCCAAATCCGCGGGACTCGGGATGCTACGGGTTGGGACCTCACAATGGGTCCCGACCCTTAGCCTGACAACAATTTCACCGGATCTTTCAGCATGGCACAAATAAAGGCAAACCAAAATTCCTTTTAATGCAAATGATAAGAAACCCGAAGGAAAACAACAAAAGACTTCAGCCGATAATCAACACCAAAGATCAAAACGCCATACACACGGCATACCAACATAATAAACGAAGAATAAAACACAACCCGACTCCAACCAAAACCCACTCCTAAAATGTACGGAACCCCGGCTGCCCACTCTTCTGGATCTCTCGGCCGCTTTCCTAACCTGCAAGGCAATCTACAACAATATCGGTATAAAACCGTTAGCTAGCATTCAAGGCATTAGAATCATGGTATTGGCACATACACACATAAGGCATCATAAACACACAACATGTTCCAAAACACACAATCCGGTTTATTATCTCTTTTTTTTTTAGTTATTCCATTACTAATTTCCATTTAGTTGTGGCACGGAAATCACAAGGATCCCGCCCTTGTCCCCTTTCACCAAACAGGTTTGGGCCAGATGCGAATCAGCATCACCTGTTGGACTGGTCGCAAGGCACCTCCCGACCATCCCCATTTTGGGCCGGACATAGTGGTCACCGCCCGTTATCATACACTTGGGCCAAATATAAACATATAAAGTCGGTGGTCCTATTACCGGTTTAGATGTTATAACATAAGCAATAAACACACACATAAACAATAAACACACACCACCAAACACGCATTGAAACTAATACAGAGAATACGAGCTAAGTAAGTCCGAAGACTTACCTCGTCCCAAAGATAAACCGATCAACAATATGTCTCAACTTCCCGCAGGAAGATACTCAACTCCTGGCCAAAACACGGCACACAATCAATATCTATCTCTCATGCTAGAAGTCCTTAGACTTCTAGCCCAAATGACCTCTATAAGGTCATACAACTCACACGATAAGATACCACGTTCCTAGTCTCAATGCTCTCACAACAACATATAATCCCAAATCTCAAGCCTAACGATTCTCACAAGATCAAACCATATACTCGAATTCTTATAACAACCTCACTAGATCGCAACACCACCTCAAGCTTGGAATCAACATCAATCCATCAAACAATATCAAATCCTCAAAACTCACCTAAGGCTCATAGCCACTACTTGGCATTAACTCTAAGTTATGCTAGATCCATCCTAGCATGATACTAAAACTTAAGATAACTAGATCGAAGGGAAAGAATACTCACACGACGTCGAAAGACGAAAGTTGTTCAACAGATGTCGACTTGGACTCGTTAGGCCTTTATCGGGGCGCTTCCGAACCTAACATCAAACTAAGCAAATTTAGCTTATAAGCTAAATTTGAACGGAATAAGGAACATATATACTATAAGGGAAACCCCACTTTTAAAACCCAAGTTAAAACCGTAAATACATTTTCCGGGCTAATTATACCGTTCCAAAAATATGGGTCATAACCCGTAATTAAACTTTGAGTCATATTCCAAAAATATAAATATAGTCCAAAAGATGTAATTAAGCATGCAGGGCATAAAGTTCAATTTCAGAAACTTGGGTCTTTTTATAAATAAATTTTGCAGAGGGTATAAATGCAAACTTCCAAAACTGTGGGTCAAAACTGAAATTATAAAGATGTGGGTATATTATGCAATTATCACAAAATCAAGGGGCCCGAATTGGAATATTGAAAAGGGTTTCTTAACCCACTGTTGAAGGCGGCAGAGGCAAGGCAGGCGAGATGCGGCGGTCCCGGCGAACGAGTCCAGGAGAAGGCAAGGACGACTTCCGACGGTGGGGCACTCCGGCGAATCGATGCAGGCAGCGGGGTTCCTTGGTGGGCTCATTGGCTGTCGCAGAGAAGGGCAAAAAGGGTTCCCCTGGTGGTCTCGATCGAGGCTACGGTGGAGCGCTTGACTGCGTTTCAAGAAGGTCCAAAGGAGGGTCGAGTAGAGGGGGTACCGACGACAGGTTTTGACCGCGCTGCAGGGATCGAACCTTAGTTGCATCTCCTTGGTTGGTGAAGTTCGTTGTAAGCAGGTTGAGAGAGAAAGAGAAGAATTACAGATCCGGCGAGAGTCTTGTTGCTTGCTTGTTGTTGCAGGTGAAGGTAGGAAGGAGGAGGAGATGCGCTTGGCGTGGAGAGGTGGGGAGATTAGAGCCCAGAGAAGGATCTCACGGTGAGGGTTACAGAGGCTCGGAATAATGGGGCGGAGGGAACCAACCCGAGAGGCTACCAATGGGATTGAGGAGGCGGGGTGGCTCTTCAGTCCGGCGAGTTCACTAGAGGGATAGGCTGCGCAGAGGCTCCAATTTGCTGAGATAAGAGAAGAAAGGAGATAGGAGAGAGATGGGGGTAGGTTGCTCACAAGCTGCGAGGGAGTCGTGAAGGAGAGGTCGGGTAGGCAACCGAGGGGTCGGGTGCAGGCTGCCAAGGGTTGGGGTAGCCTGGGCGGCTGGCCAACGCAGAGGCAGCTAGCCGGCTAGGGCTGCAGACAAATCACACAGAAATAAAAAGGAAAGGGAAGTTGGGAAGGGAAAAGAGACCCAACGCAGTTCACAGGACTCGAAACCATGACCTTTGGGTTCGAGAAGGAAGGATAAAATAAATAAATAAATAAAAAGAAAGGAATAACTAGAATAAATCAAAAAAATAATACCAATGGGGAAGATGACAATTAATTCAACTCGTTAAATTACCGGAACGGAAATTTGTCGGATTCGGAAAGTATTCCGAATTTTTCCGAACATAGAATACGGAATATTTATAAATATAAGTTATATAAACTCCCGAAAATTTAATTTACGACGTGAAAATACTCGTTAAAGACATTAAAAGCTATTAAGGTATCGGTAAAAGCTGGAAACAAATAAATGTCGCAAGCACGCCTAAAATTGGGGCGTTACATCAGATCCCCCTAAAAATAAGTTTCGTCCCGAAACTTGCCACACTCCGAACTTCTCGGTCCTCTAAGGCCGAGATATAAACTCACAACTAGGAAGGCTTCGACCTTCTAATCTATATGCACAAGTTGCTTCAACCATCGTTGCAATATATATAACCTGACATAAAACACATTCCCACACGGGCACATAACAACATATTACATCACACATATACACAACTCCACTACGGGAAGAACTAGGTCTAACTCATCGATTCTATCGATGTTACTAGCTCAGCGTAAACTCAACCCAAGACACTATCCTCCATCTTCCTATTAGCCCCATTGGTTCCTTGTCTGCCGCTAAACCATCAAGACCGGCAGTACATCTCGACTCATGCATGTACTTCCTACAGATACACATGAAACACCGGGTGAACAATCTCTACTCTTGGTGGCTAAACCAACCGGTAAACCACTTTCCTAACTCGCGCTAAGACCTAAAAAAAAAAAAGTCGATATATCGGGACTCAACTTCCTTATCCGGTCTTTCTCAAGGCAGCATTTCCACTATGTTTCTCTTTAATAATCTTAAACAAGGAAGATCGAACTTCCAATCTACACTGTTGGCTTTGGCCCTTGTCGAACCAACTTTGATATTATGTTTCCTCAATTCTTGTTGCAATTTCAAGTAATGGAGGAAGTGCTTTACTCCATACTACCTCTACTAACAAGACACATATGCTATTGCTTTTACATCGCTCCCCAATACTCGATCAAGACCTTATCTTGAAGAATCACTTGTACACTTCAAACCCATAATACCTCAAGGTAAATCAAAACAGTTGCATCAATGAATCCCCCTCTTAACTCTCGGCAACTCAGTTGCCAATTCTTCGTCCCTTTCAATACTTCATCGTCATCCGGGGTAGGTTACCATAACTGGTGTTATACAACTTCTCTCTTCACAAATCTGGCACAACTCAGCACATCTAAAAAAAAACTTGTAACCCTTTTTTTTTTTTTTTTTTCCACATCCTTTGGGGATTGTTATCCCGAGACAACTTGTCATACAACTCCTCTCTTCTTTGAGAGTAGATCCAAATATCTCATCTGGGGAATTAATAAGCCCATATGGAATCGCTACAACTCGTAGTGACCATAGTTTGTCCGGAATTGCGCATTTACATTATCCTTTTCTCGAATTCTCAATTGGTGACAATCAAACCTTAAATCATTCTTAAAAGAGACTACCGACCCTTGCAATCAGTCGAGTAGATCATCTATCCGGGGTGAAGGATACTTATTCTTCATTGTTATCTTGTTCTGCTCACGGTAATCGATGTGCAAACGGAGATAACCGTCTCTCTTTTCGCAAACTGGTGTTCTCCATAACAACTTCAAATCAATAGTTTAAGATATATTTCAATATGAACTTCAAATCAAGAGTTCAAGATATAATTTGGAGTTCTCCATACATTTCACTAATTCGAATGAACTCTTATCAATAAGCTCTTGCAGTAGCTCCTTCACTTGCTTCCCCAACTCATGTCTCTTCACAAGTGTCATTCCATACGACGCCTTAGATATCGGAATTGAATCGAGCTCGACCTTAGTGGAAAAATCCACATTTTGACGCATTGGAATCCGTGATATCTCAGGTTCCATCTTTTCTCTTCCCGTCACATATCATAGTAACCGACACCATATTGTCTTATCACTTTACAAGTGGCCATGACACAATTGATATACCTCAATCTATTGAGGTGACGTCTTTAAGACTTGTGTATTGTTCCATCCTCAACTATGACCGTGTATGTTCTCTTTCAAGTGTCCTTCTCTCGAATTCGTACTGTTCCATCCTTTTTCACCTTGAGGGCTTGGTCTTAATAACCTTTTAAGAACCATACTTATGTGTTGCCATAAGCGTCCTAACTGTAGGGCATAACCACATCTTATAACAAATCGATCTTATCGTCTTCGCTCTTCCGGACATCCCAACATGTTGGGGGAGTTCTTTGTATTCCACCTAAGCTTGCATCATGCCTTCGAGTATGATTAGAACTACTTCATTTCCTTATGTAACGTCAATCCGACCGTAGATGTTCTAACCTCAATCTTTCATATACTTCTCGTACACCTCATGTCGACATCAAACTTCAAACTTCGGTCTTCTCTTACTCTGGTTGGTCACCTTACGCATCTCTTGGTATTCCATGAAAAATCTTCACCACCGTACTAGTATGCCTTTAGGCGAAATTTCCCAACCACAACACTTAAAGATCCACTCATTACTCCACCAAGCACTAACATCATAATTCTAAGCTTGTCGCGTTACTATAATCTAAGTTCCTCGTTTCATGTCATCACTATCATAGCTTCTCCGTGTGAGTCCGGAATACTTTGACTCAGCGTTTGTTCGTGTAACCTAACATTCACTACCTTAGAACAACATACCATGCCTCCCCTTATATATATATTCTCCTTTTTACGCACAATAACTATAGAAGACTAACATTTCTCTTTGTCCTCTAGTTTCCCTCATCTTGATCCGTGTCATTCTTCCATATGACAACCCCATGACCTAAGAAGGTCGCATCATACCGTTACAATCCTTCCCCACAAGGTACGTTTCCCTCACTTGCTGGAATCGATAAAATGCTACTTGATTAAGGTAATTGCACTTCCCTTGATATACTTCTTTATTGCCGACATTCAACCACCACGAATATTCTAAGTTCTCGTTACCCCTCTTCATGATCCCATCTCTTTGGTAACTCTCCCAACCTACATCCACCAGTATACAACCCACACCTGTACATTTTTGGTGGTCACCGATTAACTCATGGATGACCCTCTCCAAGATCAACGACTTACCCTCCTACCTCACTTCTATGTTACCATACTCTTGAAGGATACCTTCTCGGGGTATTCCGCCTTAACTTCACTAGCTCATTTAACTCTACTTTCAACTCCGTTAGCTCCTATTACGCTCCCCTCTTCCTTGCACTTCTGTAAGATAACTACACCTTCTCGGCTCTTTTGTGTCAAATGACCCAACTTCATAGGCTTAACCGTCCTTCATAATGTGTTGTAAGTGTAATCTCCCCACATCTCTATCGTTTATAACCATTCTCTTCTCTTGGTTGGTAACTTAAGTCTTTCGATCCTCGCCCCTTGTTTCATCTTTTATCTTTTGAAGATCATCACCCACACACACACTTTCTCCTTCTTAACATTGCCCAGTCTCATCACCACGACGGAAAACGATTGACTCCACAAGGTAATTCTACTATGTGAACTTTTGCCATGTAATCCTCCTCATAACTCTCGTATTTTTGAAGAAGTCTCCCGCTTAAGCGCTCACAAAAACCGTCACTTCACTTTCTAGTTCTTCGGTAAGCTTAACTTACGCATCTCATGAATCTTCGTATTAGTTCGACCACACTTCACACTCTGACTCCCATGCTTAGGATCATCTAGGAAAAACTTCACGTCTCAAGGAAATACCACTTCTACCCTTGCTATATGCACACCTTTCCTTCCCGCTCCGCGTCTTTAGTTATCCATGCGTCGTCTTTGAAGAATCATAATTTCGTTGTCTCGACTTCACTTCATTGTTACTCGTCATTGCTTTCTCGGAACCACTCCCACAACTTCAGATTGCTTCCCTATTTGTATATCTTCCATCTCAGTTTTGCTTATGTTGACTCGAGGTTCTCTTCTCTTTGTTTGTCTTTGTGATTAACATCATCTCTAGTCTTCATAAGGCTGCTTAGATGCTCTCTAAGGAGTCTGAGGAATCATCAGGGTGCTCACTAAAACGTGATGTTCAACTCGATACTTGAGCATTTTCGTCTTCGTGGTGACACTATCTGTTAGCATGAAATATTGTGATATTTTAGGCACGTTTTCTAATCGTATTTGATTCATATTGATAGTCTTTGATTGAGCTTTGTGCATATGTGAGCTAGTATTACCTATATTGTCAATATGGATGTCTACACGAGTTCTATGTTGATTATAGGTGATTTGGAGCTATTTCCGAACGGAATCAAGCAAAGGAGAGTTGAGTTGATGTGTCCATAGTCGAGGACACTTTTTGAAGCATTTTTGGAGTCTTAGATTGAAGAATGCACGAGTTAGGGAAGAATCACGTTCTTGATTACGCCCTAAAACACGGCCGTACCACAAACCACGTTCTTGCCCTAAATTACGGCCGTGGATTCAGAGTCAAAATTTGATGTTCATTCCAGGGGATTCTACGGCCGTGGAACTAACCGTAGTAGTTTCCACGCCCTAAATTACGGTCGTGGAATCTTCCACGACCGTGATCTTGGCGAATCTTTTCGCCATGTTTCGAAGCCATGATCTTTTGAAGATTGGGCCGGGCCGACACTTTGCCCTACATTATAAAAAGACAGATGAAGCAAGATTCCGTCACCTCGCTTACGACCCTTCAACCCTAGTTTAGCGGCAAAAACGCACGCCTACAATTCACAATTTTAGCAACGCACAAGGCCTCATCTTGGAGGTAATTTTGGAGATCTCATTGAAGATCAAGGTTCGTAATTGGAGAGTTGCTGTTTGTGATCTTCGCGTTTGTGGAAGATCGAAGTTCTTGGAGGATTTTGCAAGAAGATTCCTCTTCTTGCTTAGGTTTGATTTAGGATCGGATTGACATCCCGTTTCTTTTCTTTCCTAAGATCGTGATTGCTTATTCCGTTTTGAATCTTTTGATAAACACTTGTTCTTGACTGTGATTCTGAGATTCATTTGAAGATTATTGATAGTTCTTGAAAGTTTCCATCTTTTGTCTTTTAATTCTTGAATTAATATCAATATGACTGTTATTGGCTAAAAACCCTTAACAATTCTAAGGTGAAGGGTTGATAGTTGTGGCTTAGATGATGATAGATCGATCGCAAACAGATTAGACCCTTAGAGTTAGAGAATTATCGCCGACAACCCTAAATTACGGGCTGTTCTTGAGTTCCACGACCGTGGAATCTCAAGATCCAACCGTAATTTCCTTAAGTTTACGAGCTTGCTTTTACCTTAATCCAAAGTTAAAGATTTGCTTTAGCTTAGTTTAGACTTGTCTTTTCTAGGTGGTAGTGAAGCCTCAACAACCTCTACCTCGATTGTGAGCCTCAACAACCTCAATCGGATAAGTTAGTCTTGATCTTTAGATTATAGGTTTGGGTATTTGATGCTAATCCTTGTCTTTAGAACCTTTCTATATTGAGCCTCAACAACCTGTATAGGGAGTGTCTTTTAGGTGAGTTACATAAGGTTTTTGGAACCTCAACCGTACGATTACCTTACATTAGTATACCTTTGCATATCTCAACTCTGTCTTTATATCATTTAGTATATCTTGAATCGATTGCCACAGCTGGATACCTGGATCTTTAGGATTGTTGTTTTCCCAATAATTTGCAAAGCTCCACATATTTACTTGCTTGATAACCTGCAACTGAGTTCGTTCCACCCAAATCCCTGTGTTCGATACTCTGGAATTCTTGCTTAACTACGTCGATCCGTACACTGCGGGTTCGCTTGCTTGATTCTAGTTTTATAAATTTAAAGCTTATTTGCACACACCTCTAGGGGCGAACAAGTTTTTGGCGCCGTTGCCGGGGATTTGGTTTAGGCCGAATTCGGTTATCGGTTGTCAAGCTTGGGAGCTTTGCTCTTGTTATTTAATATCTCTTTTGAGTGTTCTTGCGGGTTTGTGTTCTTAGGTACATACGAAGTTCTTGTTCCGGCAACGAAACAGAGTTTCGCCAAAGAACAAGTTTTTGGCGCCGTTGCCGGGGATTTGGCTTCGTCCGAATCCGGTAGCCGGTTGTCAAGCTTGGGAGCTTGCTCTCGTTATTTGATTTTTCTTTGAGTGCATGCGCAGGTCTAGGAACACCGAAGATCTCTTACCTCTTGATCAAGAGCTAGAGAAAACCTTGAGACAAAGACGCAAGGAAAAGAGGATGGCTCAAGAGAACGAACGCGATCTTCAAACTGAGTTGGCGGAGAAGGAAGCTCAACTCCGATGGAATGAGACTCTCCTCCAGGATGAGATGGATCGTCATCAATCTCAAGTTAACGGTCTACAAGACATGATCGTCCAAATGAAGATAAAGATGAGCGATCTTGAAGATAAGGTGGGCAAGAAGTCCTCGAGAAGGAGAACAAGGTCTAGAAGAAGAAACCACTCATCCACCGATGATAGTGATTCTTCCATGCCTCTGTTAGAAGAGATTGATCCCACGATCAACATAAATCCTTTCAATCCACAAGGAGCTGCTAACCGCCGCATTCCACCTAGGAATGCGAGGGTCGAACGTGTGGATAATGAGCCGAGAACTCTTGGCCAGCGGATGGATCCAACACAATAACCACGCCGCTTAGGTGTGAACTTTGATGCTGAAGATGTACAAGGGTTTAGCTTCAACCCTCAAGTTATCACTCTTGTTCGCCAAAGCCAGTTTGGCGGTACAAGCGCTGAATCTCCACACCAACACTTGCAAAACTTTGAGTGTATGATGGAGACGATGAGACCAAAGAGCGCTACTACCAACAGCTATAAGCTCAAACCTTTCTTTTTCTCTTTGAAAGGGAAAGCGCTATCTTGGTACCAAGCTCTTCCTAGTGGGAAACTAGAAACGTGGGAAGACCTCTCCGCAGAGTTTCTCACCAAGTTCTTTTCGCCCTCCAAAACGGCAGAACTTAGAGGTAAGATTAATGCTTTTTCTATGAGACCTAACGAAAGTTTGTTTCAATCTTGGGAAAGGTTTCAGGATTTGCTCTTGGATTGCCCTCATCATGGCATATCCAAGCTTGCCTTGCTGGAAATTTACTACAAAGGGCTGGATGCGGGAACGCAATTCAACCTCCAATCCCTCTCATGCGGAACGTTCATGGACATGAGAGAAGATGACGCTTGGGACTTCATTAAGAAGTAAGCAAGAGTCATAGAGAAGTATTCCCACCGGAAAGTGGAGGGAAATCCTGTGGAGCAAGGAGCAAAGCTCACACATGAAGCTCAAAATCAGATTTTCTCCCTCAACAATGAGATTAAAGAGTTGAAGGAGACTATCAAAACCAACTTCCCAAAGCAACAAGAGAAGGATGTTGGCTATTTGGGCAACAACAACGGCGGTGATAACACCAACCGCAACAACAATAACCGGAACAATAACCGGAACAACAATTGGAATGGAAACAACAACAACCGGAATAACAACAATTGGAACAACAATCGGGGTTCGAACAACAACAATTGGCGCTCCAATCAACAAAATTCCGGTAACTCCTATCCTTCCAATTCCAATTCACTAACTCCACCCTCTTCTTCCTCTACTCCTTTGAAAAGCCAGGGGCAATCATCAAATGGAGGAAACAATACGGGAAAGGAGAAGCCGGATTCCATGTTGGAAACAATCTTGGGAAAGCTTCAAGGGTTAGAGAACCGCATCATCAAGGTTGATGATCAAATTTCTAAGGTTGACAAAGCTCAAAAGGTTTTGGAAAATCAAATGTTCAACCATGCGGAGGAAGTTCCTAGAAATCAAGGGAAACTTCCAGGAAAGACGGAGGACAACCCTAAGGGAAGGGTAATGGCGATTACAACTAGGAGCGGAGTGACTACCACCGATCCGCAACCTACGTTCGTTGAAGTCCCCGTAGAGAAAGGCAAAGAAAAGGGGAAGGAGAAGGAGGACGTCTATGTTCCCCCTCCAGCTTTCAAACCTCCCCTACCGTTCCCTCAATCTAGAGCGCGAGCGCGCCTAGACAAGCAATTCGGTAAGTTCATAGAACTCATGAGCAAACTGCATATTAATATACCTTTCATTGATGCTATTGTAGGTATGCCGGCTTATGGCAAGTTCTTGAAGGAGCTCCTCTCTAACAAGAGGAAGCTAGAAGATTTTGGAGAGGTCAAGATGAGTTCGGATTCTTCGGATCTCATCAAGACTATGAAGGAGAAAATGCCCCCAAAGCTGAAAGATCCGGGGTCATTTTGCATTCCCATTGGAGTGGGAGAGGTCACATATGACGCTTTATGTGACTTGGGAGCAAGTGTGAGCATCATACCACTTGCATTGTGCAGGAAGATCGATTTAGGCGACCCTAAACCAGTGAAGATGACGTTATACATGGCGGATCGATCCATTACTCGTCCCGTCGGCATTGTAGAAGACGTCCCAGTCAAGCTAGGCAAGTTCTTTGTCCCCATTGATTTTGTCGTACTTGACATTCCTGCAGATAGTCCGGTCCCGATCATACTCGGAAGGCCGTTTCTTGCAACTTCCAGCTGCATGGTCGATTGCAAGAATGGGAGACTCGCTTTTGATATTGGGGAAGAGAAAGTAGAGTTCGTTCTCTCCACTCTAGTGAAGGAGCCAATCTTTGATGAGGATATTGTTAGCATGAAATATTGTGATATTTTAGGCACGTTTATAATCGTATTTGATTCATATTGATAGTCTTCGATGGAGCTTTATGCATATATGAGCTAGTATTACCTATATTGTCGATATGGATGTCTACACGAGTTCTATGTTGATTATAGGTGATTTGGAGCTATTTCCGAACGAAATCGAGCAAGGGAGAGTTGAGTTGAAGTACTTCCAGATTTAGAACACCTTTTGGAAGCAATTTGGAGTATTAGATTGAGGAATGCACGAATGAAGGCAAAAATCACGGTTTGACCCTAGATTACGGCCGTGGATTATGATGCAGAATTCGATGTTCATTCCAGGGGATATTACGGCCGTGGAACACAACCGTATTCCTCTTCACGCCCTAAATTACGGTCGTGGAATCTTCCACGACCGTGATCTTGGCGAATCCTTTCGCCACGTTTCGAAGCCACGATCTTTTGAAGATCGGGCCGGGCCGACGTTTTACCCTGCATTATAAAAAGGACGGATGAGGCAAGATTCCGTCACCTCGCCTTACCTTGCTACCTAGCTTACGACAATTCAAACCCTAAGTTTAGCGGCAAGAACGCAAGCTTAGCAAGACACAAACCTTCATTCTTGGAGGTGATTTTTGGGAGATCTCATTGAAGATCAAAGTTCGTGATTGGAGAATTACTGTGAGCGATCTTCGCGTTGAGGAAGATCGAAGTTCTTGGAGGATTTTGCAAGAAATCTCCTCTTCTTGCTTAGGTTCGATTTAGGATCGGATTGACATCCCGTTTCCTTTCTTTCCTAAGATTGTGATTGATTGTTCTGATTTGAATCTCTTGATAAACGCTTGTTCTTGATTGTGATTCGGAGATTCGTTTGAAGATTATTGAAAGTTCTTGAAAGTTTCCATCTTTTATCCTATAAATCTTGAATTGATATCAAATGGCTGTTATTGGCTAAAAACCCTTAACAATTCTAAGGTGAAGGGTTGATAGTTGTGGCATAGATGATGATAGATCGATCGCAGACAGATTAGACCCTGAGAGTTAGAGAATTGTCGCCGACAACCCTAAATTACGGGCTGTTCTTGAGTTCCACGGCCGTGGAACCTCAAGATCCAACCGTAATTTCCATGAGTTTACGAGCTTGCTTTTACCTTAATCCAAAGTTAAAGATTTGCTTTAGCTTAGTTTAGACTTGTCTTTTCTAGGTGGTAGTGAAGCCTCAACAACCTCTACCTCGATTGTGAGCCTCAATAACCTCAATCGGATAAGTTAGTCTTGACCTTTAGATTATAGGTTTGGGTATTTGATACTAATCCTTGCTTTTAGAATCTCCCTATATTGAGCCTCAACAACCTGTATAAGGAGTATCTTTTAGGTGAGTTACATAAGGTTTTTGGAATCTCAACCGTACGATTACCTTACATTAGTATACCTTTGCATATCTCTACTCTGTCTTTATATCATTAGTATATCTTGAATCTGTTGCCACAACTGAATACCCGGATCTTTAGGATTGTTGTTTTCCCAATATTTGCAAAACTCTCATATTTATTGCTTGATAACCTGAAATCGAATTTGTTCCCACCCAAATCCCTGTGTTCGATACTCTGGAATTCTTGCTTAGCTACCTCGATCCGTACACTGCGGGTTCGCTGCTTGATTCTAGTTTTATAAATTTAAAGCTTATTTGCACACACCTCTAGGGGCGAACAAGTTTTTGGCGCCGTTGCCGGGGATTTGGTTTCGGCCGAATTCGGTAGCCGGTTGTCAAGCTTGGGAGCTTGCTCTCGTTATTTGATTTTTCTTTGAGTGCATGCGCAGGTCTAGGAACACCGAAGATCTCTTACCTCTTGATCAAGAGCTAGAGAAAACCTTGAGACAAAGACGCAAGGAAAAGAGGATGGCTCAAGAGAACGAACGCGATCTTCAAACTGAGTTGGCGGAGAAGGAAGCTCAACTCCGATGGAATGAGACTCTCCTCCAGGATGAGATGGATCGTCATCAATCTCAAGTTAACGGTCTACAAGACATGATCGTCCAAATGAAGATAAAGATGAGCGATCTTGAAGATAAGGTGGGCAAGAAGTCCTCGAGAAGGAGAACAAGGTCTAGAAGAAGAAACCACTCATCCACCGATGATAGTGATTCTTCCATGCCTCCGTTAGAAGAGATTGATCCCACGATCAACATAAATCCTTTCAATCCACAAGGAGCTGCTAACCGCCGCATTCCACCTAGGAATGCGAGGGTCGAACGTGTGGATAATGAGCCGAGAACTCTTGGCCAGCGGATGGATCCAACACAATAACCACGCCGCTTAGGTGTGAACTTTGATGCTGAAGATGTACAAGGGTTTAGCTTCAACCCTCAAGTTATCACTCTTGTTCGCCAAAGCCAGTTTGGCGGTACAAGCGCTGAATCTCCACACCAACACTTGCAAAACTTTGAGTGTATGATGGAGACGATGAGACCAAAGAGCGCTACTACCAACAGCTATAAGCTCAAACCTTTCTTTTTCTCTTTGAAAGGGAAAGCGCTATCTTGGTACCAAGCTCTTCCTAGTGGGAAACTAGAAACGTGGGAAGACCTCTCCGCAGAGTTTCTCACCAAGTTCTTTCCGCCCTCCAAAACGGCGGAACTTAGAGGTAAGATTAATGCTTTTTCTATGAGACCTAACGAAAGTTTGTTTCAATCTTGGGAAAGGTTTCAGGATTTGCTCTTGGATTGCCCTCATCATGGCATATCCAAGCTTGCCTTGCTGGAAATTTACTACAAGGGGCTGGATGCGGGAACGCAATTCAACCTCCAATCCCTCTCATGCGGAACGTTCATGGACATGAGAGAAGATGACGCTTGGGACTTCATTGAGAAGTAAGCAAGAGTCATAGAGAAGTATTCCCACCGGAAAGTGGAGGGAAATCCTGTGGAGCAAGGAGCAAAGCTCACACATGAAGCTCAAAATCAGATTTTCTCCCTCAACAATGAGATTAAAGAGTTGAAGGAGACTATCAAAACCAACTTCCCAAAGCAACAAGAGAAGGATGTTGGCTATTTGGGCAACAACAACGGCGGTGATAACACCAACCGCAACAACAATAACCGGAACAATAACCGGAACAACAATTGGAATGGAAACAACAACAACCGGAATAACAACAATTGGAACAACAATCGGGGTTCGAACAACAACAATTGGCGCTCCAATCAACAAAATTCCGGTAACTCCTATCCTTCCAATTCCAATTCACTAACTCCACCCTCTTCTTCCTCTACTCCTTTGAAAAGCCAGGGGCAATCATCAAATGGAGGAAACAATACGGGAAAAGAGAAGCCGGATCCCATGTTGGAAACAATCTTGGGAAAGCTTCAAGGGTTAGAGAACCGCATCATCAAGGTTGATGATCAAATTTCTAAGGTTGACAAAGCTCAAAAGGTTTTGGAAAATCAAATGTTCAACCATGCGGAGGAAGTTCCTAGAAATCAAGGGAAACTTCCAGGAAAGACAGAGGACAACCCTAAGGGAAGGGTAATGGCGATTACAACTAGGAGCGGAGTGACTACCACCGATCCGCAGCCTACGTTCGTTGAAGTCCCCGTAGAGAAAGGCAAAGAAAAGGGGAAGGAGAAGGAGGACGTCTATGTTCCCCCTCCAGCTTTCAAACCTCCCCTACCGTTCCCTCAATCTAGAGCGCGAGCGCGCCTAGACAAGCAATTCGGTAAGTTCATAGAACTCATGAGCAAACTGCATATTAATATACCTTTCATTGATGCTATTGTAGGTATGCCGGCTTATGGCAAGTTCTTGAAGGAGCTCCTCTCTAACAAGAGGAAGCTAGAAGATTTTGGAGAGGTCAAGATGAGTTCGGATTCTTCGGATCTCATCAAGACTATGAAGGAGAAAATGCCCCCAAAGCTGAAAGATCCGGGGTCATTTTGCATTCCCATTGGAGTGGGAGAGGTCACATATGACGCTTTATGTGACTTGGGAGCAAGTGTGAGCATCATACCACTTGCATTGTGCAGGAAGATCGATTTAGGCGACCCTAAACCAGTGAAGATGACGTTATACATGGCGGATCGATCCATTACTCGTCCCGTCGGCATTGTAGAAGACGTCCCAGTCAAGCTAGGCAAGTTCTTTGTCCCCATTGATTTTGTCGTACTTGACATTCCTGCAGATAGTCCGGTCCCGATCATACTCGGAAGGCCGTTTCTTGCAACTTCCAGCTGCATGGTCGATTGCAAGAATGGGAGACTCGCTTTTGATATTGGGGAAGAGAAAGTAGAGTTCGTTCTCTCCACTCTAGTGAAGGAGCCAATCTTTGATGAGGATATTTACAATGTCCAAGACGAAGAAGGTTTATCTAGGGAGGAGGTAAGTGCGATTCTCTTTAACGATCCCTTACAAAAGGTTATTACTATGAGTCTAACCGATGTAGGAGAAGAAGAAGAGTGCAAAGAGGAAATTGAAGCCTTAGAAGCTCAAGAAGAGATGCATGAAGTGGAGTTTGAGAAACTCCACGATGAGGCTGAGAATACTCGAATCCACGGTCATACTCTGTATTCCACGACCGTGGATTCCACGACCAAAATCAACCTCCATTCCAGAGGATATTACGGCCGTGGAACACCAGAGGAAACCGTAATTTTGACCGTGGAAAAGGGCGATCGGCATACTTCTTCAACTTCTTCTAATTCTTCTCCAGACCATTCAACATCCTTAGAAACTTCTAAGGAAACATCGGAAGCTCCTCAAGGATCATTGGAAGCTGCGAAAGCAATGGAACTTAAACCACTTCCTAGTCATCTAAGGTACGCTTTTCTTGGATCTAATTCCACCTTCCCGGTTATCGTTAGTTCCGAATTAAGCATAGATGAACATGAACAGCTCATGATTGTCCTTAGGAAACATAGAAAAGCCATAGGCTATACTATTGAGGACTTAGTAGGAATTAAACCCTCCCTATGCATGCACAAGATACTAATGGAGGAGGACTTTAGAACTTCAAGACAACCTCAAAGGCGGTTGAATCCGACCATGAAGGAGGTTGTCAAGAAGGAAATTCTTAAACTTCTTGATGCAGGTATCATCTATCCTATCTCCGATAGTAAGTGGGTGAGCCCAGTTCAAGTAGTTCCAAAGAAGGGAGGAATGACAGTCATCACCAATAAGAACAACGAACTCATTCCTACCCGAACCGTAACTGGATGGCGAATGTGCATAGACTACCGCAAGCTCAACAATGCAACGCGGAAGGATCACTTTCCATTGCCATTCATCGATCAAATGCTTGAAAGGTTAGCACAACATTCATACTTTTGCTACCTTGACGGTTATAGTGGCTTCTTTCAGATCCCGATACACCCGGATGATCAAGAGAAGACCACATTCACGTGCCCTTGGGGTACGTTCGCTTATAGGAGAATGCCGTTCGGGCTTTGCAACGCCCCAACCACCTTTCAACGGTGCATGATGGCCATCTTCTCCGAATACGTAGAGGAAATCATGGAAGTCTTCATGGACGACTTCTCCGTTTACGGTTCCTCTTTTAACGATTGTCTTTCTAACCTTTCTCTTGTTTTGCAAAGATGTGAAGACACTAACCTAGTTCTTAATTGGGAGAAGTGTCAATTCATGGTTAAGGAAGGAATCGTGTTAGGTCACTTAGTCTCTAGTAGAGGGATAGAGGTAGACAAACCTAAATTAGAGACCATAGAGAAACTTCCTCCCCCAATTTCGGTGAAGGGAATAAGAAGTTTCCTAGGACATGCTGGATTTTATAGACGTTTCATTCAGGACTTTTCTAAGATATCAAAACCTCTCACTAATCTATTGATGAAGGATGCAGTTTTTGAGTTTTCACAGGAATGTCTAGATGCATTCAACACCATTCGGCAAGCTCTGATTTCAGCACCCATTATCCAACCCCCGGATTGGACTCTTCCCTTCGAGATTATGTGCGATGCTAGTGACGTAGCCATTGGAGCTGTTCTTGGGCAGCGAAAGGAAGGACGAACCCACGCCATATACTACGCTAGCAAGACGCTAGACGAAGCTCAGCTCAACTACGCCACTACAGAAAAGGAATTTTTAGCCATTGTCTACGCTATTGACAAGTTTCGCTCTTATCTTGTAGGTGCAAAGGTGATTGTTTACACGGATCATGCTGCGATCCGGTACCTCCTTGCGAAGAAAGATGCGAAACCAAGGCTGATTAGATGGATTCTTCTCCTACAAGAATTCGATCTAGAGATCCGCGACAAGAAAGGCTCGGAAAATTCTGTTGCGGATCATTTGAGTCGTCTAACACATCTAGAGGACGACCAATTGCCCATTGATGACTCCTTTCCGGACGAACACCTACATATCATAGAGGAGTGCATCAAGGTAGTCTCCAAAGGTAACGAACCATGGTTTGCTGATTTCGTTAACTATTTAGTTTGCCAGGAGATACCACCCGGACTGTCATACGCACAAAGGAAGAAGTTCTTCAAGGACGTCCGGGAATATTATTGGAACGAGCCTCTCCTCTTTAAGAGAGGTCCGGATGGCATCATTCGGCGATGTGTGCCGGAAGATGAGATGCAAAGTGTCATCCGCCATTGTCATTCACTACCTTGTGGAGGACACGCTAGTTCGAACAAAACTAGCGCAAAGGTATTGCAATCTGGATTCTATTGGCCCACCTTATTTAAAGATGTGCAATCCTTTGTTTCTTGTTGCGATGCTTGCCAAAGAACAGGCAATATTTCTAGAAGGAACGAGATGCCCCTCAACAACATCCAAGAGGTGGAGATTTTCGACGTATGGGGAGTCGATTTCATGGGACCATTCCCATCTTCTTGCGGAAACCAATACATATTATTGGCGGTGGACTACGTTTCTAGATGGGTAGAAGCAATTGCCTCTCCCACAAATGATGCCATGGTTGCGGTCAAGTTCTTCAACAAGACCATTTTCCCACGATTCGGGACGCCAAGGACGATCATTAGTGATGGAGGTTCTCACTTCATAGCCCGTCGCTTTGAAGCTCTTCTAGCCAAGTATGGGGTTACTCACAAGATCGCTACCCCTTACCATCCACAAACGAGTGGACAAGTTGAGATCTCAAATAGGGAGATCAAGGGAATTCTAGAGAAGACGGTTTCAAGGACTAGGAAGGATTGGTCCTTGAAACTAGATGATGCATTATGGGCATACCGGACCGCATACAAGACTCCCATAGGAACCACACCATACAACCTTGTGTATGGGAAGTCTTGTCATTTGCCGGTAGAGCTAGAGCACAAAGCGTTTTGGGCTATCAAATGGCTGAATTTCGGCATGAAGGAAGCGGGAGAGAAGCGTCTCCTAGACATCAACGAGCTGGATGAACTCCGTTTGAACGCCTATGAAAACGCTAAGATCTACAAGGAAAGAGCAAAGCGTTGGCATGATAAGCATATCATTCCAAAGGACTTCCAAGAAGGAGATCAAGTTCTCCTCTTCAATTCGAGACTTCGCCTCTTTCTAGGTAAGTTAAAATCTCGTTGGACTGGACCTTTTCTAATTAAACGTATTTTCCCCCATGGTGCAGTTGAAGTATGGGGTGAAGCTAGCGGAAGTTTTAAGGTGAACGGCCAACGACTCAAGAAGTACTCACCGGAACTCCAAGCTGAGGAATTTGCACCTACCGCACTCGAATAAGTGCAAGATTGGTCTAGCTACGGACCTTAAACAAAGCGCTTCTTGGGAGGCAACCCAAGGTATTGCATTTTCGTTTTTGTTTTCGATTCATAGTTTAGCTTAGAATAGAAGTTTTTGCTTTGTTATGCCTCGATTTCTTCCGGTATATTCGTGTTTTTGGTTGTAGGATCGATGGAAAGGGAGAAAGGGAGGATAATATCAAAGATAAGTGACGAAATTTGGACTTTGAAGCTTTACAGAAGGTTCCACGGTCTAAATTACGGTCGTCATAGCTACAGTGGCCGTAATTCTCAAAGGCCTGTGAAAAATCACCAAAACCACGGGTCCGTACACTTCCACGGCCGTGGAATGCCCCGATAGACAGTGATTTTTGAAAATTTGCCTGCGAGTATAAAAGCCACACTTCATCACAAAAACACCACAATTCCTCCCCAATTCCACGCCCTAAATACCGAAAACCCGCAGCCTCTCCCAAATCTTCGTTCTTTAATCGTTTTCAACGATTCTTCGCTCTAATCTGCAGCAAATCCAACCAAGAACAGGATCCAAGCAACGAATCGAGTGGAAAACGATCAACAAACCCGCATTTTGGATTTTTCAATCCGAAAAAGAGGTTATTTCTTTCTCTTCGATTCTCGCGAATTTGGTACGTTTTTGCTATAGATTTTTAGGAAGAACTGACAAGGATTGGAAGGAATTAGATTAGGACTGCTTGTTGTGGTGAAATTTGGTGAATTTGCTGAGATTCACAAGATTCTGTGTCGAATTACGGTCTCTGGAGGTTCCACGGCCGTGGTTTCTGAAGAACAGCCCGTAATTTTGAACAAAAATGGATTTTGTAAGGAGGATGTCGGGAAGGATTAAGGAAAAGAAAGGGGAGCAAAACAAGAAAAGAAAGGGCAACCCCTCAACCTCTAGGGCACCACCACCCTCATCTCCCTCACCACCATCATCACCTTCACCTCCAACTTCACCCCCTCCTCCTAGCATCCCGACCATACACGAAAACCACATAGCTGCATTTGAGAAAATAGAGAAGAGGACAGTGATAGGTCCTAGATATTTGTTGTTGGAGGATCTACATCCTCTTAACATAGTAGATGACCTTACATGGCTCTTGGATAGAGCCGGATTGCTTGTCTTCACGAACATTCGTGAAGACGCTTATGAGGAGATCACCCGAGAGGTTGTGATGTCTTTCGAGCACAGCCATGTTGATAGGACCGTCTCCTTCCGTCTCATGAACAGAGACTACCATTTGAGCATTGTTGAATTCGGGACCATCTTTGGGTTCCATGAGACCTACAACGGTCGACTCCCTAGAAGCGTTTCCGCCAAGGATTTTTGGGAGGAAGTGGCTATGATCTACGCCGACGAGGACCGTTGGCATCCAGCTGATACCAAGGCTAGATTGATGTACCATCTAGCCTTGAAGATAGCTCACCGCGTTCTTTCGGAGTGTCTCTTTCCTAGGACGGAGACGCCCCAAAAGATCAAGACGGATGAGCTATTCCTTCTTTACGCTATGCTTCATGGATGCCGCGCAGATTGCGCCACTCTTTTGGCGGCGACGATGAGTAAACTCAAGAATAAAGCGAAGGGGAACATTGGATATGGTGGGATAGTGACCCACATAGCTAGGAGCTTTGGTGTAGATTTTTCAGCCTGCACCCGCATATCCGCTGTACCTCTAGGACTACATGCATTCATGGTTAGGGGACTCATCTTCCCCACACATAGAGGTCCGCCTTATGCGGGCATGCCCTGGGAGAGTAGGACAGGCAGGGGTATTGAGTGGCTGCCAGAGTATTCCATTGTGGCGGGACGCCACAATTGGAAGGAGACGTTCGCTGCGATGCATGCGAACAGGCTTGTAGCTCCCCCCTACGTTCCACCACCGGCTGAGGATGAGGAGGACATGGGAGAGCAGTACGAGAGTGGTGGAGGAGCAGAGCAGGAGTTCGGCACGTTTCCGGATCAGCCGGAGGCGGCCCCGGATCTACCTAGGCGCTCTCCACGCCCAGCTAGAGCTTCAGGCTCGTCATCTCGCCGCGCCAGTGTGAGCGAGAGGCCCACGTGGATGACTACACCTCCCACTTGGTACAGCACACCTCCTCCTTGGTCCACGACGCAGCCAGCAGCACCACCGCCACCACCAGCACCAGCCGATGCCCCCACATGGTATGATCACGCCCCGGGATGGTATGAGAGGATGCCGGATTGGGCTACCGGACTTTCAGAGAGAGTCGGAGCATTAGAGATCCGGGCGGATGTTAGAGACGGACGCTTAGACGACCTTGACCACATGATGAGGGACGTCTACCGCCAGCAGTTTGGGCGGTTCTATGATCCGAGTTTCTCTCCATTCCCACCTCCACCGGCGCCGCAGTGATTGATGACCGGACCGCTCGTTTTTAGACATTCCCGCCACCATTTGTGAGTTTCTTTTTCTTTTCTTTCTTTTGTTCTTTCTTGTGAACATTAGGGACAATGTTCGTCCTAAGTATGGGGTGGGATGTACTAAATGTTTGTAATAACTCTACTCTATATGTTGCTTTCATTCCGAGACTATCATTGCATGTTCATCATATGTTACACGTTTCATTCTTGCATTGCATGAAAAAGAACTTTAAAAACCCATAAAAATTGAAAAATTTTGAAAATTTGATGCTTCTAACGAATCGATATGATTTCCATGATAATCACTACTTGCGAATTGAGTTGATAACAATTGCATGCTTGAAAGGATGGTAATTCGAAAAGAAATTGAATGAATGAATTTTACCTCTTTTGCAAGTTGTATAATGTGAAAATGTTACCTAAATCATGTAAGAAATTGAAGTTGAAATCACATTATAAGTTCCTATACTTCTTGTTGAAATGATTAAGGCAATTCGATACTTTCTTTCTTCTTTCTTTGATCATCTAACTCCTCATTGAAATATTAGCCTCCCTTACCCATCCGGGAACTTGGAAAGTGAATGAGAAAAAGGCATGTTTGATGTGGGAGGGCCATGAGAGCATATATTTGCAATCAATTGAATAGAAAGAAATTATAGGTTTGGGGAAGTAAATCATGACGATGAGTAACTCGGCACCATTCACATAGCCGGGTGTTTGTGTCTTGCCAAAGTCGGATTGAGCGATATTCCTAGCGGATTATGGTATGTGCGCTAAGGGTTTGAGGCATCTCTTGCAATTTTGAGAAACGCCAATCTCCTAGGCTTCGGTTTTTGTGCACCTCTATCCATAACTCCAAAAGTAAAGTCGAAAAATGAAAAGGAGAGAGCGAAGCTCTAAGTGAAGTGTTGCGGAAACCGCAAAAGAGGAAGAAGGTAGTTGTCCACTTTCCCGGATTTATGCACCACTCTCCCTCAAAGTTTCCCTTCCCTTCCATACTCTAAACCTTTTCTTTGAAAGTCCTTAAGATCAAAAGAATGTTATATGGCTTGGTGATCTAAATTGAAGTTCTTATGATTGATTTTGATAATATTTGAAGGTTATAATGCTTGTTTGGAAGTTAAATTGATTCATGAGTTTTCTTTACCTTTTACTCTCTAATTAAGTGTGTGAAAGTTTGAAAAACGATTGAAGCAAGATTTGAGAATGATCTATTCTTTAGAAGTCACTTTCATCCAAAAGAAGGTACACATATTTCATCCTAACTCTTGTTTAAAACTTCTTGAGAGACCTTGCTTAGGGACAAGCAAGTGCTAAGTATGGGGTTATTTGTTAGCATGAAATATTGTGATATTTTAGGCACGTTTTCTAATCGTATTTGATTCATATTGATAGTCTTTGATTGAGCTTTGTGCATATGTGAGCTAGTATTACCTATATTGTCAATATGGATGTCTACACGAGTTCTATGTTGATTATAGGTGATTTGGAGCTATTTCCAAACGGAATCAAGCAAAGGAGAGTTGAGTTGATGTGTCCATAGTCGAGGACACTTTTTGAAGCATTTTTGGAGTCTTAGATTGAAGAATGCACGAGTTAGGGAAGAATCACGTTCTTGATTACGCCCTAAAACACGGCCGTACCACAAACCACGTTCTTGCCCTAAATTACGGCCGTGGATTCAGAGTCAAAATTTGATGTTCATTCCAGGGGATTCTACGGCCGTGGAACTAACCGTAGTAGTTTCCACGCCCTAAATTACGGTCGTGGAATCTTCCACGACCGTGATCTTGGCGAATCTTTTCGCCATGTTTCGAAGCCATGATCTTTTGAAGATTGGGCCGGGCCGACACTTTGCTCTACATTATAAAAAGACAGATGAAGCAAGATTCCGTCACCTCGCTTACGACCCTTCAACCCTAGTTTAGCGGCAAAAACGCACGCCTACAATTCACAATTTTAGCAACGCACAAGGCCTCATCTTGGAGGTAATTTTGGAGATCTCATTGAAGATCAAGGTTCGTAATTGGAGAGTTGCTGTTTGTGATCTTCGCGTTTGTGGAAGATCGAAGTTCTTGGAGGATTTTGCAAGAAGATTCCTCTTCTTGCTTAGGTTTGATTTAGGATTGGATTGACATCCCGTTTCTTTTCTTTCCTAAGATCGTGATTGCTTATTCCGTTTTGAATCTTTTGATAAACACTTGTTCTTGACTGTGATTCTGAGATTCATTTGAAGATTATTGATAGTTCTTGAAAGTTTCCATCTTTTGTCTTTTAATTCTTGAATTAATATCAATATGACTGTTATTGGCTAAAAACCCTTAACAATTCTAAGGTGAAGGGTTGATAGTTGTGGCTTAGATGATGATAGATCGATCGCAAACAGATTAGACCCTGAGAGTTAGAGAATTATCGCCGACAACCCTAAATTACGGGCTGTTCTTGAGTTCCACGACCGTGGAATCTCAAGATCCAACCGTAATTTCCTTAAGTTTACGAGCTTGCTTTTACCTTAATCCAAAGTTAAAGATTTGCTTTAGCTTAGTTTAGACTTGTCTTTTCTAGGTGGTAGTGAAGCCTCAACAACCTCTACCTCGATTGTGAGCCTCAACAACCTCAATCGGATAAGTTAGTCTTGATCTTTAGATTATAGGTTTGGGTACTTGATGCTAATCCTTGTCTTTATAACCTTTCTATATTGAGCCTCAACAACCTGTATAGGGAGTGTCTTTTAGGTGAGTTACATAAGGTTTTTGGAACCTCAACCGTACGATTACCTTACATTAGTATACCTTTGCATATCTCAACTCTGTCTTTATATCATTTAGTATATCTTGAATCGATTGCCACAGCTGGATACCTGGATCTTTAGGATTGTTGTTTTCCCAATAATTTGCAAAGCTCCACATATTTACTTGCTTGATAACCTGCAACTGAGTTCGTTCCACCCAAATCCCTGTGTTCGATACTCTGGAATTCTTGCTTAACTACGTCGATCCGTACACTGCGGGTTCGCTTGCTTGATTCTAGTTTTATAAATTTAAAGCTTATTTGCACACACCTCTAGGGGCGAACACTATCCTAAGCCAAAAGGCATTGTTCAAGGTGCGATGATAGCTTTCTATCATCCTAACTATAAGGTCCAAAAACCATGTGCTACTATATATCCTAGTACATGTATATGACTATATAAGTCCTATGTCCACATTGCTATAACCAACATATCACATCCAAGCAAAACTATTACAACAAAACAAGGTCCCAACACTTATATGATATCATCATGCCACATGTGCAAATATCAATTTAAAAATCATGCCTTCATTTTCACATGACAAGTCCATCATGCATAACTATAATCCACATATAATAATATTCCAACAACATCCTAGGCCCACGATAAATATCTACATAACTACACATATCTATATATATATATACTAAAAATCCAATAAACTATGCTGCTGAGATCCACGGAAGGAGTGGTGGTCCGTACATTCTACCCCGACTCATGCATGTGATTTTGAAAACGAAAACTCAGAACCCGTGGGGTTCTGTTTATTCCTTATTCGGCCTTTAGAAGATTGCGAGTGCCATTGTTGTCAAACTAGGGCTCTGATACCACTTTTGTAACACCCCAAATCCGCGGGACTCGGGATGCTACGGGTTGGGACCTCACAATGGGTCCCGACCCTTAGCCTGACAACAATTTCACCGGATCTTTCAACATGGCACAAATAAAGGCAAACCAAAATTCCTTTTAATGCAAATGATAAGAAACCCGAAGGAAAACAACAAAAGACTTCAGCCGATAATCAACACCAAAGATCAAAACGCCATACACACGGCATACCAACATAATAAACGAAGAATAAAACACAACCCGACTCCAACCAAAACCCACTCCTAAAATGTACGGAACCCCGGCTGCCCACTCTTCTGGATCTCTCGGCCGCTTTCCTAACCTGCAAGGCAATCTACAACAATATCGGTATAAAACCGTTAGCTAGCATTCAAGGCATTAGAATCATGGTATTGGCACATACACACATAAGGCATCATA
This sequence comes from Fagopyrum esculentum, assembly GCA_033239045.1. Classification (NCBI taxonomy): domain Eukaryota; kingdom Viridiplantae; phylum Streptophyta; class Magnoliopsida; order Caryophyllales; family Polygonaceae; genus Fagopyrum; species Fagopyrum esculentum. Next base: position 143,598,472 of record BSUD01000003.1, read on the forward strand.
AACACACAACATGTTCCAAAACACACAATCCGGTTTATTATCTCTTTTTTTTTAGTTATTCCATTACTAATTTCCATTTAGTTGTGGCACGGAAATCACAAGGATCCCGCCCTTGTCCCCTTTCACCAAACAGGTTTGGGCCAGATGCGAATCAGCATCACCTGTTGGACTGGTCGCAAGGCACCTCCCGACCATCCCCATTTTGGGCCGGACATAGTGGTCACCGCCCGTTATCATACACTTGGGCCAAATATAAACATATAAAGTCGGTGGTCCTATTACCGGTTTAGATGTTATAACATAAGCAATAAACACACACATAAACAATAAACACACACCACCAAACACGCATTGAAACTAATACAGAGAATACGAGCTAAGTAAGTCCGAAGACTTACCTCGTCCCAAAGCTAAACCGATCAACAATATGTCTCAACTTCCCGCAGGAAGATACTCAACTCCTGGCCAAAACACGGCACACAATCAATATCTATCTCTCATGCTAGAAGTCCTTAGACTTCTAGCCCAAATGACCTCTATAAGGTCATACAACTCACACGATAAGATACCACGTTCCTAGTCTCAATGCTCTCACAACAACATATAATCCCAAATCTCAAGCCTAACGATTCTCACAAGATCAAACCATATACTCGAATTCTTATAACAACCTCACTAGATCGCAACACCACCTCAAGCTTGGAATCAACATCAATCCATCAAACAATATCAAATCCTCAAAACTCACCTAAGGCTCATAGCCACTACTTGGCATTAACTCTAAGTTATGCTAGATCCATCCTAGCATGATACTAAAACTTAACATAACTAGATCGAAGGGAAAGAATACTCACACGACGTCGAAAGACGGAAGTTGTTCAACAGATGTCGACTTGGACTCGTTAGGCCTTTATCGGGGCGCTTCCGAACCTAACATCAAACTAAGCAAATTTAGCTTATAAGCTAAATTTGAACGGAATAAGAAACATATATACTATAAGGGAAACCCCACTTTTAAAACCCAAGTTAAAACCGTAAATACATTTTCCGGGCTAATTATACCGTTCCAAAAATATGGGTCATAACCCGTAATTAAACTTTGAGTCATATTCCAAAAATATAAATATAGTCCAAAAGATGTAATTAAGCATGCAGGGCATAAAGTTCAATTTCAGAAACTTGGGTCTTTTTATAAATAAATTTTGCAGAGGGTATAAATGCAAACTTCCAAAACTGTGGGTCAAAACTGAAATTATAAAGATGTGGGTATATTATGCAATTATCACAAAATCAAGGGGCCCGAATTGGAATATTGAAAAGGGTTTCTTAACCCACTGTTGAAGGCGGCAGAGGCAAGGCAGGCGAGATGCGGCGGTCCCGGCGAACGAGTCCAGGAGAAGGCAAGGACGACTTCCGACGGTGGGGCACTCCGGCGAATCGATGCAGGCAGCGGGGTTCCTTGGTGGGCTCATTGGCTGTCGCAGAGAAGGGCAAAAAGGGTTCCCCTGGTGGTCTCGATCGAGGCTACGGTGGAGCGCTTGACTGCGTTTCAAGAAGGTCCAAAGGAGGGTCGAGTAGAGGGGGTACCGACGACAGGTTTTGACCGCGCTGCAGGGATCGAACCTTAGTTGCATCTCCTTGGTTGGTGAAGTTCGTTGTAAGCAGGTTGAGAGAGAGAGAAGAATTACAGATCCGGCGAGAGTCTTGTTGCTTGCTTGTTGTTGCAGGTGAAGGTAGGAAGGAGGAGGAGATGCGCTTGGCGTGGAGAGGTGGGGAGATTAGAGCCCAGAGAAGGATCTCACGGTGAGGGTTACAAAGGCTCGGAATAATGGGGCGGAGGGAACCAACCCGAGAGGCTACCAACGGGATTGAGGAGGCGGGGTGGCTCTTCAGTCCGGCGAGTTCACTAGAGGGATAGGCTGCGCAGAGGCTCCAATTTGCTGAGATAAGAGAAGAAAGGAGATAGGAGAGAGATGGGGGTAGGTTGCTCACAAGCTGCGAGGGAGTCGTGAAGGAGAGGTCGGGTAGGCAACCGAGGGGTCGGGTGCAGGCTGCCAAGGGTTGGGGTAGCCTGGGCGGCTGGCCAACGCAGAGGCAGCTAGCCGGCTAGGGCTGCAGACAAATCACACAGAAATAAAAAGGAAAGGGAAGTTGGGAAGGGAAAAGAGACCCAACGCAGTTCACAGGACTCGAAACCATGACCTTTGGGTTCGAGAAGGAAGGATAAAATAAATAAATAAATAAAAAGAAAGGAATAACTAGAATAAATCAAATAAATAATACCAATGGGGAAGATGACAATTAATTCAACTCGTTAAATTACCGGAACGGAAATTTGTCGGATTCGGAAAGTATTCCGAATTTTTCCGAACATAGAATACGGAATATTTATAAATATAAGTTATATAAACTCCCGAAAATTTAATTTACGACGTGAAAATACTCGTTAAAGACATTAAAAGCTATTAAGGTATCGGTAAAAGCTGGAAACAAATAAATGTCGCAAGCACGCCTAAAATTGGGGCGTTACATCAGATCCCCCTAAAAATAAGTTTCGTCCCGAAACTTGCCACACTCCAAACTTCTCGGTCCTCTAAGGCCGAGATATAAACTCACAACTAGGAAGGCTTCGACCTTCTAATCTATATGCACAAGTTGCTTCAACCATCGTTGCAATATATATAACCTGACATAAAACACATTCCCACACGGGCACATAACAACATATTACATCACACATATACACAACTCCACTACGGGAAGAACTAGGTCTAACTCATCGATTCTATCGATGTTACTAGCTCAGCGTAAACTCAACCCAAGACACTATCCTCCATCTTCCTATTAGCCCCATTGGTTCCTTGTCTGCCGCTAAACCATCAAGACCGGCAGTACATCTCGAGTCATGCATGTACTTCCTACTGATACACATGAAACACCGGGTGAACAATCTCTACTCTTGGTGGCTAAACCAACCGGTAAACCACTTTCCTAACTCGCGCTAAGACCTCAAAAAAAAAAGTCGATATATCGGGACTCAACGCAGTTCACAGGACTCGAAACCATGACCTTTGGGTTCGAGAAGGAAGGATAAAATAAATAAATAAATAAAAAGAAAGGAATAACTAGAATAAATCAAATAAATAATACCAATGGGGAAGATGACAATTAATTCAACTCGTTAAATTACCGGAACGGAAATTTGTCGGATTCGGAAAGTATTCCGAATTTTTCCGAACATAGAATACGGAATATTTATAAATATAAGTTATATAAACTCCCGAAAATTTAATTTACGACGTGAAAATACTCGTTAAAGACATTAAAAGCTATTAAGGTATCGGTAAAAGCTGGAAACAAATAAATGTCGCAAGCACGCCTAAAATTGGGGCGTTACAACCGACGTGCAGAGGGGAGTGTATGATCAGATTATGTGTGCTGTGTCCGCTGATAAGGGGGGGGGGTGTTTTTTCTTTATGGATACGGTGGAACAGGAAATACTTTATATGGAGATCCCTTTCGGCTGGTTTGAGGAGTAAAGGTGAGATCATTCTAACAGTTGCTTCGAGTGGTAATGCAGCTCTCTTGCTTCCAGGCGGTAGAACCGCTCATTCGAGGTTTGGCATCCCAATAAATGTTGACGAAAGTTCAACATGCAACATTCGTGCACGTATAAACCTTATTATTCAATTATTAAAACTTCTTTTTTAATATATTGTTCATATTACACTGAACAATATATTAATGTTTTAATCTTATATGTTTAGGTACGGAACTGGCTGAGTTAGTGTCAAAGACAAAGCTGATAATATGGGATGAAGCACCCATGGTTAACAAATGTTGTTTTGAAGCGCTCGATAGAAGTTTAAGGGACGTCATGCGATCTTATAATCCAGACTGCTCACTTCTCCCGTTTGGTGGTAAGGTTGTCGTTTTTGGTGGCGATTTTAGACAAATATTGCCTGTTGTAAGTCATGGAAGTAGACATGATATTGTCTTTGCTGCAATCAATGCGTCATATTTGTGGGATCACTGCACGGTGCTTAGATTAACTCAAAACATGAGGGTTATACGTGGAGTTACTGAATTAGAAGCTCGAAAGGCTAAGGAGTTTTCAGATTGGATATTGGGCATTGGAGATGGCACGGAAGGTGAAAGTGTTAATGGAGAAGCTCAGATTACCATCCCCGAAGATCTCCTACTTGCATCTACAGGTGACCCGATTGCAACTATTGTTGACCATGTATATCCTTTGAGTTACAATATTCAGGATCCACCGACCTACTTTCAAGAAAGAGCTATTCTTGCCCCTACCAATGAGATTGTTGAGAAGGTTAATGACTATATTCTATCATTGATACCTGGAGACGTGACAGAGTACTTGAGTTCGGATAGTATATGTCCAAGCGAAGGTTCTCTTGATGATTGTTTCTACTCGAGCGAGTTCTTGAACCGCATCAAGTGTTTTGGGTTTCCAAACCATGTCTTGAGACCGAAAGTTGGAATTCCAATTATGTTGATGAGAAACATTGATCAGTCTGCAGGGTTGTGTAACGGAACCAGACTTATAGTTAGGAGACTTGGAAAACAAATCATCGAGGCAGAAATAATATCTGGGAACAATATAGGTCATAAGGTCTTCATTCCGCGAACAGTTCTTACACCCACATACTTGAAAATTCCTGTTAAATTTCGAAGGAGACAGTTCCCAGTTATGGTATGTTTTGCTATGACTATAAATAAAAGTCAAGGTCAGTCCCTTGCACAGGTTGGAATATATTTGCCTAGACCGGTCTTCAGTCACGGCCAATTATATGTCGCTATCTCAAGAGTGACGAGCAGGGATGGAGTAAGGATTATGATATGTGACCCTAAGGGCAAGGTTCAAGATACTACAACTAATGTTGTATTCGACGAATTTTTTCGCAACATAATTTAAGGTACGTTAGAATTTCTTCTTCATTTTATTTCGTTTTCAATCAATAATATCAAGCGATCATAACCCGTCCTTGAGCTTACACTTATATAAAGTTTATCTTCTTCTCTTTTTCAGGATCGGACTGTCGCGCATGTGCTCGAGGTTTCACGTCAAAGGTTATCATCGTGATTTCTATTATAATAAATATGTACACAATTTTAACTGTTTTTTGACATTATTAATATTGTGATTTTTATAATACAGAGATAGTGGACACTCCTGTCTTGGTATGCCCCGAACTGGGTCAACAACTATGTTGTTATTATTTTTCTTATATGCGTATACTATTTAACATAAACATTCGTAATCAAATCAACAAAATAATAATAAGAAAAATAAATCTATAAAAATTACTCATACAAAAAAAACTGTAAGAAATATATTTTCAAATACCCGTGCACGGCACGGGCGCTAAACTAGTTTGCTTTATAATTAAGTTTCATCATTTCTCCTTTCCGTCGGTGAAACTTAATTTATTTATAATTAGGTTTCTCTTTGCTCGAAAATCCTATTTCATTCAAGGAATACTTTTTCTTCAAATACCATGTTTATAATTGATTAAGAATGAAGATTTCGTTTGATAAATAAGAGTGCAATGCAATCTGTCTATGGACTATGCTTTGATATGGATTCTTTTAATAAATTTGATTTCTACTACAAATAGCTATTGACGATGGATGAAACGTGAACCTTAAATATCAAAAATGATTTATAATACTTGGTTGTAGTAAAGGAATGTCGTGGTAGCAACCACGAAAATATCCACGAAACAAACTTCCCTCGAACTTAGTCACGAATTTACCCTCAAAAGTTATATAATTAATTAGAGAAATAGGACCCCTTGAAATTCTCTTTTGCAAATTAGGCCTCTATACAAAAGGAAGAAAAAATAGGTATGGAAACTAGAAAATAGAGACAATAATTTCTCTACTTGAAATGATGGTGATTAGATGTTTACTTTTGGTTTAGGTATTTTTTTACATGTTTACTTTTCATTTTTGGTTAATGTAGCTAGTTTGATGAAATTTTCAAGTCCATGGATGTCTAATTTTTTTGTGTGACATTTTTTTCGTTACCCAAATATGAATTGTAGTATTTTTATAATTATTGGGTATATGTTTATTTTTTTGTGGTATGTTTCTTATTGTTGAGTATGCTTAAAGTGATATTTTCGGGTATATTTTATGGTTACCTAAACTGTGTTATAATGACCAAATATCATTTGGTATTGATGTTTGTGTATAATATCGATTTGTGTAAAATTTGGTTATGACAAAATCAAATTGGGTATGTTTTATGGTTACGCAAACTGTGTTATAATGATCAAATGTGAAGCGGATTTTTGGGTAATGACCAAATGTCATTTGATATTGATGTTTGTGTACAATATCGAGTTTTGAAAATTTTGGGTATGACAATTTAAATTGGGTATGATTTTTGTATTAAGTGATGTTTAAATTGGGTATAAATATAAAATATTATCCAATTTATGGATATGGTTTTATTTTGATATTTGATTTTTTGGGTATGTTGTTTTCGAGTATGTTTATGTACTTTAATAAATTAATTTTTGGGTATGATTATGACATTATTTGGGTAAGCAGATTTTTGGGTATGCTCTTTTATACGTGTATTGACTTTGTAGTATATTTTTTTATTATTAATTATATTTAAAGTGATATCGTGGGCATGTTTTATGGTTACCCAAACTGTGTTATAATGATCAAATATCAAGCGGATTTTTGGGTAATGACCAAATGTCATTTGATATTGATGTTTGTGTATGATATCGAGTTTTGAAAATTTTGGGTATGACAAATTTAAATTGGATATTGTTTTTGTATTAAGTGATATTTAAATTGGGTATAAATATAAATATTATCCAATTAATGGATATGTTTTTATTTTGATATTTGATTTTTTGGGTATGTTATTTTCGAGTATGTTTATGTACTTTGACAAATTTATTTTTGGGTATGATTGTGACATTATTTGCGTAAACGGATTTTTGGGTAATAGGTGAGAAAGTAAGGATATTGAAAATTCCTTTTTCTGATTGATGTGACATGTGAGATTGTACAACATGTCACATCCGATGGGTTGTCAAACTTTTCCCTCATTTTGTACTATATTTCCTCTACTCTATTTTATAGGGGGTCAAAATACCAATCTCAAATAGTAGGAGTCTTCTTTCTAAATTGATTTGCTTAAAAGGGCTAGTTTGCCAATTTTACCAAAGTTATATTGATGCTACAAAGGGCGTGGCTAAAAACTCCCACGGTAAATTTCCGTGGCTAAATTACCCATAAATGTTAGTTGTGGTTACTTTTGAAGGTAAATTCGAGGGTAACTCCGGAGTGTAGATTTGAGGGTACAACGTCGAGGGTAGCTCTAAGGGTAAATTTGAGGGTAACAGTTGAGGGTAACTTTAAGGGTATATTCGAGGCTAACGGTCTATGGTAATTCCAAGGGTAACGTTGAGGGTGATTTCGTGGGTAACTTTGAGGGAAAAAACGAGGTTATTCTCGTGGGTAAGTTTGACGCTAAGAGAAAATTAAAATTTGAAGGTATATTCGAGGGCAACGGGTAGCACGCAAAGTAGTGATGTCGAGGGTGATGTCGTGGATAAATTTTGAGGTATTTACGTGGGTAAGTTTGAAGCTAAGAGCAAGCTCAAATTCGAGCACAATATAATTTTCTTGAGGGTAATAATGCAAATATAAATATGAGAGTGATTTTCAAGGGTATGAATAACACGCAAGATCATTTTACAATGCAAATCATAAATTACAAAATATTGTTCATGCATCAATATCAAATCATGATTTACAAAATCTACCAATTCAAGATTAACATAACACACAATTAACTAATATCATACTAACACATCAAGCCAAAAACCTCTTAAATCGTAAAACATAAATTTAAGTCATATTCAAATATTTTTTTAGAAAGGAAACATACTAAGGTGTTGAGCTCACAAAAGCACTCTTATGTAATCGTAGTAGTTCTTGCATGAATTTTTCTTGTTGTTGCATGAAATCTTGTATCCTCCCCAAATTTCCATTCGATTCCTTCACCTCATTCGTTGATGCTTGCAACTTTTATTTCGGTTTTCAAAGGTTCAATATTTGGGGATGTATAGTAAGCTTGTGAAGACTTGCCAAAAGTAAAACAATTTGCAATCAAGCCGGTACGCATAACGTCCATGCCTTGTTCTCCTAATCCAAAATTCCTTCTTGACCCTTATATATTTTGACCCAAATCTCATAATTGTGGAGAATGTTGGTCACTTCACCGTCGGATGATAAATATTGCGTACATAAATGATCATATTCATCCTAACCGGTGCTCGTCATGAACTGAGGGGAGTGGAAATCTGTCTATTAAGCTTCTCATTTCTTATCTTTAAATCTTCTTCAAGCTTAAGTAAACTATCCCGCAGGACGGGATGTTTGGAGGGGTATCATCAAAGAGCTTCTTGTTTCTACAACACCAAGCAATCTAAAGTCTAGTTATCACTCATGAGAGAGCATTCATCCTGCACAGATCATGAATTCCTTTAATGATCGAGTCCTACAAACAGAAAAAAAAGCTTTGCCCAATTACTGCCTCATTTGTAGACAAAGAATTAACTCAAAAACTTAGAGAGATGATAATTGACAAAAATTAACACGATCGATCAAAGCTATATATCGAAAGTAACTCTCCCAACATTAAAGAGAACAGCATATAAAAGTAACCAAGAAATTGAGTTTCCGCAACTCCATATAACCAAAATTGTAACATTACTAAGGATTAGACCGTAACCTATCAACATGATCAGGGACGGCCCTTGGGGGGCAGCCCCACCCTCCAAAAAAAAAGAAAATATATATATATATATATATATATATATATATATATATATATATTGTGTGAAAAAAAGTCGTTTTAAAATGGTTGGTGGCTTCTCATTTATAAATTTTTTTTCTACGATTTATTAATTTTTGAAATATAAATACTCTTTGTTATATATAAATGTTGTTTTGGATCTTTCGCCGAAGTAAACGAAACTTCAAAAGAATTTTCCGTTTTAGGCTCGGAGTGAAATAATTCACCAAAATGCACGAGATTTGTTGTTTGAAGTAGAAGCGCGGTCTTAGACCGCACTATTATTTGTAAAACACGTTGTCGAGGACAAATATAATAAAAACACAAATAGAGGTGCGGTCCTAGACTGTATATAGTGTAACGTTTTTGAAAGAAAAAAAACTAAATAGGCGCGGTTATAGACGCGCCTATAGGTCAGCTATTTTATTTAAAAAAAATTTTATAACATTACTAAGGATGGCCTAGCCTAGCCCAAGTTATATCATCACAATAAAAGTCGGGGGTTTTAAATGGAAGATGACAAAAAGTAGTGTAAGAAAGAATAATAGGGATGTCATACGAAATTATTAAAAAGCTGAACCACCATGCAAAATATATAAAATTTAGGCAAATGAAAAAAAGGGTTTTCTTTGTCGCAGCAGTATAAGAAGGAAGGAACTCTGCGGCTTCTCAGTCGCTCCTCTTTCCTCTCCTTCTCTCCTGAATCGGGATACTAGCTGGGGCAGAAAAGCAGGAACAATCCGGAGCCTACGATGGTTGTAATAGAAGAGTTGTCGGTGGAAGATTACGAGGACTACTGCTTTGTTTGCAAGGATGGAGGCTCACTCATTCTCTGTGATCACGAGTACGTCTGCTCTCTCTCTCTCCCTCTTTTGTTTCTACTTGGCTTATTATAAGATAAGCCCAAATATCCATTGTTGCAAATCCCAGTCGCTGCTTTCTTCTTTTCTCTGACTTGTTTCAAGGATAACTGAGAATTATGCTAAACTAGGTCAGAGATATATGATAGATATCATTTGTTTTTTGTTGTTGAGTTTTTTTGTGTGTTATAATGGTTACTAGGTTAGGTTAGGTTGAATTATATGATATATCAAGAATGTTGACAGACCCTTGTTACCAAGCTGTATTCTTCAATATACTCACCTGCTCCTGTGCCTACCTTATAGGGCTTGCACAAAGGCTTATCATGGAAAGTGCGTTAAAAACAGATTCTCCGTTGATTCTAAAGAACAATGGATATGCGGTAAGTACGTACAATTTGTGCTTAAATTGCCTCTTTATGTGCATCCATACTTAGTAAATGTGCATATTTGGAGTAGATGTTAACATTGTTCTAAATAGCCTATTGTGATCTTACTTCACTGAGCTTGAATCATTTCAGATTGCCATTCTTGCTGCAAATGTGGCAAAAACTCTAGCATTAGGTGCTTCTGCTGTACAAATGCTGTGTGTGAAAGATGTGTTGCCAACAACTATGAATTTGCCCGGATTAGAGGAGCAGATGGTATTTGTGACGAATGTCTTAAGCTCGCTATTATGGTGGAGGAAGGAAGAGACGTTGACTCTGAGGGAGTAAGATCATGTCATTTACTATTGTCATTGTCTTCTCTTTTTCTATCTAATAAATTGATGTGGTATGGTTTGTTAAACATCGAGAACATATATATTTGGTCTTTTTTAAATTCTATCCTTTTCACCGGTTAAATGTTTGAAATTAAATACATGAACCGGGTTGGGATCCATATTCAAATATCATATATGAGTATCAATATAAAAAAAGTCCATATATGTGGTGTTTGGCATAAGGGTATTCGGGTATGGATATCTCATATATATATATACACATATTCTCATATTTCATTTCCAAACCCATTTTGATATCCCTAAAAAGAGTGGCGGCGTCACATATATTTTCCATCCTCCCTATTTGCCTTCTCTATCTACACCCTCTCTTCTCCGGTTGTCTCCCTCGTTGGATCTTCGTTCTTTTTCTTTATTTACATCATCTCCAGGTATGAAACAAATATTCTCCAAGTTCCATTTGCGCTTTTTTCCGATATCTTCTAATATTACGAGATCGGAGTTAATATTCTGTTTCATACCATTTGGAAATTAAGAGCAATAAACCTCGGATTCGGTATGCAGCAGGATTGTATTGCTCAATTTATGCAGTTTCTCGTATGGATTCGTGTTTACTTTCTGTTTAATTGTGTGATATGTATGGACTGGATTACTAGCTAGGGTTCTATAGACACACTACTATTTCTACTCGTTCGTATCTTGTTTGCTGAAATTAAAATTTTAGAGCTAGTAACCGAAGCAATTTTGGTATACTTTATCTTGTCATTCACAAATAACAATATATCAATCTCGTACCCATATACCAATATCTAATACACAGATACTTGGATATGGATCCCAAACAGGCCCGAAGGCTAAGATGGTTGATCACAACCAGCTCCATTTCTCAATAAGTGGAATAAATTAATGCTGATCTTTTTTGCTAGGCTGTTTCTTGGATTTGTTTGTCTTTGGTTTTTTTAGCTCCTGAATCCTGATTGTATATGTGTTTGGTGCAGGAAGAGGCAGATTTTAATGATCGAGAATCAACAGAGGGTCTTTTCAAGGAATACTGGGAAATAATAAGGGACAAGGAAAACTTAACCTTAAAAGACCTGCAGGCTGCAAAGGCTCAGATGGATAACAGTACTACACCCAAACCAAAGTCCACCTCTAAGAGGGCACATTCGGATGAATATGGTGCCGATGTAGGCCATGAGAAAGTATCAGATGCGGACTTTGACCTGAAGGTTACTCAGGAGAAGAGTTCAGACAGAAGTAAAAATCAGCAAAAGAAGGAGATCACGCAATCCGACATCAAAAAACAGGAGAGCAAAAAAAGGAAAATTATTCGTTGGGGTTCGGGTGAATATGCTGGAGCATCAAATGCAGACTGTAACATGGAGATCACTCAATCAGACTGCAAAAAACCGAGGCAGAAGAAGAAGGCTTTAAACAAAAGGGAATTTCTTGGTTGGGGTTCAAAAGCGCTAATAGAGTTCCTGGCCTCAATTGGAAAAGATACTAGCCAGAAAATGTCTCAGATTGAAGCTGCTGATATTATGATTCAGTACGCACGAGACAATAATCTCTTTGACATTACAAACAAGAAGAAAATCATTTGTGATGCTGCACTTCATTCTGTACTGGGGAGGAAGTCTCTGACCATATATAAAATGAGGGATTTCCTTGAAAACCATTTTTGGGAGAACATAGAGGATTCAGATGACGGATCAGAAAAAGAGGAATTAAAGGGTTTGTTACCTTCAAAAAAGTTGCAAAAGCACAACACAATGAAAACTTGCACGGAAAAGGACACAGTTGGCGAAAAGAAAGCAACTCCCAAGGTTTCATACAGCCGCTATGCATCTATAGTTCCGGAGAACATTAGTCTTGTTTACCTGAGAAGGACTTTGGTGGAAGAACTATTGAACAAGTGTGACAAGATCTCTGATGACAAAGTGATAGGCAGCATTGTGAGGGTGAAGAATCGAGTTATAAAATACAGGCCTAACGAGCTTCTTCAAGTCACAGGTATCAAAAGAGAAGCTAGTGAAAACAAAACGGAAGTTTTCCTAAAGGTAACCGGTATGGCCAGTGATGTCCCGATCTCCATGCTTGAAGATTACAATTTCCTCGAGGTAATTAAAGTGAAGATTCATAACATGATTTTTTGTTGAAGATGGAATCTATCTGTATTGACATTTTGGTTATACATGCATGGTGCAGGATGAATGTGATGATTTGCGGCTGAAAGTGGAGAAAGGCATTATTGAAAGGCCTACTGTTGTAAGTTCTCGATCTTATGAACAGTTTATCAGTTAACCTAGCCTTACAAAATTTGAAAATCATCTATCTTTACTTGTTTACTTATGGTGTTTGTTTTCTGGTGACAGGCTGCTCTTCAGGAGAAGGCCAACATTCTTCATGAAGATAAAACAAAACATGTGAGTAGTTGAGTCAAATTGTGTTGAATTGCAATTAATGGTGATGGCATCTAATTTATGCAAGAAAATTTTCAGGCGATTCCAAGAGATTTGATGGTTCTAAAACACCGCATTGATTTGGCTAATGAGAAAGGATGGAGAGATCAATATCCTTTTTGACATATTATTAATTGTTTGTGGCTTGAATATCTTCTTGTCAAATAAAAGCCTTTATAACTTGATTGTCCTTGACCCATTACTATTGTTTCTGCACATTCTATGAGCTAACGCGAGAAAGGAAGTTGCTTCTGACAGAAGAAGGGCAGATGCGCAGGCTGCAAACTCTGCCAATAGTCACAGCTGATGTACTACAAGATGCTTCTAACGAGACACTGGAAAAGAAGGAGATGGAAGCAATGTAAGGAAGTTGTTTCCGGCAACCGACCCGACTGTTTGACGCCTCAAGACATGGGAGACAAAGAGCTGCAACACAGCCTTCTCATCTGATGCTCATCTCGAGAAAGGAAGTTGCTTGTACATTTTGGGGCCTCCATTTGTCAATGCAGCATTGTTTCCCTGCTCTGAATCAATCCCATTAGTGCCAACCTTGTTGTGATACTGATAGAAGCCATACATTGACAACATTGATCCTAACTATAAGGATTCAACAAAGAAACATACAATTAGAGGTGTAACAAGCCCAAAGTAGATTGTAACCAAGCTAAATGTCCACCTGAACAAATCAGAGGAAAGTTTTCAGTACCATGTTCAGTAATGAATTTTTTGTGATTCAAATAATGTAACTGAGGAAGAAAAGAGGCTTACTGTGTGTAATAAAACATAATATCAGCACCCTCCAAAGCAACATTAAGAATGATCAAAATGAGAAGCACAAAGAAAGCCAAATTCCTATAAGCTAAAAGCCAAGCAGGGTGCATTCCTTTAATACATGGCTTCCAAACTTCAACCTCATACAAAATCCCGGGATCGTTGAGTTGGTCATCTTCCTCTTTCCTCGCAAATCTTATGATTCCGAGGCCCTTCATATCTTGAGATAATAGGTAAAAGTTGGGTTTTCCAAGAATCAAGTTGGGTTTTTGACGATGTAGTAGAGGAAGTGAGATAATATAGAGAGAAAATCCAATCAGGAACAAAGAAAGCATATTGAATAGTATAAGATTAAAAGCTTTCTGAAGACATTTTTTAAGCGGGGAGGGGAAAGAGAAGACATTTTTGATAGCCTCAAGAAAACCCCATCAAAGATTAAATCTTCTCAAGAAAACTTAGAAACAAGAAAGTGCTCAGAAAATCACCATGAAAATGGTATTAAAACATCCGTTGAACAAAAAATGCAACTAATCACTGAAACCCATCAAGTGAATTAAAATGAAGGATCTAACTTAAAGAAGCTTTAATGGGAATTTCATAAACAAGCTCACAAAGCACTTAAACAAGTGTGTAAAACCAATGAATTTCTCGAGATGAGCAATTAATATAAGAAAAGAATGCAATCATGTACCTTCTGGCCTAAACTGTATCGGCCTCAACAAAACATGGAAGAGAAGGCATTACGTTAGAAGGGTCCTTTCTCGAGATCCGTCAAGATCTTTGAGCGGAAGGTGCGAGTGCGAGTGGATCTCCTCGCGCTTCTTTGCTGTTTAAGGATTGTCTAAACCTTTGTTTCACTCTTTTCTTTTGGAAATGGGTTGTTTAGTTTTAATGTGCAATCTCTTTTCTTTCTTAACAAGAAGTGTTCCTAGTCTATTATTCTATTTTGCTTTATCTTTTGTGATTCTTTTGCTTAGTCTTATCTTGGTGTTCCTATTTTACAAGGCAAGATCTCTAAAGAGACGTTGATTCCTCTTCGGAAAAGATCACTTCGCCTAAGTGGTTGGCGTAGTAAAACCTTAAGCTTCGCTGGTCGGGTGATTTTCGCTCAATCTGTGCTGACTTCTATTCCTGTTTATTCCATGGCAACTTTATCAATTTTAAAAAGAGTTTGCGAGGCTATTGATAAAATTATCCGCAACTTTGTATGGGGTTACACTACTTCATCCCGCCCTCTACATACTATTCGCTGGAATACATTTTCTTGACCTAAAAGCGAAGGCGGACTCAGTTTGCGCAACATGGAGCAACTTAATAAGTCCATCCTTGGTAAGTTAGGATGGAGATTCCTGAAAAGTGATGGAATTCTTTGGTCTAATGTTCTCCACTATAAGTATATTAGACATTCTAATATCCCTCATTCAGCTCCCTCTTACACTTGGTCTACAATTCAGAAGGCTCTTCATACGGTAGTGTTTCCGGGTTGTCTTTGGATCCATACAAACTTACCGTCATTCGTTGATTCCCGAAAATCTCATTCAAAGATGAATTCCGACGATACAGAACTGGAGTATCATTCCGGCGATGGAGAAGAGGAGTTTGACGTCGATGATGGAGATTACGGTGTTGATCTAGCTGGTGGTGAATCCGATTAGGAGGCTATGTTCAATCTCGCGATGCTTAGCAACTTCGATCCGTATTCAGCTGTTGAGGTTAGTTTTTTCAATTTGTTTGTTTTAGCGTAGTTTAATGTCATTCTATATGTTATGGTTATTAGAAGTTAGTTTAGTGTTAAGTAAAGTACTTTGAACAATGATAGAACATATGATATAGTTGTACTAAATGAAGTTTTCCGAATAATTATCGTAGGTTCCCGTTATTCCCGACGATTGTGACTACAGTAGTTTGTTTGTGGACCATCGTATATGGACGGATTTGGACTCGCTTCTTGCGTGGGTTCTTGAGAAAGCTGGAAGTAGAAATATGTTTCTCATCAAACTAAAAGTCCTACAAGTCGGAAGATCATCGTTTCGGAAAGGTGATATTTGCGTGTGAGAATTACAGAGTCTGCAAGAGTGAAGCGAAGGGCTTGAGGAAACTATGCAAGACGAAGAAGTCCGATTGTAAGTTTCACTTACACGTTGAAGAAGTGCAAAGTGGTCTTTGGGGTGTGAGGCATGTCCATGGAATTCGCAACCATCCTCTTCCGAAGAAGTTGGTAGGTCATGCATTTGCCGGACGGTTGACAAAGGCACAAATGAAACGGGTCGCCGTCTACACCGAGGCGGGAATGCCTCCGAGGGAAATAGTTGTTTGCTAAAGAGTGATTTTGAAGACCCTGAGAAGATGGTCACTTCTAGGAAGCAAGTTTCAAATGCTCGGAATAAATTTAGATTGGAAGCGATGGGAGATCGAACGGTAATCGAAGAAGGGTTGAAATTCTTGTAAGAGAAGGATTACTTGTGGGATATTAGGATGAAAACCATGGAAGGAGGAGAGAAAGTGAGTGACTTATTCCTAGTGCACCCTGAGTCGAAGCGTTGGGTTGCCATGTTTCCATACGTTGTCATCATGGATGCTACATACAAGACAAACATGCTATTATTTAATTCATTTGTTTTGTTTATATTATACTCCATTTTCAATTACAAAGCCTCATACAATATATTTTGAAGGTATGACATGCCTTTGTTAGAGATAGTCGGATTGACTAGCACACAACAAACTTTTCCCATTGCTTTCGTGTTCATGAAACGGGAGACGACGAGTCATTACGAGTGGGCTTTGGAACGCATTGCCATGCTATTCAAAGGAAAGAAGCCGGAAGTGATAGTGACGGACCGTGAGTTAGGCCTCATTAAAGAAATGCCTAGAGTCTTTGCAGATGCCAATCATATTCTGTGTGAGTGGCACGTGTTCAGAAACATCGAATCAAATAGTTGGTGGAAGTCACATTCGCCATCCATCCAATCAAAATTCACGAGGGATTGTCATGAGTTGTTTGACTCGAATACTATTGAGGCTTATGAGGCGAGGCTCTTCCATATGGGAGATAGTTGAAGGGACAAGTATCATTTGATGGAGTACCTCGAGAAGAAATGTTTGGACAAATACAAGGAAGCTATTGTCCGTTGTTGGACTGATCACTATCTCCATCTCGGATCAAGGACTACGGGAAGGTTAGACATATAGTCATTACATCTTTTGTTGTTAAGTTTACTATTAATGATCTATTCTATAAGCCTAAATAATGTTTTAATCTTAGGGCGGAGGGTGCTCATTCGGTGTTGAAGAGAACTATCAAGTTAACTCGTTTTGGATTTGATACTCTCATCAAGGGCATCCATAGAACGATTGGAGACCAGAATGACGAGATTCAGGGTAGCATAGAGAAGTCGCTTACTCATACCATCGTTAGCATCCAAGAAGACCTAATGCTTGCATTTCTCATTCGAAAGGTGTCGAACAACTGCATGAAGTACTTGATCGAGAATTACAAATTGGCGCGCTGGGGGACATTTGAAGCTACATGTGACGACTGGTATTGGAGGCAATCGTACGGGATCCCTTGCGTACATGAGTTTGCAGCGGCACTCCGAGAGAACATACCTATGTTCTTGACTACAATACATCCCTTTTTGAGGCAGGTAGTGTGGCATGAAGTCACCGACGAAGTTGAAGAACCCAAGCCCATCCCTTTGTCGATGGGGGACATTACTCTAACGTCCTTTATGACCATGCACCGCGAGGGTAGGTTGAGCCAGAACATTGTGGACAAGTTTGGGGCTTATGTGGCAACCATGTTGAACCCGACGGAATCAGTTGCTCGGGAGCCAAGAATTTCACATTCGTATGACAAGTAGATTCGAGTACCATCTGGATTTGAGCATGCTCGAGCTGATAGGGAGTCACTCATGAGGAAGTCGTCACAGAGTTCTAGAGGAAGAGGTCGAGGATGTGGTCGAGGACGAGCTGACACTACAAGCAAGCCATCTATTCCAGCCGAGCCATCTATTCCAGCTGAGCCATCTATTCCAGCCGAGCCATCTATTCCGGCTTAGTCATCTGAAGTAGTGGTACGAGGATTCAACTGGGGTTACAGAAACATCCCCGCTTTTATGTTATCTTACGTTGATCGTGTGATAGATGTTTCGGGCGATGGTCATTGCGGATATCGATCACTTGGTGCGCTATTGGGTTACGAGCAAGATGAATACATTCGTGTCCGGAGAGAGCTTGCTTGGGAGTTGAGTAGACACGTGCATGTATACTCCGGATTGCATGGTGATGATGAGCTTGAAGAACTGATTGGCAACGTCAACTACCTTAACCCCCCTCGCAGTTCTGGATGGAGGTTCCTACCACTGCTCTCACATTTGCTACATTATATCGAGTTACACTTGTGGTCTTCTCTAGGTTGGACTCATACACTTGTTTGCCCTTGATTGCGGATTCTGAAGAAGAACAACAAAATCCAAGCAAAGTTCATGCAATCGCCGTACTCAATAATCATCACTATGTTCCGGTAAGTCCATTTAATTATGAAAAACTTATTAATATGTCTTAAAACGCTAAAGATGTTTGACTAACTTGCCGTTGATTATGAAACAGGTTTGGTTGCATCAAAACTCTCCTTTGCCCCCATATGTCATGATTGAATGAGAGGTCACGATACCTCAGTTAATGGATTCACCCACCTATATGACCGAAGAATAGCGAGATACAGAAAGCTGCTCCAGAGAGAAGACTCGTCCTTAATTGATGCTTATCATGTTTGAAACGCTCCTTTGTATGAAAACGCTCATTTGCTATTATTTTTAAATGAAATGAAAAGCGTGATTATGAAACATTGAAATGAAATGAAAACCGTGATTATGAATATCGTGATTAAGAAATAATGATACAAACCAACTCATTATAAATAACAAACATAATGTTCATACAAAGTAAGAAACATAGTGTTACAAAATAAGAAACATAAATATAAAACACAACAAAATATCTACTCATGTCACTGAGATGCTCTAACAGGAGGTGGCGTCTTTGGTGCCTCGTCTCCTCCTAAGACATCAACCAGGCGGTGAATAAAATTAGCATCGACCGGAGGACCATGAGCTAAAGCCTCTCGTGCAATGCCTAAAGCTATCTGTATACGCTGTATAACAAAAGAGATATAATTACTTTACTAAATCAGTTAAAGAAAATGAACTTCAATAGTGAAGTGCTTACCCGCTCTCGAAGTACAACAGGTGCAGTTGGAGGCGGTGGCGGTGCACCATCAGGAGGTGGCTGTAGATAAGGATGAGTACGCGGTAAGAACCAGTCGAGAAAGTACTCATCCATTTGTTGCGGGTCGACGACAGCTGGGTGACTATGTATGTCATATAAATGCTGGTCCCGCGTCGCCCAATGAGGCCACACCTCAGAAGAAAACAAGACCTCATACTTTCCTATCCTCGTTGACCTCTTTGCCACGAAGGGACGGATGATCCATCTTGGAGGAACTGCATGAAGCTGTGGAGGGACAGCCTGGACACGCCCAAACTGGGGGTGATATGGCTCCTCCCACCAACAAAAGCGTATCACCCCCAAATAGGTCGATATCCGCATTTGTCTAGTCTGGAAGCCGTCAAGAGAACCCCACGGCATCCATGTCACCTGCAACAAACTTACAAAGTCATTTCACAAGCAAATGTCATTGTTTATCAAAATGAATGCAATTAAAAGTTTAAACATGGGTATGTTTAGTACCCCGTCCATCCTACACAACTCTAGCTGGGCCCTAAATCCCAAAAGGCCGACCTCTCCATCTCTCCGGTAGGAGCCCTCTCCCACATCAATGCATATCTTGGATCTCTATGTCTAAGAGGATTACTAAGCCCTCTAGGTCTGAAGTGATGGAAATATGCGTGAATCCAAGACTGCAAAAAACAAATCAATTTCATATTAATTCATTTATTAAAAGATTGAAAAAAAAATTATAATTGATTATACCTCTAACAGAAGGGAACAACCAGCTAAAGTATGCACCTCCCTCCTAGAGGACTCACCCAGCTGTCGGTACAAAAATGCTAATGTAGTTGCCCCCCATGCACGAGATGCCATCGTCGTGGGATCGCGACAAACACTCAGTAGATGAGTGTTCGCCCCTAAAGGTGTGTGCAAATAATCTTTAAATTTATAAAACTAGAATCAAGCAGCGAACCCGCAGTGTACGGATCGACGTAGTTAAGCAAGAATTCCAGAGTATCGAACACAGGGATTTAAGTGGGAACAAATTCAATTGCAGGTTATCAAGCGAGTAAATATGAGAGTTTTGCAAATATTGGGGAAACAACAATCCTAAAGATCCAGATATCCAGCTGTGGCAATCGATTCAAGATTTACTATTGATATAAAGACAGAGTTGAGATATGCAAAGATACGCTAATGTAAGGTAATCGTACGGTGAAGTTCCAAAAACCTTATATGACTCACCTACAAGGCACTCTCTATACAGGTTGTTGAGGCTCAATATAGAAAGATTCTAAAGGTGAGAATTAATATCAAATACCCAAACTTGTAATCCAAGGATCAAGACTAACTTAACCGATTGAGGTTGTGACACTCACAATCGAGGTAGAGGTTGTTGAGGCTTCACTACCACCTAGAAAAGACAAGTCTAAACTAAGTTAAAGCAAATCTTTAACTTTGGATTAAAGTAAAAGCAGGTTCGTAAACTTAAGGGAAATTACGGTTGGATCTTGAGATTCCACGGTCATGGAACTCAAGAACAACCGGTAATTTAGGGTTCGTCGACGATTCTCTCAAACTCTCAGGGTCTAATCTGTTTACGATCGATCTATCATCATCTAAGCCACAACTATCAACCCTTCACCTTAGAATTATTAAGGGTTTTTAGCCAATAACAGTCATGTTGATATTAATTCAAGAATTAAAAGATTGAAAGAAGAAAACTTCCGAAAACTTTCAATAAACTCCAAACCAATCTCAAAGTCACAATCAAGAACAAGTATCGTCATAAGATCCGGAATAGAACAAACAAACTAAACCTTAGGAAAGAAGGAAGAACGGGATGTCAATCCGTCTTCTAAATCAAACCTAAACAAGAAGAGTAGTCTTCTTGCAAGAAACCTTCCGAATCTTCCGTCAATCTGGGAAATCTGGAAATCCCAACGATAATCTCCACCAAGTGCGAGATTAGGGCAAATCCAAGCACGAACGTCGATCTCCAACGAGATCTCCAAATGCCTCTAAACGAGGGTAAGCGGGGATGCCGTCGATAAGCGGTCTTGTCGTAAGTGTAAGCCTAAAGCGAGATGACGGAATTTACCTTTGTCCGTCTTTTTATAGGGCAAGATGAAATATCGGCCCGGCCCAATCTTCAAAAGATCGTGGCTTCAAAGTGTGGCGAAAAAGATTGCCAAGATCACGGTCGTGGAAAATTCCACGACCGTAATTTAGAGCGTGGAAAAGTGTCACGGTTTGAACCATGTATGCCACGACCGTAATAGTTATTGGAATGCATCACGCCTCTCTTTGCAAGGTTCCACGGCCGTGGAACTGAACGTGGTTTGTAATACGGCCGTATTTTAGAGCGTGGTTTATGGCAAGAACGTGATTCTTCCCTAGCCTCGTGCATTCCTCAAGCTGAACTCCAATTTGCTCCTAAGGATGCCCTTAATCCATGGACATACTCAATCAACTCTTCTTTGCTCGATTCCGTTCGGAAATGACTCCCAATCACCTATAATCAACATAGAACTAGTGTAGACATCCATGTCGATAATATAGGCGAACTAGCTCACTTATGCAACAATGCTCAATCAAAGACTATCAATATGAATCAAATACGCTTAGAAAACGTGCCTAAAGTATCACAATATTTCATGCTAACAATGAGACTTCACCCTGTTCGTACTCTTGTCAATGAACAGGGTGGAGCCAATGAGAAGTGCTTGAAATACAGTGGCGATGTCCTCCTGTCTCGCCTCCGGGGACTCTGCCATAGTCCTGAGCGTAGAGAGGAGATGAGTTGTCGGCCACCAGCCCGCCTTCACGGCAGCCAATACCTCCAACGACGGAAAGCCGAACATGGACACTACTAGAAACACGGGTCATTAACTACGCTTTTTTAAGGCTTTCTCGGTGTTAAATAGGGTCGAGAAAAAACCTCTCGACGCTTTCACTAAGCGTAGTTATTCGCGACGCGGAGAATGGTCGACGCTTTTTATCGTCGAACATTGTTGGCGCTATACATGGTCGGTAGCTCATTATCGACGCTTTTTATTTTTTGAATTTTTATAAAAAATCAAATACAATGGGCATTATAAAGCGTTGAGATTTTTGCCCGCCAAGTTCCCTTCAAATTCCCGCCAATTTTATATGCATTTGTCGACACTTAAAACCGTCTATTTGTATGCCCGCCAAGTTCCAACCAACTTTCCGCCAATTTTTTTATTGCATTTGTCGACATTGTCAAGCATCGATTATATTTCACGCCCATTTATTTTTTATTGCATTTTGTTGACGCTAAACATTATTGACACTTTATGCGCCATTATAATGAAAATCCTCTACAAAACTTCATCACAAAAACAAGTATTTACAATACAAATCGTACATACAAATTAATCTCCCTAACGCTACAATAAGTATCTCGGCATCAGTTAAGGCTAAATAAACTATCTACAACATGAGATACTACAATTACCAATATTCAGGTGTTGAAGAAGAGGAAATGAATGTGCCGTGAGGAGATAAGCTTGTTTCCTTGACATTGCAAAGCTCAACTTTCCTTGACCATATCTTCAACTTTGGGAGATGGAATAATTTAAGTGTCTTAAAAGAGAAGGAAAAAATGTTGACAAAGCAAAGCTTGTTGTTACTATTTCATTCATTTGTTGCCCATCATCCTCATCTTTTACATACTCTAGCTGATCCAAGATCCGAAGAATAAGTGCCTCGAGAAGAAGACACCTAAGTGGTGGGAGAAGTTTTATCGTTGAACAATTCTTCAAGTGTAGACTCACAAGCTTATTTGGCTTGAAAGGAGTTTTGTATTGTAATATTCTGATGGTAAATATATTTCGTATTTCAAGATTTGTTATACCTGGGAGTACTTGCCACCATTCTTCTCCATCATGTGCATCACAAAAATCAATCATAAGCTTGCTAGTAATGTTCAATCTAGCCAACTCAACTAAACTACTACTCTTACCACCATCATCTACAAAGATCTAACTAAATATTCTGAATTTTCTTTCACAATATTCTCTTGACTAAGACTGAAATAGGGTAACTTTTTTGGTTCTCAGTTTTGATAGTCTCACATACCACATTTTGTAGACCATACTTAGTAATAGCAAGTTGTCAACTAACAACTTAAGCATTGAGATTAAAGTGAGAGAGTGTGCAAATAGAAGATACCTCGTGATCAAGCAATAAATTCTCCGGCTTGATGTCCCTGTGAATGACATTCTTATCATGACAATACGCCAATGCATGTGTCAAACTTGTAATATACTATTTCATGTGAAGCCAGTGACATAAAAGTGAGAATTTAAAAAACAATATATACACAAGAGTGAAGATTTTCCAACAAGAAGAACACCACCAACTACATTTGATTTGATTTCTCATCTAGCTATAAGTTCCTATAACAATCTAATTAATAATAAAACTACTATCAACTTCATTGTAGTAATTTGTGGATTTAGACGTTAAGAGCTCACTTCCCGAGTAATACTAAGCCAGAATAAACCTTAATGGTTGGGTAGTTAAAGATGGACTTTAGTTACACAATAAACAGTGAAAAATATTTTGGAAGTAGAAGTTAATTATCAACTTATCATAGTTAAGCTTGAATAGCAAACAAAAGAAACGAAGCAACGACATGGCTCCGTGTACTACAGGACACATAGGACAAAATTTGCTAGCATGAGTCATAAAAATTTGACAATTTTTTAAACTTACTTGACTATAGGTTGCCCTTCCTCTAAATCTGACAATTCAAAATTGAACTTTACTTTGCAATCAGGGCAATAACAATCGGTGCACCCAAGATCCTAAAAACAAGGAAAGAATGAGGATAATCGACGTGTACTAATGACACCCCTTGTAAACAAGACAAGATCAACAAACCTTGAAAACATTGCTAGATATTTTTGTCGCATTCAACATGTACCCATACTTTACAACCATCACATTTTACTTGATAGTGTACAAAGTAGTCAACTTCATTTAATCGATTTGGAGAAATAAGTATTTTAAACTGACTAAAGAATATATCAAAAGTCGCCTTACCCATTTCCCAATATCTGATGGGGTTTCCAATCGTTTTGCATATGCCTCTGCACTGTTTTAGCTTTAAGGACTGTAGTAAGAATCATTTCACAAAAATTGTATACTTTTTACCAAAATATACAACCAATCTAAGAAGACAAGCTGAAACTAAAAGATGGTTCGTTTTTGTGTGAATTAGATGATGCTGCACATGAAAGTAATATTACAAGAAGTCCAGCTTGTAGACACTCACCTTTGCACAAGATGTACATTGTACAGTACAAATGGCTTGGCACTTTTGATGAGTTTTTAGTTTCAAGCGGGAGGCTCAAAACACAACCTTCACATGATGGTGTGTCTTTCCTAGTATATAGAAACTGCAGCAGACAATTATAGATCAAATATTAGGATTCATATCTCCTAAACTACATCATATCCAAAATTTTAATATGTTCCACCACAATATGCCAACTATATCATATCCAAAATTCAAGTCTAACAGAAGTCAATAACCCCTCCAAATTTATTCCACAAAACTGCATCTCAAGCAACTTTCCTCAAACTCAGCACACTTAGAAAACTGCATGAGAAGCCAACTTGATAAAATCATATCTCCTAAACTATAATTCAGAATAGGCTCAAATTTCAGTATGTTCTACACTGCAATACCGACAACAACATATCCAAAAACCAGGAGCAAAGGAAAAGTCTAACTTACCCAAATCTAGGCTCAAAGTCGGTTGTTCAACACTTCTTGAAACTCGGAAGAAACAACATGAATCTGTACCAGCTCCTCTATGGCTGTTCTGGGTAGATTTAGGAGACATAAAAGGGCACTCATTAGGCATGAATTACATGGGCGGAAGTGCAAGAAAGAGAAGGGCATCCACCTTACCCGATTTCAAGACTCAAGCGAGGGATTAACGATGGCTCAAGGTTGTTGTTGAACCCGCTGTTGCACAGGAGGGAACGTCTGGGCTGGTGTCGATGCCCTACTCCCTGGGTCATCGCTGCTGCACAGGAGAGGATCGTCTGGACTGCTGGAAGATTGATGAGAGAGCGAGACTGGAGTTGTCATTGCACTTGTTGGAAGATCGAAGAGGGAGAGAGAGACGTGGAGCTGTCGTTGCACTTGCTGGACGATCGAAGAGGGAGAGAGACACGGAGCTGATTATGTAAATCATGGCGTAATTTGTGCAGAAGAAACCGCTGGCTTGGATAGAAGGGGCACGGAAATGTAACGGCTGAAAGTATGAGTCCGTAGGGTTTCTTCGGCTGAAGTGGTACATGGGCTGGGACGTTTCCTGGGCTGGCTGGGCAGAGGCAAGTAAGTATTGGGCTGGAGCTGCTGAAGAAGGTAAGGCAGCTACACACTCCGCTGGGCTGGACGCTGAGCTGCGGATAAGCTGCTGAAACTGGCGAGTTTCTGGGCTGTGCAAGATGGCGCTGCTGGGATGAGGCGGACACTGGGCGCTGGGCTGTCAACAGCCTGTTTGGGCTTGTCACAACCTTGTTTGGCCTTGTCACAGACTCGTCACAGCCTTGTCTGGCCTTGTCACTGCTTCGTCACAGCCTTGTCTGGCCTTGTCACAGCTTCGTCACAGACTTGTCCGGGCCTTGTCATATTCTAAATTAGGGCTAAACTTATTATTTTATGTGAAGGTAAGCTACATAAAATGATAAACTTTTAAGAGATTCTATCATTTTATGTGAAGGAAATCTACATAAAATGATAAATTTTATAATAATGTGTCTAACTAAGTAGACGGATATGGATCAACTGATCGAGATCGGGTTTGTTACAGAAATGAACGGAATAAAAATTCCGGATATTACATCCGTACCCCTTAAAATAAGTTTCGTCCCGAAACTTAAAAGAAGACTCGTAATGTCGGAGTCCATGCAAACGAATTTAAGCGCCGGAAAGAGGTCACAACGGTCGAGTTCTGATTTGTTTCTGAAATAGCCGGAAGAAATATTCCCAGGTATTACATCAATCCCCCCTTAGGATAAGTTTTGCCCCAAAACTTAAAGTACGTCAGTCATAAGGTCAGCCCTCAAGGTACGAATCTAGTGTATCTACTTGTTACCGTACAAGAGTCATCGTTTCCACATATAAGTATCCCGCATATTAAGGTCACCAATAACACACATCCCGACTAAGCACTCGAGCATGAAAATAAACAAGTAGTCACACAATATAACACATATATAAGGCCAAACCCTAACTCGTCGCTCCCTAGATTACACTACCTCCACAAAGGTCTCTGAAAGGTTATGTCTCATACTACCCATAGTATCCAAGGTGGCCTCGTCGGCTTTTATAAAACCACTAACTCTGAAATCTTTTCATGTACAGACTTCACCAGTGCCTACTACCACGTTCTAGTGTGGTAACTAGATATCTCACCGGTATCATCCGGCTTCATTGCCCGATTCTCTAAGCCGATGTCCTAACTTTTGTCTGGTAAGTATACCTCTAACTGAAACCGTAGAAAACTAGGGTTACACTCTCTAATAGGGTGAGGTTTACTAGTCCATCAATCACTTATAACCCACTTTACAGCCTCGAGTGGTCACATTTCGCAACTCACCTCCAGGTCTTTTGATGACGGTACAGAAAATAACCTAGTCAACTTTCTTCCCTTCGTTATGTTTACTTGACTACACACTCAGGCCAAAGGTCTTGGACCTCCGCCAGCACTTCACCAAGTGTCTAATGCTCTTTGTATCACGACTCAATTGTCTTTTAATATGGCTCGGTCATCTTATTCCCCAGGTAAGGAGTCATCCCTTTACCCTTTTCCGGTCTAGTAGTGGAGACACAATCTAGTGGTCATCATTTGTATTCACTTGGCATTATTATAATATTTATGGATATCTAATATATTGTTAGCTCATCCTTAGGCTTCTCACGTTTTTTTTTTGTCTTGAGTGACATACAATATGTCCGGAATGACGGTATTAGATACAAGGTGATCTCACATCACCGTCATTTGCTCACACTACTTAATAGTTGTTAACATTGTATTGTGTCCTATAATATTCCTCTTACTCAAAACGCAACTCGACTCCGTTCCGAGATAAAATTCTTCTTATACTCCATTCTTGAGATTATGTTTTCTATATGTACGAGTATTGGTCTGTAAGTACACTCCCGTAGCTTCCTTTTCTTATCTGTCTTTCGATTCAACTTGATAGTTACTCACCTTGAGCTTGTTAGTGCAGGCCCTACACAACACCTTTATTACTTCGTTACTTCCTTTCTCATTTTATCAAGAAACTCGTTCTAAAGTACCATGCTAGGTATTAAATTCCAAATTTACTGGTCTTTCAACATGTGACTAGGTCGGCATGCTTCACTTGGATCTATAATGGGGTACCACTCTCTTTCTATACTTCTACGTGCACATACTTTCTCGTCTATCTAGTTGGTGATACAGTTCCTCGACAAAAATTCTTGTCACTCCACGTAGCCTATTTCACGTTCCTTCTAAACGAAACGCATTTCACCAAAAATCATCGTCTTAAACTCGACACGTCATTTGTTGTACTCTCGAGTTTCCGGTTCTGTGGGTTAGGACTCATCACGCTTTCGCTGCGCTACTTTGATAATTATGTTGTCACCCGCTAATCGTAAGGACATTTTCCGTGAGTCCAAATTGATGGACCCAAAACTCTCCCTCTCAATTACCCCATAAGTACTATCCGGATGAAATACCAAGTACCTTCCTTACTTGTCTTAAGGGACTAAGATAACGGTTGGAAGACGATCTCTTCCGTTTACTTTTGGAATTCTTCTAACACGGATCCAAACTTCCTGACTCGACTGAAGTTTGATCTTAACCAACCGAGAAGTAACCTCTAACACGATTCTCTCTATACCTTTAGTTGTCTAAGTAGATTTTCGTTGTCTACTTGAGGAACTCCTCCAAAGCATCGGTATAGTTAATTCAATAATCCTCAATCACAGATATCTCTTCTTAACTGTACATAGCTCGTCAATCCCAAACAACCCTTGCACGTCTTCAGTTGATGTCGGTCAGTCAATAGTTGACTTATCTCCATTTCCGGGACTCACTTTTCTCATACCTCTTTTGCCGTTAAATTTCCTGGTGAACACTACTTACTCAAGTTCATCAATTTATACTCCTTTAGCTCATTCTACATTACAACTTCCGGTTCCCCCGTGAGCTAACTCCATTTCTCGCGTCTCACTGTGTCGTCCATCTGACATCAATGGTCTTTTCTAGGTCTTCCAATATAGCTTGTAATCAAGTCTACAAAACTCTCATGACCTTAACTTCCTTCCACTTGCGGTTTATCTAGTAGGGAATGCTACACACACTTTGTCTTGATTGACATAGAACCTTATCAAAATCATATACTCCTTACTCCTCTAGTTCTTCTTTTATAATCCATCTGTACTAACTGTGATATGCACCCTTTTCCTAGCCAGTAGGCAGTAAATCCCTCACACGCTTCCCTTGGTCTTCAATGACATAAAGGGGGTCCTTTCTGAACGTCTAGTCTTTCTTCTTAAGTTCTTAATTAGGGTTCCTTGCTCGAACTCACTCCATGTTATTATTAAGGTACTAGCACGCGGATCGATTTAGCTTCACATTTGTCGTTGTTGATCTCTTGAAGGGTCCTCTAGACGTCTATAAAATTCTTTCATCATTCTATGGTTATCCTCCTTATCTGATAACCAGTTACCACTGGTTGACCCGCACGTATTATGTCTCAATTATAACTGACTGGTATTAGTTGACCTTCCATAAGATCACAGACTTATTGTTCTTCTATTTCTTTTGAAGTTTGATAGACTTGGTGAAAATCTATCTCCTCTAGTTTCTTTGTTAATACTCTTTTAGTTTCTTCCACAGTCTGCACTTCTCTTGTTCTCTTATGAGGCCACTATACTCTTCTGAGTCTAGTCCTAGCATTCATCTGTCGTCAATGAGTTCATCAAGTCTTCCACATTAGCTTGTAAGCGTGTCTTCGCGATTCTCCTTACTTTAGTCATCATCTGTTTGCGGTTCTCTGGTATGAACCGTTAGTGTTGGTAACTTAAATCTCTTTGTAAATGAGAAATTATTGCGGACCCTTGAGTCCACCAATCTCATTTTCTCACATTCTTCCGAATTGGTTGGTGTAGTTCTGTGATTCCACCTTTATAGAAATATGTTGTCAAAATTTCAAACTTCTATTGTATTTGATACTTGTTTCATGATTTCTTTCAAAATTCTTGAATCTTTAAGGAAGTCAAGCCATCTCTATGATGAAGAAATTTATTTCTCGTCTGTAACTTTTTTTTTTCCCCAATTTATGTCTTTGTACTTCTTTAATTCTTCACATCGGGATCAACACCATATCTTCTTTGTACTCTCAGGCCCATACTTGCCTATGGCGCCGTCCACCTTTGTTGCACTGTCATTTAACCCGCCAAGTGTAGTTGTACTCGACACCACTTAATTTGTATTCCGATTTTGTCCGCTTCAATTTGCGCTTCTTATCAGTCCTTACGTATATTCTT
Organism: Fagopyrum esculentum; assembly: GCA_033239045.1. NCBI lineage: Eukaryota > Viridiplantae > Streptophyta > Magnoliopsida > Caryophyllales > Polygonaceae > Fagopyrum > Fagopyrum esculentum. The sequence goes on from BSUD01000003.1 coordinate 143,627,957, forward strand.
GAGTTTCATCTCTCGTCTTCCCACCGCTAAATTCCTTGTATGGACTTCTATCACTTCTATCTGAGTTTATTTGATATTCTTTCTTATCTAATTGTTCTCGTGGTTAAGAATCATCTTTTAATCTTCACTTTATGTCAACTCGTTCTTCAAATGATTGTAGGAATCGCCAGAATGTACGTCAGGACACATTACTTTACTCCGAGGTCGAAGTCCATTATTTTCCTATAGAGATACTCTTTACGATCTACTAAAATTTTATCATAAGGCGATGATCGCATGATATTAACTCAACTAAAGTATATTTCCTATCCTTTAAGGTACTAAAAAGTTACATGTGTATACATATACATATAACTTACATAAACATACAATACTATAAGTCCACAAACTATTTCTCATCTACTAAGCTGCAGAGATCCACGGAGAACGATGGTGGTCCGACGTACTACTAACCCAACAACCCGACTATGCACGTGTGTAAAAACAGAAATCCGTTTTGAAAATCTTAGACACCTTTCGGGTTCTAGTTATTTTATACATTCGGTCTTTTAGAAGATTTCAAGTGCCACTGTTGCCAACCCAGACCTCTGATACCATGTTGTAACACCCCAAATTCTCGGAACTCGGGGAGCTACTGGTTAGGACCTCACAATGGGTCCCGACCTTTGTTTAACAACAACATTACTTGGATCTTACAACAAGGCACAAATGTACTTGAAACAATTTGAAAACATAATATTTTTACTGTATGAATGTACACATGTGACAGCCTTACGAAACATATACATATACATAACATGCATGCTGTAAGGGAGACTCCCCCGTCCCCATCTAATGAGTACGTGGACCCGGCTGACCATCCGTTCCGGATCACTCTGCAACTGTCTATCTCTACAAATCTACAACACGGATAAACCGTTAGCTAACTATCCAAATATAAGTAGAATGACAACAGCACAAACACAAGCAGAAACAAAAATAAACAAACATCATGCTGACACTCAACCGTTTATTATCTATTATTTAAGTGATTCATCTTATTCAATTTACAGTTGTGGCACGAGAGCTATTAATTGTTCTCGCCTCCGTTCCTTATCCAACTGGGTGTAGGTCTAGCTGACCTCCGCCGGTAGCATCACTACAAACCGAGTATGGACTAGTCCCTAAAGAAACCCCCAGCGCTCGCAAGCTAACTGAGCAGAATGCCACCGCCCGTTACTCTTAGGCCAAGTATAAGTCGGTAAATATATATCACAACCTATTTCTCTAATCATTTCAATCACACACCACTATCATCATTCATGCTCATATTTAGAAGTCAGCTAAGTAAGCCCAAAGGACTTACCTGGTATAAAGCTCGACTCTCTGTAAACCAAACTCGCTCTGTAAACTGTAGCAACTCAGTTGCCTGTCAAAGGAGATGAGTGCATTAGCACACTCCCACGTAATTAGAAGTCTAAGACTTCTAAGATAAAAGAACGTAGTAAAACATAACTAGTTACAGTACTAATTTAGGGTCAAATGACTATTTTACCCTTGGTCCCGAAACTCCCAGAATTTACAAAATTCATGTCTAAACTTCTATTTGAGACTCTAAAATCATATTCTAACTCCTAAAGTTTAGTTTGGTTACAAACTGGCATTTTTCCTATTTTCCTATTTTCCGAAAGATCGTAAAGGTCTAACTTCGGTTTCAAATATAAAATTCGTAAAAGCTTATAAAAATTCCAAAACAATTCTCTAGATCATCTATGATGTTCCCTCTACCCTTAGGAGCAATAATTTCTCAAAACTGTTCATCCATCATTTTTATAAAAATTTCAAAGTTGGTTACAACACTTGAAGTTTCCTATACTTAGCCAAAATCTGAGTACACTTTGAAAAATCATAACTCCTAAACCACTCACTGGATTTATCCCAAATTTTGATATGTTCTACTATAAAATCTTACCTATAATATATCCAAAATTCAGCCGGAAAGGATATCAAGAGCTTATTCAAAATCATCTCGCAAAACAGCATCACTTGCTGTTTTCCCCCAACACTCAGCACATATATAAAAACGTCAACTTTGAAACACAATAAAGCTCGAACCGTAACTCCGATTCTTCCCAAATTTTAATATGATCTACAACAAGATGTAAACTATATCATATTAAAAATTCAAGCCTAACAGAGATCAAAAGCCTATTCAAAACTATCTCACAAAACAGCATCCCATGCTGTTTTTCTCAACTCAGCACATTTATAAAACTGAACTTTGAAACCCCATATCTCTCAAACCGTAACTCCGATTCTTCCCAAATTTTAATATGTTCCACCACAATATGCCAACTATATCATATACAAAATTCAAGTCTAACAGAAGTCAATAACCCCTCCAAATTTATTCCACAAAACTGCATCTCAAGCAACTTTCCTCAAACTCAGCACACTTAGAAAACTGCATGAGAAGCCAACTTGATAAAATCATATCTCCTAAACTATAATTCAGAATAGGCTCAAATTTCAGTATGTTTTACACTGCAATACCGACAACAACATATCCAAAAACCAGGAGCAAAGGAAAAGTCTAACTTACCCAAATCTAGGCTCAAAGTCGGTTGTTCAACACTTCTTGAAACTCGGAAGAAACAGCATGAATCTGTACCAGCTCCTCTATGGCTGTTCTGGGTAGATTTAGGAGACATAAAAGGGCACTCATTAGGCATGAATTACATGGGCGGAAGTGCAAGAAAGAGAAGGGCATTCCACCTTACCTGATTTCAAGACTCGAGCGAGGGATTAACGATGGCTCAAGGTTGCTGTTGAACCCGCTGTTGCACAGGAGGGAACGTCTGGGCTGGTGTCGATGCCCTACTCCCTGGGTCGTCGCTGCTGCACAGGAGAGGATCGTCTGGACTGCTGGAAGATCGATGAGAGAGCGAGACTGGAGTTGTCATTGCACTTGTTGGAAGATCGAAGAGGGAGAGAGAGACGTGGAGCTGTCGTTGCACTTGCTGGACGATCGAAGAGGGAGAGAGACACGGAGCTGATTATGTAAATCATGGCGTAATTTGTGCAGAAGAAACCGCTGGCTTGGATAGAAGGGGCACGGAAATGTAACGGCTGAAAGTATGAGTCCGTAGGGTTTCTTCGGCTGAAGTGGTACATGGGCTGGGACGTTTCCTGGGCTGGCTGGGCAGAGGCAAGTAAGTATTGGGCTGGAGCTGCTGAAGAAGGTAAGGCAGCTGCACACTCCGCTGGGCTGGACGCTGGGCTGTGGATAAGCTGCTGAAACTGGCGAGTTTCTGGGCTGTGCAAGATGGCGCTGCTGGGCTGAGGCGGACACTGGGCGCTGGGCTGTCAACAGCCTGTCTGGGCTTGTCACAGACTTGTCACAGCCTTGTCTGGCCTTGTCACAGACTCGTCACAGCCTTGTCTGGCCTTGTCACAGCTTCGTTACAGACTTGTCCGGGCCTTGTCATATTCTAAATTAGGGCTAAACTTATTATTTTATGTGAAGGTAAGCTACATAAAATGATAAACTTTTAAGAGATTCTATCATTTTATGTGAAGGAAATCTACATAAAATGATAAATTTTATAATAATGTGTCTAACTAAGTAGACGGATATGGATCAACTGATCGAGATCGGGTTTGTTACAGAAATGAACGGAATAAAAATTCCGGATATTACATCCGTACTCCCTTAAAATAAGTTTCGTCTCGAAACTTAAAAGAAGACTCGTAATGTCGGAGTCCATGCAAACGAATTTAAGAGCCGGAAAGAGGTCACAACGGTCGAGTTCTGATTTGTTTCTGAAATAGCCGGAAGAAATATTCCCGGGTATTACATCAATCCCCCCTTAGGATAAGTTTTGCCCTGAAACTTAAAGTACGTCAGTCATAAGGTCAGCCCTCAAGGTACGAATCTAGTGTATCTACATGTTGTTAAAGTGTCATCCTTCTCTTACAACGGTCGAGTTCTGATTTGACCTACAGATTTTTGAATCGTTTTGACCTACAGATTTTTGAATCGTTTTGACCTATAGATTTTTGGGTCGATTTGACCTAATAATTTGTGAGTCGATTTGACCTAATAATTTGTGGGTCGTTGTGACCTACTGATTTGTAGGTCGTTGTGACCCACTGATTTGTGGGTCGTTGTGACCCAATAATTTGTGGGTCGTTTTGACCCAATATGTTGTGAGTCGTTATGACCCACTGATTTGTGTGTCATTGTGACCCACTGATTTGTGTGTCATTGTGACCCTCTGATTTGTGTGTCATTGTGACCTATTGATTCGTGGGTCGTTGTGAGCTACTAATTTGTGGGTTGTTGTGACTTACTGATTCATGGGTCGTTGTAACCTACTCATTCGTGGGTCGTTGTGACCTAATAATTTATGGGTCCTTGTGACCTACTAATTTGTGGGTCCTTAAAATCTACTGATTTGTGGGTTGTTTGTGACCTACTAATTTGTAGACCGTTGAACTATTAAATTCGTAATTCTTATTTTATCAATATAATAAATATACATCTATATACTTTACTAAAACAAAAAACACTAATTCTTGACGTGCCACCCCACGTTTTTTCTCTAATTAAACTTTTTATTAAATCACGAATTAAGCTAATAAATCCTTTTTTACTAAATCATAATCAGAATCTTTGATTATTTTGTAAAATAAAAATTAAGACTCCATATTATTATCGGATTAACTTCTTTTACTAAATCTCGAATTAAGCCAAATACTTTTTTTTACTAAACCTTTATTATTTTGTAAAATATGAATTTTGTTATCCCACATCGGTTATAAGAGAAGGATGACACTTTGACAACATGTATAAATAGACCTCAAATGTTTGAAGATTATACAAATCAAAAATTTTCGGACCTTTTGGTCAGAATCAAGTATAATACTTATTATAGCGGATTAGCATTTGTATGTGGAGTGGATTGTTGTGACCTACTAATTCGTAGGTCCTTTTGATCTAATGATTTTTGGGTCGTTTTGACCTAATGATTTTTGGATCGTTTTGACCTACAGATTTTTGGATCGTTTTGACCTATAGATTTTTGGATCGATTTGACCTAATAATTTGTGGGTCGTTGTGACCCACTGATTTGTGGGTCGTTGTGACCCAATATGTTGCGGGTCGTTATGACCCATTGATTTGTGTGTCATTGTGACCCACTGATTTGTGTGTCATTGTGACCAATTGATTCGTGGGTCGTTGTGAGCTACTAATTTGTGGGTTGTTGTGACTTACTGATATATGGGTCGTTGTAACCTACTCATTCGTGGGTCGTTGTGACCTAATAATTTATGGGTCCTTGTGACCTACTAATTTGTGGGTCCTTAAAATCTACTAATTTGTGGGTTGTTTGTGACCTACTAATTTGTGGACCGTTGAACTATTAAATTCGTAATTCTTATTTTATCAATATAATAAATATACATCTATATATTTTACTAAAACAAAAAACACTAATTCTTGACGTGCCACCCCACGTTTTTTCTCTAATTAAACTTTTTATTAAATCACGAATTAAGCTAATAAATCCTTTTTTACTAAATCATAATCAAAATCTTTGATTATTTTGTAAAATAAAATTAAGACTCCATATTTTTATCGGATTAAATTTTTTTACTAAATCACGAATTAAGCCAATAACTTTTTTTTACTGAACCTTTATTATTTTGTAAAATATGAATTTTGTTATCCCACATCGGTTATGAGAGAAGGATGACACTTTGACAACATGTATAAATAAACTTCAAATATTTGAAGATTATACAAATCATACATTTTCGGACCTTTTGGTCAGAATCAAGTATAATACTTATTATACCGGATTAGCATTTGTATGTAGAGTGGATTGTTGTGACCTACTAATTCGTAGGTCCTTTTGATCTAATGATTTTTGGGTCGTTTTGACCTAATAATTTTTGGATCGTTTTGACCTACAGATTTTTGGATCGTTTTGACCTATAGATTTTTGGGTCGATTTGACCTAATAATTTGTGGGTCGTTGTGACCCACTGATTTGTGGGTCGTTGTGACCCACTGATTTGTGGGTAGTTGTGACCCACTGATTTGTGTGTCGTTGTGACCCAATAATTTGTGGGTCGTTGTGACCCAATATTTTATGGGTCGTTATGACCCACTAATTTGTGGGTCGTTATGACCCACTGATTTGTGGGTCGTTGTGACCTACTAATTTGTACCTACTAATTTGTGGGTCGTTGTGACCTACTAATTCGTGGGTCGTTGTGACCTACTAATTCGTGGGTCGTTGTGACCTAATAATTTATGGGTCCTTATGACCTACTAATTTGTGAGTCCTTAAAATCTACTAATTTGTAGGTTGTTTGTGACCTACTAATTTGTGGACCGTTGAACTATTAAATTCATAATTCTTATTTTATCAATATAATAAAAATACATCTATATACTTTACTAAAACAAAAAACACTAACTCTTGACATGCCACCCCACGTTTTTTCGCTAATTAAACTTTTTATTAAATCACGAATTAAGCTAATAAATCCTTTTTTTACTAAACCATAATCAGAATCTTTGATTATTTTGTAAAATAAAAATTAAAACTCCATATTTTTATCGGATTAAATTTTTTTTACTAAATCTCGAATTAAGCCAATAACTTTTTTAATAAACCTTAATTATTTTGTAAAATATGAATTTTGTTATCCCACATCGGTTATCAGAGAAGAATGACACTTTGACAACATGTATAAATAGACCTCAAATGTTTGAAGATTATACAAATCATACATTTTCGGACCTTTTGGTCAGAATCAAGTATAATACTTATTATACTGGATTAGCATTTGTATGTGGAGTGGATTGTTGTGACCTACTAATTCGTAGGTCCTTTTGATCTAATGATTTATGGGTCGTTTTGATCTAATGATTTTTGGGTCGTTTTGACCTAATGATTTTTGGGTCGTTTTGATCTAATAATTTTTGGATCGTTTTGACCTACTGATTTTTGGATCGTTTTGACCTATAAATTTTTGGGTCGATTTGACCTAATAATTTGTAGGTCGTTGTGACCCACTGATTTGTGGGTCGTTGTGACCCACTGATGTGTGGGTCGTTATGACCCACTATGTTGTGGGTCGTTGTGACCCACTGATTTGTGTGTCATTGTGACCTACTAATTTGTGGGTTGTTGTGACCTACTGATTCATGGGTCGTTGTAATCTACAGATTCGTGGGTCGTTGTGACCTAATAATTTATGGGTCCTTGTGACCAACTAATTTGTGGGTCCTTAAAATCTAGTGATTTGTGGGTTGTTTGTGACCTACTAATTTGTGGACCGTTGAACTATTAAATTCGTAATTCTTATTTTATCAATATAATAAATATACATCTATATACTTTACTAAAACTAAAAACACTAATTCTTGACGTGCCACCTCACGTTTTTTCTCTAATTAAATTTTTTATTAAATCACGAATTAAGCTAATAAATCCTTTTTTTACTAAATCATAATTAGCCTAAATCTTTTTTAATTAGTTCCAATTTTAAAGTATTTTATTTGGATTACTAACTAATTCCGATTACAATAACATTTCCTCTTCTTTTAATTTTTTTTCCAAATATTTAAAATTAAAAGATATTGTTCATAAGTCTATCTCATACCCGTAAGCTTAACTTCCTTCCTATCTATATACTTTACTAAAACAAAAGATACTAATGTTGATGTGGCGCTCCACATTTTTATCGGATTAAATCTTTTACTAAATCACGAATTAAGCCAATAACTTTTTTTTTACTAAACCTTAATTATTTTGTATAATATGAATTTTGTTATCCCACATCGGTTATCAAAGAAGAATGACACTTTGACAACATGTATAAATAGACCTACAAGGTTTGAAGATTATACAAATCATACATTTCTAGACCTTTTAAGTCGTTGTAACCTACTGATTTTTGGATCGTTTTAACCTACTGATTTATAGTTCGTCTTGACCTAATGATTTGTGGGTCGATTGTAACGCTCAAAATTTTGGCGCGTTTTCGATATTTATTTTTTCTACTTTTATCGATATTTTAACGGCTTATATATATATATATACATTTTTTTTTACTTAAACCTATTTTACGACGAAAAATATATTTCCCGAGTATATTATAATTTTGATACTTTAACGTATATCCTTTTTCGGAAAAATCGGAAAGTTTTCGGTTCGGAAATTCCGTTCCGAACGTTTTGATCAGATCCACTCTTACCCCCTTTCTCTTTATTTCTTTTCTTTTTCTTATTTTCATGTGCCGGTGGCCCCACTCTTGTAGCCTATGTGCCGCCCACTGGTGATACGCTTGACCCCTCGTTCCTCTAGCCTCACCTACACCTCACACGCAACTCCCATCTGCTACACCTCTCTTTGTCACCCCAATGCCCTACCACACCAGGACCTCACTTTTCCCCTACTTCCCTTCATCACCACCCCAGCAAACAATATGCTCTCCCTTGTAACACCCCGAATCCGCGGGATATCGGGATGCTACGGGCGAGACCTCACAATGGGTCCCGACCCTTAGCTTGACAACAATTTCACCGGACCTTTCCAACATGGCACAAATAAAGGCAAAATCATAAATCAATTTTAATGCAAATGATAAGAAACCCGAAAGAATGCAACAACAACTTCAGCCGAGGTACAAGTTAAACCAAACGCCAAACAAGCGGCACACGAAACGTAATAAACGAAAGACCAAAACACAAGACAACCCCAACTCAAAACCCTTCCTAAAATGTACGGACCCCGGCTGTCCACCCTTCCGGATCTCTCGGAGCATGCCTAACCTGCAAGGCAAACTACAACATTCGGTATAAAACTGTTAGCTCACATTCGAAGCATTAGAATTAAAGGGAAAGGCACAAACACAATTAATTCAACATAGTCACACAACATACTCAAAGCACACAAATCCGGTTTATTATCTTTATTTATTAAGTCATATCCCGTTCTAGTTCAACTTCTTTTGTGACACGAGAATCCTCCGAAACTCGCCTCGGTCCCTTCTTCCGGCAATGGAACGGTCGGATGCCTCCGACCGTCTAACCAGCACGGGCCAGTCGCCGAGATCCCCCTAGCTCTCACGGGGAGCCAGGCAGTGATGTCACCGCCCGTTATCATACACTTGGGCCAAATAATATAAAGGTCGGTAATCTTATTTCCGGTTTAGTTGTTATAAACAGTAAAATAATAAACACACACCACCCAACACACAATAACGCTAATACAAGGAATACGAGCTAAGTAAGTCCGGAGACTTACCTCGTCACCACACTCAACTCACAACACTCTCGCTTCATTAGGGAGGAAGCCCATAACCTGCTCACAAGAAGATAACTATATCAACAACAACCCACTCACAATAGAAGTCTTAGACTTCTATACAAATGATCTATGCAAGACCATTTGACTCTCAACTCTAGGACCGCATCCTAGAATCTCTCATGCTTACATCACACTCAACACAAGCTAGAAGTCCTAAGACTTCTAAACCCTCGGATCTCGCAAGATCATAACTCACAATGCAACTAGGATAAGTCAAACCTAAACTCAACGGTAACAACACCATGCTAGGACAAGCATATCCTAGCTCATAATCTCAACAACCATATAACCACAACCTCAAGCCTCAGATACTCACAAGATCAACCAAACACTCAACGTCTTACAACAATCAACAATCCTCAAAGCTCTCCTAAGGTCCAAACCACTACTTGGTATTCACTCTAAGTTATGCTAGATTACCCAACCTAGCATGATACTAATACTAAACATAACTAAATCGAGGAAGAGAATACTCACACGACGTCAAGACGGATGACGACGTCAAGACGGATGTCGGACTTGGACTCGTTAGGCCTTTATCGGGCGCTTCCGGACCTAAAATCAAAGCTACACAAAATTAGCTTAAATGCTAATTTTGGAAGGGAGATTAACGCATAAAAAAAATCTAAGGAAACCGCGCTTTCAAAACAAGGGTAAAACTCGCAAAGCATTTTCCGGGGTGATCACAACAATTTATAAATACGGGTCAAAACCAAAACAATTTTCCGGAAAACTAAGAAACTCTCAAAACTTGGCCATTTCCCAAAATAAACTTTGGGTCATAAATCCAAAATAAATCCGACAAAGGCATAATATATATATATAGTATATATAATCATAAGAATATCTCCACAATTAAAAACCCGAGGTTAGATACCGTTAACACATTTCCAAGACAACTATCCGTTCCAAAACTATGGGTCATAATCCATAATTAAAATCAGCAAGGGCACACTTGATAATTTACAAACAAGTTGGGTCACAAACTGCAATTATAAATATGGCCCATATATGTAATTAATTCTGCAGGAGGGTATAGTTGTTTACGTTCCAAAACTTGGGTTTAAAACTGCAATAAACAAATCTGGGGCACAAACTGTAATTATTTAATCAGTAGGGCCGAAATGTAATTATACCAAAATTGGGGGCCCCAATTTGGAATTTAGAATTAGGGTTTCCTTAATTCATTTTGAAATCAGAAAGCGGCAGATTGGGGGAAGCTTCAGCAACGCCGGCGGCATGGCACTCCAGAGGTGGCGAGGGCGAATGCTAGGCTCCGGCAGCGCAACACAGCGACGCCCGACGGCTTCTTCCAGTGGCAACAGAAAGGAAGGAGAGGAGAGGTAGCAAAGTTGCTGCAAGGGAAGGGCTCACTGAGGGTCGCAACAGAGGAAGCTCGACAGAGGGATGAGACAGGTGAAGAAGGGTGGTTCGAGAGGAGGCCGATCCGCACCTGACCCGCCATCTGGAAGGAGGTACGCCGGAGCCTTTGTCGATGGTGGTTCGGCCAGGAAGACAGATCCACCATGGGAGAGGCTTGCAGAGAGAAAGAAATGGTGAGGAGCCGCTTGACTGTCCTTGGTGTGTAGAGGTGAAGGCGGGCTCCAGTGCAGGGGTGAAGGCGGGCTCCAGTGCAGGGGTGAAGGCGGGCTCCAATGCAGGGGTGAAGACGGGGTGTAGCCGGAGAAGACGGAAAGTTGGAAGAAGAGATAGAGGTCAGGAGAAGGAGAGATGAAAGATTGAGGGAGATGAAAAATGAAAGAGTGGAAGAGCTTTCACTCAGGGTGTGTTGCAGCCGAAGAGAAGAGAGATAGAGGAGCTGCTTACTTGTCCTAGTGTGCAGTCCACTCCTAGCTTGTGTAGATGGGCGGCTATGCTCAGCCAGCAGGGTAAACGAGAAGTCGGAACAAAACAAATAATAAAATAAGTAACGGAAAAATAATAAACTCGATCAAAACGAACCGGAACGGGACTTCTAAATCGGAAATATTTTCCGAAAAAAATAAAATATGGAACATATGTATATTGTCAAATGTATAACTATATTCGAGAAAAAAATATATATAATTTATGATATACAAATCATTCTCGTAAAATATTTAAGATATAAAAGTATCGATAAGAGGAGGAAAATGAATATCGAAACGAACCCAATAAACGGGACGTTACATTAGATCCCCCTATAGACAAGTTTCGTCCCGAAACTTGCTATACGTCGAACTTCAAGTCCCTAAGACCGAGGTATGACTCTCAAACTAAGAAGGCTTAAACCTTATCATCTATACACACAATCTACTCAAACTACCACCACAAGATATATCAGGTTATATAGCACATTCCCGCACGGGGAACAACTATACTTAACATCACACATGCACATAACTCAACTAAGGGAAAACTAGGTCTAACGCGTCGATTCTATCGATGCTACTAGCTCGGCGTAAAACTCAACCAAAGATATTGTCCTACGTCTTCCAATTAGCCTCATCGGTTCCTCGTTTACCACTGGATCCTCATGACTGACAACGTGTCTCGAATCATGTATGTACTCTCTCGATTGATACTCTTGAAACACCGGGTGAGCACTCTCCACTCTTGGCGGCAACACCAACTTATAAGACACTTCTCCAACTCGCGCTAAGATCTCAAAAAGGTCGATATATAGGAACTCAACTTCCTTCTCGGGTCTTTCTCAATGCAGCATTTCCATTATTTTCCTTTCGATTTGTCTAACAAAGAAGATCGAACTTTCAATTTACTCTTTTGGCTTTGGTTCTTGTCAAACCAAACTTTGATGTTATGTTTCCTCAATTCTTGTTGCAATTCTAATTAACGAAGGGAACACTTTACTCCATACTACTATTAACCAAACACGTATGCTATTACTTTTACATTGCTTCGCGATACTCGATCAAGACCTTGTCTTGAAGAATCACTTGTACACTTCAAACTCATCATTCCTCAAAGCAAATCAAAACAGTTGTACCAATAAATCTCCTCTTTAGCTCTCAAAACTCTATTATCAAATCTTCGTCCCATTCAATACTTCATCGTCATCCGTAGTAGGTTACCATAATTGGCGTTATACAACTCCTCCCTTCACAGATCTGGTAAAGCTCGGCACATCTAAGAAAACTTGTAACTTCTTTCACATCTTTCGGGGTTTGCCATCGCAAGACAACTTGTCATACCACTTCTCTCTTCTTCGAGAGTAGACAAAAATATCTTATTCGGGCATTAGTAAGCCAAGATGGCATCGCCACAGGGTCATGGTGACCATACCTTGTACGGAATGCCGTATTTGCAATATCCTGATCTCGAATTCTCAATTAGTGGCAATCAGACCTTAAATCAATTTTAGAAGAGACTACCGACCCATGCAACCGGTCAAGTAGATCCTCTATCCATGGTGAGGGATACTTGGTCTTCATTGTTATCTGGCTCATCGCACGGTAATCGATGTACACACGGTGATAACCATCTCTCCTTTTGCAAACTGGTGTTCTACATATTAACTTCAATTAAGATATATTCGGAGTTCCTCATAACATTTCACTAATTCTAACATAATCTTATCAATATGTTCTTGCAATAAATCCTTCACTTGCTTCCACAACCCATGTCTCTACACACGTGTCATTCCATAAGGCGCCTTAGACATCGGAATTAAATCAAGCTCGACCTTAGTGGAAATTTCCACATTTTGACGTATTGGAATCCGTGATATCTCAGGTTTCATCTTTTCTCTTCCCGTCATATATCGTAATAACCGACACAATTTTTGTTTTATAACTTTACAATTGGTCATGACACAATTGACCTACCTCGATCTATTGAGGTGACGTCTTTAAGACTCGTGTATTGTTCCATTTTCAACTATGACCGTGTTTGTTCTCTTTCAAGGGTCCTTCTTTTCTCGAATCCGTAATGTTCCATCCTTTTTCACATTGAAGGCATGGCCGTAATAACCTTTTAAGAACTCATACTTATGTGTTGCCATAAGTGTCCTAACTATAGGGCATAGTCCCGACTTATAACAAATCAATCTTATCTTCTTCACTCTCCCGAACATCCCAGCATATTGAAGGAGCTCTTCGTCTTCTACATAAGCTTTCACCATAGACATCCTTTCTTCAAGTAGGCGTAGAAATTTATACATCGTTTTCTTATGTAATTGTCACATGACTGTAGAGGCTCTAACCCTGATCTTTCATGTACTTTTGTACGTCCCTTATCGACATCAACTTCAAAACTTCGGTCTTCTCTTACTCTTGTTGGTCACCTTAAGCATCTCTTGGTATTCCATGAACAATCTTCACAACCATAGTAGTACGCTCCGTGGAAAATGCTAGAAGAAACTCCCCATCCAAAACCACTAAAATATCGAACTCATTACATCTCCAAGTACTAACATCCTAACTCTAAGCTTGTAGTGTTGCTCTAACCCAGGTTCCCCGTCTCACTCCATCACTACCATGGTGCGCTTATCCATAGGAGTCAAGAAAACCTTGACTCAACTTTTGCTCGCGAAGACATATCATCCCTATCATTAGTACCAACCTACCATGCATTCTCTTTATGTATTCCCCTTCTTCGTACAATAACCATAAAAGCCTCACATTCCTTGATATACATCATTATTGCCGACATTCAACCACCAAGAATATTCCACGTCCTTGTTACCCCTCTTCATGATCTCATAATCTTGTTTACTCTTCCCTTCCACACCCATTCATAGACCACCCACACATGCGTATTCTTGGCTATCACCAATTAGCTTATAACTGACCTTCTCCAATGTCAATGACTTACCATTCTTCTATACTTCCATGTTACCATTCTCACGAAAGCTACCCTCCTTGAGGTACTCTACCTTAAACTCCGTTAGTTCCTTCTTCATTTCATGCTTCCTTTTTCTTTATAAGGTACCTATATCTTCCTTGCCTTGTTGTATCATATAGCTCCAATTCAAAGGTTTAACCATTCTTCCTTGATGTCTTTGAAGTGCGTCTTTCCAAATATTATAGCCCTAGCTATCATCCCCTCGCGTTCCTCTTTGTTGGTATCTTAAGTCCCTTGATTAAAGCTCCTCGTTTCGTCTTTCATCTTCTTGGGATCATATTTTATACACACTTCCTCCTTGGCGTTTCTTAGCTTTATCATTATAACGGAAACTGATCAACTCCACGTGAATCCCACCATGCCCTTCTTTTCATAACTCTAGTAATGTTGACACTTCACTTATTGGTACTTCGTAAGCTTAACTTACGGTATCTTAAATCTTTTGTGATTGGTTCATCCACGTCTCTCATCTCGACTCCCATATCTAGGAGCGCCTAGGAAGAATTTTTACGTCTTAATGGAATACCACTTCTACCCTTGCTAGTAGGTACTTCTCTTCCTCTCGATATGCATCTTTGGTTTATCGTCAAGCCACTTGGAAGAATCTTAATTTCGTTGTCTCGAATTCGCTTCATTGATGTCCATCCTTGCTTCATTGGAACCACTCCCATAACTTCGTGTCGTTTCCTTTCTTGTATAGCTTCAATCTCGGTTTTGCGTAAGTTGATTCAAAGTTCCCTTCTATTTGTTCGTCCTTGCCGCTAATGTCCTCTTTATCTTCATATGATTCCTTTGACATCCCCAAAAGGAGTCCGATGAATCGCCAGGGTGTTCACCAGAACGTGATGTTCACATCGGTACTTGAGCATACTCATCCTCGTATATATACTATCCTAATCCCAAAAAGGCATTTGTCCAATGTCGATGATAGCTTCCTATCATCTTAACAATAAGGTCCACTACTACTAATATAATACTGGCATACCATATGTGTATGTATATATAACTATATATATATAAGTCCTATGTTCACATTACTACTAATACATCACATCTGAAAATCCATAACGACAAAACAAGGTCTAAACATGCACTATAGTCCACATATTTTAACTATACATATAAATCAAGTCATCATGCAACTTCAATCCACATATACTATACATCTCTACCTGTCTACATATATGTATCAAAATCCAATAAACTAAGCTGTCGAGATCCGCGGAAGGAGTGGTGGTCCGTACATTCTACCCCGACTCATGCATGTGATTTGAAAACGAAAAGTCAGAACCCGCGGGGTTCCGTTTATTCCTTATTCGGCCTTTAGAAGATTGCGAGTGCCATTATTGTCAACCTGGCTCTGATACCACTTTTGTAACACCCCGAATCCGCGGGATATCGGGATGCTACGGGCGAGACCTCACAATGGGTCCCGACCCTTAGCTTGACAACAATTTCACCGGACCTTTCCAACATGGCACAAATAAAGGCAAAATCATAAATCAATTTTAATGCAAATGATAAGAAACCCGAAAGAATGCAACAACAACTTCAGCCGAGGTACAAGTTAAACCAAACGCCAAACAAGCGGCACACGAAATGTAATAAACGAAAGACCAAAACACAAGACAACCCCAACTCAAAACCCTTCCTAAAATGTACGGACCCCGGCTGTCCACCCTTCCAGATCTCTCGGAGCATGCCTAACCTGCAAGGCAAACTACAACATTCGGTATAAAACCGTTAGCTCACATTCGAAGCATTAGAATTAAAGGGAAAGGCACAAACACAATTAATTCAACATAGTCACACAACATACTCAAAGCACACAAATCCGGTTTATTATCTTTATTTATTAAGTCATATCCCGTTCTAGTTCAACTTCTTTTGTGACACGAGAATCCTCCGAAACTCGCCTCGGTCCCTTCTTCCGGCAATGGAACGGTCGGATGCCTCCGACCGTCTAACCAGCACGGGCCAGTCGCCGAGATCCCCCTAGCTCTCACGGGGAGCCAGGCAGTGATGTCACCGCCCGTTATCATACACTTGGGCCAAATAATATAAAGGTCGGTAATCTTATTTCCGGTTTAGTTATTATAAACAGTAAAATAATAAACACACACCACCCAACACACAATAACGCTAATACAAGGAATACGAGCTAAGTAAGTCCGGAGACTTACCTCGTCACCACACTCAACTCACAACACTCTCGCTTCCTTAGGGAGGAAGCCCATAACCTGCTCACAAGAAGATAACTATATCAATAACAACCCACTCACAATAGAAGTCTTAGACTTCTATACAAATGATCTATGCAAGACCATTTGACTCTCAACTCTAGGACCGCATCCTAGAATCTCTCATGCTTACATCACACTCAACACAAGCTAGAAGTCCTAAGACTTCTAAACCCTCGGATCTCGCAAGATCATAACTCACAATGCAACTAGGATAAGTCAAACCTAAACTCAACGGTAACAACACCATGCTAGGACAAGCATATCCTAGCTCATAATCTCAACAACCATATAACCACAACCTCAAGCCTCAGATACTCACAAGATCAACCAAACACTCAACGTCTTACAACAATCAACAATCCTCAAAGCTCTCCTAAGGTCCAAACCACTACTTGGTATTCACTCTAAGTTATGCTAGATTACCCAACCTAGCATGATACTAATACTAAACATAACTAAATCGAGGAAGAGAATACTCACACGACGTCAAGACGGATGACGACGTCAAGACGGATGTCGGACTTGGACTCGTTAGGCCTTTATCGGGCGCTTCCGGACCTAAAATCAAAGCTACACAAAATTAGCTTAAATGCTAATTTTGGAAGGGAGATTAACGCATAAAAAAAATCTAAGGAAACCGCGCTTTCAAAACAAGGGTAAAACTCGCAAAGCATTTTCCGGGGTGATCACAACAATTTATAAATACGGGTCAAAACCAAAACAATTTTCCGGAAAACTAAGAAACTCTCAAAACTTGGCCATTTCCCAAAATAAACTTTGGGTCATAAATCCAAAATAAATCCGACAAAGGCATAATATATATATATAGTATATATAATCATAAGAATATCTCCACAATTAAAAACCCGAGGTTAGATACCGTTAACACATTTCCAAGACAACTATCCGTTCCAAAACTATGGGTCATAATCCATAATTAAAATCAGCAAGGGCACACTTGATAATTTACAAACAAGTTGGGTCACAAACTGCAATTATAAATATGGCCCATATATGTAATTAATTCTGCAGGAGGGTATAGTTGTTTACGTTCCAAAACTTGGGTTTAAAACTGCAATAAACAAATCTGGGGCACAAACTGTAATTATTTAATCAGTAGGGCCGAAATGTAATTATACCAAAATTGGGGGCCCCAATTTGGAATTTAGAATTAGGGTTTCCTTAATTCATTTTGAAATCAGAAAGCGGCAGATTGGGGGAAGCTTCAGCAACGCCGGCGGCATGGCACTCCAGAGGTGGCGAGGGCGAATGCTAGGCTCCGGCAGCGCAACACAGCGACGCCCGACGGCTTCTTCCAGTGGCAACAGAAAGGAAGGAGAGGAGAGGTAGCAAAGTTGCTGCAAGGGAAGGGCTCACTGAGGGTCGCAACAGAGGAAGCTCGACAGAGGGATGAGACAGGTGAAGAAGGGTGGTTCGAGAGGAGGCCGATCCGCACCTGACCCGCCATCTGGAAGGAGGTACGCCGGAGCCTTTGTCGATGGTGGTTCGGCCAGGAAGACAGATCCACCATGGGAGAGGCTTGCAGAGAGAAAGAAATGGTGAGGAGCCGCTTGACTGTCCTTGGTGTGTAGAGGTGAAGGCGGGCTCCAGTGCAGGGGTGAAGGCGGGCTCCAGTGCAGGGGTGAAGGCGGGCTCCAATGCAGGGGTGAAGACGGGGTGTAGCCGGAGAAGACGGAAAGTTGGAAGAAGAGATAGAGGTCAGGAGAAGGAGAGATGAAAGATTGAGGGAGATGAAAAATGAAAGAGTGGAAGAGCTTTCACTCAGGGTGTGTTGCAGCCGAAGAGAAGAGAGATAGAGGAGCTGCTTACTTGTCCTAGTGTGCAGTCCACTCCTAGCTTGTGTAGATGGGCGGCTATGCTCAGCCAGCAGGGTAAACGAGAAGTCGGAACAAAACAAATAATAAAATAAGTAACGGAAAAATAATAAACTCGATCAAAACGAACCGGAACGGGACTTCTAAATCGGAAATATTTTCCGAAAAAAATAAAATATGGAACATATGTATATTGTCAAATGTATAACTATATTCGAGAAAAAAATATATATAATTTATGATATACAAATCATTCTCGTAAAATATTTAAGATATAAAAGTATCGATAAGAGGAGGAAAATGAATATCGAAACGAACCCAATAAACGGGACGTTACATCCCTCCTCACCGTTAAACCATCTGCAGCCCCAATTGGGCATCCCTGTTCGCCTCTCCCTCGCAACTTGTGAGCAACCCACCCCCCATCTCTCTCCTATCTCTTTTCTTCTCTTATCTCTGCAAACTGGAGCCTCTGCGTAGCCTCCCCCTCTAGTGAACTCGCCGGACTGAGGAGCCACCCCGCCTCAATCCCGCTGGTAGCCTCTCGGGTTGTTTCCCTCCGCCCCAAGATTCCGAGCCTCTGCAGCCCTCGCCATGAGATCCTTCTATGGGCTCTAATCTCTCCACCTCTCCACGCCAAGCAGATCTCCTCCTCTGTTGCGACCCTCTGCGAGCTTTCACTTGCAGCAACTCCCCTACCTCTCCTCTCTTTCCTTTCTGTTGCAACCGGACACCAGCAACCGCTGTCTGCCTTGCCCGCTCGCCGGCTCGATTCTGCCTCACAGCTCCCTCCCCTCTGCACTGCTCGACTGGACCGGTCTACGACTGGGAGCCCCTGATAGCCACGCCGCCGGCAAACTCGGACGGGGAGCCACCCTCACCGGCCTTTCCAGAGCCCTATCCGACGCCGGAGATGCCTTCCCTGCCGTCGCCGCTCTCCCTTGCTCCCTCCCTGGCCGCCGCCCTGCCGATCGTCTTTTGCTGTCAATAGCATCTGTAGGGTTAAGAAACCCTTCTTATATGATTTATATCAGCCCCCTATAATTTTGGTATAATTGCAGTTTTTACCCTATATTTTGTATTTGCAGTTTTGACCCATATTTCTAAGTTTATGCAATTATGCCCCTGCTGGATTTAATTATAGAAAACGGCCCAAGGAATTAATTACGAATAATGTCCCATATTTATAAAATTGTATTAATTGGCGGAAAATGTATTTATGGGTTTTAAATTTGGGATTTACTTGAATTATATTCTTATTTATATATATACCATATATGTTATGCTCATGTTGGATTAATAGCGGGTCATGGCTCGAAGATTTAATCCCGGGATTTTAATGTTGAGTTTGAAAACGAGTTTAACCTTGGGTTATGATGTTATACAATTTGTCCGGAATATTATATTTACGGTTTTTAACTTGGGTTTTAGAAGTGGGGTTTTCCTTAGATTATATATGTTCGTTATTCCGTTCAAATTTAGCTTATAAGCTAAATTTGTTTAGTTTGGTGCTAGGTTCGGAAGCGCCCCGATAAAGGCCTAACGAGTCCAAGTCGACATCTGTTGAACTACTTCCGTCTTTTGACGTCGTGTGAGTATTATTTCCCCTCGATTTAGTTATGTTTAGTAGTATCATGCTAGGTTGGATCTAGCATAACC
Source organism: Fagopyrum esculentum (assembly GCA_033239045.1). NCBI lineage: Eukaryota > Viridiplantae > Streptophyta > Magnoliopsida > Caryophyllales > Polygonaceae > Fagopyrum > Fagopyrum esculentum. The sequence goes on from BSUD01000003.1 coordinate 143,647,904, forward strand.
TAGTGAGAATACCAAGTAGTGGTTTTGACCTTAGGTGAGTTTTGAGGATTTATGATTGTTCTAAGGTTTGAGTTGGGTTGTTATCTTGTGAGGATCGTTAAGGATTTGTGCTTTATGGTTGATCTTGTGAATCTTGTGGCTTGAGGTTTGTGGTTACATTATCTTTGAGATTGTGGAGACTAGGACATGAGTATCCTAGCATGACGCTTATGATCGGGGAGATTATTGGGACTATGAGTGTTTTGTCCTAGCATGTGAGTTGTATGACCTTGATGAGGTCATTTGGGCTAGAAGTCTAAGGACTTCTAGCATGAGAGATAGATGTTGACGTTGTGCCTTGTTTGGTCAGGTTGAGAGTATCTTCCCGCGGGAAGCAGAGTGCGGTTTATTTTCGGGTTGAGCGTTTGTGACAGGTAAGTCTCCGGACTTACTTAGCTCGTGTTCTTTGTATTAGCATTATTGTGTGTTGGGTGGTGTGTGTTTATTATTTTACTGTTTATAACAACTAAACCGGAAATAGGATTACCGACCTTTATATTATTTGGCCCAAGTGTATGATAACGGGCGGTGACATCACTGCCTGGCTCCCCGTGAGAGCTGGGGGGATCTCGGCGACTGGCCCGTGCTGGTTAGACGGTCGGAGGCATCCGACCGTTCCATTGCCGGAAGAAGGGACCGAGGCGAGTTTCGAAGGATTCTCGTGTCACAAAAGAAGTTGAACTAGAACGGGATATGACTTAATAAATAAAGATAATAAACCGGATTTGTGTGCTTTGAGTATGTTGTGTGACTATGTTGAATTAATTGTGTTTGTGCCTTTCCCTTTAATTCTAATGCTTCGAATGTGAGCTAACGGTTTTATACCGAATGTTGTAGTTTGCCTTGCAGGTTAGGCATGCTCCGAGAGATCCGGAAGGGTGGGCAGCCGGGGTCCGTACATTTTAGGATGGGTTGGTTGGAGTCGAGTTTGAGTATTGTAATTATTGTATGTTTTATGGCGTTAGCCTTTGGGGTTGTATTTTCGGCTGAAGTCCTTTGTTGTATTCTTTCGGGTTTTTCTTTTCATTGCATAAAAATGTATTTCAGCTTTGGCCTTTACTTGTGCCTTGTTGTAAGATCCGGTGAAATTGTTGTCAGGCTAAGGGTCGGGACCCATTGTGAGGTCCCAACCCGTAGCGCCCCGAGTCCCGCGGATTTGGGGTGTTACATCGATTTGATCTAATAATTTGTGGGTCGTTGTGACCTATGAATTTGTGGGTCGTTGTGACCTATGAATTTGTGGGTCGTTGTGACCTATGAATTTGAGGGTAGTTGTGACCTATGAATTTTGTGGGTCGTTGTGACCTATTGATTCGTGGGTAGTTGTGATCTACTGATTCGTGGGTCGTTGTGACCTACTGATTCGTGGGTCAGTGTAACCTACTGATTTGTGGTCGTTTGTGACCTACTGATTTGTGGATCGTTGAACTATTAAATTTGTAATTCTTATTTTATCAATATACTAAATATACATCAATATAATTTATTAAAACAAAAGACAATAATTCTGACGTGGCGCCCCACGTTTTTTCTCGGATTAAAATTTTTACTAAATCACGAATTAAGCTAATAAATCCTTTTTTTACTAAACCATAATTATTTTGTAAAATATAAATTTTGTTATCCCACATCGGTTATTAAAGAAATATGATAGTTTGACAACATTTATAAATAGACCTATAAGGTTTGAAGATTATACAAAACATACATTTCTAGACCTTTTGGTCAAAATCAAGTATAATACTTATTCATACCGGATTAGTATTTGAATGTGGATTGTTGTTACCTACTAATTCGTAGGTCATTTTAACCTAATGATTTGTGGGTCATTTTAATCTAATACCTTGTGGGTCGTTGTGACCTATTGATGCTTGTGTCCTTGTGACCTATTGATTTGTCGGTCCTTGTGATCTAATGATTTGTGGGTCGTTATAACCTATTAATTTGTGGGTTGTTGTAACTTATTAATTTGTGTGTCGTTTGTGACCTATTGATATATGGGTCGTTTGTGACCTACTGAGCTACTGATTTTTGAATCGTTGTGACCTACTTATTTGTGGATCGTTGTGACCTACTGATTTGTGAGTCGTTATGAGTTGTGATCTACTAATTTGTGGGGGTCATTGTGGTCTACAGATTTGTGGTTCGTTTGTGACCTATTGATTTGTGGGTCGTTTGTGACCTACTGATTTGTGGGTCGTTTGTGACCTACTGATTTGTGGGTCGTTTGTGACCTACTAATTTATGGACCGTTGAACTATTAAATTCGTAATTTGTATTTTATCAATATACTAATTATATATATATATATATATATATATATATATATATATATATATATATATATATATATATATATATATATATATATATATATATATTCTATATACTTTACTAAAACAAAATACATTAATTCTGACGTGGCGCCCCCATGTTTTTTCTCGGATTAAACTTTTTACTAAATTACGAATTAAGCTAATAAATCTTTTTTTAATTAAACCATAGTTATTTTGTAAAATATGATTTTTGTTCTTCCACATCGGTTATGAGGAAATGATGACACTTCGAAAACATGTATAAATAGATGTAGAGTGTTTGAGGCTTATAAAATTCATACATTTCTGAACCTTTTGGTCAGAATCAAATATAATACTTAATCATATCGGATTAGTATTTGTATGTAATCATTGTGACCTACTAATTTTTTGGTCGTTTTGACCTAATGATTTTTGGGTCGTGGTGACCTAATGATTTGTGGGTCGTTGTGCTCTTGTGGGTCCTTGTGATCTACTAATTTGTGGGTCCTTGTAACCTACTGATTCTTGGACCGTTGAACTATTAAATTCGTAATTCTTATTTTATCAATATACTAAATATACATCTATATTCTGCATATTTTACTAAAACATACGAAATTAATGTTGACGTGGCGCTCCTATTTTTTTTCTCGGATTAAATTTTTTTACTAAATCACAAATTAAGCCAATTAATCTTTTTTTACTAATTGAATTCGTATTAGATTATGCTATTTTTAAATTATATGATTATTCTTTTTCTTTAAATTATTATTTATTAAATAATAAATTAGATTTTAAATTTTTTTTATTAGTATAAAACTTATTAATGATCAACACATGGGTTAGGTGGTCTCATTTACTATGTAACACTTAACGCGTTATTTATACGAGCTCATAACATATAACTAATAAAGTTAACAACATATAATATAGTAAAAAAATGTAATATGATAAGCTATTTTATTAACAAACCCGCACAAGGTGCGGGATATACACTAGGGAAGATATACCACGTTGCACCTGGGTCTGGAGAGAGGTACTACTTGAGGGTTTTGCTGAATCATATTAAGGGTCCTACATGCTACGAGAAAATTCGGACAATCAACGGTACACTATATGCCACATTTAGGGAAGCAGGTTATGCTATGGGGTTGTTGGATGACGACCGGGAATACATTGACGGTATAAAAGAAGCAAGTTTTTTGGAACTGCTGGTTATCTTCGGAATTTATTCGTCATGTTGTATCTCTCTGGTAGCATGTCGTTGCCTCATCTGGTTTGGGCTGAAGTATGGAAGTACTTATCTGATGATATTCTTGCACGACAAAGAAGGGTGTTGCGTAATAATGGTATGCTTTCTTTCATGTATATGAATTTAATTCGAGTTTTGCATTATTTTTTCAATTTGTTTAGTATATTTTGTACTAGGTAAGTAAACATGTTTAACTTGGTTTATTTGTACGTAGATTTGCAATTAGATGATGCCGTGCTGCAAAATTACGCCTTGGTTGAGATAGAGAAACTTTTACACAGGAACGGCGGCAGTTTGAAGACGAATAAGTCTATGCCTTATCGTGACGAAGCCTTGATTATGGGGCAGCATAATAAACTAATTCAAGATGAACTAAACTATGATCGATCCTAGTTATCTTTGGACCATGACAGATTGGTTTCCAGTTTCACCGACGTGCAGAGGGGAGTGTATGATCAGATTATGTGTGCTGTGTCCGCTGATAAGGGGGGGGTGTTTTTTCTTTATGGATACGGTGGAACAGGAAAGACTTTATATGGAGATCCCTTTTGGCTGGTTTGAGGAGTAAAGGTGAGATCATTCTAACAGTTGCTTCGAGTGGTATGTAACACCCCAAATTTTACAACATAGGGAGTTACTAGTTAGGACCGCACAGTGGGTCCCGACCTTAGTTTGACAACAACTTAACGTGATCTTACAACAAGGCACAAATAAGGAAAAGCCAAAAATCATAAAATAGTTTTTATCAATGCATGAATGTGACCAGATCAACTACAGCCGGAAAAGTAATAAAACAAAGTACGAAAGGAAACAACGTTCAACTGTAAAACCCACAAATGCAAAAACTGCAAAACGTCCTAAAGTACGACACCCCGGCTGACCACTACCATCTGGATCACTCGGCATCTGCTCTAACCTGTGTCAAATCTAAACAACATATCAACAGTTAGCTAACTAACCAAAAATAAGCAAAATGATAACAGCACAAACACAAGCAGAAATAGAAATAAACAAACATCATGCTGGCACTCAACCAATTATTATCTATTATTTAAGTGATTCACATTATTCAATTTAAGTTGTGGCACGAGAACTATTATTAGTTCTCGCCTCCGTTCCTTATCCAACTGGTGTAGGTCTAGCTGACTTCCTTTGGTAGCATCACTACAAACCATGTGTGGACTAGTCCCGAAAGAAACCCCCAACGCCCCGCGAGCTACTGAGCGGAATGCCACCGCCCGTTACTCTTAGGCCAAAAATACAGGTCGGTATTTATATATCACAACCTATCTCTCTAACATGTCAATCACACACCACCATCATCATTTATACTCATATTTAGCAGTCAGCTAAGTAAGCCCAAAGGACTTACCTGTTATAACGCTCGACTCTTTAATAACCACTCGCTCTGTAAACTGTACCCACTCAGTTGCCTGTCAAAGGCGAGGCGATAAGTGTATTAGCACACTTTCACGTAGATAGAAGTCTAAAACTTCTAAGATCAAATAAGTATTAAGACGTACTAGTTACAGTATTAGTTTTAGGGTAAAATGACCATTTTACCCTTGGTTCCGATTTTCTCGAAAACCCTAAAATTCATGTCCAAACTCCTATTTGAAGTTCTAAAATTATATCCTAACTCTTAGAATTTTATTTGGTTCGAAACTGACATTTTTCCTATGTTTCTATTTTTCCGGAAGAATCGAAAAAGGTTTAACTTCGGCTCTAATTATAAAATTCTTAACAGCTTATAAAATTTCCGAATTAAATCTCTAGATCATCTATGAGGTTCTATCTAACCTTAGAAGAAAGAATTTCTCCAAACTGTTCCGCCGATATTTTTATAATAATTCCCAAAGTCGGTTCTTCACTCTACTTTCCTATACTTAGCCAAATTTTAAGTTTACCAAAACTGCTCAACTACCTAACTTCGGGAGCTCATAACTTTCAATCCGACCGTTCATTTCTCCCCAAATTTTAATATGCTAAACTACATATATCTGTCTACAACATATCAAAAATTCAACGGTGGATTTTTATCCAAACGTTTTATAATTGATCGACAAGATGGACTGTTCGTAACCTAAAAGCTGAAGGAATTAAAACGAATTTACAGCAGCCATTATCTTTCCATTGTTCATAAAATGCAGCAGTCCATTATTCTTCTCCTTAGATCTATATGCTCAGCAGCTACACAAGGTCAACCTAGCCCAAGTTCAAACTCGACTACAGCAGTTCGTCATTCTAGCATTACGTAAATAGTGTATATACATAAGGTTATATACTACTTCTAGGGGCAAGGAATTGGGATGCAGAAACTGTGACTCACCTCTACTGGCTGAGGCGTCTTTAGTACAGTTCCGGATGCTCTTCTGGCTCCTTTGTGTGACGATCCAGAAGGAGGAAAGTTAGGTTTGGCTCGGCTCTACCGCTGTAGTGATGGAACGAATTTTTTCAGCCTCACTGCTGTCATGGAGTGGCCGAGATGGGCGTTGTCCGGCACAGAAGAAGAATTACGTGAGTCCTTATGGTGGGTACAAGAAGAAGATGAATATAGGAAGGTAGATAGGCTCTTACCGGATGGACGGAATTGGTTGAGGCTTGTGAGATTTCGGGGCAGCAACTCGCGTGAATGAAGTTGTAAGAGAGAATTGTCGATATGCAGTCTTCACTATGCTCAGCCGAATCGTGTGCAGTAGGCAAGGACGCAGAATGGGCGTGGCAGCGTATAAGGCAAGAGATCAGAAGGTGAAACTGGCGTGGTTTAATTAGGCAGTTACGGATTCTCCTTCCCCTATTAATGCAGCATTTATGTGAAAGGAAACTGCCAGATTTGTCTGTTACGTCTAGCAACACTCAACAAGGAAGGTGGGCATCTGCAGGCTGGCGCGTTCCGGACTGGGCTGGAGTGCTGGGCTGCACATAGGCTGGGGCGACGCTGGGCTGGCAACTCCGGACTGGGCTCACGGCTGGCACAACAGTGGGCTGGAGTAGTGCTGGCTGAAGCAGGCGGAAGGTTGGACTGGGCTGCTGGCTGGGACGGCAAGGCTGCTGAGTTACTGGGTTGTTGGGCAAGCAGCTCCCGGACTGAGCTGTTGGACGAAGGTAGACGTAGCCCGGTACAAATTGTAGTTCGGAATCGAGAATCCGAAATTAATGTGCGGAATAACCGGGTACGGACTATTTTACGGTTTAGGTTTAGTTACGAGTTCTATCATTTTATGTGAAGGTAAGTCACATAAAATGATAGACTTATAAAAAGTTCCATCATTTTATGTGAAAGAGGTCTACATAAAATGATAATTTTTATCCTAATATGTCTAACTAAGTAGACGGATATAAATTAATAGATCGAGATCTATTTTATAACGTACAAAGACGGAATAAAAATTCCGGATTTTACATGGTAATGCAGCTCTCTTGCTTCCAGGCGGTAGAACCGCTCATTCGAGGTTTGACATCCCAATAAATGTTGACGAAAGTTCAACATGCAACATTCGTGCAGGTATAAACCTTATTATTCAATTATTAAAACTTCCTTTTTAATATATTGTTCATATTACACTGAACAATATATTAATGTTTTAATCTTATATGTTTAGGTACGGATCTGGCTGAGTTAGTGTCAAAGACAAAGCTGATAATATGGGATGAAGCACCCATGGTTAACAAATGTTGTTTTGAAGCGCTCGATAGAAGTTTAAGGGACGTCATGCGATCTTATAATCCAGACTGCTCACTTCTCCCGTTTGGTGGTAAGGTTGTCGTTTTTGGTGGCGATTTTAGACAAATATTGCCTGTTGTAAGTCATGGAAGTAGACATGATATTGTCTTTGCTGCAATCAATGCGTCATATTTGTGGGATCACTGCACGGTGCTTAGATTAACTCAAAACATGAGGGTTATACGTGGAGTTACTGAATTAGAAGCTCGAAAGGCTAAGGAGTTTTCAGATTGGATATTGGGCATTGGAGATGGCACGGAAGGTGAAAGTGTTAATGAAGAAGCTCAGATTACCATCCCCGAAGATCTCCTACTTGCATCTATAGGTGACCCGATTGCAACTATTGTTGACCATGTATATCCTTTGAGTTACAATATTCAGGATCCACCGACCTACTTTCAAGAAAGAGCTATTCTTGCCCCTACCAATGAGATTGTTGAGAAGGTTAATGACTATATTCTATCACTGATACCTGGAGACGTGACAGAGTACTTGAGTTCGGATAGTATATGTCCAAGCGAAGGTTCTCTTGATGATTGTTTCTACTCGAGCGAGTTCTTGAACCGCATCAAGTGTTTTGGGTTTCCAAACCATGTCTTGAGACCGAAAGTTGGAATTCCAATTATGTTGATGAGAAACATTGATCAGTCTGCACGGTTGTGTAACGGAACCAGACTTATAGTTAGGAGACTTGGAAAACAAATCATCGAGGCAGAAATAATATCTGGGAACAATATAGGTCATAAGGTCTTCATTCCGCGAACAGTTCTTACACCCACATACTTGAAAATTCCTGTTAAATTTCGAAGGAGACAGTTCTCAGTTATGGTATGTTTTGCTATGACTATAAATAAAAGTCAAGGTCAGTCCCTTGCACTGGTTGGAATATATTTGCCTAGACCGGTCTTCAGTCACGGCCAATTATATGTCGCTATCTCAAGAGTGACGAGCAGGGATGGAGTAAGGATTATGATATGTGACCCTAAGGGCAAGGTTCAAGATACTACAACTAATGTTGTATTCGACGAATTTTTTCGCAACATAATTTAAGGTACGTTAGAATTTCTTCTTCATTTTATTTCGTTTTCAATCAATAATATCAAGCGATCATAACCCGTCCTTGAGCTTACACTTATATAAAGTTTATCTTCTTCTCTTTTTCAGGATCGGATTGTCGCGCATGTGCTCGAGGTTTCACGTCAAAGGTTATCATCGTGATTTCTATTATAATAAATATGTACACAATTTTAACTGTTTTTTGACATTATTAATATTGTGATTTTTATAATACAGAGATAGTGGACACTCCTGGCTTGGTATGCCCCGAACTGGGTCAACAACTATGTTGTTATTATTTTTCTTATATGCGTATACTATTTAACATAAACATTCGTAATCAAATCAACAAAATAATAATAAGAAAAATAAATCTATAAAAAATTACTCATACAAAAAAAACTGTAAGAAATATATTTTCAAATACCCGTGCACGGCACGGGCGCTAAACTAGTTTGCTTTATAATTAAGTTTCATCATTTCTCCTTTCCGTCGGTGAAACTTAATTTATTTATAATTAGGTTTCTCTTTGCTCGAAATCCTATTTCATTCAAGGAATACTTTTTCTTCAAATACCATGTTTATAATTGATTAAGAATGAAGATTTTGTTTGATAAATAAGAGTGCAATGCAATCTGTCTATGGACTATGCTTTGATATGGATTCTTTTAATAAATTTGATTTCTACTACAAATAGCTATTGACGATGGATGAAACGTGAACCTTAAATATCAAAAATGATTTATAATACTTGGTTGTAGTAAAGGAATGTCGTGGTAGCAACCACGAAAATATCCACGAAACAAACTTCCCTCGAACTTAGTCACGAATTTACCCTCAAAAGTTATAGAATTAATTAGAGAAATAGGACCCCTTAAAATTCTCTTTTGCAAATTAGGCCTCTATACAAAAGGAAGAAAAAATAGGTATGGAAACTAGAAAATAGGGACAATAATTTCTCTACTTGAAATGATGGTGATTAGATGTTTACTTTTAGTTTAGGTATCTTTTTTACATGTTTACTTTTCATTTTTGGTTAATGTAGCTAGTTTGATGAAATTTTCAAGTCCATGGATGTCTAATTTTTTTGTGTGACATTTTTTCGTTACCCAAATATGAATTGTAGTATTTTTATAATTATTGGGTATATGTTTATTTTTTTGTGGTGTGTTTCTTATTTTTGAGTATGCTTAAAGTGATATTTTCGGGTATATTTTATGGTTACCTAAACTGTGTTATAATGACCAAATATCATTTGGTATTGATGTTTGTGTATAATATCGATTTGTGTAAAATTTGGTTATGACAAACTCAAATTGGGTATGTTTTATGGTTACGCAAACTGTGTTATAATGATCAAATGTGAAGCGGATTTTTGGGTAATGACCAAATGTCATTTGATATTGATGTTTGTGTACAATATCGAGTTTTGAAAATTTTGGGTATGACAATTTAAATTGGGTATGATTTTTGTATTAAGTGATGTTTAAATTGGGTATAAATATAAAATATTATCCAATTTATGGATATGGTTTTATTTTGATATTTGATTTTTTGGGTATGTTGTTTTCGAGTATGTTTATGTACTTTAATAAATTAATTTTTGGGTATGATTATGACATTATTTGGGTAAACAGATTTTTGGGTATGCTCTTTTATACGTGTATTGACTTTGTAGTATATTTTTTATTATTAATTATATTTAAAGTGATATCGTGGGCATGTTTTATGGTTACCCAAACTGTGTTATAATGATCAAATATCAAGCGGATTTTTGGGTAATGACCAAATGTCATTTGATATTGATGTTTGTGTATGATATCGAGTTTTGAAAATTTTGGGTATGACAAATTTAAATTGGATATTGTTTTTGTATTAAGTGATATTTAAATTGGGTATAAATATAAATATTATCCAATTAATGGATATGTTTTTATTTTGATATTTGATTTTTTGGGTATGTTATTTTCGAGTATGTTTATGTACTTTGACAAATTTATTTTTTGGTATGATTGTGACATTATTTGCGTAAACGGATTTTTGGGTAATAGGTGAGAAAGTAAGGATATTGGAAATTCCTTTTTCTGATTGATGTGACCTGTGAGATTGTACAACATGTCACATCCGATGGGTTGTCAAACTTTTCCCTCATTTTGTACTATATTTCCTCTACTCTATTTTATAGGGGGTCAAAATACCAATCTCAAATAGTAGGAGTCTTCTTTCTAAATTGATTTGCTTAAAAGGGTTAGTTCGCCAATTTTACCAAAGTTATATTGATGCTACAAAGGGCGTGGCTAAAAACTCCCACGGTAAATTTCCGTGGCTAAATTACCCATAAATGTTAGTTGTGGTTACTTTTGAAGGTAAATTCGAGGGTAACTCCGGAGTGTAGATTTGAGGGTAACGTCGAGGGTAGCTCTAAGGGTAAATTTGAGGGTAACAGTTGAGGGTAACTTTAAGGGTATATTCAAGGGTATATTCGAGGGTAACGGTCTATGGTAATTCCAAGGGTAACGTTGAGGGTGATTTCGTGGGTAACTTTGAGGGAAAAAACGAGGTTATTCTCGTGGGTAAGTTTGACGCTAAGAGAAAATTAAAATTTGAAGGTATATTCGAGGGCAACGGGTAGCACGCAAAGTAGTGATGTCGAGGGTGATGTCGTGGATAAATTTTGAGGTATTCACGTGGGTAAGTTTGAAGCTAAGAGCAAGCTCAAATTCGAGCACAATATAATTTTCTTGAGGGTAATAATGCAAATATAAATATGAGAGTGATTTTCAAGGGTATGAATAACACGCAAGATCATTTTACAATGCAAATCATAAATTACAAAATATTGTTCATGCATAAATATCAAATCATGATTTACAAAATCTACCAATTCAAGATTAACATAACACACAATTAACTAATATCATACTAACACATCAAGCCAAAAACCTCTTAAATCGTAAAAGATAAATTTAAGTCATATTCAAATATTTTTTTAGAAAGGAAACATACTAAGGTGTTGAGCTCACAAAAGCACTCTTATGTAATCGTAGTAGTTCTTGCATGAATTTTTCTTGTTGTTGCATGAAATCTTGTATCCTCCCCAAATTTCCATTCGATTCCTTCACCTCATTCGTTGATGCTTGCAACTTTTATTTCGGTTTTCAAAGGTTCAATATTTGGGGATGTATAGTAAGCTTGTGAAGACTTGCCAAAAGTAAAACAATTTGCAATCAAGCCGGTACTCATAACGTCCATGTCTTGTTCTCCTAATCCAAAATTGCTTCTTGACCCTTATATATTTTGACCCAAATCTCATAATTGTGGAGAATGTTGGTCACTTCACCGTCGGATGATAAATATTGCGTACATAAACGATCATATTCATCCTAACCGGTGCTCGTCATGAACTGAGGGGAGTGGAAATCTGTCTATTAAGCTTCTCATTTCTTATCTTTAAATCTTCTTCAAGCTTAAGTAAACTATCCCGCAGGACGGGATGTTTGGAGGGGTATCATCAAAGAGCTTCTTGTTTCTACAACACCAAGCAATCTAAAGTCTAGTTATCACTCATGAGAGAGCATTCATCCTGCACAGATCATGAATTCCTTTAATGATCGAGTCCTACAAACAGAAAAAAAAGCTTTGCCCAATTACTGCCTCATTTGTAGACAAAGAATTAACTCAAAAACTTAGAGAGATGATAATTGACAAAAATTAACACGATCGATCAAAGCTATATATCGGAAGTAACTCTCCCAACATTAAAGAGAACAGCATATAAAAGTAACCAAGAAATTGAGTTTCCGCAACTCCATATAACCAAAATTGTAACATTACTAAGGATTAGACCGTAACCTATCAACATGATCAGGGACGGCCCTTGGGGGGCAGGGTGGGGCAGCCGCCCCACCCTCCAAAAAAAAAAGAAAAAATATATATATATATATATATATATATATATATATATATATTTTGTGTGAAAAAAAGTCGTTTTAAAATGGTTGGTGGCTTCTCATTTATAAATTTTTTTTCTACGATTTATTAATTTTTGAAATATAAATACTCTTTGTTATATATAAATGTTGTTTTGGATCTTTCGCCGAAGTAAACGAAACTTCAAAAGAATTTTCCGTTTTAGGCTCGGAGTGAAATAATTCACCAAAATGCACGAGATTTGTTGTTTGAAGTAGAAGCGCGGTCTTAGACCGCACTATTATTTGTAAAACACGTTGTCGAGGACAAATATAATAAAAACACAAATAGAGGTGCGGTCCTAGACTGTATATAGTGTAACGTTTTTGAAAGAAAAAAAACTAAATAGGCGCGGTTATAGACGCGCCTATAGGTCAGCTATTTTATTTAAAAAAAATTTTATAACATTACTAAGGATGGCCTAGCCTAGCCCAAGTTATATCATCACAATAAAAGTCGGGGGTTTTAAATGGAAGATGACAAAAAGTAGTGTAAGAAAGAATAATAGGGATGTCATACGAAATTATTAAAAAGCTGAACCACCATGCAAAATATATAAAATTTAGGCAAATGAAAAAAAGGGTTTTCTTTGTCGCAGCAGTATAAGAAGGAAGGAACTCTGCGGCTTCTCAGTCGCTCCTCTTTCCTCTCCTTCTCTCCTGAATCGGGATACTAGCTGGGGCAGAAAAGCAGGAACAATCCGGAGCCTACGATGGTTGTAATAGAAGAGTTGTCGGTGGAAGATTACGAGGACTACTGCTTTGTTTGCAAGGATGGAGGCTCACTCATTCTCTGTGATCACGAGTACGTCTGCTCTCTCTCTCTCCCTCTTTTGTTTCTACTTGGCTTATTATAAGATAAGCCCAAATATCCATTGTTGCAAATCCCAGTCGCTGCTTTCTTCTTTTCTCTGACTTGTTTCAAGGATAACTGAGAATTATGCTAAACTAGGTCAGAGATATATGATAGATATCATTTGTTTTTTGTTGTTGAGTTTTTTTGTGTGTTATAATGGTTACTAGGTTAGGTTAGGTTGAATTATATGATATATCAAGAATGTTGACAGACCCTTGTTACCAAGCTGTATTCTTCAATATACTCACCTGCTCATGTGCCTACCTTATAGGGCTTGCACAAAGGCTTATCATGGAAAGTGCGTTAAAAACAGATTCTCCGTTGATTCTAAAGAACAATGGATTTGCGGTAAGTTCGTACAATTTGTGCTTAAATTGCCTCTTTATGTGCATCCATACTTAGTAAATGTGCATATTTGGAGTAGATGTTAACATTGTTCTAAATAGCCTATCGTGATCTTACTTCACTGAGCTTGAATCATTTCAGATTGCCATTCTTGCTGCAAATGTGGCAAAAACTCTAGCATTAGGTGCTTCTGCTGTACAAATGCTGTGTGTGAAAGATGTGTTGCCAACAACTATGAATTTGCCAGGATTAGAGGAGCAGATGGTATTTGTGACGAATGTCTTAAGCTCGCTATTATGGTGGAGGAAGGAAGAGACGTTGACTCTGAGGGAGTAAGATCATGTCATTTACTATCGTCATTGTCTTCTCTTTTTCTATCTAATAAATTGATGTGGTATGGTTTGTTAAACATCGAGAACATATATATTTGGTCTTTTTTAAATTCTATCCTTTTCACCGGTTAAATGTTTGAAATTAAATACATGAACCGGGTTGGGATCCATATTCAAATATCATATATGAGTATCAATATAAAAAAAGTCCATATATGTGGTGTTTGGCATAAGGGTATTCGGGTATGGATATCTCATATATATATACACATATTCTCATATTTCATTTCCAAACCCATTTTGATATCCCTAAAAAGAGTGGCGGCGTCACATATATTTTCCATCCTCCCTATTTGCCTTCTCTATCTACACCCTCTCTTCTCCGGTTGTCTCCCTCGTTGGATCTTCGTTCTTTTTCTTTATTTACATCATCTCCAGGTATGAAACAAATATTCTCCAAGTTCCATTTGCGCTTTTTTCCGATATCTTCTAATATTACGAGATCGGAGTTAATATTCTGTTTCATACCATTTGGACATTAAGAGCAATAAACCTCGGATTCGGTATGCAGCAGGATTGTATTGCTCAATTTATGCAGTTTCTCGTATGGATTCGTGTTTACTTTCTGTTTAATTGTGTGATATGTATGGACTGGATTACTAGCTAGGGTTCTATAGACACACTACTATTTCTACTCGTTCGTATCTTGTTTGCTGAAATTAAAATTTTAGAGCTAGTAACCGAAGCAATTTTGGTATACTTTATCTTGTCATTCACAAATAACAATATATCAATCTCGTACCCATATACCAATATCTAATACACAGATACTTGGATATGGATCCCAAACAGGCCCGAAGGCTAAGATGGTTGATCACAACCAGCTCCATTTCTCAATAAGTGGAATAAATTAATGCTGATCTTTTTTGCTAGGCTGTTTCTTGGATTTGTTTGTCTTTGGTTTTTTTAGCTCCTGAATCCTGATTGTATATGTGTTTGGTGCAGGAAGAGGCAGATTTTAATGATCGAGAATCAACAGAGGGTCTTTTCAAGGAATACTGGGAAATAATAAGGGACAAGGAAAACTTAACCTTAAAAGACCTGCAGGCTGCAAAGGCTCAGATGGATAACAGTACTACACCCAAACCAAAGTCCACCTCTAAGAGGGCACATTCGGATGAATATGGTGCCGATGTAGGCCATGAGAAAGTATCAGATGCGGACTTTGACCTGAAGGTTACTCAGGAGAAGAGTTCAGACAGAAGTAAAAATCAGCAAAAGAAGGAGATCACGCAATCCGACATCAAAAAACAGGAGAGCAAAAAAAGGAAAATTATTCGTTGGGGTTCGGGTGAATATGCTGGAGCATCAAATGCAGACTGTAACATGGAGATCACTCAATCAGACTGCAAAAAACCGAGGCAGAAGAAGAAGGCTTTAAACAAAAGGGAATTTCTTGGTTGGGGTTCAAAAGCGCTAATAGAGTTCCTGGCCTCAATTGGAAAAGATACTAGCCAGAAAATGTCTCAGATTGAAGCTGCTGATATTATGATTCAGTACGCACGAGACAATAATCTCTTTGACATTACAAACAAGAAGAAAATCATTTGTGATGCTGCACTTCATTCTGTACTGGGGAGGAAGTCTCTGACCATATATAAAATGAGGGATTTCCTTGAAAACCATTTTTGGGAGAACATAGAGGATTCAGATGACGGATCAGAAAAAGAGGAATTAAAGGGTTTGTTACCTTCAAAAAAGTTGCAAAAGCACAACACAATGAAAACTTGCACGGAAAAGGACACAGTTGGCGAAAAGAAAGCAACTCCCAAGGTTTCATACAGCCGCTATGCATCTATAGTTCCGGAGAACATTAGTCTTGTTTACCTGAGAAGGACTTTGGTGGAAGAACTATTGAACAAGTGTGACAAGATCTCTGATGACAAAGTGATAGGTAGCATTGTGAGGGTGAAGAATCGAGTTATAAAATACAGGCCTAACGAGCTTCTTCAAGTCACAGGTATCAAAAGAGAAGCTAGTGAAAACAAAACGGAAGTTTTCCTAAAGGTAACCGGTATGGCCAGTGATGTCCCGATCTCCATGCTTGAAGATTACAATTTCCTCGAGGTAATTAAAGTGAAGATTCATAACATGATTTTTTGTTGAAGATGGAATCTATCTGTATTGACATTTTGGTTATACATGCATGGTGCAGGATGAATGTGATGATTTGCGGCTGAAAGTGGAGAAAGGCATTATTGAAAGGCCTACTGTTGTAAGTTCTCGATCTTATGAACAGTTTATCAGTTAACCTAGCCTTACAAAATTTGAAAATCATCTATCTTTACTTGTTTACTTATGGTGTTTGTTTTCTGGTGACAGGCTGCTCTTCAGGAGAAGGCCAACATTCTTCATGAAGATAAAACAAAACATGTGAGTAGTTGAGTGAAATTGTGTTGAATTGCTATTAATGGTGATGGCATCTAATTTATGCAAGATAATTTTCAGGCGATTCCAAGAGATTTGATGGTTCTAAAACACCGCATTGATTTGGCTAATGAGAAAGGATGGAGAGATCAATATCCTTTTTGACATATTATTAATTGTTTGTGGCTTGAATATCTTCTTGTCAAATAAAAGCCTTTATAACTTGATTGTCCTTGACCCATTACTATTGTTTCTGCACATTCTATGAGCTAACGCGAGAAAGGAAGTTGCTTCTGACAGAAGAAGGGCAGATGCGCAGGCTGCAAACTCTGCCAATAGTCACAGCTGATGTACTACAAGATGCTTCTAACGAGACACTGGAAAAGAAGGAGATGGAAGCAATGTAAGGAAGTTGTTTCCGGCAACCGACCCGACTGTTTGACGCCTCAAGACATGGGAGACAAAGAGCTGCAACACAGCCTTCTCATCTGATGCTCATCTCGAGAAAGGAAGTTGCTTGTACATTTTGGGGCCTCCATTTGTCAATGCAGCATTGTTTCCCTGCTCTGAATCAATCCCATTAGTGCCAACCTTGTTGTGATACTGATAGAAGCCATACATTGACAACATTGATCCTAACTATAAGGATTCAACAAAGAAACATACAATTAGAGGTGTAACAAGCCCAAAGTAGATTGTAACCAAGCTAAATGTCCACCTGAACAAATCAGAGGAAAGTTTTCAGTACCATGTTCAGTAATGAATTTTTTGTGATTCAAATAATGTAACTGAGGAAGAAAAGAGGCTTACTGTGTGTAATAAAACATAATATCAGCACCCTCCAAAGCAACATTAAGAATGATCAAAATGAGAAGCACAAAGAAAGCCAAATTCCTATAAGCTAAAAGCCAAGCAGGGTGCATTCCTTTAATACATGGCTTCCAAACTTCAACCTCATACAAAATCCCGGGATCGTTGAGTTGGTCATCTTCCTCTTTCCTCGCAAATCTTATGATTCCGAGGCCCTTCATATCTTGAGATAATAGGTAAAAGTTGGGTTTTCCAAGAATCAAGTTGGGTTTTTGACGATGTAGTAGAGGAAGTGAGATAATATAGAGAGAAAATCCAATCAGGAACAAAGAAAGCATATTGAATAGTATAAGATTAAAAGCTTTCTGAAGACATTTTTTAAGCGGGGAGGGGAAAGAGAAGACATTTTTGATAGCCTCAAGAAAACCCCATCAAAGATTAAATCTTCTCAAGAAAACTTAGAAACAAGAAAGTGCTCAGAAAATCACCATGAAAATGGTATTAAAACATCCGTTGAACAAAAAATGCAACTAATCACTGAAACCCATCAAGTGAATTAAAATGAAGGATCTAACTTAAAGAAGCTTTAATGGGAATTTCATAAACAAGCTCACAAAGCACTTAAACAAGTGTGTAAAACCAATGAATTTCTCGAGATGAGCAATTAATATAAGAAAAGAATGCAATCATGTACCTTCTGGCCTAAACTGTATCGGCCTCAACAAAACATGGAAGAGAAGGCATTACGTTAGAAGGGTCCTTTCTCGAGATCCGTCAAGATCTTTGAGCGGAAGGTGCGAGTGCGAGTGGATCTCCTCGCGCTTCTTTGCTGTTTAAGGATTGTCTAAACCTTTGTTTCACTCTTTTCTTTTGGAAATGGGTTGTTTAGTTTTAATGTGCAATCTCTTTTCTTTCTTAACAAGAAGTGTTCCTAGTCTATTATTCTATTTTGCTTTATCTTTTGTGATTCTTTTGCTTAGTCTTATCTTGGTGTTCCTATTTTACAAGGCAAGATCTCTAAAGAGACGTTGATTCCTCTTCGGAAAAGATCACTAGTCGCCTAAGTGGTTGGCGTAGTAAAACCTTAAGCTTCGCTGGTCGGGTGATTTTCGCTCAATCTGTGCTGACTTCTATTCCTGTTTATTCCATGGCAACTTTATCAATTTCAAAAAGAGTTTGCGAGGCTATTGATAAAATTATCCGCAACTTTGTATGGGGTTACACTACTTCATCCCGCCCTCTACATACTATTCGCTGGAATACGTTTTCTTGACCTAAAAGCGAAGGCGGACTCAGTTTGCGCAACATGGAGCAACTTAATAAGTCCATCCTTGGTAAGTTAGGATGGAGATTCCTGAAAAGTGATGGAATTCTTCGGTCTAATGTTCTCCACTATAAGTATATTAGACATTCTAATATCCCTCATTCAGCTCCCTCTTACACTTGGTCTACAATTCAGAAGGCTCTTCATACGGTAGTGTTTCCGGGTTGTCTTTGGATCCTTGGTGATGAACTGATATTCGTTTTTGGGATGATATTTGGTTGGCGGATTAGACTCTTCGTGACATGCTCATTGAAGGTGATTCTTCTAATTTGTCTTCTGATCTCCCTGTCCGTTACTATTGGTCTGATACTGTAGGGTGGGATCTAGCTGATCTTTGTCTGAGGTTGCCCAGTTCTATTCTCGCACGCCTCACTACCCTTCAACCTACAGCTCTTGTTTCCGACATTCAATCTATGCCGCCCAATGAACAAGAATGTGCTTTATGTGATGAAATAACGTGGGCGCCTACTTCTGATGACACTTATACGGTTTCCTCTACATTAGACATGGGACCCAAACCTAAACCTAAACCGTAGAAATCCAATATTTTTTACTTATGAAATTCAATTAGTACAACTAGTATTAGGGTAGGGGAGAGTGGTGCTATGAACAAAAAAAAGTTCGAAACCCACAAACTACCATTTAGATTAAAAAATAATTTTAAAAAATAATTACCATTGAAATTTAATTATTAAAATTTCTTGATTAAGAAGCATATTTTATTAACTAGACTACTAGCAAACCTACTTTGTCAAACCTGTAGACAAAAGGTCCCTATTTTCCTATTTAACCCAATGTTTTTTACTTATGATATTATTTGAAACATTTGAGATCTACAATTAATAAATTCGCTATTGAGGAAAATATCAAGACATCGAATATGTCCTAAATGTGAAATAAAATGAAAAAAAAATGGTCAAAATAGTCGGTATTCTAGTTCTTAACAACTTAGAAAGGGGCTTAGGAATACGCATTGTCTAGAAAAAGTTGTTGAATAGTTATTCTAATAATAAACCGGATTTATTATTCCAATTTCGAGAAATATGAAGAAGAGGCTTAAACCACTTTCGGATCATTGAAAAAACTAATTTTCAATTTGGCTAAAGAATAATTATCATCTTCGTTATATATTAACGGAAATTCATTTATTAATTCATTTTCTATCACGATTTTTCTCGTAAAAAGCTTTGATTTATCTCAACCTTCAATTTCATATATACACTTCGTTTGTAATCAAATGATGGCTGAAATGTGAACCTCAAATCTCGCAAATACTTGCAAGATCCAATTGCAGCAATGGGGTTAAGATCAAACTCAAGGAAGGGGGTAGTTTGATTTGACAGATTAATAACGAAACACTAAAACAAATAAACTAATTATGGAATCAAAGACAAATAACAAAAATGAAAACAAGTGTCAGTCGACCGATCGATTCCACAAGTACGTTGATCGATCTCAGAAACCCCACACAAACAAACATAAGCAATTGGATGGAAAAACATAATATGGTCGATCGATTGGTCACAAATTACTCGTAAATAACAATAGTAGTGAGGGATAGGAAACGTTTGTGTGTTTCTTGTTTTAGAATCAGGGACTTTGAAAATTACACAACGAGAGAAGTAATCAACAATTAATAGAGAGTTTCAGGACCAAGATCACAAAAACATACATATGTATAGATCCCGGTTGATAGATCCAAGACAAAATGTAAATCATGATATGCGGGGTATAACTCTGCTTGATTGTCACGTGCGCAAGACCATGACTTGTCACACATCAAACGGAATCTTGAACTTCGTTGATTGTCACGTGCACAAGATCGCCTCTTGTCACACATCGAATGAGTCTTTAGGAATTAGTGACTCGGCTCTCGCATTTTTTCTTCAACATCTTAAAGTACATATAGCAATGTAAAATTCTACACTCAGTTCTCGCATTTTGAATAGAACAACCCAAAGAGTACCATATATGGATAAACATTCAACTAATTCATAGTTAACTATCAGTATCATAGATCGATGCAGTCGGACTCTTCAGACCCTAGCACATAATGAATTTAGCTAGACACACCTTGGACAAAATTAAAAATTTATCAATCAATGAATTGTGTACCAGTCGATCGGCCACTAAGGGACTAGTCAATCGGCATCAGTACAATCACTCTCGTCATTATTGAAATTCTCAAATGAAAACTTAATTGAACATATTTCTCCAATGTAATTGGATATACATCAATGTGATAATTCAATAATATCTACTTTATCCTCGATTAGGCATTATAGGGGAAAACTTATTTAAAAAGCAACCGGAAGTTCTAGACTAGGATTTCAAGCTAAACCGTTAATTAGTATCTAGCCCAACTGAGTTTATGGTAGACAAGTTGATAAATAAATAATTGTATAAAAAGATTTCCAGCTAATTAATGATGGACAATTATTGATCATCCAAATCCGCCTCTAATGGGGTTTGTGCTATTCGTACCACATGATTCATTCTATTCGTACCCTATTCACGCGTACGCCCGGCGGAGTCGTAGTATATAGTATAATTTCTTTCGCAAAATAAGAGAAAATAAGCTACAACTACGTGACGCGTAGCCGTAGTAGTCTACGCTACGCCTGTGCATGGCGTAGCCGTAGCTTTGCCCAAAGTAACCGTTGTCCAACGGTTATGTAGCCGTTGGCTATATACGGCTACGGGTGACGTCCGCGTAATGTTGACAACTAACCGTTTTCCAACGGTTATGTACCCCAAACACTAGTATATATATCATGCATTCGACCCAACTCCGATATAATCAATCCATACAAACTTACCGTCATTCGTTGATTCCCGAAAATCTCATTCAAAGATGAATTCCGACGATACAGAACTGGAGTATCATTCCGGCGATGGAGAAGAGGAGTTTGACGTCGATGATGGAGATTACGGTGTTGATCTAGCTGGTGGTGAATCCGATTAGGAGGCTATGTTCAATCTCGCGATGCTTAGCAACTTCGATCCGTATTCAGCTGTTGAGGTTAGTTTTTTCAATTTGTTTGTTTTAGCGTAGTTTAATGTCATTCTATATGTTATGGTTATTAGAAGTTAGTTTAGTGTTAAGTAAAGTACTTTGAACAATGATAGAACATATGATATAGTTGTACTAAATGAAGTTTTCCGAATAATTATCGTAGGTTCCCGTTATTCCCGACGATTGTGACTACAATAGTTTGTTTGTGGACCATCGTATATGGACGGATTTGGACTCGCTTCTTGCGTGGGTTCTTGAGAAAGCTGGAAGTAGAAATATGTTTCTCATCAAACTAAAAGTCCTACAAGTCGGAAGATCATCGTTTCGGAAAGGTGATATTTGTGTGTGAGAATTACAGAGTCCGCAAGAGTGAAGCGAAGGGCTTGAGGAAACTATGCAAGACGAAGAAGTCCGATTGTAAGTTTCACTTACACGTTGAAGAAGTGCAAAGTGGTCTTTGGGGTGTGAGGCATGTCCATGGAATTCGCAACCATCCTCTTCCGAAGAAGTTGGTAGGTCATGCATTTGCCGGACGGTTGACAAAGGCACAAATGAAACGGGTCGCCGTCTACACCGAGGCGGGAATGCCTCCGAGGGAAATAGTTGTTTGCTAAAGAGTGATTTTGAAGACCGTGAGAAGATGGTCACTTCTAGGAAGCAAGTTTCAAATGCTCGGAATAAATTTAGATTGGAAGCGATGGGAGATCGAACGGTAATCGAAGAAGGGTTGAAATTCTTGTAAGAGAAGGATTACTTGTGGGATATTAGGATGAAAACCATGGAAGGAGGAGAGAAAGTGAGTGACTTATTCCTAGTGCACCCTGAGTCGAAGCGTTGGGTTGCCATGTTTCCATACGTTGTCATCATGGATGCTACATACAAGACAAACATGCTATTATTTAATTCATTTGTTTTGTTTATATTATACTCCATTTTCAATTACAAAGCCTCATACAATATATTTTGAAGGTATGACATGCCTTTGTTAGAGATAGTCGGATTGACTAGCACACAACAAACTTTTCCCATTGCTTTCGTGTTCATGAAACGGGAGACGACGAGTCATTACGAGTGGGCTTTGGAACGCATTGCCATGCTATTCAAAGGAAAGAAGCCGGAAGTGATAGTGACGGACCGTGAGTTAGGCCTCATTAAAGAAATGCCTAGAGTCTTTGCAGATGCCAATCATATTCTGTGTGAGTGGCACGTGTTCAGAAACATCGAATCAAATAGTTGGTGGAAGTCACATTCGCCATCCATCCAATCAAAATTCACGAGGGATTGTCATGAGTTGTTTGACTCGACTACTATTGAGGCTTATGAGGCGAGGCTCTTCCATATGGGAGATAGTTGGAGGGACAAGTATCATTTGATGGAGTACCTCGAGAAGAAATGTTTGGACAAATACAAGGAAGCTATTGTCCGTTGTTGGACCGATCACTATCTCCATCTCGGATCAAGGACTACGGGAAGGTTAGACATATAGTCATTACATCTTTTGTTGTTAAGTTTACTATTAATGATCTATTCTATAAGCCTAAATAATGTTTTAGTCTTAGGGCGGAGGGTGCTCATTCGGTGTTGAAGAGAACTATCAAGTTAACTCGTTTTGGATTTGATACTCTCATCAAGGGCATCCATAGAACGATTGGAGACCAGAATGACGAGATTCAGGGTAGCATAGAGAAGTCGCTTACTCATACCATCGTTAGCATCCAAGAAGACCTAATGCTTGCATTTCTCATTCGAAAGGTGTCGAACAACTGCATGAAGTACTTGATCGAGAATTACAAATTGGCGCGCTGGGGGACATTTGAAGCTACATGTGACGACTGGTATTGGAGGCAATCGTACGGGATCCCTTGCGTACATGAGTTTGCAGCGGCACTCCGAGAGAACATACCTATGTTCTTGACTACAATACATCCCTTTTTGAGGCAGGTAGTGTGGCATGAAGTCACCGACGAAGTTGAAGAACCCAAGCCCATCCCTTTGTCGATGGGGGACATTACTCTAACGTCCTTTATGACCATGCACCGCGAGGGTAGGTTGAGCCAGAACATTGTGGACAAGTTTGGGGCTTATGTGACAACCATGTTGAAACCGACGGAATCAATTGCTCGGGAGCCAAGAATTTCACATTCGTATGACAAGTAGATTCGAGTACCATCTGGATTTGAGCATGCTCGAGCTGATAGGGAGTCACTCATGAGGAAGTCGGTCACAGAGTTCTAGAGGAAGAGGTCGAGGATGTGGTCGAGGACGAGCTGACACTACAAGCAAGCCATCTATTCCAGCCGAGCCATCTATTCCAGCTGAGCCATCTATTCCAGCCGAGCCATCTATTCCGGCTTAGTCATCTGAAGTAGTGGTACGAGGATTCAACTGGGGTTACAGAAACATCCCCGCTTTTATGTTATCTTACGTTGATCTTGTGATAGATGTTTCGGGCGATGGTCATTGCGGATATCGATCACTTGGTGCGCTATTGGGTTACGAGCAAGATGAATACATTCGTGTCCGGAGAGAGCTTGCTTGAGAGTTGAGTAGACACATGCATGTATACTCCGGAATGCATGGTGATGATGAGCTTGAAGAACTGATTGGCAACGTCAACTACCTTAACCCCCCTCGCAGTTCTGGATGGAGGTTCCTACCACTGCTCTCACATTTGCTACATTATATCGAGTTACACTTGTGGTCTTCTCTAGGTTGGACTCATACACTTGTTTGCCCTTGATTGCGGATTCTGAAGAAGAACAACAAAATCCAAGCAAAGTTCATGCAATCGCCGTACTCAATAATCATCACTATGTTCCGGTAAGTCCATTTAATTATGAAAAACTTATTAATATGTCTTAAAACGCTAAAGATGTTTGACTAACTTGCCGTTGATTATGAAACAGGTTTGGTTGCATCAAAACTCTCCTTTGCCCCCATATGTCATGATTGGATGAGAGGTCACGATACCTCAGTTAATGGATTCACCCACCTATATGACCGAAGAATAGCGAGATACAGAAAGCTGCTCCAGAGAGAAGACTCGTCCTTAGTTTGATGCTTATCATGTTTGAAACGCTCCTTTGTATGAAAACGCTCATTTGCTATTATTTTTAAATGAAATGAAAAGCGTGATTATGAAACATTGAAATGAAATGAAAACCGTGATTATGAATATCGTGATTAAGAAATAATGATACAAACCAACTCATTATAAATAACAAACATAATGTTCATACAAAGTAAGAAACATAGTGTTACAAAATAAGAAACATAAACATAAAACACAACAAAATATCTACTCATGTCACTGAGATGCTCTAACAGGAGGTGGCGTCTTTGGTGCCTCGTCTCCTCCTAAGACATCAACCAGGCGGTGAATAAAATCAGCATCGACCGGAGGACTATGAGCTAAAGCCTCTCGTGCAATGCCTAAAGCTATCTGTATATGCTGTATAACAAAAGAGATATAATTACTTTACTAAATCAGTTAAAGAAAATGAACTTCAATAGTGAAGTGCTTACCCGCTCTCGAAGTACAACAGGTGCAGTTGGAGGCGGTGGCGGTGCACCATCAGGAGGTGACTGTAGATAAGGATGAGTACGCGGTAAGAACCAGTCGAGAAAGTACTCATCCATTTGTTGCGGGTCGACGACAGCTGGGTGACTATGTATGTCATATAAATGCTGGTCCCGCGTCGCTCAATGAGGCCACACCTTAGAAGAAAACAAGACCTCATACTTTCCTATCCTCGTTGACCTCTTCGCCACGAAGGGACGGATGATCCATCCTGGAGGAACTGCATGAAGCTGTGGAGGGACAGCCTGGACACGCCCAAACTGGGGGTGATATGGCTCCTCCCACCAACAAAAGCGTATCACCCCCAAATAGGTCGATATGCACATTTGTCTAGTCTGGAAGCCGTCAAGAGAACCCCACGGCATCCATGTCACCTGCAACAAACTTACAAAGTCATTTCACAAGCAAATGTCATTGTTTATCAAAATGAATGCAATTAAAAGTTTAAACATGGGTATGTTTAGTACCCCGTCCATCCTACACAACTCTAGCTGGGCCCTAAATCCCAAAAGGCCGACCTCTCCATCTGTCCGGTAGGAGCCCTCTCCGACATCAATGCATATCGTGGATCTCTATGTCTAAGAGGATTACTAAGCCCTCTAGGTCTGAAGTGATGGAAATATGCGTGAATCCAAGACTGCAAAAAACAAATCAATTTCATATTAATTCATTTATTAAAAGATTGAAAAAAAACAAATTATAATTGATTATACCTCTAACAGAAGGGAGCAACCAGCTAAAGTATGCACCTCCCTCCTAGAGGACTCACCCAGCTGTCGGTACAAAAATGCTAATGTAGTTGCCCCCCATGCACGAGATGCCATCGTCGTGGGATCGCGACAAACACTCAGTAGATGAGTGTTCGCCCCTAAAGGTGTGTGCAAATAATCTTTAAATTTATAAAACTAGAATCAAGCAGCGAACCCGCAGTGTACGGATCGACGTAGTTAAGCAAGAATTCCAGAGTATCGAACACAGGGATTTAAGTGGGAACAAATTCAATTGCAGGTTATCAAGCGAGTAAATATGAGAGTTTTGCAAATATTGGGGAAACAACAATCCTAAAGATCCAGATATCCAGCTGTGGCAATCGATTCAAGATTTACTATTGATATAAAGACAGAGTTGAGATATGCAAAGATACGCTAATGTAAGGTAATCGTACGGTGAAGTTCCAAAAACCTTATATGACTCACCTACAAGGCACTCTCTATACAGGTTGTTGAGGCTCAATATAGAAAGATTCTAAAGGTGAGAATTAATATCAAATACCCAAACTTGTAATCCAAGGATCAAGACTAACTTAACCGATTGAGGTTGTGACACTCACAATCGAGGTAGAGGTTGTTGAGGCTTCACTACCACCTAGAAAAGACAAGTCTAAACTAAGTTAAAGCAAATCTTTAACTTTGGATTAAAGTAAAAGCAAGTTCGTAAACTTAAGGGAAATTACGGTTGGATCTTGAGATTCCACGGTCGTGGAACTCAAGAACAACCGGTAATTTAGGGTTCGTCGACGATTCTCTCAAACTCTCAGGGTCTAATCTGTTTACGATCGATCTATCATCATCTAAGCCACAACTATCAACCCTTCACCTTAGAATTATTAAGGGTTTTTAGCCAATAACAGTCATGTTGATATTAATTCAAGAATTAAAAGATTGAAAGAAGAAAACTTCCGAAAACTTTCAATAAACTCCAAACCAATCTCAAAGTCACAATCAAGAACAAGTATCGTCATAAGATCCGGAATAGAACAAACAAACTAAACCTTAGGAAAGAAGGAAGAACGGGATGTCAATCCGTCTTCTAAATCAAACCTAAACAAGAAGAGTAGTCTTCTTGCAAGAAACCTTCCGAATCTTCCGTCAATCTGGGAAATATGGAAATCCCAACGATAATCTCCACCAAGTGCGAGATTAGGGCAAATCCAAGCACGAACGTCGATCTCCAACGAGATCTCCAAATGCCTCTAAACGAGGGTAAGCGGGGATGCCGTCGATAAGCGGTCTTGTCGTAAGTGTAAGCCTAAAGCGAGATGACGGAATTTCCCTTCGTCCGTCTTTTTATAGGGCAAGATGAAATATCGGCCCGGCCCAATCTTCAAAAGATCGTGGCTTCAAAGTGTGGCGAAAAAGATTGCCAAGATCACGGTCGTGGAAAATTCCACGACCGTAATTTAGAGCGTGGAAAAGTGTCACGGTTTGAACCATGTATTCCACGACCGTAATAGTTATTGGAATGCATCACGCCTCTCTTTGCAAGGTTCCACGGCTGTGGAACTGAACGTGGTTTGTAATACGGCCGTATTTTAGAGCGTGGTTTAGGGCAAGAACGTGATTCTTCCCTAGCCTCGTGCATTCCTCAAGCTGAACTCCAATTTGCTCCTAAGGATGCCCTTAATCCATGGACATACTCAATCAACTCTTCTTTGCTCGATTCCGTTCGGAAATGACTCCCAATCACCTATAATCAACATAGAACTAGTGTAGACATCCATGTCGATAATATAGGCGAACTAGCTCACTTATGCAACAATGCTCAATCAAAGACTATCAATATGAATCAAATACGCTTAGAAAACGTGCCTAAAGTATCACAATATTTCATGCTAACAATGAGACTTCACCCTGTTCGTACTCTTGTCAATGAACAGGGTGGAGCCAATGAGAAGTGCTAGAAATACAGTGGCGATGTCCTCCTGTCTCGCCTCTGGGGACTCTGCCATAGTCCTGAGCGTAGAGAGGAGATGAGTTGTCGGCCACCAGCCCGCCTTCACGGCAGCCAATACCTCCAACGACGGAAAGCCGAACATGGACACTACTAGAAACACGGGTCATTAACTACGCTTTTTTAAGGCTTTCTCGGTGTTAAATAGGGTCGAGAAAAAACCTCTCGACGCTTTCACTAAGCGTAGTTATTCGCGACGCGGAGAATGGTCGATGCTTTTTATCGTCGAACATTGTTGGCGCTATACATGGTCGGTAGCTCATTATCGACGCTTTTTATTTTTTGAATTTTTATAAAAAATCAAATACAATGGGCATTATAAAGCGTTGAGATTTTTGCCCGCCAAGTTCCCTTCAAATTCCCGCCAATTTTATATGCATTTGTCGACACTTAAAACCGTCTATTTGTATGCCCGCCAAGTTCCAACCAACTTTCCGCCAATTTTTTTATTGCATTTGTCGACATTGTCAAGCATCGATTATATTTCACGCCCATTTATTTTTTATTGCATTTGTTGAAGCTAAACATTATTGACACTTTATGCGCCATTATAATGAAAATCCTCTACAAAACTTCATCACAAAAACAAGTATTTACAATACAAATCGTACATACAAATTAATCTCCCTAACGCTACAATAAGTATCTCGGCATCAGTTAAGGCTAAATAAACTATCTACAACATGAGATACTACAATTACCAATATTCAGGTGTTGAAGAAGAGGAAATGAATGTGCCGTGAGGAGATAAGCTTGTTTCCTTGACATTGCAAAGCTCAACTTTCCTTGACCATATCTTCAACTTTGGGAGATGGAATAATTTAAGTGTCTTAAAAGAGAAGGAAAAAATGTTGACAAAGCAAAGCTTGTTGTTACTATTTCATTCATTTGTTGCCCATCATCCTCATCTTTTACATACTCTAGCTGATCCAAGATCCGAAGAATAAGTGCCTCGAGAAGAAGACACCTAAGTGGTGGGAGAAGTTTTATTGTTGAACAATTCTTCAAGTGTAGACTCACAAGCTTACTTGGCTTGAAAGGAGTTTTGTATTGTAATATTCTGATGGTAAATATATTTCGTATTTCAAGATTTGTTATACCTGGGAGTACTTGCCACCATTCTTCTCCATCATGTGCATCACAAAAATCAATCATAAGCTTGCTAGTAATGTTCAATCTAGCCAACTCAACTAAACTACTACTCTTACCACCATCATCTACAAAGATCTAACTAAATATTCTGAATTTTCTTTCACAATATTCTCTTGACTAAGACTGAAATAGGGTAACTTTTTTGGTTCTCAGTTTTGATAGTCTCACAACTTATACCACATTTTGTAGACCATACTTAGTAATAGCAAGTTGTCAACTAACAACTTAAGCATCGAGATTAAAGTGAGAGAGTGTGCAAATAGAAGATACCTCGTGATCAAGCAATAAATTCTCCGGCTTGATGTCCCTGTGAATGACATTCTTATCATGACAATACGCCAATGCATGTGTCAAACTTGTAATATACTATTTCATGTGAAGCCAGTGACATAAAAGTGAGAATTTAAAAAACAATATATACACAAGAGTGAAGATTTTCCAACAAGAAGAACACCACCAACTACATTTGATTTGATTTCTCATCTAGCTATAAGTTCCTATAACAATCTAATTAATAATAAAACTACTATCAACTTCATTGTAGTAATTTGTGGATTTAGACGTTAAGAGCTCACTTCCCGAGTAATACTAAGCCAGAATAAACCTTAATGGTTGGGTAGTTAAAGATGGACTTTAGTTACACAATAAACAGTGAAAAATATTTTGGAAGTAGAAGTTAATTATCAACTTATCATTGTTAAGCTTGAATAGCAAACAAAAGAAATGAAGCAACGGCATGGCTCCGTGTACTACAGGACACATAGGACAAAATTTGCTAGCATGAGTCATAAAAATTTGACAATTTTTAAACTTACTTGACTATAGGTTGCCCTTCCTCTAAATCTGACAATTCAAAATTGAACTTTACTTTGCAATCAGGGCAATAACAATCGGTGCACCCAAGATCCTAAAAACAAGGAAAGAATGAGGATAATCGACGTGTAATAATGACACCCCTTGTAAACAAGACAAGATCAACAAACCTTGAAAACATTGCTAGATATTTTTGTCGCATTCAACATGTACCCATACTTTACAACCATCACATTTTACTTGATAGTGTACAAAGTAGTCAACTTCATTTAATCGATTTGGAGAAATAAGTATTTTAAACTGACTAAAGAATATATCAAAAGTCGCCTTACCCATTTCCCAATATCTGATGGGGTTTCCAATCGTTTTGCATATGCCTATGTACTGTTTTAGCTTCAAGGACTGTAGTAAGAATCATTTCACAAAAATTGTATACTTTTTACCAAAATATACAACCAATCTAAGAAGACAAGCTGAAACTAAAAGATGGTTCGTTTTTGTGTGAATTAGATGATGCTGCACATGAAAGTAATATTACAAGAAGTCCAGCTTGTAGACACTCACCTTTGCACAAGATGTACATTGTACAGTACAAATGGCTTGGCACTTTTGATGAGTTTTTAGTTTCAAGCGGGAGGCTCAAACCACAACCTTCACATGATGGTGTGTCTTTCCTAGTATATAGAAACTGCAGCAGACAATTATAGATCAAATATTAGGATTCATATCTCCTAAACTATATCATATCCAAAATTTTAAAATGTTCCACCACAATATGCCAACTATATCATATCCAAAATTCAAGTCTAACAGAAGTCAATAACCCCTCCAAATTTATTCCACAAAACTGCATCTCAAGCAACTTTCCTCAAACTCAGCACACTTAGAAAACTGCATGAGAAGCCAACTTGATAAAATCATATCTCCTAAACTATAATTCAGAATAGGCTCAAATTTCAGTATGTTCTACACTGCAATACCGACAACAACATATCCAAAAACCAGGAGCAAAGGAAAAGTCTAACTTACCCAAATCTAGGCTCAAAGTCGGTTGTTCAACACTTCTTGAAACTCGGAAGAAACAACATGAATCTGTACCAGCTCCTCTATGGCTGTTCTGGGTAGATTTTAGAGACATAAAAGGGCACTCATTAGGCATGAATTACATGGGCGGAAGTGCAAGAAAGAGAAGGGCATCCACCTTACCCGATTTCAAGACTCGAGCGAGGGATTAACGATGGCTCAAGGTTGCTGTTGAACCCGCTGTTGCACAGGAGGGAACGTCTGGGCTGGTGTCGATGCCCTATTCCCTGGGTCGTCGCTGCTGCACAGGAGAGGATCGTCTGGACTGCTGGAAGATTGATGAGAGAGCGAGACTGGAGTTGTCATTGCACTTGTTGGAAGATCGAAGAGGGAGAGAGAGACGTGGAGCTGTCGTTGCACTTGCTGGACGATCGAAGAGGGAGAGAGACACGGAGCTGATTATGTAAATCATGGCGTAATTTGTGCAGAAGAAACCGCTGGCTTGGATAGAAGGGGCACGGAAATGTAACGGCTGAAAGTATGAGTCCGTAGGGTTTCTTCGGCTGAAGTGGTACATGGGCTGGGACGTTTCCTGGGCTGGATGGGCAGAGGCAAGTAAGTATTGGGCTGGAGCTGCTGAAGAAGGTAAGGCAGCTGCACACTCCGCTGGGCTGGACGCTGGGCTGCGGATAAGCTGCTGAAACTGGCGAGTTTTGGGCTGTGCAAGATGGCGCTGCTGGGCTGAGGCGGACACTGGGCGCTGGGCTGTCAACAGCCTGTCTGGGCTTGTCACAGACTTGTCACAGCCTTGTCTGGCCTTGTCACAGACTCGTCACAGCCTTGTCTGGCCTTGTCACTGCTTCGTCACAGCCTTGTCTGGCCTTGTCACAGCTTCGTCACAGACTTGTCCGGGCCTTGTCATATTCTAAATTAGGGCTAAACTTATTATTTTATGTGAAGGTAAGCTACATAAAATGATAAACTTTTAAGAGATTCTATCATTTTATGTGAAGGAAATCTACATAAAATGATAAATTTTATAATAATGTGTCTAACTAAGTAGACGGATATGGATCAACTGATCGAGATCGGGTTTGTTACAGAAATGAACGGAATAAAAATTCCGGATATTACATCCGTACCCCCTTAAAATAAGTTTCGTCCCAAAACTTAAAAGAAGACTCGTAATGTCGGAGTCCATGCAAACGAATTTAAGCGCCGGAAAGAGGTCACAACGGTCGAGTTCTGATTTGTTTCTGAAATAGCCGGAAGAAATATTCCCGGGTATTACATCAATCCCCCCTTAGGATAAGTTTTGCCCCGAAACTTAAAGTACGTCAGTCATAAGGTCAGCCCTCAAGGTACGAATCTAGTGTATCTACTTGTTACCGTACAAGAGTCATCGTTTCCACATATAAGTATCCCGCATATTAAGGTCACCAATAACACACATCCCGACTAAGCACTCGAGCATGAAAATAAACAAGTAGTCACACAATATAACACATATATAAGGCCAAACCCTAACTCGTCGCTCCCTCGATTACACTACCTCCACAAAGGTCTCTGAAAGGTTATGTCTCATACTACCCATAGTATCCAAGGTGGCCTCGTCGGCTTTTATAAAACCACTAACTCTGAAATCTTTTCATGTACAGACTTCACCAGTGCCTACTACCACGTTCTAGTGTGGTAACTAGATATCTCACCGGTATCATCCGGCTTCATTGCCCGATTCTCTAAGCCGATGTCCTAACTTTTGTCTGGTAAGTATACCTCTAACTGAACCGTAGAAAACTAGGGTTACACTCTCTAATAGGGTGAGGTTTACTAGTCCATCAATCACTTATAACCCACTTTACAGCCTCGAGTGGTCACATTTCGCAACTCAACTCCAGGTCTTTTGATGACCGTACAGAAAATAACCTAGTCAACTTTCTTCCCTTCGTTATGTTTACTTGACTACACACTCAGGCCAAAGGTCTTGGACCTCCGCCAGCACTTCACCAAGTGTCTAATGCTCTTTGTATCACGACTCAATTGTCTTTTAATATGGCTCGGTCATCTTATTCCCCAGGTAAGGAGTCATCCCTTTACCCTTTTCCGGTCTAGTAGTGGAGACACAATCTAGTGGTCATCATCTGTATTCACTTGGCATTATTATAATATTTATGGATATCTAGTATATTGTTAGCTCATCCTTAGGCTTCTCACGTTTTTTTTTGTCTTGAGTGACATACAATATGTCCGGAATGACGGTATTAGATACAAGGTGATCTCACATCACCGTCATTTGCTCACACTACTTAATAGTTGTTAACATTGTATTGTGTCCTATAATATTCCTCTTACTCAAAACGCAACTCGACTCCGTTCCGAGATAAAATTCTTCTTATACTCCATTCTTGAGATTATGTTTTCTATATGTACGAGTACTGGTCTGTAAGTACACTCCCGTAGCTTCCTTTTCTTATCTGTCTTTCGATTCAACTTGATAGTTACTCACCTTGAGCTTGTTAGTGCAGGCCCTACACAACACCTTTATTACTTCGTTACTTCCTTTCTCATTTTATCAAGAAACTCGTTCTAAAGTACCATGCTAGGTATTAAATTCCAAATTTATTGGTCTTCCAACATGTGACTAGGTCGGCATGCTTCACTTGGATCTATAATGGGGTACCACTCTCTTTCTATACTTCTACGTGCACATACTTTCTCGCCTATCTAGTTGGTGATACAGTTCCTCGACAAAAATTCTTGTCACTCCACGTAGCCTATTTCACGTTCCTTCTAAACGAAACGCATTTCACCAATTATCATCGTCTTAAACTCGACACGTCATTTGTTGTACTATCGAGTTTCCGGTTCTGTGGGTTAGGACTCATCACGCTTTCGCTGCGCTACTTTGATAATTATGTTGTCACCCGCTAATCGTAAGGACATTTTCCGTGAGTCCAAATTGATGGACCCAAAACTCTCCCTCTCAATTACCCCATAAGTACTATCCGGATGAAATACCAAGTACCTTCCTTACTTGCCTTAAGGGACTAAGATAACGGTTGGAAGACGATCTCTTCCGTTTACTTTTGGAATTCTTCTAATACGGATCCAAACTTCCTCACTCGACTGAAGTTTGATCTTAACCAACCGAGAAGTAACCTCTAACACGATTCTCTCTATACCTTTAGTTGTCTAAGTAGATTTTCGTTGTCTACTTGAGGAACTCCTCCAAAGCATCGGTATAGTTAATTCAATAATCCTCAATCACAGATATCTCTTCTTAACTGTACATAGCTCGGAAATCCCAAACAACCCTTGCACGTCCTCAGTTGATATCGGTCAGTCAATAGTTGACTTATCTCCATTTCCGGGACTCACTTTTCTCATACCTCTTTTGCCGTTAAATTTCCTGGTGAACACTACTTACTCAAGTTCATCAATTTATACTCCTTTAGCTCATTCTACATTACAACTTCCGGTTCCCCCGTGAGCTAACTCCATTTCTCGCGTCTCACTGTGTCGTCCATCTGACATCAATGGTCTTTTCTAGGTCTTCCAATATAGCTTGTAATCAAGTCTACAAAACTCTCATGACCTTAACTTCCTTCCACTTGCGGTTTATCTAGTAGGGAATGCTACACACACTTTGTCTTGATTGACATAGAACCTTATCAAAATCATATACTCCTTACTCCTCTAGTTCTTCTTTTATAATCCATCTGTACTAACTGTGATATGCACCCTTTTCCTAGCCAGTAGGCAGTAAATCCCTCACACGCTTCCCTTGGTCTTCAATGACATAAAGGGGGTCCTTTCTGAACGTCTAGTCTTTCTTCTTAAGTTCTTAATTAGGGTTCCTTGCTCGAACTCACTCCATGTTATTATTAAGGTACTAGCACGCGGATCGATTTAGCTTCACATTTGTCGTTGTTGATCTCTTGAAGGGTCCTCTAGACGTCTATAAAATTCTTTCATCATTCTATGGTTATCCTCCTTATCTGATAACCAGTTACCACTGGTTGACCCGCACGTATTATGTCTCAATTATAACTGACTGGTATGTAGTTGACCTTCCATAAGATCACAGACTTATTGTTCTTCTATCTCTTTTGAAGTTTGATAGACTTGGTGAAAATCTATCTCCTCTAGTTTCTTTGTTAATACTCTTTTAGTTTCTTCCACAGTCTGCACTTCTCTTGTTCTCTTATGAGGCCACTATACTCTTCTGAGTCTAGTCCTAGCATTCATCTGTCGTCAATGAGTTCATCAAGTCTTCCACATTAGCTTGTAAGCGTGTCTTCGCGATTCTCCTTACTTTAGTCATCATCTGTTTGCGGTTCTCTGGTATGAACCGTTAGTGTTGGTAACTTAAATCTCTTTGTAAATGAGAAATTATTGCGGACCCTTGAGTCCACCAATCTCATTTTCTCACATTCTTCCGAATTGGTTGGTGTAGTTCTGTGATTCCACCTTTATAGAAATATGTTGTCGAAATTTCAAACTTCTATTGTATTTGATACTTGTTTCATGATTTCTTTCAAAATTCTTGAATCTTTAAGGAAGTCAAGCCATCTCTATGATGAAGAAATTTATTTCTCGTCTGTAACTTTTTTTTTTCCCCCAATTTCTGTCTTTGTACTTCTTTAATTCTTCACATCGGGATCAACACCATATCTTCTTTGTACTCTCAGGCCCATACTTGCCTATGGCGCCGTCCACCTTTGTTGCACTGTCATTTAACCCGCCAAGTGTAGTTGTACTCGACACCACTTAATTTGTATTCCGATTTTGTCCGCTTCAATTTGCGCTTCTTATCAGTCCTTACGTATATTCTTGAGTTTCATCTCTCGTCTTCCCACCGCTAAATTCCTTGTATGGACTTCTATCACTTCTATCTGAGTTTATTTGATATTCTTTCTTATCTAATTATTCTCGTGGTTAAGAATCATCTTTTAATCTTCACTTTATGTCAACTCGTTCTTCAAATGATTGTAGGAATCGCCAAAATGTACGTCAGGACACATTACTTTACTCCGAGGTCGGAGTCCATTATTTTCCTATTGAGATACTCTTTACGATCTACTA
Organism: Fagopyrum esculentum; assembly: GCA_033239045.1. Lineage (NCBI taxonomy): Eukaryota > Viridiplantae > Streptophyta > Magnoliopsida > Caryophyllales > Polygonaceae > Fagopyrum > Fagopyrum esculentum. The sequence goes on from BSUD01000003.1 coordinate 143,683,733, forward strand.
AAATTTTATCATAAGGCGATGATCGCATGATATTAACTCAACTAAAGTATATTTCCTATCCTTTAAGGTACTAAAAAGTTACATGCGTATAGATATACATATAACTTACATAAACATACAATACTATAAGTCCACAAACTATTTCTCATCTACTAAGCTGCAGAGATCCACGGAGAACGATGGTGGTCCGACGTACTACTAACCCAACAACCCGACTATGCACGTGTGTAAAAACAGAAATCCGTTTTGAAAATCTTAGACACCTTTCGGGTTCTAGTTATTTTATACATTCGGTCTTTTAGAAGATTTCAAGTGCCATTGTTGCCAACCCAGACCTCTGATACCATGTTGTAACACCCCAAATTCTCGGAACTCGGGGAGCTACTGGTTAGGACCTCACAATGGGTCCCGACCTTGGTTTAACAACAACATTACTTGGATCTTACAACAAGGCACAAATGTACTTGAAACAATTTCAAAACATAATATTTTTACTGTATGAATGTACACATGTGACAGCCTTACGAAACATATACATATACATAACATGCATGCTGTAAGGGAGACTCCCCCGTCCCCATCTAATGAGTACGTGGACCCGGCTGACCATCCGTTCCGGATCACTCTGCAACTGTCTATCTCTACAAATCTACAACACGGATAAACCGTTAGCTAACTATCCAAATATAAGTAGAATGACAACAGCACAAACACAAGCAGAAACAAAAATAAACAAACATCATGCTGGCACTCAACCGTTTATTATCTATTATTTAAGTGATTCATCTTATTCAATTTACAGTTGTGGCACGAGAGCTATTAACTGTTCTCGCCTCCGTTCCTTATCCAACTGGGTGTAGGTCTAGCTGACCTCCGCCGGTAGCATCACTACAAACCGAGTATGGACTAGTCCCTAAAGAAACCCCCAGTGCTCGCAAGCTAACTAAGCAGAATGCCACCGCCCGTTACTCTTAGGCCAAGTATAGGTCGGTAAATATATATCACAACCTATCTCTCTAAACATTTCAATCACACACCACTATCATCATTCATGCTCATATTTAGAAATCAGCTAAGTAAGCCCAAAGGACTTACCTGGTATAAAGCTCGACTCTCTGTAAACCAAACTCGCTCTGTAAACTGTAGCAACTCAGTTGCCTGTCAAAGGAGATGAGTGCATTAGCACACTCCCACGTAGTTAGAAGTCTAAGACTTCTAAGATAAAAGAACGTAGTAAAACATAACTAGTTACAATACTTATTTAGGGTCAAATGACTATTTTACCCTTGGTCCCGAAACTCCCAGAATTTACAAAATTCATGTCTAAACTTCTATTTGAGACTCTAAAATCATATACTAACTCCTAAAGTTTAGTTTGGTTACAAACTGGCATTTTTCCTATTTTCCTATTTTCCGAAAGATCGTAAAGGTCTAACTTCGGTTTCAAATATAAAATTCGTAAAAGCTTATAAAAATTCCGAAACAATTCTCTAGATCATCTATGATGTTCCCTCTACCCTTAGGAGCAAGAATTTCTCAAAACTGTTCATCCATCATTTTTATAAAAATTTCAAAGTTGGTTACAACACTTGAAGTTTCCTATACTTAGCCAAAATCTGAGTACACTTTGAAAAATCATAACTCCTAAACCACTCACTGGATTTATCCCAAATTTTGATATGTTCTACTATAAAATCTTACCTATAATATATCCAAAATTCAGCCGGAAAGGATATCAAGAGCTTATTCAAAATCATCTCACAAAACAGCATCACTTGCTGTTTTCCCCCAACACTCAGCACATATATAAAAACGTCAACTTTGAAACACAATAACTCTCGAACCGTAACTCCGATTCTTCCCAAATTTTAATATGATCTACAACAAGATGTCAACTATATCATATCAAAAATTCAAGCCTAACAGAGATCAAAAGCCTATTCAAAACTATCTCACAAAACAGCATCCCATGCTGTTTTTTTCAACTCAGCACATTTATAAAACTGAACTTTGAAACCCCATATCTCTCAAACCGTAACTCCGATTCTTCCCAAATTTTAATATGTTCCACCACAATATTCCAACTATATCATATCCAAAATTCAAGTCTAACAGAAGTCAATAACCCCTCCAAATTTATTCCACAAAACTGCATCTCAAGCAACTTTCCTCAAACTCAGCACACTTAGAAAACTGCATGAGAAGCCAACTTGATAAAATCATATCTCCTAAACTATAATTCAGAATAGGCTCAAATTTCAGTATGTTCTACACTGCAATACCGACAACAACATATCCAAAAATCAGGAGCAAAGGAAAAGTCTAACTTACCCAAATCTAGGCTCAAAGTCGGTTGTTCAACACTTCTTGAAACTCGGAAGAAACAGCATGAATCTGTACCAGCTCCTCTATGGCTGTTCTGGGTAGATTTAGGAGACATAAAAGGGCACTCATTAGGCATGAATTACATGGGCGGAAGTGCAAGAAAGAGAAGGGCATCCACCTTACCCGATTTCAAGACTCGAGCGAGGGATTAACGATGGCTCAAGGTTGTTGTTGAACCCGCTGTTGCACAGGAGGGAACGTCTGGGCTGGTGTCGATGCCCTACTCCCTGGGTCGTCGCTGCTGCACAGGAGAGGATCGTCTGGACTGCTGGAAGATCGATGAGAGAGCGAGACTGGAGTTGTCATTGCACTTGTTGGAAGATCGAAGAGGGAGAGAGAGACGTGGAGCTGTCGTTGCACTTGCTGGACGATTGAAGAGGGAGAGAGACACGGAGCTGATTATGTAAATCATGGCGTAATTTGTGCATAAGAAACCGCTGGCTTGGATAGAAGGGGCACGGAAATGTAACGGCTGAAAGTATGAGTCCGTAGGGTTTCTTCGGCTGAAGTGGTACATGGGCTGGGACATTTCCTGGGCTGGCTGGGCAGAGGCAAGTAAGTATTGGGCTGGAGCTGCTGAAGAAGGTAAGGCAGCTGCACACTCCGTTGGGCTGGACGCTGGGCTGCGGATAAGCTGCTGAAACTGGCGAGTTTCTGGGTTGTGCAAGATGGCGCTGCTGGGCTGAGGCGGACACTGGGCGCTGGGCTGTCAACAGCCTGTCTGGGCTTGTCACAGACTTGTCACAGCCTTGTCTGGCCTTGTCACAGACTCGTCACAGCCTTGTCTGGCCTTGTCACAGCTTCGTTACAGACTTGTCCGGGCCTTGTCATATTCTAAATTAGGGCTAAACTTATTATTTTATGTGAAGGTAAGCTACATAAAATGATAAACTTTTAAGAGATTCTATCATTTTATGTGAAGGAAATCTACATAAAATGATAAATTTTATAATAATGTGTCTAACTAAGTAGACGGATATGGATCAACTGATCGAGATCGGGTTTGTTACAGAAATGAACGGAATAAAAATTCCGGATATTACATCCGTACCCCCTTAAAATAAGTTTCGTCCCGAAACTTAAAAGAAGACTCGTAATGTCGGAGTCCATGCAAACGAATTTAAGCGCCGGAAAGAGGTCACAACGGTCGACTTCTGATTTGTTTCTGAAATAGCCGGAAGAAATATTCCCGGGTATTACATCAATCCCCCCTTAGGATAAGTTTTGCCCCGAAACTTAAAGTACGTCAGTCATAAGGTCAGCCCTCAAGGTACGAATCTAGTGTATCTACATGTTGTCAAAGTGTCATCCTTCTCTTACAACGGTCGAGTTCTGGTTTGACCTACAGATTTTTGAATCGTTTTGACCTACAATTTTTTGAATCGTTTTGACCTATAGATTTTTGGGTCGATTTGACCTAATAATTTGTGAGTCGATTTGACCTAATGATTTTTGGATCGTTTTGACCTACAGATTTTTGGATCGTTTTGACCTATAGATTTTTGGATCGATTTGACCTAATAATTTGTGGGTCGTTGTGACCCACTGATTTGTGGGTCGTTGTGACCCAATATGTTGCGGGTCGTTATGACCCATTGATTTGTGTGTCATTGTGACCCACTGATTTGTGTGTCATTGTGACCAATTGATTCGTGGGTCGTTGTGAGCTACTAATTTGTGGGTTGTTGTGACTTACTGATACATGGGTCGTTGTAACCTACTCATTCGTGGGTCGTTGTGACCTAATAATTTATGGGTCCTTGTGACCTACTAATTTGTGGGTCCTTAAAATCTACTGATTTGTGGGTTGTTTGTGACCTACTAATTTGTGGACCGTTGAACTATTAAATTCGTAATTCTTATTTTATCAATATAATAAATATACATCTATATACTTTACTAAAACAAAAAACACTAATTTTTGACGTGCCACCCCACGTTTTTTCTCTAATTAAACTTTTTATTAAATCACGAATTAAGCTAATAAATCCTTTTTTACTAAATCATAATCAAAATCTTTGATTATTTTGTAAAATAAAAATTAAGACTCCATATTTTTATCGGATTAACTTCTTTTACTAAATCTCGAATTAAGCCAATAACTTTTTTTTACTAAACCTTAATTATTTTGTAAAATATGAATTTTGTTATCCCACATCGGTTATAAGAGAAGGATGACACTTTGACAACATGTATAAATAGACCTCAAATGTTTGAAGATTATACAAATCAAAAATTTTCGGACCTTTTGGTCAGAATCAAGTATAATACTTATTATAGCGGATTAGCATTTGTATGTGGAGTGATTGTTGTGACCTACTAATTCGTAGCTCCTTTTGATCTAATGATTTTTGGGTCGTTTTGATCTAATGATTTTTGGGTCGTCTTGACCAAATGATTTTTGGATCGTTTTGACCTACAGATTTTTGGATCGTTTTGACCTATAGATTTTTGGATCGATTTGACCTAATAATTTGTGGGTCGTTGTGACCCACTGATTTGTGGGTCGTTGTGACCCAATATGTTGCGGGTCGTTATGACCCATTGATTTGTGTGTCATTGTGACCCACTGATTTGTGTGTCATTGTGACCAATTGATTCGTGGGTCGTTGTGAGCTACTAATTTGTGGGTTGTTGTGACTTACTGATACATGGGTCGTTGTAACCTACTCATTCGTGGGTCGTTGTGACCTAATAATTTATGGGTCCTTGTGACCTACTAATTTGTGGGTCCTTAAAATCTACTGATTTGTGGGTTGTTTGTGACCTACTAATTTGTGGACCGTTGAACTATTAAATTCGTAATTCTTATTTTATCAATATAATAAATATACATCTATATACTTTACTAAAACAAAAAACACTAATTTTTGACGTGCCACCCCACGTTTTTTCTCTAATTAAACTTTTTATTAAATCACGAATTAAGCTAATAAATCCTTTTTTACTAAATCATAATCAAAATCTTTGATTATTTTGTAAAATAAAAATTAAGACTCCATATTTTTATCGGATTAAATTTTTTTACTAAATCACGAATTAAGCCAATAACTTTTTTTTACTGAACCTTTATTATTTTGTAAAATATGAATTTTGTTATCCCACATCGGTTATCAGAGAAGGATGACATTTTGACAACATGTATAAATAGACTTCAAATATTTGAAGATTATACAAATCATACATTTTCGGACCTTTTGGTCAGAATCAAATATAATACTTATTATACCGGATTAGCATTTGTATGTGGAGTGGATTGTTGTGACCTACTACTTCGTAGGTCCTTTTGATCTAATGATTTTTGGGTCGTTTTGACCTAATAATTTTTGGATCGTTTTGACCTACAGATTTTTGGATCGTTTTGACCTATAGATTTTTGGGTCGATTTGACCTAATGATTTGTGGGTCGTTGTGACCCACTGATTTGTGGGTCGTTGTGACCCACTGATTTGTGGGTCGTTGTGACCCACTGATTTGTGGGTCGTTGTGACCCACTGATTTGTGAGTCGTTGTGACCCAATAATTTGTGGGTCGTTGTGACCCAATATGTTGTGGGTCGTTGTGACCCACTGATTTGTGGGTCGTTATGACCCACTGATTTGTGGGTCGTTATGATCCACTGATTTGTGGGTCGTTATGACCCACTGATTTGTGGGTCATTGTGACCTACTGATTTGTGGGTCGTTGTGACCTACTAGTTTGTGGGTCGTTGTGACCTACTAATTCGTGGGTCGTTGTGACCTACTAATTCGTGGGTCGTTGTGACCTAATAATTTATGGGTCCTTATGACCTACTAATTTGTGAGTCCTTAAAATCTACTGATTTGTGGGTTGTTTGTGACCTACTAATTTGTGGACCGTTGAACTATTAAATTCATAATTCTTATTTTATCAATATAATAAATATACATCTATATACTTTACTAAAACAAAAAACACTAATTTTTGACGTGCCACCCCACGTTTTTTCGCTAATTAAACTTTTTATTAAATCACGAATTAAGCTAATAAATCCTTTTTTTACTAAACCATAATCAGAATCTTTGATTATTTTGTAAAATAAAAATTAAAACTCCATATTTTTATCGGATTAAATTTTTTTACTAAATCTCGAATTAAGCCAATAACTTTTTTTAATAAACCTTAATTATTTTGTAAAATATGAATTTTGTTATCCCACATCGGTTATCAGAGAAGAATGACACTTTGACAACATGTATAAATAGACCTCAAATGTTTGAAGATTATACAAATCATACATTTTCGGACCTTTTGGTCAAAATCAAGTATAATACTTATTATACTGGATTAGCATTTGTATGTGGAGTGGATTGTTGTGACCTACTAATTCGTAGGTCCTTTTGATCTAATGATTTATGGGTCGTTTTGATCTAATGATTTTTTGGTCGTTTTGACCTAATGATTTTTGGGTCGTTTTGATCTAATGATTTTTGGATCGTTTTGACCTACTGATTTTTGGATCGTTTTGACCTATAAATTTTTTGGTCGATTTGACCTAATAATTTGTAGGTCGTTGTGACCCACTGATTTGTGGGTCGTTGTGACCCACTGATTTGTGGGTCGTTATGACCCACTATGTTGTGGGTCGTTGTGACCCACTGATTTGTGTGTCATTGTGACCTACTAATTTGTGGGTTGTTGTGACCTACTGATTCATGGGTCGTTGTAATCTACAGATTCGTGGGTCGTTGTGACCTAATAATTTATGGGTCCTTGTGACCAACTAATTTGTGGGTCCTTAAAATCTAGTGATTTGTGGGTTGTTTGTGACCTACTAATTTGTGGACCGTTGAACTATTAAATTCGTAATTCTTATTTTATCAATATAATAAATATACATCTATATACTTTACTAAAACTAAATACACTAATTCTTGACGTGCCACCTCACGTTTTTTCTCTAATTAAATTTTTTATTAAATCACGAATTAAGCTAATAAATCCCTTTTTTACTAAACCATAATTAGCCTAAATCTTTTTTTATTAGTTCCAATTTTAAAGTATTTTATTTGGATTACTAACTAATTCCGATTACAATAACATTTCCTCTTCTTTTAATTTTTTTTCCAAATATTTAAAATTAAAAGATATTGTTCATAAGCCTATCTCATACCCGTAAGCTTAACTTCCTTCCTATCTATATACTTTACTAAAACAAAAGATACTAATGCTGATGTGGCGCTCCACATTTTTATCGGATTAAATCTTTTACTAAATCACGAATTAAGCCAATAACTTTTTTTTTTACTAAACCTTAATTATTTTGTATAATATGAATTTTGTTATCCCACATCGGTTATCAAAGAAGAATGACACTTTGACAACATGTATAAATAGACCTACAAGGTTTGAAGATTATACAAATCATACATTTCTAGACCTTTTAAGTCGTTGTAACCTACTGATTTTTGGATCGTTTTAACCTACTGATTTATAGTTCGTCTTGACCTAATGATTTGTGGGTCGATTTGATCTAATAATTTGTGGGTCGTTGTGATCTATGAATTTGTGGGTCGTTGTGACCTATGAATTTGAGGGTAGTTGTGACCTATGAATTTTGTGGGTCGTTGTGACCTATTGATTCGTGGGTTGTTGTGACTTATTGATTTGTGGGTAGTTGTGATCTACTGATTCGTGGGTCGTTGTGACCTACTGATTCGTGGGTCAGTGTAACCTACTGATTTGTGGTCGTTTGTGACCTACTGATTTGTGGATCGTTGAACTATTAAATTTGTAATTCTTATTTTATCAATATACTAAATATACATCAATATAATTTATTAAAACAAAAGACAATAATTCTGACGTGGCGCCCCACGTTTTTTCTCGGATTAAAATTTTTACTAAATCACGAATTAAGCTAATAAATCCTTTTTTTACTAAACCATAATTGTTTTGTAAAATATAAATTTTGTTATCCCACATCGGTTAGAGAAATATGATAGTTTGACAACATTTATAAATAGACCTATAAGGTTTGAAGATTATACAAAACATACATTTCTGGACCTTTTGGTCAAAATCAAGTATAATACTTATTCATACCGGATTAGTATTTGAATGTGGATTGTTGTTACCTACTAATTCGTAGGTCATTTTAACCTAATGATTTGTGGGTCATTTTAATCTAATACCTTGTGGGTCGTTGTGACCTATTGATGCTTGTGTCCTTGTGACCTATTGATTTGTCGGTCCTTGTGATCTAATGATTTGTGGGTCGTTGTAACCTATTAATTTGTGGGTTGTTGTAACCTATTAATTTGTGTGTCGTTTGTGACCTATTGATATATGGGTCGTTTGTGACCTACTGAGCTACTGATTTTTGAATCGTTGTGACATACTTATTTGTGGGTCGTTGTGACCTACTGATTTGTGAGTCGTTATGAGTTGTGATCTACTAATTTGTGGGGGTCATTGTGGTCTACAGATTTGTGATTCGTTTGTGACCTACTGATTTGTGGGTCGTTTGTGACCTACTGATTTGTGGGTCGTTTGTGACCTACTAATTTGTGGACCGTTGAACTATTAAATTCGTAATTTGTATTTTATCAATATACTAATTATATATATATATTCTATATACTTTACTAAAACAAAATACATTAATTCTGACGTGGCGCCCCCACGTTTTTTCTCGGATTAAACTTTTTACTAAATTACGAATTAAGCTAATAAATCTTTTTTTAATTAAACCATAGTTATTTTGTAAAATATGATTTTTGTTCTTCCACATCGGTTATGAGAAAATGATGACACTTCGAAAACATGTATAAATAGATGTAGAGTGTTTGAGGCTTATAAAATTCATACATTTCTGAACCTTTTGGTCAGAATCAAATATAATACTTAATCATATCGAATTAGTATTTGTATGTAATCATTGTGACCTACTAATTTTTTGGTCGTTTTGACCTAATGATTTTTGGGTCATTGTGACCTAATGATTTGTGGGTCGTTGTGCTCTTGTGGGTCCTTGTGATCTACTAATTTGTGGGTCCTTGTAACCTACTGATTCCTGGACCGTTGAACTATTAAATTCGTAATTCTTATTTTATCAATATACTAAATATACATCTATATTCTGCATATTTTACTAAAACATACGAAACTAATGTTGACGTGGCGCTCCTATTTTTTTTCTCGGATTAAATTTTTTTACTAAATCACAAATTAAGCCAATTAATCTTTTTTTACTAATTGAATTCGTATTAGATTATGCTATTTTTAAATTATATGATTATTCTTTTTCTTTAAATTATTATTTATTAAATAATAAATTAGATTTTAAATTTTTTTTATTAGTATAAAACTTATTAATGATCAACACATGGGTTACGTGGTCTCATTTACTATGTAACACTTAACACGTTATTTATACGAGCTCATAACATATAACTAATAAAGTTAACAACATATAATATAGTAAAAAAAATGTAATATGATAAGCTATTTTGTTAACAAACCCGCACAAGGTGCGGGATATACACTAGGGAAGATATACCACGTTGCACCTGGGTCTGGAGAGAGGTACTACTTGAGGGTTTTGTTGAATCATATTAAGGGTCCTACATGCTACGAGAAAATTCGGACAATCAACGGTACACTATATGCCACATTTAGGGAAGCAAATTATGCTATGGGGTTGTTGGATGACGACCGGGAATACATTGACGGTATAAAAGAAGCAAGTTTTTGGGAACTGCTGGTTATCTTCGGAATTTATTCGTCATGTTGTATCTCTCTGGTAGCATGTCGTTGCCTCATCTGGTTTGGGCTGAAGTATGGAAGTACTTATCTGATGATATTCTTGCACGACAAAGAAGGGTGTTGCGTAATAATGGTATGCTTTCTTTCATGTATATAAATTTAATTCGAGTTTTGCATTATTTTTTTCAATTTGTTTATTATATTTTGTACTAGGTAAGTAAACATGTTTAACTTGGTTTATTTGTACGTAGATTTGCAATTAGATGATGCCGTGCTGCAAAATTACGCCTTGGTTGAGATAGAGAAACTTTTACACAGGAACGGCGGCAGTTTGAAGACGAATAAGTCTATGCCTTATCGTGACGAAGCCTTGATTATGGGGCAGCATAATAAACTAATTCAAGATGAACTAAACTATGATCGATCCCAGTTATCTTTGGACCATGACAGATTGGTTTCTAGTTTCACCGACGTGCAGAGGGGAGTGTATGATCAGATTATGTGTGCTGTGTCCGCTGATAAGGGGGGGGGGTGTTTTTTCTTTATGGATACGGTGGAACAAGAAAGACTTTATATGGAGATCCCTTTCGGCTGGTTTGAGGAGTAAAGGTGAGATCATTCTAACAGTTGCTTCGAGTGGTAATGCAGCTCTCTTGCTTCCAGGCGGTAGAACCGCTCATTCGAGGTTTGGCATCCCAATAAATGTTGACGAAAGTTCAACATGCAACATTCGTGCAGGTATAAACCTTATTATTCAATTATTAAAACTTCTTTTTTAATATATTGTTCATATTACACTGAACAATATATTAATGTTTTAATCTTATATGTTTAGGTACAGATCTGGCTGAGTTAGTGTCAAAGACAAAGCTGATAATATGGGATGAAGCACCCATGGTTAACAAATGTTGTTTTGAAGCGCTCGATAGAAGTTTAAGGGACGTCATGCGATCTTATAATCCAGACTGCTCACTTCTCCTGTTTGGTGGTAAGGTTGTCGTTTTTGGTGGCGATTTTAGACAAATATTGCCTGTTGTAAGTCATGGAAGTAGACATGATATTGTCTTTGCTGCAATCAATGCGTCATATTTGTGGGATCACTGCACGGTGCTTAGATTAACTCAAAACATGAGGGTTATACGTGGAGTTACTGAATTAGAAGCTCGAAAGGCTAAGGAGTTTTCAGATTGGATATTGGGCATTGGAGATGCCACGGAAGGTGAAAGTGTTAATGGAGAAGCTCAGATTACCATCCCCGAAGATCTCCTACTTGCATCTACAAGTGACCCGATTGCAACTATTGTTGACCATGTATATCCTTTGAGTTACAATATTCAGGATCCACCGACCTACTTTCAAGAAAGAGCTATTCTTGCCCCTACCAATGAGATTGTTGAGAAGGTTAATGACTATATTCTATCACTGATACCTGGAGACGTGACAGAGTACTTGAGTTCGGATAGTATATGTCCAAGCGAAGGTTCTCTTGATGATTGTTTCTACTCGAGCGAGTTCTTGAACCGCATCAAGTGTTTTGGGTTTCCAAACCATGTCTTGAGACCGAAAGTTGGAATTCCAATTATGTTGATGAGAAACATTGATCAGTCTGCAGGGTTGTGTAACGGAACCAGACTTATAGTTAGGAGACTTGGAAAACAAATCATCGAGGCAGAAATAATATCTGGGAACAATATAGGTCATAAGGTCTTCATTCCGCGAACAGTTCTTACACCCACATACTTGAAAATTCCTGTCAAATTTCGAAGGAGACAGTTCCCAGTTATGGTATGTTTTGCTATGACTATAAATAAAAGTCAAGGTCAGTCCCTTGCACAGGTTGGAATATATTTGTAACACCCCGAATCCGCGAGACTCGGGGCGCTACGGGTTGGGACCTCACAATGGGTCCCCACCCTTAGCCTGACAACAATCTCACCGGATCTTTCCAACATGGCACAAATAAAGGCTCAAAAACTCGAAAACATTTATAATGCAGATGATAAGAAACCCGAAAGAACGCAACAACAAACTTCAGCCGAGATACAACTCAAAACCACAATGCCAAACACGCGGCATACAAAACGCAAACCAAAGGACAAACATAACTCGACTCCAACTCATAAACCCTTCCTAAAATGTACGGAACCCGGCTGCCCACCCTTCCGGATCTCTCGGCCGCATTCCTAACCTGCAAGGTAATCTACAACATTCGGTATAAAACCGTTAGCTTATATTCGAAGCATTAGAATAAATGGGAAAGGCACAAACACAAGCAAAACATCATAAACACACAACATACTCAAAAGCACACCAATCCGGTTGATTATCTTTATTATGATTAAGTCATATCCCGTTCTAATTCAACTTAGATTTGTGACACGAGACCACCGTGGTCCCGCCTCGGTCCCTATTTCCGGCATGGAACGGTACGGATGCCTCCGACCGTCTAACCAGCACGGCTAGTCGCTGAGAACCTCCTAGACTCTCGCAAGAGCTAGGCAGATGATGTCACCGCCCGTTATCATACACTTGGGCCAAAATAATATAAAGGTCGGTAATCCTATTTCCGGTTCCGTTGTTATAACATAAATAGTAAACACACACCACCCAACACACATCAATGCTAATACAAAGAATACGAGCTAAGTAAGTCCGGAGACTTACCTCGTCTCCACACTCAACTCACAACACTCTCGCTTCCCTTGGGAAGAAGTCCACAACCTGCTCACAAGAGGATATATGTCAACAACCCACTCACACAAGAAGTCTTAGACTTCTATACAAATGATCAACGCAAGATCATTTGACTCTCAATTCCAGGACCGCATCCTAGAATTCCTACACTCACCTCTCACTCAACGCATGAGGAGATCTACCCACAACCCACTCTCTCAAACACATGTTAGATCTCATAACAGCATATACCTCACAAGATCATGAACCCCAACCTAAGGAACGATAATCTAGCTTAGAAGGTCCAACATGCTTAATCAATTCTCCTAAGGTTCAAAGCCACTACTTGGCATTCACTCTAAGTTATGCTAGATCCATCCTAGCATGATACTAATACTAAACATAACTAAATCGAGTAAGATCGTAATCTCGAGGGAGAGGGTACTCACGTGACGTCAAAAGACGGAAGTCGAACTTGGACTCGTTAGGCCTTTATCGGGGCGCTTCCGGACCTAAAACCAAACTACACAAATTTAGCTAATACGCTAAATTTGATCGTAATATATAAGTTATAATATTCTAAGGTAAACGTATTTTCAAAAGCAATCGCTAAAAACCCACAATTATACCCTTGAGTCATAACTCAAAATTAATCCATCGAGTGTTTAAAATATAAGGAAAGTCCCGCTTTTAAAACAAGGATTAAAACTCACAAAAACGCTTTCCGGGACGATCCATACAAAATTTATAAATATGGATAAAATCCAAAGTCAACTTTTTCGACAACAAGGAAACTCACAAAAGTCGGCCATTTCCGAAATAAGCTTTGGGTCAAAATTATAATTTATACCCAAGGGCAAAAGCTGCACATTTTTAAGAATATAATTTCATGACTTAAAATAATACGATTCAGCAGGGTATAAATGCAACTTCCAAAAACAAAGTGGGTCAAAACTGCAATAACAACATATGGGTACATTCTGTAAATAACACACTTAATGGGGTCCCGATTTTAATAAAACTAAGGGTTTTAAAACCCAAAGCAGCGCATTACTGGGGAAGGAGATGCGATGCGGCGGCAGACGCAAGGTAAGGCGGCGGATAGGGCTCTGGCAAGGGCGGCGAGGCTTCATCCGGCGACGGCAGCCTCACTCTCCGGCGGATTGGGTCGAATTGCTTCCTTCAACGCGACACTGGGGTAGAGTGCAGATCTAGGCTCCTTCACCGGGTTTGTTCCAAAGGGCGAGGCTCCAGGCGTTGTTCTGGTGAAGAGCAGAGGACGACGAGGGAGGGCTTCGGCAGCGGCTCAAGACGGAGAACGGCGAAGGGAAAGAGATAGGAGAACAGAGAGGTGGGGATGGCCGTGCTTCCTGCTGCAACGGTGATAATCGAGGTGGAGATGGTGAGGCCTGAGGTGTAGAACATGAGTTGCAGTGGTGGTATTCGATCCGGCTCGGCCAAGGGTCTATATCGAGGGCGGAAGGCGGCAACCGTCGATGTTGGTGGCGGTTGAAGTGAGGGAGAGGCAGTGGCAGATGGGAGAGGAGGTTGTAGCCTGTAGGGGCTGTGAGGTTGGGAGTCCGAAAAAGAGGATGCAAGAAGGAGCAGAGGTAGGAGACGGGAGAGGGAAATGACAGTGGGACCAAAGGGAAGGAAAGGGTGCAGGGCACAGGTCATGGGAGATCAGCGAGCGAAGGGTCACTGCAGGGGCGAAGACGAGGGGTCGACTACAAGGCTAGCAACGAGGAGTCGGAAGCCAAAGGTCGGGAGAGGCGAGGAGTCGAGATAAGCGTGGGGCTGAGCAGCTGTTCATCAGCCAGAGGAGAGAGAGGAAGGAAGCATAAAAAAAACATAAAATGAAAAAGGAAAATAAAGGAACAATAAAAATAAAGGAAATCTGGAATTAACAAACTCGATTGAATTAATCGGAGTGAAAGTTTCGGATCGGAAAATATTTCCGAACTTTTCCGTTAAATAATTTGCAGAAAATATATATAAATCAATTATATGTAAATATACTTGGAATAGTATGGTTTTCGATTTAGTAAACGTTTTCTTAAAAAGAAATATGTACGAGATTACAAAATAAATTTTAAACGGATAATATATGATTATGAAATACTTTGATACATACCTATAAACTCGTATAATTATTTAGCTCTTAATATATCAATAAATATACGGAACGATACGAATCGAGAACACGCCTAAAATTGGGGCGTTACAATATTTGCCTAGACCGGTCTTCAGTCACGGCCAATTATATGTCGCTATCTCAAGAGTGACGAGCAGGGATGGAGTAAGGATTATGATATGTGACCCTAAGGGCAAGGTTCAAGATACTACAACTAATGTTGTATTCGACGAATTTTTTCGCAACATAATTTAAGGTACGTTAGAATTTCTTCTTCATTTTATTTCGTTTTCAATCAATAATATCAAGCGATCATAACCCGTCCTTGAACTTACACTTATATAAAGTTTATCTTCTTCTCTTTTTCAGGATCGGACTGTCGCGCATGTGCTCGAGGTTTCACGTCAAAGGTTATCATCGTGATTTCTATTATAATAAATATGTACACAATTTTAACTGTTTTTTGACATTATTAATATTGTGATTTTTATAATACAGAGATAGTGGACACTCCTGGCTTGGTATGCCCCGAACTGGGTCAACAACTATGTTGTTATTATTTTTCTTATATGCGTATACTATTTAACATAAACATTCGTAATCAAATCAACAAAATAATAATAAGAAAAATAAATCTATAAAAAATTACTCATACAAAAAAAACTGTAAGAAATATATTTTCAAAAATCCGTGCACGGCACGGGCGCTAAACTAGTTTGCTTTATAATTAAGTTTCATCATTTCTCCTTTCCGTCGGTGAAACTTAATTTATTTATAATTAGGTTTCTCTTTGCTCGAAAATCCTATTTCATTCAAGGAATACTTTTTCTTCAAATACCATGTTTATAATTGATTAAGAATGAAGATTTCGTTTGATAAATAAGAGTGCAATGCAATCTGTCTATGGACTATGCTTTGATATGGATTCTTTTAATAAATTTGATTTCTACTACAAATAGCTATTGACGATGGATGAAACGTGAACCTTAAATATCAATGATTTATAATACTTGGTTGTAGTAAAGGAATGTCGTGGTAGCAACCACGAAAATATCCACGAAACAAACTTCCCTCGAACTTAGTCACGAATTTACCCTCAAAAGTTATAGAATTAATTAGAGAAATAGGACCCCTTGTAATTCTCTTTTGCAAATTAGGCCTCTATACAAAAGGAAGAAAAAATAGGTATGGAAACTAAAAAATAGGGACAATAATTTCTCTACTTGAAATGATGGTGATTAGATGTTTACTTTTGATTTAAGTATCTTTTTTACATGTTTACTTTTCATTTTTGGTTAATGTAGCTAGTTTGATGAAATTTTCAAGTCCATGGATGTCTAATTTTTTTGTGTGACATTTTTTTCGTTACCCAAATATGAATTGTAGTATTTTTATAATTATTGGGTATATGTTTATTTTTTTGTGGTATGTTTCTTATTGTTGAGTATGCTTAAAGTGATATTTTCGGGTATATTTTATGGTTACCTAAACTGTGTTATAATGACCAAATATCATTTGGTATTGATGTTTGTGTATAATATCGATTTGTGTAAAATTTGGTTATGACAAACTCAAATTGGGTATGTTTTATGGTTACGCAAACTGTGTTATAATGATCAAATGTGAAGCGGATTTTTGGGTAATGACCAAATGTCATTTGATATTGATGTTTGTGTACAATATCGAGTTTTGAAAATTTTGGGTATGACAATTTAAATTGGGTATGATTTTTGTATTAAGTGATGTTTAAATTGGGTATAAATATAAAATATTATCCAATTTATGGATATGGTTTTATTTTGATATTTGATTTTTTGGGTATGTTGTTTTCGAGTATGTTTATGTACTTTAATAAATTAATTTTTGGGTATGATTATGACATTATTTGGGTAAGCAGATTTTTGGGTATGCTCTTTTATACGTGTATTGACTTTGTAGTATATTTTTTATTATTAATTATATTTAAAGTGATATCGTGGGCATGTTTTATGGTTACCCAAACTGTGTTATAATGATCAAATATCAAGCGGATTTTTGGGTAATGACCAAATGTCATTTGATATTGATGTTTGTGTATGATATCGAGTTTTGAAAATTTTGGGTATGACAAATTTAAATTGGATATTGTTTTTGTATTAAGTGATATTTAAATTGGGTATAAATATAAATATTATCCAATTAATGGATATGTTTTTATTTTGATATTTGATTTTTTGGGTATGTTATTTTCGAGTATGTTTATGTACTTTGACAAATTTATTTTTTGGTATGATTGTGACATTATTTGCGTAAACGGATTTTTGGGTAATAGGTGAGAAAGTAAGGATATTGGAAATTCCTTTTTCTGATTGATGTGACCTGTGAGATTGTACAACATGTCACATCCGATGGGTTGCCAAACTTTTCCCTCATTTTGTACTATATTTCCTCTACTCTATTTTATAGGGGGTCAAAATACCAATCTCAAATAGTAGGAGTCTTCTTTCTAAATTGATTTGCTTAAAAGGGCTAGTTCGCCAATTTTACCAAAGTTATATTGATGCTACAAAGGGCGTGGCTAAAAACTCCCACGGTAAATTTCCGTGGCTAAATTACCCATAAATGTTAGTTGTGGTTACTTTTGAAGGTAAATTCGAGGGTAACTCCGGAGTGTAGATTTGAGGGTAACGTCGAGGGTAGCTCTAAGGGTAAATTTGAGGGTAACAGTTGAGGGTAACTTTAAGGGTATATTCAAGGGTATATTCGAGGGTAACGGTCTATGGTAATTCCAAGGGTAACGTTGAGGGTGATTTCGTGGGTAACTTTGAGGGAAAAAACGAGGTTATTCTCGTGGGTAAGTTTGACGCTAAGAGAAAATTAAAATTTGAAGGTATATTCGAGGGCAACGGGTAGCACGCAAAGTAGTGATGTCGAGGGTGATGTCGTGGATAAATTTTGAGGTATTCACGTGGGTAAGTTTGAAGCTAAGAGCAAGCTCAAATTCGAGCACAATATAATTTTCTTGAGGGTAATAATGCAAATATAAATATGAGAGTGATTTTCAAGGGTATGAATAACACGCAAGATCATTTTACAATGCAAATCATAAATTACAAAATATTGTTCATGCATAAATATCAAATCATGATTTACAAAATCTACCAATTCAAGATTAACATAACACACAATTAACTAATATCATACTAACACATCAAGCCAAAAACCTCTTAAATCGTAAAAGATAAATTTAAGTCATATTCAAATATTTTTTTAGAAAGGAAACATACTAAGGTGTTGAGCTCACAAAAGCACTCTTATGTAATCGTAGTAGTTCTTGCATGAATTTTTCTTGTTGTTGCATGAAATCTTGTATCCTCCCCAAATTTCCATTCGATTCCTTCACCTCATTCGTTGATGCTTGCAACTTTTATTTCGGTTTTCAAAGGTTCAATATTTGGGGATGTATAGTAAGCTTGTGAAGACTTGCCAAAAGTAAAACAATTTGCAATCAAGCCGGTACTCATAACGTCCATGTCTTGTTCTCCTAATCCAAAATTGCTTCTTGACCCTTATATATTTTGACCCAAATCTCATAATTGTGGAGAATGTTGGTCACTTCACCGTCGGATGATAAATATTGCGTACATAAACGATCATATTCATCCTAACCGGTGCTCGTCATGAACTGAGGGGAGTGGAAATCTGTCTATTAAGCTTCTCATTTCTTATCTTTAAATCTTCTTCAAGCTTAAGTAAACTATCCCGCAGGACGGGATGTTTGGAGGGGTATCATCAAAGAGCTTCTTGTTTCTACAACACCAAGCAATCTAAAGTCTAGTTATCACTCATGAGAGAGCATTCATCCTGCACAGATCATGAATTCCTTTAATGATCGAGTCCTACAAACAGAAAAAAAAGCTTTGCCCAATTACTGCCTCATTTGTAGACAAAGAATTAACTCAAAAACTTAGAGAGATGATAATTGACAAAAATTAACACGATCGATCAAAGCTATATATCGAAAGTAACTCTCCCAACATTAAAGAGAACAGCATATAAAAGTAACCAAGAAATTGAGTTTCCGCAACTCCATATAACCAAAATTGTAACATTACTAAGGATTAGACCGTAACCTATCAACATGATCAGGGACGGCCCTTGGGGGGCAGGGTGGGGCAGCCGCCCCACCCTCCAAAAAAAAAAAAAAAAATATATATATATATATATATATATATATATATATATATATTTTGTGTGAAAAAAAGTCGTTTTAAAATGGTTGGTGGCTTCTCATTTATAAATTTTTTTTCTACGATTTATTAATTTTTGAAATATAAATACTCTTTGTTATATATAAATGTTGTTTTGGATCTTTCGCCGAAGTAAACGAAACTTCAAAAGAATTTTCCGTTTTAGGCTCGGAGTGAAATAATTCACCAAAATGCACGAGATTTGTTGTTTGAAGTAGAAGCGCGGTCTTAGACCGCACTATTATTTGTAAAACACGTTGTCGAGGACAAATATAATAAAAACACAAATAGAGGTGCGGTCCTAGACTGTATATAGTGTAACGTTTTTGAAAGAAAAAAAACTAAATAGGCGCGGTTATAGACGCGCCTATAGGTCAGCTATTTTATTTAAAAAAAATTTTATAACATTACTAAGGATGGCCTAGCCTAGCCCAAGTTATATCATCACAATAAAAGTCGGGGGTTTTAAATGGAAGATGACAAAAAGTAGTGTAAGAAAGAATAATAGGGATGTCATACGAAATTATTAAAAAGCTGAACCACCATGCAAAATATATAAAATTTAGGCAAATGAAAAAAAGGGTTTTCTTTGTCGCAGCAGTATAAGAAGGAAGGAACTCTGCGGCTTCTCAGTCGCTCCTCTTTCCTCTCCTTCTCTCCTGAATCGGGATACTAGCTGGGGCAGAAAAGCAGGAACAATCCGGAGCCTACGATGGTTGTAATAGAAGAGTTGTCGGTGGAAGATTACGAGGACTACTGCTTTGTTTGCAAGGATGGAGGCTCACTCATTCTCTGTGATCACGAGTACGTCTGCTCTCTCTCTCTCCCTCTTTTGTTTCTACTTGGCTTATTATAAGATAAGCCCAAATATCCATTGTTGCAAATCCCAGTCGCTGCTTTCTTCTTTTCTCTGACTTGTTTCAAGGATAACTGAGAATTATGCTAAACTAGGTCAGAGATATATGATAGATATCATTTGTTTTTTGTTGTTGAGTTTTTTTGTGTGTTATAATGGTTACTAGGTTAGGTTAGGTTGAATTATATGATATATCAAGAATGTTGACAGACCCTTGTTACCAAGCTGTATTCTTCAATATACTCACCTGCTCATGTGCCTACCTTATAGGGCTTGCACAAAGGCTTATCATGGAAAGTGCGTTAAAAACAGATTCTCCGTTGATTCTAAAGAACAATGGATTTGCGGTAAGTTCGTACAATTTGTGCTTAAATTGCCTCTTTATGTGCATCCATACTTAGTAAATGTGCATATTTGGAGTAGATGTTAACATTGTTCTAAATAGCCTATCGTGATCTTACTTCACTGAGCTTGAATCATTTCAGATTGCCATTCTTGCTGCAAATGTGGCAAAAACTCTAGCATTAGGTGCTTCTGCTGTACAAATGCTGTGTGTGAAAGATGTGTTGCCAACAACTATGAATTTGCCAGGATTAGAGGAGCAGATGGTATTTGTGACGAATGTCTTAAGCTCGCTATTATGGTGGAGGAAGGAAGAGACGTTGACTCTGAGGGAGTAAGATCATGTCATTTACTATCGTCATTGTCTTCTCTTTTTCTATCTAATAAATTGATGTGGTATGGTTTGTTAAACATCGAGAACATATATATTTGGTCTTTTTTAAATTCTATCCTTTTCACCGGTTAAATGTTTGAAATTAAATACATGAACCGGGTTGGGATCCATATTCAAATATCATATATGAGTATCAATATAAAAAAAGTCCATATATGTGGTGTTTGGCATAAGGGTATTCGGGTATGGATATCTCATATATATATACACATATTCTCATATTTCATTTCCAAACCCATTTTGATATCCCTAAAAAGAGTGGCGGCGTCACATATATTTTCCATCCTCCCTATTTGCCTTCTCTATCTACACCCTCTCTTCTCCGGTTGTCTCCCTCGTTGGATCTTCGTTCTTTTTCTTTATTTACATCATCTCCAGGTATGAAACAAATATTCTCCAAGTTCCATTTGCGCTTTTTTCCGATATCTTCTAATATTACGAGATCGGAGTTAATATTCTGTTTCATACCATTTGGACATTAAGAGCAATAAACCTCGGATTCGGTATGCAGCAGGATTGTATTGCTCAATTTATGCAGTTTCTCGTATGGATTCGTGTTTACTTTCTGTTTAATTGTGTGATATGTATGGACTGGATTACTAGCTAGGGTTCTATAGACACACTACTATTTCTACTCGTTCGTATCTTGTTTGCTGAAATTAAAATTTTAGAGCTAGTAACCGAAGCAATTTTGGTATACTTTATCTTGTCATTCACAAATAACAATATATCAATCTCGTACCCATATACCAATATCTAATACACAGATACTTGGATATGGATCCCAAACAGGCCCGAAGGCTAAGATGGTTGATCACAACCAGCTCCATTTCTCAATAAGTGGAATAAATTAATGCTGATCTTTTTTGCTAGGCTGTTTCTTGGATTTGTTTGTCTTTGGTTTTTTTAGCTCCTGAATCCTGATTGTATATGTGTTTGGTGCAGGAAGAGGCAGATTTTAATGATCGAGAATCAACAGAGGGTCTTTTCAAGGAATACTGGGAAATAATAAGGGACAAGGAAAACTTAACCTTAAAAGACCTGCAGGCTGCAAAGGCTCAGATGGATAACAGTACTACACCCAAACCAAAGTCCACCTCTAAGAGGGCACATTCGGATGAATATGGTGCCGATGTAGGCCATGAGAAAGTATCAGATGCGGACTTTGACCTGAAGGTTACTCAGGAGAAGAGTTCAGACAGAAGTAAAAATCAGCAAAAGAAGGAGATCACGCAATCCGACATCAAAAAACAGGAGAGCAAAAAAAGGAAAATTATTCGTTGGGGTTCGGGTGAATATGCTGGAGCATCAAATGCAGACTGTAACATGGAGATCACTCAATCAGACTGCAAAAAACCGAGGCAGAAGAAGAAGGCTTTAAACAAAAGGGAATTTCTTGGTTGGGGTTCAAAAGCG
Organism: Fagopyrum esculentum; assembly: GCA_033239045.1. Taxonomy (NCBI): domain Eukaryota; kingdom Viridiplantae; phylum Streptophyta; class Magnoliopsida; order Caryophyllales; family Polygonaceae; genus Fagopyrum; species Fagopyrum esculentum. The sequence goes on from BSUD01000003.1 coordinate 143,705,890, forward strand.
CTAATAGAGTTCCTGGCCTCAATTGGAAAAGATACTAGCCAGAAAATGTCTCAGATTGAAGCTGCTGATATTATGATTCAGTACGCACGAGACAATAATCTCTTTGACATTACAAACAAGAAGAAAATCATTTGTGATGCTGCACTTCATTCTGTACTGGGGAGGAAGTCTCTGACCATATATAAAATGAGGGATTTCCTTGAAAACCATTTTTGGGAGAACATAGAGGATTCAGATGACGGATCAGAAAAAGAGGAATTAAAGGGTTTGTTACCTTCAAAAAAGTTGCAAAAGCACAACACAATGAAAACTTGCACGGAAAAGGACACAGTTGGCGAAAAGAAAGCAACTCCCAAGGTTTCATACAGCCGCTATGCATCTATAGTTCCGGAGAACATTAGTCTTGTTTACCTGAGAAGGACTTTGGTGGAAGAACTATTGAACAAGTGTGACAAGATCTCTGATGACAAAGTGATAGGTAGCATTGTGAGGGTGAAGAATCGAGTTATAAAATACAGGCCTAACGAGCTTCTTCAAGTCACAGGTATCAAAAGAGAAGCTAGTGAAAACAAAACGGAAGTTTTCCTAAAGGTAACCGGTATGGCCAGTGATGTCCCGATCTCCATGCTTGAAGATTACAATTTCCTCGAGGTAATTAAAGTGAAGATTCATAACATGATTTTTTGTTGAAGATGGAATCTATCTGTATTGACATTTTGGTTATACATGCATGGTGCAGGATGAATGTGATGATTTGCGGCTGAAAGTGGAGAAAGGCATTATTGAAAGGCCTACTGTTGTAAGTTCTCGATCTTATGAACAGTTTATCAGTTAACCTAGCCTTACAAAATTTGAAAATCATCTATCTTTACTTGTTTACTTATGGTGTTTGTTTTCTGGTGACAGGCTGCTCTTCAGGAGAAGGCCAACATTCTTCATGAAGATAAAACAAAACATGTGAGTAGCTGAGTCAAATTGTGTTGAATTGCAATTAATGGTGATGGCATCTAATTTATGCAAGAAAATTTTCAGGCGATTCCAAGAGATTTGATGGTTCTAAAACACCGCATTGATTTGGCTAATGAGAAAGGATGGAGAGATCAATATCCTTTTTGACATATTATTAATTGTTTGTGGCTTGAATATCTTCTTGTCAAATAAAAGCCTTTATAACTTGATTGTCCTTGACCCATTACTATTGTTTCTGCACATTCTATGAGCTAACGCGAGAAAGGAAGTTGCTTCTGACAGAAGAAGGGCAGATGCGCAGGCTGCAAACTCTGCCAATAGTCACAGCTGATGTACTACAAGATGCTTCTAACGAGACACTGGAAAAGAAGGAGATGGAAGCAATGTAAGGAAGTTGTTTCCGGCAACCGACCCGACTGTTTGACGCCTCAAGACATGGGAGACAAAGAGCTGCAACACAGCCTTCTCATCTGATGCTCATCTCGAGAAAGGAAGTTGCTTGTACATTTTGGGGCCTCCATTTGTCAATGCAGCATTGTTTCCCTGCTCTGAATCAATCCCATTAGTGCCAACCTTGTTGTGATACTGATAGAAGCCATACATTGACAACATTGATCCTAACTATAAGGATTCAACAAAGAAACATACAATTAGAGGTGTAACAAGCCCAAAGTAGATTGTAACCAAGCTAAATGTCCACCTGAACAAATCAGAGGAAAGTTTTCAGTACCATGTTCAGTAATGAATTTTTTGTGATTCAAATAATGTAACTGAGGAAGAAAAGAGGCTTACTGTGTGTAATAAAACATAATATCAGCACCCTCCAAAGCAACATTAAGAATGATCAAAATGAGAAGCACAAAGAAAGCCAAATTCCTATAAGCTAAAAGCCAAGCAGGGTGCATTCCTTTAATACATGGCTTCCAAACTTCAACCTCATACAAAATCCCGGGATCGTTGAGTTGGTCATCTTCCTCTTTCCTCGCAAATCTTATGATTCCGAGGCCCTTCATATCTTGAGATAATAGGTAAAAGTTGGGTTTTCCAAGAATCAAGTTGGGTTTTTGACGATGTAGTAGAGGAAGTGAGATAATATAGAGAGAAAATCCAATCAGGAACAAAGAAAGCATATTGAATAGTATAAGATTAAAAGCTTTCTGAAGACATTTTTTAAGCGGGGAGGGGAAAGAGAAGACATTTTTGATAGCCTCAAGAAAAACCCATCAAAGATTAAATCTTCTCAAGAAAACTTAGAAACAAGAAAGTGCTCAGAAAATCACCATGAAAATGGTATTAAAACATCCGTTGAACAAAAAATGCAACTAATCACTGAAACCCATCAAGTGAATTAAAATGAAGGATCTAACTTAAAGAAGCTTTAATGGGAATTTCATAAACAAGCTCACAAAGCACTTAAACAAGTGTGTAAAACCAATGAATTTCTCGAGATGAGCAATTAATATAAGAAAAGAATGCAATCATGTACCTTCTGGCCTAAACTGTATCGGCCTCAACAAAACATGGAAGAGAAGGCATTACGTTAGAAGGGTCCTTTCTCGAGATCCGTCAAGATCTTTGAGCGGAAGGTGCGAGTGCGAGTGGATCTCCTCGCGCTTCTTTGCTGTTTAAGGATTGTCTAAACCTTTGTTTCACTCTTTTCTTTTGGAAATGGGTTGTTTAGTTTTAATGTGCAATCTCTTTTCTTTCTTAACAAGAAGTGTTCCTAGTCTATTATTCTATTTTGCTTTATCTTTTGTGATTCTTTTGCTTAGTCTTATCTTGGTGTTCCTATTTTACAAGGCAAGATCTCTAAAGAGACGTTGATTCCTCTTCGGAAAAGATCACTAGTCGCCTAAGTGGTTGGCGTAGTAAAACCTTAAGCTTCGCTGGTCGGGTGATTTTCGCTCAATCTGTGCTGACTTCTATTCCTGTTTATTCCATGGCAACTTTATCAATTTTAAAAAGAGTTTGCGAGGCTATTGATAAAATTATCCGCAACTTTGTATGGGGTTACACTGCTTCATCCCGCCCTCTACATACTATTCGCTGGAATACATTTTCTTGACCTAAAAGCGAAGGCGGACTCAGTTTGCGCAACATGGAGCAACTTAATAAGTCCATCCTTGGTAAGTTAGGATGGAGATTCCTGAAAAGTGATGGAATTCTTTGGTCTAATGTTCTCCACTATAAGTATATTAGACATTCTAATATCCCTCATTCAGCTCCCTCTTACACTTGGTCTACAATTCAGAAGGCTCTTCATACGGTAGTGTTTCCGGGTTGTCTTTGGATCCATACAAACTTACCGTCATTCGTTGATTCCCGAAAATCTCATTCAAAGATGAATTCCGACGATACAGAACTGGAGTATCATTCCGGCGATGGAGAAGAGGAGTTTGACGTCGATGATGGAGATTACGGTGTTGATCTAGCTGGTGGTGAATCCGATTAGGAGGCTATGTTCAATCTCGCGATGCTTAGCAACTTCGATCCGTATTCAGCTGTTGAGGTTAGTTTTTTCAATTTGTTTGTTTTAGCGTAGTTTAATGTCATTCTATATGTTATGGTTATTAGAAGTTAGTTTAGTGTTAAGTAAAGTACTTTGAACAATGATAGAACATATGATATAGTTGTACTAAATGAAGTTTTCCGAATAATTATCGTAGGTTCCCGTTATTCCCGACGATTGTGACTACAGTAGTTTGTTTGTGGACCATCGTATATGGACGGATTTGGACTCGCTTCTTGCGTGGGTTCTTGAGAAAGCTGGAAGTAGAAATATGTTTCTCATCAAACTAAAAGTCCTACAAGTCGGAAGATCATCGTTTCGGAAAGGTGATATTTGCGTGTGAGAATTATAGAGTCTGCAAGAGTGAAGCGAAGGGCTTGAGGAAACTATGCAAGACGAAGAAGTCCGATTGTAAGTTTCACTTACACGTTGAAGAAGTGCAAAGTGGTCTTTGGGGTGTGAGGCATGTCCATGGAATTCGCAACCATCCTCTTCCGAAGAAGTTGGTAGGTCATGCATTTGCCGGACGGTTGACAAAGGCACAAATGAAACGGGTCGCCGTCTACACCGAGGCGGGAATGCCTCCGAGGGAAATAGTTGTTTGCTAAAGAGTGATTTTGAAGACCCTGAGAAGATGGTCACTTCTAGGAAGCAAGTTTCAAATGCTCGGAATAAATTTAGATTGGAAGCGATGGGAGATCGAACGGTAATCGAAGAAGGGTTGAAATTCTTGTAAGAGAAGGATTACTTGTGGGATATTAGGATGAAAACCATGGAAGGAGGAGAGAAAGTGAGTGACTTATTCCTAGTGCACCTTGAGTCGAAGCGTTGGGTTGCCATGTTTCCATACGTTGTCATCATGGATGCTACATACAAGACAAACATGCTATTATTTAATTCATTTGTTTTGTTTATATTATACTCCATTTTCAATTACAAAGCCTCATACAATATATTTTGAAGGTATGACATGCCTTTGTTAGAGATAGTCGGATTGACTAGCACACAACAAACTTTTCCCATTGCTTTCGTGTTCATGAAACGGGAGACGACGAGTCATTACGAGTGGGCTTTGGAACGCATTGCCATGCTATTCAAAGGAAAGAAGCCGGAAGTGATAGTGACGGACCGTGAGTTAGGCCTCATTAAAGAAATGCCTAGAGTCTTTGCAGATGCCAATCATATTCTGTGTGAGTGGCACGTGTTCAGAAACATCGAATCAAATAGTTGGTGGAAGTCACATTCGCCATCCATCCAATCAAAATTCACGAGGGATTGTCATGAGTTGTTTGACTCGACTACTATTGAGGCTTATGAGGCGAGGCTCTTCCATATGGGAGATAGTTGGAGGGACAAGTATCATTTGATGGAGTACCTCGAGAAGAAATGTTTGGACAAATACAAGGAAGCTATTGTCCATTGTTGGACTGATCACTATCTCCATCTCGGATCAAGGACTACGGGAAGGTTAGACATATAGTCATTACATCTTTTGTTGTTAAGTTTACTATTAATGATCTATTCTATAAGCCTAAATAATGTTTTAATCTTAGGGCGGAGGGTGCTCATTCGGTGTCGAAGAGAACTATCAAGTTAACTCGTTTTGGATTTGATACTCTCATCAAGGGCATCCATAGAACGATTGGAGACCAGAATGACGAGATTCAGGGTAGCATAGAGAAGTCGCTTACTCATACCATCGTTAGCATCCAAGAAGACCTAATGCTTGCATTTCTCATTCGAAAGGTGTCGAACAACTGCATGAAGTACTTGATCGAGAATTACAAATTGGCGCGCTAGGGGACATTTGAAGCTACATGTGACGACTGGTATTGGAGGCAATCGTACGGGATCCCTTGCGTACATGAGTTTGCAGCGGCACTCCGAGAGAACATACCTATGTTCTTGACTACAATACATCCCTTTTTGAGGTAGGTAGTGTGGCATGAAGTCACCGACGAAGTTGAAGAACCCAAGCCCATCCCTTTGTCGATGGGGGACATTACTCTAACGTCCTTTATGACCATGCACCGCGAGGGTAGGTTGAGCCAGAACATTGTGGACAAGTTTGGGGCTTATGTGGCAACCATGTTGAACCCGACGGAATCAGTTGCTCGGGAGCCAAGAATTTCACATTCGTATGACAAGTAGATTCGAGTACCATCTGGATTTGAGCATGCTCGAGCTGATAGGGAGTCACTCATGAAGAAGTCGTCACAGAGTTCTAGAGGAAGAGGTCGAGGATGTGGTCGAGGACGAGCTGACACTACAAGCAAGCCATCTATTCCAGCCGATCCATCTATTCCAGCTGAGCCATCTATTCCAGCCGAGCCATCTATTCCGGCTTAGTCATCTGAAGTAGTGGTACGAGGATTCAACTGGGGTTACAGAAACATCCCCGCTTTTATGTTATCTTACGTTGATCGTGTGATAGATGTTTCGGGCGATGGTCATTGCGGATATCGATCACTTGGTGCGCTATTGGGTTACGAGCAAGATGAATACATTCGTGTCCGGAGAGAGCTTGCTTGGGAGTTGAGTAGACACATGCATGTATACTCCGGATTGCATGGTGATGATGAACTTGAAGAACTGATTGGCAACGTCAACTACCTTAACCCCCCTCGCAGTTCTGGATGGAGGTTCCTACCACTGCTCTCACATTTGCTACATTATATCGAGTTACACTTGTGGTCTTCTCTAGGTTGGACTCATACACTTGTTTGCCCTTGATTGCGGATTCTGAAGAAGAACAACAAAATCCAAGCAAAGTTCATGCAATCGCCGTACTCAATAATCATCACTATGTTCCGGTAAGTCCATTTAATTATGAAAAACTTATTAATATGTCTTAAAACGCTAAAGATGTTTGACTAACTTGCCGTTGATTATGAAACAGGTTTGGTTGCATCAAAACTCTCCTTTGCCCCCATATGTCATGATTGGATGAGAGGTCACGATACCTCAGTTAATGGATTCACCCACCTATATGACCGAAGAATAGCGAGATATAGAAAGCTGCTCCAGAGAGAAGACTCGTCCTTAATTGATGCTTATCATGTTTGAAACGCTCCTTTGTATGAAAATGCTCATTTGCTATTATTTTTAAATGAAATGAAAAGCGTGATTATGAAAAATTGAAATGAAATGAAAACCGTGATTATGAATATCGTGATTAAGAAATAATGATACAAACCAACTCATTATAAATAACAAACATAATGTTCATACAAAGTAAGAAACATAGTGTTACAAAATAAGAAACATAAACATAAAACACAACAAAATATCTACTCATGTCACTGAGATGCTCTAACAGGAGGTGGCGTCTTTGGTGCCTCGTCTCCTCCTAAGACATCAACCAGGCGGTGAATAAAATCAGCATCGACCGGAGGACCATGAGCTAAAGCCTCTCGTGCAATGCCTAAAGCTATCTGTATACGCTGTATAACAAAAGAAATATAATTACTTTACTAAATCAGTTAAAGAAAATGAACTTCAATAGTGAAGTGCTTACCCGCTCTCGAAGTACAACAGGTGCAGTTGGAGGCGGTGGCGGTGCACCATCAGGAGGTGGCTGTAGATAAGGATGAGTACGCGGTAAGAACCAGTCGAGAAAGTACTCATCCATTTGTTGCGGGTCAACGACAGCTGGGTGACTATGTATGTCATATAAATGCTGGTCCCGCGTCGCCCAATGAGGCCACACCTCAGAAGAAAACAAGACCTCATACTTTCCTATCCTCGTTGACCTCTTTGCCACGAAGGGACGGATGATCCATCTTGGAGGAACTGCATGAAGCTGTGGAGGGACAGCCTGGACACGCCCAAACTGGGGGTGATATGGCTCCTCCCACCAACAAAAGCGTATCACCCCCAAATAGGTCGATATGCACATTTGTCTAGTCTGGAAGCCGTCAAGAGAACCCCACGGCATCCATGTCACCTGCAACAAACTTACAAAGTCATTTCACAAGCAAATGTCATTGTTTATCAAAATGAATGCAATTAAAAGTTTAAACATGGGTATGTTTAGTACCCCGTCCATCCTACACAACTCTAGCTGGGCCCTAAATCCCAAAAGGCCGACCTCTCCATCTCTCCGGTAGGAGCCCTCTCCGACATCAATGCATATCTTGGATCTCTATGTCTAAGAGGATTACTAAGCCCTCTAGGTCTGAAGTGATGGAAATATGCGTGAATCCAAGACTGCAAAAAACAAATCAATTTCATATTAATTCATTTATTAAAAGATTGAAAAAAAAAAATTATAATTGATTATACCTCTAACAGAAGGGAACAACCAGCTAAAGTATGCACCTCCCTCCTAGAGGACTCACCCAGCTGTCGGTACAAAAATGCTAATGTAGTTGCCCCCCATGCACGAGATGCCATCGTCGTGGGATCGCGACAAACACTCAGTAGATGAGTGTTCGCCCCTAAAGGTGTGTGCAAATAATCTTTAAATTTATAAAACTAGAATCAAGCAGCGAACCCGCAGTGTACGGATCGACGTAGTTAAGCAAGAATTCCAGAGTATCGAACACAGGGATTTAAGTGGGAACAAATTCAATTGCAGGTTATCAAGCGAGTAAATATGAGAGTTTTGCAAATATTGGGGAAACAACAATCCTAAAGATCCAGATATCCAGCTGTGGCAATCGATTCAAGATTTACTATTGATATAAAGACAGAGTTGAGATATGCAAAGATACGCTAATGTAAGGTAATCGTACGGTGAAGTTCCAAAAACCTTATATGACTCACCTACAAGGCACTCTCTATACAGGTTGTTGAGGCTCAATATAGAAAGATTCTAAAGGTGAGAATTAATATCAAATACCCAAACTTGTAATCCAAGGATCAAGACTAACTTAACCGATTGAGGTTGTGACACTCACAATCGAGGTAGAGGTTGTTGAGGCTTCACTACCACCTAGAAAAGACAAGTCTAAACTAAGTTAAAGCAAATCTTTAACTTTGGATTAAAGTAAAAGCAGGTTCGTAAACTTAAGGGAAATTACGGTTGGATCTTGAGATTCCACGGTCATGGAACTCAAGAACAACCGGTAATTTAGGGTTCGTCGACGATTCTCTCAAACTCTCAGGGTCTAATCTGTTTACGATCGATCTATCATCATCTAAGCCACAACTATCAACCCTTCACCTTAGAATTATTAAGGGTTTTTAGCCAATAACAGTCATGTTGATATTAATTCAAGAATTAAAAGATTGAAAGAAGAAAACTTCCGAAAACTTTCAATAAACTCCAAACCAATCTCAAAGTCACAATCAAGAACAAGTATCGTCATAAGATCCGGAATAGAACAAACAAACTAAACCTTAGGAAAGAAGGAAGAACGGGATGTCAATCCGTCTTCTAAATCAAACCTAAACAAGAAGAGTAGTCTTCTTGCAAGAAACCTTCCGAATCTTCCGTCAATCTGGGAAATCTGGAAATCCCAACGATAATCTCCACCAAGTGCGAGATTAGGGCAAATCCAAGCACGAACGTCGATCTCCAACGAGATCTCCAAATGCCTCTAAACGAGGGTAAGCGGGGATGCCGTCGATAAGCGGTCTTGTCGTAAGTGTAAGCCTAAAGCGAGATGATGGAATTTACCTTTGTCCGTCTTTTTATAGGGCAAGATGAAATATCGGCCCGGCCCAATCTTCAAAAGATCGTGGCTTCAAAGTGTGGCGAAAAAGATTGCCAAGATCACGGTCGTGGAAAATTCCACGACCGTAATTTAGAGCGTGGAAAAGTGTCACGGTTTGAACCATGTATTCCACGACCGTAATAGTTATTGGAATGCATCACGCCTCTCTTTGCAAGGTTCCACGGCCGTGGAACTGAACGTGGTTTGTAATACGGCCGTATTTTAGAGCGTGGTTTATGGCAAGAACGTGATTCTTCCCTAGCCTCGTGCATTCCTCAAGCTGAACTCCAATTTGCTCCTAAGGATGCCCTTAATCCATGGACATACTCAATCAACTCTTCTTTGCTCGATTCCGTTCGGAAATGACTCCCAATCACCTATAATCAACATAGAACTAGTGTAGACATCCATGTCGATAATATAGGCGAACTAGCTCACTTATGCAACAATGCTCAATCAAAGACTATCAATATGAATCAAATACACTTAGAAAACGTGCCTAAAGTATCACAATATTTCATGCTAACAATGAGACTTCACCCTGTTCGTACTCTTGTCAATGAACAGGGTGGAGCCAATGAGAAGTGCTAGAAATACAGTGGCGATGTCCTCCTGTCTCGCCTCCGGGGACTCTGCCATAGTCCTGAGCGTAGAGAGGAGATGAGTTGTCGGCCACCAGCCCGCCTTCACGGCAGCCAATACCTCCAACGACGGAAAGCCGAACATGGACACTACTAGAAACACGGGTCATTAGCTACGCTTTTTTAAGGCTTTCTCGGTGTTAAATAGGGTCGAGAAAAAACCTCTCGACGCTTTCACTAAGCGTAGTTATTCGCGACGCGGAGAATGGTCGACGCTTTTTATCGTCGAACATTGTTGGCGCTATACATGGTCGGTAGCTCATTATCGACGCTTTTTATTTTTTGAATTTTTATAAAAAATCAAATACAATGGGCATTATAAAGCGTTGAGATTTTTGCCCGCCAAGTTCCCTTCAAATTCCCGCCAATTTTATATGCATTTGTCGACACTTAAAACCGTCTATTTGTATGCCCGCCAAGTTCCAACCAACTTTCCGCCAATTTTTTTATTGCATTTGTCGACATTGTCAAGCATCGATTATATTTCATGCCCATTTATTTTTTATTGCATTTGTTGACGCTAAACATTATTGACACTTTATGCGCCATTATAATGAAAATCCTCTACAAAACTTCATCACAAAAACAAGTATTTACAATACAAATCGTACATACAAATTAATCTCCCTAACGCTACAATAAGTATCTCGGCATCAGTTAAGGCTAAATAAACTATCTACAACATGAGATACTACAATTACCAATATTCAGGTGTTGAAGAAGAGGAAATGAATGTGCCGTGAGGAGATAAGCTTGTTTCCTTGACATTGCAAAGCTCAACTTTCCTTGACCATATCTTCAACTTTGGGAGATGGAATAATTTAAGTGTCTTAAAAGAGAAGGAAAAAATGTTGACAAAGCAAAGCTTGTTGTTACTATTTCATTCATTTGTTGCCCATCATCCTCATCTTTTACATACTCTAGCTGATCCAAGATCCGAAGAATAAGTGCCTCGAGAAGAAGACACCTAAGTGGTGGGAGAAGTTTTATCGTTGAACAATTCTTCAAGTGTAGACTCACAAGCTTATTTGGCTTGAAAGGAGTTTTGTATTGTAATATTCTGATGGTAAATATATTTCGTATTTCAAGATTTGTTATACCTGGGAGTACTTGCCACCATTCTTCTCCATCATGTGCATCACAAAAATCAATCATAAGCTTGCTAGTAATGTTCAATCTAGCCAACTCAACTAAACTACTACTCTTACCACCATCATCTACAAAGATCTAACTAAATATTCTGAATTTTCTTTCACAATATTCTCTTGACTAAGACTGAAATAGGGTAACTTTTTTGGTTCTCAGTTTTGATAGTCTCACAACTTATACCACATTTTGTAGACCATACTTAGTAATAGCAAGTTGTCAACTAACAACTTAAGCATTGAGATTAAAGTGAGAGAGTGTGCAAATAGAAGATACCTCGTGATCAAGCAATAAATTCTCCGGCTTGATGTCCCTGTGAATGACATTCTTATCATGACAATACGCCAATGCATGTGTCAAACTTGTAATATACTATTTCATGTGAAGCCAGTGACATAAAAGTGAGAATTTAAAAAACAATATATACACAAGAGTGAAGATTTTCCAACAAGAAGAACACCACCAACTACATTTGATTTGATTTCTCATCTAGCTATAAGTTCCTATAACAATCTAATTAATAATAAAACTACTATCAACTTCATTGTAGTAATTTGTGGATTTAGACGTTAAGAGCTCACTTCCCGAGTAATACTAAGCCAGAATAAACCTTAATGGTTGGGTAGTTAAAGATGGACTTTAGTTACACAATAAACAGTGAAAAATATTTTGGAAGTAGAAGTTAATTATCAACTTATCATAGTTAAGCTTGAATAGCAAACAAAAGAAACGAAGCAACGGCATGGCTCCGTGTACTACAGGACACATAGGACAAAATTTGCTAGCATGAGTCATCAAAATTTGACAATTTTTTAAACTTACTTGACTATAGGTTGCCCTTCCTCTAAATCTGACAATTCAAAATTGAACTTTACTTTGCAATCAGGGCAATAACAATTGGTGCACCCAAGATCCTAAAAACAAGGAAAGAATGAGGATAATCGACGTGTAATAATGACACCCCTTGTAAACAAGACAAGATCAACAAACCTTGAAAACATTGCTAGATATTTTTGTCGCATTCAACATGTACCCATACTTTACAACCATCACATTTTACTTGATAGTGTACAAAGTAGTCAACTTCATTTAATCGATTTGGAGAAATAAGTATTTTAAACTGACTAAAGAATATATCAAAAGTCGCCTTACCCATTTCCCAATATCTGATGGGGTTTCCAATCGTTTTGCATATGCCTATGTACTGTTTTAGCTTTAAGGACTGTAGTAAGAATCATTTCACAAAAATTGTATACTTTTTACCAAAATATACAACCAATCTAAGAAGACAAGCTGAAACTAAAAGATGGTTCGTTTTTGTGTGAATTAGATGATGCTGCACATGAAAGTAATATTACAAGAAGTCCAGCTTGTAGACACTCACCTTTGCACAAGATGTACATTGTACAGTACAAATGGCTTGGCACTTTTGATGAGTTTTTAGTTTCAAGCGGGAGGCTCAAACCACAACCTTCACATGATGGTGTGTCTTTCCTAGTATATAGAAACTGCAACAGACAATTATAGATCAAATATTAGGATTCATATCTCCTAAACTACATCATATCCAAAATTTTAATATGTTCCACCACAATATGCCAACTATATCATATCCAAAATTCAAGTCTAACAGAAGTCAATAACCCCTCCAAATTTATTCCACAAAACTGCATCTCAAGCAACTTTCCTCAAACTCAGCACACTTAGAAAACTGCATGAGAAGCCAACTTGATAAAATCATATCTCCTAAACTATAATTCAGAATAGGCTCAAATTTCAGTATGTTCTACACTGCAATACCGACAACAACATATCCAAAAACCAGGAGCAAAGGAAAAGTCTAACTTACCCAAATCTAGGCTCAAAGTCGGTTGTTCAACACTTCTTGAAACTCGGAAGAAACAGCATGAATCTGTACCAGCTCCTCTATGGCTGTTCTGGGTAGATTTAGGAGACATAAAAGGGCACTCATTAGGCATGAATTACATGGGCGGAAGTGCAAGAAAGAGAAGGGCATCCACCTTACCCGATTTCAAGACTCAAGCGAGGGATTAACGATGGCTCAAGGTTGCTGTTGAACCCGCTGTTGCACAGGAGGGAACGTCTGGGCTGGTGTCGATGCCCTACTCCCTGGGTCGTCGCTGCTGCACAGGAGAGGATCGTCTGGACTGCTGGAAGATCGATGAGAGAGCGAGACTGGAGTTGTCATTGCACTTGTTGGAAGATCGAAGAGGGAGAGAGAGACGTGGAGCTGTCGTTGCACTTGCTGGACGATCGAAGAGGGAGAGAGACACGGAGCTGATTATGTAAATCATGGCGTAATTTGTGCAGAAGAAACCGCTGGCTTGGATAGAAGGGGCACGGAAATGTAACGGCTGAAAGTATGAGTCCGTAGGGTTTCTTCGGCTGAAGTGGTACATGGGCTGGGACGTTTCCTGGGCTGGCTGGGCAGAGGCAAGTAAGTATTGGGTTGGAGCTGCTGAAGAAGGTAAGGCAGCTGCACACTCCGCTGGGCTGGACGCTGAGCTGCGGATAAGCTGCTGAAACTGGCGAGTTTCTGGGCTGTGCAAGATGGCGCTGCTGGGATGAGGCGGACACTGGGCGCTGGGCTGTCAACAGCCTGTCTGGGCTTGTCACAGATGTTAGCATGAAATATTGTGATATTTTAGGCACGTTTATAATCGTATTTGATTCATATTGATAGTCTTCGATGGAGCTTTATGCATATATGAGCTAGTATTACCTATATTGTCGATATGGATGTCTACACGAGTTCTATGTTGATTATAGGTGATTTGGAGCTATTCCCGAACGAAATCGAGCAAGGGAGAGTTGAGTTGAAGTACTTCCAGATTTAGAACACCTTTTGGAAGCAATTTGGAGCATTAGATTGAGGAATGCACGAATGAAGGCAAAAATCACGGTTTGACCCTAGATTACGGCCGTGGATTATGATGCAGAATTCGATGTTCATTCCAGGGGATATTACGGCCGTGGAACACAACCGTATTCCTCTTCACGCCCTAAATTACGGTCGTGGAATCTTCCACGACCGTGATCTTGGCGAATCCTTTCGCCACATTTCGAAGCCATGATCTTTTGAAGAATGGGCCGGCCCGACACCTTGCCCTGCATTATAAAAAGACGGATGAAAGGAGATTTCATCATCATCGCTTACCCTCGTTCAGGCTCACTTATCCACGCTTCTTCAATTGAGAGGCATTTTCGGAGATCTCATTGGGGATCGAAGCTGATTTGGAGAGTTGTTCAAATCTTGCACGTTCGGTGGAGATTTGTTGCTGCGATCTTTGGATTTGTGAAAGATCGAAGTTCTTGAAGGAATTGCAAGAAGATCTCTCTTCTTGTTTAGGTTTGAATCGGAAACGGATTGACATCCCATTTCCTTTCTTTCCTAAGATTGTGATTGATTGTTTTGATCTGAATCTCTTGACAAACACTTGTTCTTGATTGTGATTTTGAGATTCGTTTGAAAGATTATTGAAAGTTCTTGAAAGTTTCCATCTTTTATCCTATAAATCTTGAATTGATATCAAATGGCTGTTATTGGCTAAAAACCCTTAACAATTCTAAGGTGAAGGGTTGATAGTTGTGGCATAGATGATGATAGATCGATCGCAAACAGATTAGACCCTGAGAGTTAGAGAAGTGTCGCCGACAACCCTAAATTACGGGTTGTTCTTGAATTCCACGGCCGTGGAACCTCAAGATCCAACCGTAATTTCCATGAGTTTACGAGTCTGCTTTTTACCTTAATCTAAAGTTAAAGATTTGCTTTAGCTTAGCTTAGACTTGTCTTTTCTAGGTGGTAGTGAAGCCTCAACAACCTCTACCTCGATTGTGAGCCTCAACAACCTCAATCGGATAAGTTAGTCTTGACCTTTAGATCGTAGGTTTGGGTATTTGATACTAATCCTTGCTTTTAGAACCTCTTTATATTGAGCCTCAACAACCTGTATAAGGAGTATCTTTTAGGTGAGTTACATAAGGTTTTTGGAACCTCAACCGTACGATTACCTTACATTAGTATACCTTTGCATACCTCTACTCTGTCTTTATATCATTAGTATATCTTGAATCTGTTGTCACAACTGAATACCCGGATCTTTAGGATTGTTGTTTTCCCAATATTTGCAAAACTCCCATACTTATTGCTTGATAATCTGAAATCGAATTTGTTCCCACCCAAATCCCTGTGTTCGATACTCTGGAATTCTTGCTTAGCTACCTCGATCCGTACACTGCGGGTTCGCTGCTTGATTCTAGTTTTATAAATTTAAAACTTATTTGCACACACCTCTAGGGGCGAACAAAGTTTTTGGCGCCGTTGCCGGGGATTTGGTTTCGGCCGAATCCGGTTCCCGGTTGTCAAGCTTGGGAGCTTGCTCTTGTTATTTGATATCCTTTTCTTGAGTGTTCTTGCAGGTTTGTGTTCTTAGGTACATACGAAGTTCTTGTTCCAGCAACGGAACAGAGTTTCGCCAAAGAACAAGTTTTGGGAGCTTTTGTTTTTTTTAATCTCTTGGTATGAGTTTTTGAGGCTCTACTAGCTAAGTATGGCTCCATACGATCCAATATGGGTAGCGAAGCATACGGCTAGAGCAGACCATTATGAATACTTGGTAGAGAAATACGCCTTCTATTGGTTTGACAGCGAAAGAGAACGTGAACAAACCATTGAATATGAATTTGCAAAATGGGAAAAGCTGCACTACCCAAAGAAGGTTAAGAAGAAACGTCCCAAAGATGCGGAACACTCGAAACTTGAAGAATTGAAGAAGGAACTTGATATGATCGAAGAAAAATTGAAAGCCTTTAAGGAAGAACTCCAAGTCTCGAGGAATGCTCTTATCAAACCCAAAGTTCCTCTAGAACCTCTTGAAGTTCGCATTGAAGAAGAGAAAGAAGTGGAACACCTAGACCAAATTGCTAATATTGTGGTCGAGATTGAAGAAGAGCCAGTTGTGCTTGAAGAAGAGGAAGAAGTGGTGAACCTTGGCCAAATTACTGAAATTGTGGCCAAGGTTGAAGAAGATCCAGCTGAGTTGGGAGATATTTCATGTGTGGATCATCATGCCAACATGAAACTTGTCCCAAGCCTTGAAGAACTTTACAAGGTACATTCTCTTACTTCCTTTGATATTCCTATTAAAATTTCTGATTTTTTCAGGAATGCTCCGGAGAGTTGGAGGTCTCTTCCAAAAGAACCTCCTAAGGTGAAGATGAAACCTCCATTAGAACTGTTGGAAGTAGATACTCCTTGGACTACAAGGAGTAAATTTGGCAAGAGCTTCAACGCCAATAAGTGTTTTTTGTTCAAGTATGGGGTCATTCATATGACGAAGACCATACATCATCCCCAAACTGGAGATGGGGAAGCTAGGAGGATTCTCGAGAAACTGATTTCTCGATCTAGGAAAGGATGGGATGGAAGACCGAATTATGTCCCATCAAAGCATAGGAAAGCTAGGAGGATTCCGGTGAGAATCAAACCGTACAAGCTTGTACGTGGGAGATCTTACCACTTGCCGGTGAAATTAGGAACCGGAGATTTCTTGGAGGAGTTTAATGATGGATTTGAAGAGCAATCCAAGATGTTCAAGGTGCATTGAGTCATCTATGGACATTGGTCTAGCTACGGACCTTAAACAAAGCGCTTCTTGGGAGGCAACCCAAGGTATTGCATTTTCGTTTTTGCTTTCGATTCATAGATTAGCTTAGAATAGAAGTTTTTGCCTTGTTTTTGCCTCGATTTCTCCCGGTATGTTCGTGTTTTTGGTTGTAGGATCGATGGAAAAGGGGAAAGGAAGGATAATGTCGAAGAGAAGTGACGAAATTTGGACTTTGAAGCTTTACAGAGAGTTCCACGGTCTAAATTACGGTCGCCGTTGCTACAGTGGCCGTAATTCTCAAAGGCCTGTGAAAAATCACCAAAATTACGGGTCCGTACATTTCCACGGCCGTGGAATGCCCCGATAGACCGTAATTTTTGAAATTTTGCCTGCAAGTATAAAAGCCAGCAGCACCACCACCACCACCACCAGCAGCAGCACCAGCAGACGCTCCCGGATGGTATGATCGCACTCCGGGATGGTATGAGAGGATGCCGGAGTGGGCCACCGGACTTTTAGAGAGAGTCGGAGCATTAGAGATCCGGGCAGACGCTAGAGACAGACACATGGACGACCTCGACCACATGATGAGGGACGTCTACCGCCAGCAGTTTGGGCGGTACTATGACCCGAGTTTCTCTCCATTCCCACCTCCACCGGCACCGCAGTGATTGATGACCGGCAGCTCGTTTTAGACATCCCCGCCGCCATTTGTGAGTTTTCTTTTCCTTTCTTGCTTTTGTTCTTTTTTGTGAACATTAGGGACAATGTTCGTCCTAAGTATGGGGTGGGATGTACTAAATGTTTGTAATAACTCTACTCTATGTGTTGCCTCTATTACGAGACTATCTTTGCATGTTCATCATATGTTACACGTTTCATTCTTGCATTGCATGAAAAAGAACTTTAAAAACCCATAAAAATTGAAAATTTTTGAAAAATTTGATGCTTCTAATGAATTGAGATGAATTCTATGATAAACACTACTTGTGAATTAAGTTGATAACGATTGCATGCTTGAGAGGATAGTAATTCGAAAAGAAATTGAATGAATAGATTTTACATCTTTTACAAGTTTTATAATGTGAAAATGTTACCTAAATCATATAAGAAATCGAAGTTGAAATCACATTATAAGTTCTTATGCTTCTTTTTGAGATGATTAAGGCAATTCGATACTTTCTTTCTTCTTTCCTTTGATCATCTAGCTCCTCATTGAAATATTAGCCTCCCTTACCCATCCGGGAACTTGGAAAGTGAATGAGAAAAAGGCATGTATGATGTGGGAGGGCCATGAGAGCATATATTTGCGATCAATTGAATAGAAAGAAATTATAGGTTTGGGGAAGTCAATCATGACGATGAGTAACTCGGCACCATTCACATAGCCGGGTGTTTGTGTCTTGCCAAAGTCGGATTGAGCGATATTCCTAGCGGATTATGGTATGTGCGCCAAGGGTTTGAGGCATCTCGCAAAAATGAGAAACGCCAATCTCCTAGGCTTCGGTTTTTGTGCACCTCTATCCATAACTCCAAAAGTAAAGTCGAAAAATGAAAAGTAAGAGCGAAGCTCAAAGTGAAGAGTTGCGGAAACCGCAAAAGAAGAAGAAGGTAGTAGTCCATTTTCCCGGATTTATGCACCACTCTCCCTTAAAGTTTCCTTTCCCTTCCATACTCTAGACCTTTTCCTTTGGAAAGTCCTTAAGATCAAAAGAATGTTATATGGCTTGGTGGTCTAAATTGAAGTTCTTATGATTGATTTTTATAATGTTTGAAGGTTGTAATGCTTGTTTGGAAGTTAAATTGTTTCATAAGCTTTCTTTACCTCTTACTCTCTAATTAAGTGCGTGAAAGTTTGAAAACGAATGAAGCAAGGTTTGAGAATGATCTATTCTTTAGAAGTCACTTTCATCCAAAAGAAGGTACACATATTTCATCCTAACTCTTGTTTGAAGCTTTTTGAAAGACCTTGCTTAGGGACAAGCAAGTATTAAGTATGGGGTTATTTGTTAGCATGAAATATTGTGATATTTTAGGCACGTTTATAATCGTATTTGATTCATATTGATAGTCTTCGATGGAGCTTTATGCATATATGAGCTAGTATTACCTATATTGTCGATATGGATGTCTACACGAGTTCTATGTTGATTATAGGTGATTTGGAGCTATTTCCGAACGAAATCGAGCAAGGGAGAGTTGAGTTGAAGTACTTCCAGATTTAGAACACCTTTTGGAAGCAATTTGGAGTATTAGATTGAGGAATGCACGAATGAAGGCAAAAATCACGGTTTGACCCTAGATTACGGCCGTGGATTATGATGCAGAATTCGATGTTCATTCCAGGGGATATTACGGCCGTGGAACACAACCGTATTCCTCTTCACGCCCTAAATTACGGTCGTGGAATCTTCCACGACCGTGATCTTGGCGAATCCTTTCGCCACGTTTCGAAGCCACGATCTTTTGAAGATCGGGCCGGGCCGACGTTTTGCCCTGCATTATAAAAAGGACGGATGAGGCAAGATTCCGTCATCTCGCTTTACCTTGCTACCTAGCTTACGACATTTAAAACCCTAAGGGGAGCGGCAAGAACGCAAGCTTAGCAAGACACAAACCTTCATTCTTGGAGGTGATTTTTGGGAGATCTCATCGAAGATCAAAGTTCGTGATTGGAGAATTGCTGTGAGCGATCTTCGCGTTGAGGAAGATTGAAGTTCTTGGAGGATTTTGCAAGAAATCTCCTCTTCTTGCTTAGGTTTGACTTAGGATCGGATTGACATCCCGTTTCCTTTCTTTCCTAAGATTGTGATTGATTGTTTGATTTGAATCTCTTGACAAACACTTGTTTTCGATTGTGATTTTGAGATTCGTTTGAAAGATTATTGAAGGTTCTTGAAAGTTTCCATCTTTTATCCTATAAATCTTGAATTGATATCAAATGGCTGTTATTGGCTAAAAACCCTTAACAATTCTAAGGTGAAGGGTTGATAGTTGTGGCATAGATGATGATAGATCGATCGCAAACAGATTAGACCCTGAGAGTTAGAGAAGTGTCGCCGACAACCCTAAATTACGGGTTGTTCTTGAATTCCACGGCCGTGGAACCTCAAGATCCAACCGTAATTTCCATGAGTTTACGAGTCTGCTTTTTACCTTAATCTAAAGTTAAAGATTTGCTTTAGCTTAGCTTAGACTTGTCTTTTCTAGGTGGTAGTGAAGCCTCAACAACCTCTACCTCGATTGTGAGCCTCAACAACCTCAATCGGATAAGTTAGTCTTGACCTTTAGATCGTAGGTTTGGGTATTTGATACTAATCCTTGCTTTTAGAACCTCTTTATATTGAGCCTCAACAACCTGTATAAGGAGTATCTTTTAGGTGAGTTACATAAGGTTTTTGGAACCTCAACCGTACGATTACCTTACATTAGTATACCTTTGCATACCTCTACTCTGTCTTTATATCATTAGTATATCTTGAATCTGTTGTCACAACTGAATACCCGGATCTTTAGGATTGTTGTTTTCCCAATATTTGCAAAACTCCCATACTTATTGCTTGATAATCTGAAATCGAATTTGTTCCCACCCAAATCCCTGTGTTCGATACTCTGGAATTCTTGCTTAGCTACCTCGATCCGTACACTGCGGGTTCGCTGCTTGATTCTAGTTTTATAAATTTAAAACTTATTTGCACACACCTCTAGGGGCGAACAAAGTTTTTGGCGCCGTTGCCGGGGATTTGGTTTCGGCCGAATCCGGTTCCCGGTTGTCAAGCTTGGGAGCTTGCTCTTGTTATTTGATATCCTTTTCTTGAGTGTTCTTGCAGGTTTGTGTTCTTAGGTACATACGAAGTTCTTGTTCCAGCAACGGAACAGAGTTTCGCCAAAGAACAAGTTTTGGGAGCTTTTGTTTTTTTTAATCTCTTGGTATGAGTTTTTGAGGCTCTACTAGCTAAGTATGGCTCCATACGATCCAATATGGGTAGCGAAGCATACGGCTAGAGCAGACCATTATGAATACTTGGTAGAGAAATACGCCTTCTATTGGTTTGACAGCGAAAGAGAACGTGAACAAACCATTGAATATGAATTTGCAAAATGGGAAAAGCTGCACTACCCAAAGAAGGTTAAGAAGAAACGTCCCAAAGATGCGGAACACTCGAAACTTGAAGAATTGAAGAAGGAACTTGATATGATCGAAGAAAAATTGAAAGCCTTTAAGGAAGAACTCCAAGTCTCGAGGAATGCTCTTATCAAACCCAAAGTTCCTCTAGAACCTCTTGAAGTTCGCATTGAAGAAGAGAAAGAAGTGGAACACCTAGACCAAATTGCTAATATTGTGGTCGAGATTGAAGAAGAGCCAGTTGTGCTTGAAGAAGAGGAAGAAGTGGTGAACCTTGGCCAAATTACTGAAATTGTGGCCAAGGTTGAAGAAGATCCAGCTGAGTTGGGAGATATTTCATGTGTGGATCATCATGCCAACATGAAACTTGTCCCAAGCCTTGAAGAACTTTACAAGGTACATTCTCTTACTTCCTTTGATATTCCTATTAAAATTTCTGATTTTTTCAGGAATGCTCCGGAGAGTTGGAGGTCTCTTCCAAAAGAACCTCCTAAGGTGAAGATGAAACCTCCATTAGAACTGTTGGAAGTAGATACTCCTTGGACTACAAGGAGTAAATTTGGCAAGAGCTTCAACGCCAATAAGTGTTTTTTGTTCAAGTATGGGGTCATTCATATGACGAAGACCATACATCATCCCCAAACTGGAGATGGGGAAGCTAGGAGGATTCTCGAGAAACTGATTTCTCGATCTAGGAAAGGATGGGATGGAAGACCGAATTATGTCCCATCAAAGCATAGGAAAGCTAGGAGGATTCCGGTGAGAATCAAACCGTACAAGCTTGTACGTGGGAGATCTTACCACTTGCCGGTGAAATTAGGAACCGGAGATTTCTTGGAGGAGTTTAATGATGGATTTGAAGAGCAATCCAAGATGTTCAAGGTGCATTGAGTCATCTATGGACATTGGTCTAGCTACGGACCTTAAACAAAGCGCTTCTTGGGAGGCAACCCAAGGTATTGCATTTTCGTTTTTGCTTTCGATTCATAGATTAGCTTAGAATAGAAGTTTTTGCCTTGTTTTTGCCTCGATTTCTCCCGGTATGTTCGTGTTTTTGGTTGTAGGATCGATGGAAAAGGGGAAAGGAAGGATAATGTCGAAGAGAAGTGACGAAATTTGGACTTTGAAGCTTTACAGAGAGTTCCACGGTCTAAATTACGGTCGCCGTTGCTACAGTGGCCGTAATTCTCAAAGGCCTGTGAAAAATCACCAAAATTACGGGTCCGTACATTTCCACGGCCGTGGAATGCCCCGATAGACCGTAATTTTTGAAATTTTGCCTGCAAGTATAAAAGCCACACTTCATCACAAAAACACCACAAAAACCCCCAATTTCCACGCCCTAAACGCCGAAAACACGCAGCCCTTCCCAAATCTTCGTTCTCTAATCGTTTTTAACGATTCTTCTTCCTAAACCAAAGCAAATCCAACCAAGAACAAGATCCAAGCAACAAATCGCGCGGAAAACGATCAACAAACCCGCATTTTGGATTTTTCAATCCGAAAAAAGAGGTTTTTGCTCTCTTCTTGATTTTGCTCGTTTTTGTTCGTTTTTGTTAGAGATTATTAGGAAGAACTGATTGAGATTGGAAGAAATTAGACTAGGACTGATTGTGGGGAGTTTGGTTGCTGATTTGTTGAGAATCGAAAATTCTGTGTCGAATCACGGTCTGAAGAGGTTCCACGGCCGTGGTTTTGTGAAGAACAGACCGTAATTTGTAACAGAATGGACTTCGTGAGGAGAGTTTCGGGAAGAATTAAGGAGAAGAAGGGGGAACAGAATAAGAAGAGAAAGGGTAACCCCTCCACCTCTAGGGCACCACCACCACCCTCATCCCCCTCACCTTCACCTCCATCTTCACCTCCATCCTCACCACCTCACCCTAGCATCCCGATTATACACGAAAACTACCTTCCCGCACTTGAGAGGATAGAGAAGAGGGCAGTGATTGGCCCTAGGTACCTGTTGTTGGAGGATCTACATCCTCTCAACATTGTAGATGACCTCACTTGGCTCTTGGATAGAGCCGGTTTGCTTGTCTTCACGAACATTCGTGAAGACGCTTATGAGGAGATCACTCGAGAGGTTGTGACGTCTTTTGAGCACAGCCATGTTGATAGGACTGTCTCCTTCCGTCTCATGAACAGAGACTACCAGTTGAGCATTGACGAGTTCGGAGCCATCTTTGGGTTCCATGAGACCTATAACGGTCGACTTCCTAGGGGCGTTTCCGCCAAGGACTTTTGGGCGGAAATAGCCATGATCTATGCCGACGAGGACCGTTGGCAACCAGCTGATACCAAGGCCAAATTGATGTACCATTTGGCCTTGAAGATAGCTCACCGTGTTCTTTCGGAGTGTCTCTTCCCTAGGACGGAGACGCCCCAAAAGATCAAGACGGATGAGCTATTCCTCCTCTATGCTATGCTTCACGGATGCCGCGCCGATTGTGCTACCCTTTTAGCGGCGACTATGAGTAAGTTGAAGAACAAGTCGAGAGGGAACATTGGGTATGGTGGGATAGTGACCCACATAGCTAGGACTTTTGGAGTGGATTTCTCAGCTTGCACGCGTATACCGGCAGTTCCATTAGGGCTACACGCTTTCATGGTTAGGGGACTCATCTTCCCCACACATAGAGGTCCGCCTTACGCGGGCATGCCCTGGGAGAGTAGGACCGGCAGGGGTATTGAGTGGCTGCCGGAGTATTCCATTGTGGCAGGACGCCACAACTGGAAGGAGACGTTCGCTGCGATGCATGCGAACAGGCTTGTAGCTCCCCCTTACGTCCCACCGCCGGTTGTAGATGAGGAGGATATGGGAGAGCCGTATGAGAGTGGTGCAGGAGCAGAGCAGGAGTTCGGCTCGTTTCCGGATCAGCCGGACCAGCAGGATGTACCTAGACGCTCTCCGCGTCCGACTAGAGCTTCAGGCTCGTCATCTCACCGCGCCAGCGTGAGCGAGAGACCCACGTGGATGACCACACCTCCCACCTGGTACGAGACACCTCCTCCTTGGACCACTACACACGCAGCAGCAGCAGCACCACCACCAGCAGCAGCACCAGCAGACGCTCCCGGATGGTATGATCGCACTCCGGGATGGTATGAGAGGATGCCGGAGTGGGCCACCGGACTTTTAGAGAGAGTCGGAGCATTAGAGATCCGGGCAGACGCTAGAGACAGACACATGGACGACCTCGACCACATGATGAGGGACGTCTACCGCCAGCAGTTTGGGCGGTACTATGACCCGAGTTTCTCTCCATTCCCACCTCCACCGGCACCGCAGTGATCGATGACCGGACTTGCTCGTTTTAGACATCCCCGCCGCCATTTGTGAGTTTTCTTTTCCTTTCTTGCTTTTGTTCTTTTTTGTGAACATTAGGGACAATGTTCGTCCTAAGTATGGGGTGGGATGTACTAAATGTTTGTAATAACTCTACTCTATATGTTGCTTCTATTCCGAGACTATTATTGCATGTTCATCATATGTCACACGTTTCATTCTTGCATTGCATGAAAAAGAACTTTAAAAACCCATAAAAATTGAAAATTTTTGAAAAATTTGATACTTCTAATGAATTGAGATGAATTCTATGATAAACACTACTTGTGAATTAAGTTGATAACGATTGCATGCTTGAGAGGATAGTAATTCGAAAAGAAATTGAATGAATAGATTTTACATCTTTTACAAGTTTTATAATGTGAAAATGTTACCTAAATCATATAAGAAATCGAAGTTGAAATCACATTATAAGTTCTTATGCTTCTTTTTGAGATGATTAAGGCAATTCGATACTTTCTTTCTTCTTTCCTTTGATCATCTAGCTCCTCATTGAAATATTAGCCTCCCTTACCCATCCGGGAACTTGGAAAGTGAATGAGAAAAAGGCATGTATGATGTGGGAGGGCCATGAGAGCATATATTTGCGATCAATTGAATAGAAAGAAATTATAGGTTTGGGGAAGTCAATCATGACGATGAGTAACTCGGCACCATTCACATAGCCGGGTGTTTGTGTCTTGCCAAAGTCGGATTGAGCGATATTCCTAGCGGATTATGGTATGTGCGCCAAGGGTTTGAGGCATCTCGCAAAAATGAGAAACGCCAATCTCCTAGGCTTCGGTTTTTGTGCACCTCTATCCATAACTCCAAAAGTAAAGTCGAAAAATGAAAAGTAAGAGCGAAGCTCAAAGTGAAGAGTTGCGGAAACCGCAAAAGAAGAAGAAGGTAGTAGTCCATTTTCCCGGATTTATGCACCACTCTCCCTTAAAGTTTCCTTTCCCTTCCATACTCTAGACCTTTTCCTTTGGAAAATCCTTAAGATCAAAAGAATGTTATATGGCTTGGTGGTCTAAATTGAAGTTCTTATGATTGATTTTGATAATGTTTGAAGGTTATAATGCTTGTTTGGAAGTTAAATTGTTTCATAAGCTTTCTTTACCTCTTACTCTCCAATCAAGTGCGTGAAAGTTTGAAAACGAATGAAGCAAGGTTTGAGAATGATCTATTCTTTAGAAGTCACTTTCATCCAAAAGAAGGTACACATATTTCATCCTAACTCTTGTTTGAAGCTTTTTGAAAGACCTTGCTTAGGGACAAGCAAGTATTAAGTATGGGGTTATTTGTTAGCATGAAATATTGTGATATTTTAGGCACGTTTTATAATCGTATTTGATTCATATTGATAGTCTTTGATGGAGCTTTATGCATATATGAGCTAGTATTACCTATATTGTCGATATGGATGTCTACACGAGTTCTATGTTGATTATAGGTGATTTGGAGCTATTTCCGAACGAAATCGAGCAAGGGAGAGTTGAGTTGATGTACTTCTAGATTTAGAACACCTTTTGGAAGCAATTTGGAGCATTAGATTGAGGAATGCACGAATGAAGGCAAAAATCACGGTTTGACCCTAGATTACGGCCGTGGATTATGATGCAGAATTCGATGTTCATTCCAGGGGATATTACGGCCGTGGAAGCTACCCGTATAAGTTTCCACGCCTCAGAATTACGGTCGTGGAATCTTCCACGACCGTGATCTTGGCGAATCCTTTCGCCACATTTCGAAGCCATGATCTTTTGAAGAATGGGCCGGCCCGACACCTTGCCCTGCATTATAAAAAGGACGGATGAAGCAAGATTCCGTCACCTCGCCTTACCTCGTTATCGAGCTTACGACCCTTCAAACCCTAAGTTTAGCGGCAAGAACGCAAGCTTAGCAACACACAAACCTTCATTCTTGAAGGTGATTTTGGGAGATCTCATTGAAGATCAAAGTTCGTGATTGGAGAATTGCTGTTAGCGATCTTCGCGTTGAGGAAGATCGAAGTTCTTGAAGGATATTGCAAGAAGATCTCTCTTCTTGTTTAGGTTTGATTTGGGATCGGATTGACATCCCATTTCCTTTCTTTCCTAAGATTGTGATTGATTGTTTTGATCTGAATCTTTTGACAAACACTTGTTCTTGATTGTGATTCGGAGATTCGTTTGAAGATTATTGATAGTTCTTGAAAGTTTCCATCTTTTATCTTTTAAATCTTGAATTAATATCAAATGACTGTTATTGGCTAAAAACCCTTAACAATTCTAAGGTGAAGGGTTGATAGTTGTGGCTTAGATGATGATAGATCGTTCGCAAACAGATTAGACCCTGAGAGTTAGAGAAGTGTCGCCGACAACCCTAAATTACGGGCTGTTCTTGAGTTCCACGGCCGTGGAACCTCAAGATCCAACCGTAATTTCCATGAGTTTACGAGTCTGCTTTTTACCTTAATCTAAAGTTAAAGATTTGCTTTAGCTTAGCTTAGACTTGTCTTTTCTAGGTGGTAGTGAAGCCTCAACAACCTCTACCTCGATTGTGAGCCTCAACAACCTCAATCGGATAAGTTAGTCTTGACCTTTAGATCGTAGGTTTGGGTATTTGATACTAATCCTTGCTTTTAGAACCTCTTTATATTGAGCCTCAACAACCTGTATAAGGAGTATCTTTTAGGTGAGTTACATAAGGTTTTTGGAACCTCAACCGTACGATTACCTTACATTAGTATACCTTTGCATACCTCTACTCTGTCTTTATATCATTAGTATATCTTGAATCTGTTGTCACAACTGAATACCCGGATCTTTAGGATTGTTGTTTTCCCAATATTTGCAAAACTTTACCCATACTTATTGCTTGATAATCTGAAATCGAATTTGTTCCCACCCAAATCCCTGTGTTCGATACTCTGGAATTCTTGCTTAGCTACCTCGATCCGTACACTGCGGGTTCGCTGCTTGATTCTAGTTTTATAAATTTAAAACTTATTTGCACACACCTCAAGGGGCGAACAAAGTTTTTGGCGCCGTTGCCGGGGATTTGGTTTCGGCCGAATCCGGTTCCCGGTTGTCAAGCTTGGGAGCTTTTTGCTTTTAATCTTTTCGGAATGAGTTTTTGAGTTTTTAGGTTCACCAATGGCTGCATGGAGCAATGAACGTGCATTTGATCCAGCCTGGTTTGCATGGCAAGGTGCTAGGGCGGACCATTATGAATATTTGGAGGAGAAGTATGCCTATTATTGTGTTAGCGACGAAAAAGAAAGAGAGGAAGCCATTGAGGATGAGCTCGCATATTGGGATGAACTTAATCCCCTTCATACGATTTATGATCAACCTCCTCAAGTGCAAACTCCACAACAACCATCCGAGGATGGCACACAAATGATGTTGGAAGAGATATTAAAAGTGTTGGACAAGATGGAAGACAAAATAAAGGCTATGGAAGACAAAACGAAGGCTATTTCTGAAGCTCAAAAATCCTTGGAAAATCATTTGTCCTGCGAGGAAGAATCCCAAGTCTTAAGCCTTCCTCCTATTGAGCTTGAAGCCCCTCTTGAAGTCCTCATTGAAGAAGAGGAAGAAGTGGTGAACCTTGGCCAAATTACTGAAATTGTGGCCAAGGTTGAAGAAGATCCAGCTGAGTTGGGAGATATTTCATGTGTGGATCATCATGCCAACATGAAACTTGTCCCAAGCCTTGAAGAACTTTACAAGGTACATTCTCTTACTTCCTTTGATATTCCTATTAAAATTTCTGATTTTTTCAGGAATGCTCCGGAGAGTTGGAGGTCTCTTCCAAAAGAACCTCCTAAGGTGAAGATGAAACCTCCATTGGAACTGCTGGAAGAAGATACTCCTTGGACTACAAGGAGTGGAGTTAGCAAGCACTTCACCGTTAAGGCGAAGAAGTGTCTTTTGTCCAAGTATGGGGTCATTCATATGACGAAGACCATACATCATCCCCAAACTGGAGATGGGGAAGCTAGGAGGATTCTCGAGAAACTGATTTCTCGATCTAGGAAAGGATGGGATGGAAGACCGAATTATGTCCCATCAAAGCATAGGAAAGCTAGGAGGATTCCGGTGAGAATCAAACCGTACAAGCTTGTACGTGGGAGATCTTACCACTTGCCGGTGAAATTAGGAACCGGAGATTTCTTGGAGGAGTTTAATGATGGATTTGAAGAGCAATCCAAGATGTTCAAGGTGCATTGAGTCATCTATGGACATTGGTCTAGCTACGGACCTTAAACAAAGCGCTTCTTGGGAGGCAACCCAAGGTATTGCATTTTCGTTTTTGCTTTCGATTCATAGATTAGCTTAGAATAGAAGTTTTTGCCTTGTTTTTGCCTCGATTTCTCCCGGTATGTTCGTGTTTTTGGTTGTAGGATCGATGGAAAAGGGGAAAGGAAGGATAATGTCGAAGAGAAGTGACGAAATTTGGACTTTGAAGCTTTACAGAGAGTTCCACGGTCTAAATTACGGTCGCCGTTGCTACAGTGGCCGTAATTCTCAAAGGCCTGTGAAAAATCACCAAAATTACGGGTCCGTACATTTCCACGGCCGTGGAATGCCCCGATAGACCGTAATTTTTGAAATTTTGCCTGCAAGTATAAAAGCCACACTTCATCACAAAAACACCACAACTGGAAGGAGACGTTCGCTGCGATGCATGCGAACAGGCTTGTAGCTCCCCCTTACGTCCCACCGCCGGTTGTAGATGAGGAGGATATGGGAGAGCCGTATGAGAGTGGTGCAGGAGCAGAGCAGGAGTTCGGCTCGTTTCCGGATCAGCCGGACCAGCAGGATGTACCTAGACGCTCTCCGCGTCCGACTAGAGCTTCAGGCTCGTCATCTCACCGCGCCAGCGTGAGCGAGAGACCCACGTGGATGACCACACCTCCCACCTGGTACGAGACACCTCCTCCTTGGACCACTACACACGCAGCAGCAGCAGCACCACCACCAGCAGCAGCACCAGCAGACGCTCCCGGATGGTATGATCGCACTCCGGGATGGTATGAGAGGATGCCGGAGTGGGCCACCGGACTTTTAGAGAGAGTCGGAGCATTAGAGATCCGGGCAGACGCTAGAGACAGACACATGGACGACCTCGACCACATGATGAGGGACGTCTACCGCCAGCAGTTTGGGCGGTACTATGACCCGAGTTTCTCTCCATTCCCACCTCCACCGGCACCGCAGTGATCGATGACCGGACTTGCTCGTTTTAGACATCCCCGCCGCCATTTGTGAGTTTTCTTTTCCTTTCTTGCTTTTGTTCTTTTTTGTGAACATTAGGGACAATGTTCGTCCTAAGTATGGGGTGGGATGTACTAAATGTTTGTAATAACTCTACTCTATATGTTGCTTCTATTCCGAGACTATTATTGCATGTTCATCATATGTCACACGTTTCATTCTTGCATTGCATGAAAAAGAACTTTAAAAACCCATAAAAATTGAAAATTTTTGAAAAATTTGATACTTCTAATGAATTGAGATGAATTCTATGATAAACACTACTTGTGAATTAAGTTGATAACGATTGCATGCTTGAGAGGATAGTAATTCGAAAAGAAATTGAATGAATAGATTTTACATCTTTTGCAAGTTTTATAATGTGAAAATGTTACCTAAATCATATAAGAAATCGAAGTTGAAATCACATTATAAGTTCTTATGCTTCTTTTTGAGATGATTAAGGCAATTCGATACTTTCTTTCTTCTTTCCTTTGATCATCTAGCTCCTCATTGAAATATTAGCCTCCCTTACCCATCCGGGAACTTGGAAAGTGAATGAGAAAAAGGCATGTATGATGTGGGAGGGCCATGAGAGCATATATTTGCGATCAATTGAATAGAAAGAAATTATAGGTTGGGGAAGTCAATCATGACGATGAGTAACTCGGCACCATTCACATAGCCGGGTGTTTGTGTCTTGCCAAAGTCGGATTGAGCGATATTCCTAGCGGATTATGGTATGTGCGCCAAGGGTTTGAGGCATCTCGCAAAAATGAGAAACGCCAATCTCCTAGGCTTCGGTTTTTGTGCACCTCTATCCATAACTCCAAAAGTAAAGTCGAAAAATGAAAAGTAAGAGCGAAGCTCAAAGTGAAGAGTTGCGGAAACCGCAAAAGAAGAAGAAGGTAGTAGTCCATTTTCCCGGATTTATGCACCACTCTCCCTTAAAGTTTCCTTTCCCTTCCATACTCTAGACCTTTTCCTTTGGAAAGTCCTTAAGATCAAAAGAATGTTATATGGCTTGGTGGTCTAAATTGAAGTTCTTATGATTGATTTTGATAATGTTTGAAGGTTATAATGCTTGTTTGGAAGTTAAATTGTTTCATAAGCTTTCTTTACCTCTTACTCTCCAATCAAGTGCGTGAAAGTTTGAAAACGAATGAAGCAAGGTTTGAGAATGATCTATTCTTTAGGAGTCACTTTCATCCAAAAGAAGGTATACATATTTCATCCTAACTCTTGTTTGAAGCTTTTTGAAAGACCTTGCTTAGGGACAAGCAAGTATTAAGTATGGGGTTATTTGTTAGCATGAAATATTGTGATATTTTAGGCACGTTTTATAATCGTATTTGATTCATATTGATAGTCTTTGATGGAGCTTTATGCATATATGAGCTAGTATTACCTATATTGTCGATATGGATGTCTACACGAGTTCTATGTTGATTATAGGTGATTTGGAGCTATTTCCGAACGAAATCGAGCAAGGGAGAGTTGAGTTGAAGTACTTCCAGATTTAGAACACCTTTTGGAAGCAATTTGGAGTATTAGATTGAGGAATGCACGAATGAAGGCAAAAATCACGGTTTGACCCTAGATTACGGCCGTGGATTATGATGCAGAATTCGATGTTCATTCCAGGGGATATTACGGCCGTGGAACACAACCGTATTCCTCTTCACGCCCTAAATTACGGTCGTGGAATCTTCCACGACCGTGATCTTGGCGAATCCTTTCGCCACATTTCGAAGCCATGATCTTTTGAAGAATGGGCCGGCCCGACACCTTGCCCTGCATTATAAAAAGACGGATGAAAGGAGATTTCATCATCATCGCTTACCCTCGTTCAGGCTCACTTATCCACGCTTCTTCAATTAAGAGGCATTTTCGGAGATCTCATTGGGGATCGAAGCTGATTTGGAGAGTTGTTCAAATCTTGCACGTTCGGTGGAGATTTGTTGCTGCGATCTTTGGATTTGTGAAAGATCGAAGTTCTTGAAGGAATTGCAAGAAGATCTCTCTTCTTGTTTAGGTTTGAATCGGAAACGGATTGACATCCCATTTCCTTTCTTTCCTAAGATTGTGATTGATTGTTTTGATCTGAATCTCTTGACAAACACTTGTTCTTGATTGTGATTTTGAGATTCGTTTGAAAGATTATTGAAAGTTCTTGAAAGTTTCCATCTTTTATCCTATAAATCTTGAATTGATATCAAATGGCTGTTATTGGCTAAAAACCCTTAACAATTCTAAGGTGAAGGGTTGATAGTTGTGGCATAGATGATGATAGATCGATCGCAAACAGATTAGACCCTGAGAGTTAGAGAAGTGTCGCCGACAACCCTAAATTACGGGTTGTTCTTGAATTCCACGGCCGTGGAACCTCAAGATCCAACCGTAATTTCCATGAGTTTACGAGCCTGCTTTTTACCTTAATCTAAAGTTAAAGATTTGCTTTAGCTTAGCTTAGACTTGTCTTTTCTAGGTGGTAGTGAAGCCTCAACAACCTCTACCTCGATTGTGAGCCTCAACAACCTCAATCGGATAAGTTAGTCTTGACCTTTAGATTATAGGTTTGGGTATTTGATACTAATCCTTGCTTTTAGAACCTCTTTATATTGAGCCTCAACAACCTGTATAAGGAGTATCTTTTAAGTGAGTTACATAAGGTTTTTGGAACCTCAACCGTACGATTACCTTACATTAGTGTACCTTTGCATATCTCTACTCTGTCTTTATATCATTAGTATATCTTGAATCTGTTGCCACAACTGAATACCCGGATCTTTAGGATTGTTGTTTTCCCAATATTTGCAAAACTCTCATACTTATTGCTTGATAATCTGAAATCGAATTTGTTCCCACCCAAATCCCTGTGTTCGATACTCTGGAATTCTTGCTTAGCTACCTCGATCCGTACACTGCGGGTTCGCTGCTTGATTCTAGTTTTATAAATTTAAAACTTATTTGCACACACCTCTAGGGGCGAACAAGTTTTTGTAATTCTTGATTGGGATGTACTAAATGTTTGTAATAACTCTACTCTATATGTTGCTTCTATTCCGAGACTATTATTGCATGTTCATCATATGTCACACGTTTCATTCTTGCATTGCATGAAAAAGAACTTTAAAAACCCATAAAAATTGAAAATTTTTGAAAAATTTGATACTTCTAATGAATTGAGATGAATTCTATGATAAACACTACTTGTGAATTAAGTTGATAACGATTGCATGCTTGAGAGGATAGTAATTCGAAAAGAAATTGAATGAATAGATTTTACATCTTTTACAAGTTTTATAATGTGAAAATGTTACCTAAATCATATAAGAAATCGAAGTTGAAATCACATTATAAGTTCTTATGCTTCTTTTTGAGATGATTAAGGCAATTCGATACTTTCTTTCTTCTTTCCTTTGATCATCTAGCTCCTCATTGAAATATTAGCCTCCCTTACCCATCCGGGAACTTGGAAAGTGAATGAGAAAAAGGCATGTATGATGTGGGAGGGCCATGAGAGCATATATTTGCGATCAATTGAATAGAAAGAAATTATAGGTTTGGGGAAGTCAATCATGACGATGAGTAACTCGGCACCATTCACATAGCCGGGTGTTTGTGTCTTGCCAAAGTCGGATTGAGCGATATTCCTAGCGGATTATGGTATGTGCGCCAAGGGTTTGAGGCATCTCGCAAAAATGAGAAACGCCAATCTCCTAGGCTTCGGTTTTTGTGCACCTCTATCCATAACTCCAAAAGTAAAGTCGAAAAATGAAAAGTAAGAGCGAAGCTCAAAGTGAAGAGTTGCGGAAACCGCAAAAGAAGAAGAAGGTAGTAGTCCATTTTCCCGGATTTATGCACCACTCTCCCTTAAAGTTTCCTTTCCCTTCCATACTCTAGACCTTTTCCTTTGGAAAGTCCTTAAGATCAAAAGAATGTTATATGGCTTGGTGGTCTAAATTGAAGTTCTTATGATTGATTTTGATAATGTTTGAAGGTTATAATGCTTGTTTGGAAGTTAAATTGTTTCATAAGCTTTCTTTACCTCTTACTCTCCAATCAAGTGCGTGAAAGTTTGAAAACGAATGAAGCAAGGTTTGAGAATGATCTATTCTTTAGAAGTCACTTTCATCCAAAAGAAGGTACACATATTTCATCCTAACTCTTGTTTGAAGCTTTTTGAAAGACCTTGCTTAGGGACAAGCAAGTATTAAGTATGGGGTTATTTGTTAGCATGAAATATTGTGATATTTTAGGCACGTTTATAATCGTATTTGATTCATATTGATAGTCTTCGATGGAGCTTTATGCATATATGAGCTAGTATTACCTATATTGTCGATATGGATGTCTACACGAGTTCTATGTTGATTATAGGTGATTTGGAGCTATTCCCGAACGAAATCGAGCAAGGGAGAGTTGAGTTGAAGTACTTCCAGATTTAGAACACCTTTTGGAAGCAATTTGGAGCATTAGATTGAGGAATGCACGTGTAACACCCAGAATCCGCGGGACTCGGGATGCTACGGGTTGGGACCTCACAATGGGTCCCGACCCTTAGCCTGACAACAATTTCACCGGATCTTTCAACATGGCACAAATAAAGGCAAAACCAAAATTCCTTTTAATGCAAATGATAAGAAACCCGAAGGAAAACAACAAAAGACTTCAGCCGATAAACAACACCAAAGATCAAAACGCCATACACACGGCATACCAACATAATAAACGAAGAATAAAACATAACCCGACTCCAACCAAAACCCACTCCTAAAATGTACGGAACCCCGGCTGCCCACTCTTCCGGATCTCTCGGCCGCTTTCCTAACCTGCAAGACAATCTACAACAATCGGTATAAAACCGTTAGCTAATATTCGAAGCATTAGAATCAAGGTGAAAGGCACAAACACAAGTAAATAAACATAACACACAATGTACACCAAATCACACAAGTCCGGTTTATTATCTTTTTATTATTAAGTCGTATCCCGTTCTAATTCAACTTCTTTTGTGACACGAGAATCCTCCGAAACTCGCCTCGGTCCCTTCTTCCGGCAATGGAACGGTCGGATGCCTCCGACCGTCTAACCAGCACGGGCCAGTCGCCGAGATCCCCCTAGCTCTCACGGGGAGCCAGGCAGTGATGTCACCGCCCGTTATCATACACTTGGGCCAAAAAATATAAAGGTCGGTAATCCTATTTTCGGTTTAGTTGTTATAAATAGTAACATAATAAACACACACCACCCAACACACAATAATGCTAATACAAAGAATACGAGCTAAGTAAGTCCGAAGACTTACCTCATCCCAAAGATAATCCCGCTATATCCCGCTCTCAGCTTCCCGCAGGAAGACACTCAACGCCTGTAAAAAGGCACACAATCAGCATCTCTCTCACATGCTAGAAGTCCTTAGACTTCTAGTCCCAATGATCTCGCAAGATCATAACCCATAACCATGCTAGGATAACAACTCTTAGTCTTCACGATCTCACAAGATCATAACCATCAAACCACATGCTAGGATAAGCCAAACCTAAACTCCAAAATCCCACAAGATCATACAACCCCAACCTTGAGCCTCAAAACGCTCACAAGATCAACCATATAACTTTAAGTCTTATAACAACCTCACAGGATAACCAACACCTCAAGCTTAGAATCAACATCAATCTAACAAACAATATCAAATCCTCGAAACTCACCTAAGGTTCAAAGCCACTACTTGGCATTCACTCTAAGTTATGCTATATCCAACCTAGCATGATACTACTAAACATAACTAGATCGAGGGAAAGGAATACTCACACAACGTCAAAAGACGGAAGTCGATCTATGGATGTCGAGATTGGAATCGTTGGCCTTTAACGGGGCGCTTCCGGTCCTAACACCAAAGCTAAACAAATTTAGCTTATATGCTAAATTTGAACGGAATATATATAACTTATGTAAAATCTAAGGTAAAACTCGTGTTCAAAACCAAGGCTAAAACCGCTTAAAAACTTTCCGGGACAATTTATACAATTTTAGAACTTGATCATAATCCGCCAATAAACCTTCTAGCCATAAATCCGAAATAAATCCAATAAGGGAATAATTGATAATTCATAATATATATAATTATGAAATAAACTCTTATTTAAATTCCAAGGTTAAAACACGTAGAAACATTTTCTAGGCAAATTATACAATTTCCGCATATGGGTCTTATTCCATAAATAAATCCTCGTGCATTTTCTGAAAATTATCTCAATAG
Organism: Fagopyrum esculentum; assembly: GCA_033239045.1. Lineage (NCBI taxonomy): Eukaryota > Viridiplantae > Streptophyta > Magnoliopsida > Caryophyllales > Polygonaceae > Fagopyrum > Fagopyrum esculentum. The sequence goes on from BSUD01000003.1 coordinate 143,741,410, forward strand.
GGGCATAAAACCAAATTCCGAAAACTTGAGCCATTTTTCCAAAAATTAAATCTGTAGGGGTAAATTCACATAACTCAGAAATATGGGCCAAAACTGCAAATATCAAAAGAGTGGGTCAAAAAGTCCAATTATACCAAAACTTGGGGGCCCGAATTAAATAGGATAAAATATCCTTCTTCAACTTTCAAACCTACGCAGAAGGTTAAGGGGAAGATGAGGCCGGCGGCGGTGGGACGGAGGAAGGCCGGCAGCGTCGGCGGCGACCGGGCGGCAGCAAGGGCAGCCCAATTCCGGCGGCAGCGGCGGACAAAGAAGAAGGGCAGACACTAGCGAGTGGCTAGGGCAAGCTGGCGGAGAAGGGATGCAGGGCCGGTAGCTGTGCGGGCGGAGGAAGGCGGATCCGAGGCTCCGGCGTTGGGAATCAGAGGGCGAAGGCGGATCCGGTAGGGGCGAGGCAAAAGCGGTTGATGGGCTCCTCCGGCGATGACAGTGGCGGTGGTTCCCGATTGCAACAGAAGAGAAGGGGAGAAGTGGCCATTCCTTGCTTCTCCGTTTGGACTGGTGGCGTCGAAGGGGTTGCAGGGTCGACGGCGAGAGGCTTCGGCCGAGACAGTGGACGGGCTGCAAGGTGCCTTCACCGGGTTCGAGTGGAGCCAGAGCTACAACAAAACGACCGGCGGCGTCTAGTCTTCCTGGTGGATGTGCGGTTGGCAGAGGAGGAGGCTCCAAGGGTTTCCGGCGAGACCCGACTGAGAAGGAGGGAAGGGGTTGCCTGTGGTCGCCACTGCTGAGTATTGCCGGTGAGGGAGAGAGTTGAGGATGCAAAGAGTTGGAGATGAGAGTAGCAGGGGGTGTGAGGCAAGGGAACGAGAGAGGGGAGGTGAGGGAAACAAGGGGTCGAAGACGTGTAACAGACCACAACCATCATCACGCTGGGGTAGAAGGATAGAGGACAAATAAATGAAATAAAGTAAAATAAAAAGGTAATAAAATACACTCAATTATAAGCGATCGGAATGGGATTTTCAAATCGGAAAACTTTTCCGACTTCTCCGGAAAAAAATTTGCGGAAAATATATAAATCATATATATGTAAATATACTTGTAATAGTATCATTGCCGATATAGAAGTTCTCGTAAAATATGTACAAGATTAAAAAAAAAATAATAATAATTAAAACGGATTATATATGAATATGAAATATACTTATATACTAATACATACATATATACTCGTTAAACTAATTTACGACGTAATAATACTCGTAAAAATTTTTAGGCTATTAAAATATCATTAGAAGTATGAAACATAAAAGATCAAGAACGCACCCAATAAACGGGGTGTTACATTAGATCCCCCTAAAAACAAGTTTCGTCCCGAAACTTGCAACACGCCGAACTTCTCGGTCCTTTAGGCCGACTTATGAACTCTCAAACTAAGAAGGTTTAATCCTTCTAATCAACACACACAATCTACTCAAACTACCACCGCAAGACATAACACGTCACATAGTATATTCCCGCACAGGGCACAAACTACACATAACATCGCATATGCACATAACGCAAGCAAGAGAAGAACTAGGTCTAACCCGTCGATTCTATCAATGTTACTAGCTCAACGTAAAACTCAACCAAAGATATTGTTCTACGTCTTTCAGTTAGCCTCCTCGGTTCCTCGTCTGCCGCTAGACTATCATGACTGACAACATGTCTCGAGCCATGTATGTACTCTCTTGATGGATACTCATGAAACACCGGGTGAACACCCTCTACTCTGGGTGGTCATACCAACCGTAAACCACTTTCCCAACTCGTGTTGAGATCTCAAAGAGGTCCTCTCTATCGGAAACTAAACTTCCTTCTCGGGTCTTTCTTAATGCAGCATTTCCATGATGATTCTCTTTGATTGCCTCTAACACAGAAGGTCAAACTTCTTAATTGGTCCTTCTAAACCCAACTTTGTTGTTACATCTTCTCAATATAGTTGTTAGTTCTAAGTAATGAAGGAAATACTTTGCTTTACACTGCTTTTACTAACGAGACATGTATGCTATAACTTTTACATCGTTCCTCAATACTTAATCAAGACCTTGTCTTGAAGAATAACTTGTAAATGTCAAACCCATCATACCTCGAGGCAACATAAAAATAGATGCACCAATGAATCTCCTCTTAACTCTCAACAACTCTATTGTCAATTCTTCGTCCCCCTTAATACTTCATTGTCATCCAGGGTAGGTTATCCATAAATGGTGTTACTTAGGAGAATCTCTCCATAAATCCCGGAATGACCGGCACATCCGAGAAAACTTGTAACTTCTTTCACATCCTTTGGGGTTGCCATCCCGAGACAACTTGTCATACAACTTCTCTCTTCTTCGAGAGTAGACCAAATCATCTTATTCGGGACATTAGTAAGCCCATATGTAATCATTACAACTTGTAGTGGTCATGGTTTGTCTAGAATGCCGTATTTGCAATATCCTAGTCTCGGATTCTCAATTGGTGACAATCTGACCTTAAATCATGCTTAGTAGAGACTACCGACCCTTGCAACTGGTCGATTAGATCATCTATATGGAGGGATGCTTGTTATTCATTGTTATCTTGTCTAACTCACGGTAGTCGATGTACAGACAGAGATAACTGTCTCACTTTTCGCAAACTGGTGTTCTCCATAACAACTTCAAATCAAGAGTTCAAGATAACGTTTGGTGTTCTCTTTGGCAGTGCATTGGTTCTAATGAACCTTTATAAACAAGTTCTTACAACTGGTCGTCAGATGCTTCTTCGACTCACGCATCTTCACAAGTCATCCTATACGACGCCTTGGACATCGGAGTTGCTCCAAGATCAACCTTAGTGGCAAAATCCACATTCCGATATATATTGGAATCCGTGATATCTCAAGTTCCATCTTTTCTCTTCCCGTCACATATCGTAATAACCGACACATCCTTATCACTTTACAAATGGTCATGACATAATTGATCTACCCCGATCTATTGAAGTGACATCCTTTTGACTCTTAAATTGTTCTATCTTTAGCTACAATGTCGACCATCCTCTTTCAAAGATCCTTCATCTCCTGAACTCGAGAGACTTGCTCGAGTCTTCTAACTCTTGAAGCGTTGGTTAAGGAATACTTCAATTTAATCTCCCTTTTCGCTTCGAAGGAACGACGATAATAATATTTCTTGTTCTCGCACATATGTTCAGTTACGAAGGCCCTAACTACAAGACTTAATCATGCCTTATAACAAAACGTCAATCCGACCGTAGAGGTTCTAACCTCAATCTTTCACATACTTCTCGTACATCTCTTGTCGACATCAAACTTCAAAACTTCGATCTTCTCTTACTCTTGTTGGTCACCTTATGCATCTCTCGGTATTCCATGAACAACTTCACAACTGTACCGGTATGCCTTGTGGAAAATGCTAGAAGAAACTCCCCATCCAAAACCACTAAAATATCAAACTCATTACATCTTCAGGTACTAACATCATAACTCTAAGCTTGCAGCATTACCCTAATCTAGGTCCTCTCTTTCACGCCATAGCCACCATGACTCTTTTGTGTGAGTCTGAAATATTTGACTCAGCTTTTACTCACAAAAACATACCATCATTTCATTAGATCAAACATACCATGCATCCCCTTTACACATGACAACAATAGAAGCCTCACTTTCTTCTTGTTTCTTCTAGTTCTCTTATCCTTAATCAAACTTTAAAAATTCTGATCCGTATCATCCCCCCCTATGCCAATCCCATGACCTAAGAAGGTCGCATAAGATTGTTACAATCTCCTCCTCGGAAGTCTTGTTATAAGTACTTGCTTGAACTCGTTCTGCATTATTTGATTTAAAACAAAAGCGCTCCGTTGATGTCCTTCCTTACCATAGACATTGATCCACCGCGAATACTTTACGCTCTTTTTGTCAATCCTCTAAATGCCCATAATCTTGTTTACTCATCCCCTTCTACACTCATCAATAGACAACTCGCACCTATGCGTTCTCAGTTGTCACCAATTAACTTGCATCCGACCTTCTCCGAAGTCAACGACTTATTATTATACTACGCTTCTCATGTTACCATTCTCATGAAGGCTACCCTCCTCGGGATAGTCTACCTTGAAATCCGTGAGTCCCTTCTTCATTCTACGCTTCTTTTCCTTATAAGGTAACCATAATTTCTTGGCCTTGTTGTGTCGCATAACTCCCGTTCATAGGCTTAACCATTCTTCATAATATCTTGTAAGTGCATCTTCCTCACATCTCTATGGTTAGTAACTACTCTCTGTTCTCTTGGTTGGTAACTTGAGTCTTTCAATCAAACCTCCTTGTTTTATCTTTCATCTTCTGAAGATCATCATCCACACACCCTTCCTCCTTCTTAGCGTTGCTCAGTTTCATCTCAATGACGGAAAATGATTGACTCTGCCAGGTAATTCTACTATGTGAACTTTCACCATGTGGTCCTCCTCGTAACCCTCGTATTTTTGACTCTTCACTTCTTGGTACCTAGCAAGTTTAATTTACGATATTTAAATCCTTCCCACATGTTTCGTGCACTTTTCTCCTCTACCCTCCAATGCTTAGAAACGTCTAAGGAAAGCTTTGCATCATAATGGAACACCACTTTAACCTTGCTAGAACGTACTCATCTCCTCCTCGATTTACATCTTTAGTTGTCCACGCTTCTTCTCGAAGAACTTAAGTTTGTTCTCTCTCTTGGTCTCGTCGTCGTTCGATCATGGCCTCTTTAGAACAACTTCTACACTTTAATGTTGCTCCCTTTTTCTTGTATTGCTCCTATCTTGATCCCCCTTAAGTCGTCTCGAGTTTTCTTTTACTTGGTTGTCCTTTGTTTACATCATCTCTACTCCTCTTCGATGTCCTTTTATACGAATCCAAGAAACACCATGATGTTCGTCAACACGAAACGCTCAACTTGATACTTGAGCATACTCCTCCACGTATGAATGTTATCCTAAACCAACAACGTCGTCTTAAAGGTGATGATATATTTCCGTCGTCCTAACTATAAGGTCTCATACTATATATATATATAAGAGCCCGTATACAAGCATATATATATATGTCCTATGTCCACATAACTACTAATATATCACATCCAGAAATCCAATACAACAATACAAGGTCCAAACATGTATTATAGTCCACATACATTCACTAAACATATAAATCAAGTCATCATGCAACTACAATCCACATATATTATACATACCTACATATCTACATATATATACAAATCCAATAAACTAAGCTGTCGAGATCCGGGGAAGAAGTGGTGGTCCGTACATTCTACCCCGACTCATGCATGTGATTTTGAAAACGAAAAGTCAGAACCCGTGTGGGTTCTGTTTATTCCTCATTCGGCCTTTAGAAGATTGCGAGTGCCATTGTTGTCAACCTAGGGCTCTGATACCACTTTTGTAACACCCCGAATCCGCGGGACTCGGGATGCTACGGGTTGGGACCTCACAATGGGTCCCGACCCTTAGCCTGACAACAATTTCACCGGATCTTTCAACATGGCACAAATAAAGGCAAAACCAAAATTCCTTTTAATGCAAATGATAAGAAACCCGAAGGAAAACAACAAAAGACTTCAGCCGATAAACAACACCAAAGATCAAAACGCCATACACACGGCATACCAACATAATAAACGAAGAATAAAACATAACCCGACTCCAACCAAAACCCACTCCTAAAATGTACGGAACCCCGACTGCCCACTCTTCCGGATCTCTCGGCCGCTTTCCTAACCTGCAAGACAATCTACAACAATCGGTATAAAACCGTTAGCTAATATTCGAAGCATTAGAATCAAGGTGAAAGGCACAAACACAAGTAAATAAACATAACACACAATGTACACCAAATCACACAAGTCCGGTTTATTATCTTTTTATTATTAAGTCGTATCCCGTTCTAATTCAACTTCTTTTGTGACACGAGAATCCTCCGAAACTCGCCTCGGTCCCTTCTTCCGGCAATGGAACGGTCGGATGCCTCCGACCGTCTAACCAGCACGGGCCAGTCGCCGAGATCCCCCTAGCTCTCACGGGGAGCCAGGCAGTGATGTCACCGCCCGTTATCATACACTTGGGCCAAAAAATATAAAGGTCGGTAATCCTATTTTCGGTTTAGTTGTTATAAATAGTAACATAATAAACACACACCACCCAACACACAATAATGCTAATACAAAGAATACGAGCTAAGTAAGTCCGAAGACTTACCTCATCCCAAAGATAATCCCGCTATATCCCGCTCTCAGCTTCCCGCAGGAAGACACTCAACGCCTGTAAAAAGGCACACAATCAGCATCTCTCTCACATGCTAGAAGTCCTTAGACTTCTAGTCCCAATGATCTCGCAAGATCATAACCCATAACCATGCTAGGATAACAACTCTTAGTCTTCACGATCTCACAAGGTCATAACCATCAAACCACATGCTAGGATAAGCCAAACCTAAACTCCAAAATCCCACAAGATCATACAACCCCAACCTTGAGCCTCAAAACGCTCACAAGATCAACCATATAACTTTAAGTCTTATAACAACCTCACAGGATAACCAACACCTCAAGCTTAGAATCAACATCAATCTAACAAACAATATCAAATCCTCGAAACTCACCTAAGGTTCAAAGCCACTACTTGGCATTCACTCTAAGTTATGCTATATCCAACCTAGCATGATACTACTAAACATAACTAGATCGAGGGAAAGGAATACTCACACAACGTCAAAAGACGGAAGTCGATCTATGGATGTCGAGATTGGAATCGTTGGCCTTTAACGGGGCGCTTCCGGTCCTAACACCAAAGCTAAACAAATTTAGCTTATATGCTAAATTTGAACGGAATATATATAACTTATGTAAAATCTAAGGTAAAACTCGTGTTCAAAACCAAGGCTAAAACCGCTTAAAAACTTTCCGGGACAATTTATACAATTTTAGAACTTGATCATAATCCGCCAATAAACCTTCTAGCCATAAATCCGAAATAAATCCAATAAGGGAATAATTGATAATTCATAATATATATAATTATGAAATAAACTCTTATTTAAATTCCAAGGTTAAAACACGTAGAAACATTTTCTAGGCAAATTATACAATTTCCGCATATGGGTCTTATTCCATAAATAAATCCTCGTGCATTTTCTGAAAATTATCTCAATAGGGGCATAAAACCAAATTCCGAAAACTTGAGCCATTTTTCCAAAAATTAAATCTGTAGGGGTAAATTCACATAACTCAGAAATATGGGCCAAAACTGCAAATATCAAAAGAGTGGGTCAAAAAGTCCAATTATACCAAAACTTGGGGGCCCGAATTAAATAGGATAAAATATCCTTCTTCAACTTTCAAACCTACGCAGAAGGTTAAGGGGAAGATGAGGCCGGCGGCGGTGGGACGGAGGAAGGCCGGCAGCGTCGGCGGCGACCGGGCGGCAGCAAGGGCAGCCCAATTCCGGCGGCAGCGGCGGACAAAGAAGAAGGGCAGACACTAGCGAGTGGCTAGGGCAAGCTGGCGGAGAAGGGATGCAGGGCCGGTAGCTGTGCGGGCGGAGGAAGGCGGATCCGAGGCTCCGGCGTTGGGAATCAGAGGGCGAAGGCGGATCCGGTAGGGGCGAGGCAAAAGCGGTTGCTGGGCTCCTCTGGCGATGACAGTGGCGGTGGTTCCCGATTGCAACAGAAGAGAAGGGGAGAAGTGGCCATTCCTTGCTTCTCCGTTTGGACTGGTGGCGTCGAAGGGGTTGCAGGGTCGACGGCGAGAGGCTTCGGCCGAGACAGTGGACGGGCTGCAAGGTGCCTTCACCGGGTTCGAGTGGAGCCAGAGCTACAACAAAACGACCGGCGGCGTCTAGTCTTCCTGGTGGATGTGCGGTTGGCAGAGGAGGAGGCTCCAAGGGTTTCCGGCGAGACCCGACTGAGAAGGAGGGAAGGGGTTGCCTGTGGTCGCCACTGCTGAGTATTGCCGGTGAGGGAGAGAGTTGAGGATGCAAAGAGTTGGAGATGAGAGTAGCAGGGGGTGTGAGGCAAGGGAACGAGAGAGGGGAGGTGAGGGAAACAAGGGGTCGAAGACGTGTAACAGACCACAACCATCATCACGCTGGGGTAGAAGGATAGAGGACAAATAAATGAAATAAAGTAAAATAAAAAGGTAATAAAATACACTCAATTATAAGCGATCGGAATGGGATTTTCAAATCGGAAAACTTTTCCGACTTCTCCGGAAAAAAATTTGCGGAAAATATATAAATCATATATATGTAAATATACTTGTAATAGTATCATTGCCGATATAGAAGTTCTCGTAAAATATGTACAAGATTAAAAAAAAAATAATAATAATTAAAACGGATTATATATGAATATGAAATATACTTATATACTAATACATACATATATACTCGTTAAACTAATTTACGACGTAATAATACTCGTAAAAATTTTTAGGCTATTAAAATATCATTAGAAGTATGAAACATAAAAGATCAAGAACGCACCCAATAAACGGGGTGTTACATTAGATCCCCCTAAAAACAAGTTTCGTCCCGAAACTTGCAACACGCCGAACTTCTCGGTCCTTTAGGCCGACTTATGAACTCTCAAACTAAGAAGGTTTAATCCTTCTAATCAACACACACAATCTACTCAAACTACCACCGCAAGACATAACACGTCACATAGTATATTCCCGCACAGGGCACAAACTACACATAACATCGCATATGCACATAACGCAAGCAAGAGAAGAACTAGGTCTAACCCGTCGATTCTATCAATGTTACTAGCTCAACGTAAAACTCAACCAAAGATATTGTTCTACGTCTTTCAGTTAGCCTCCTCGGTTCCTCGTCTGCCGCTAGACTATCATGACTGACAACATGTCTCGAGCCATGTATGTACTCTCTTGATGGATACTCATGAAACACCGGGTGAACACCCTCTACTCTGGGTGGTCATACCAACCGTAAACCACTTTCCCAACTCGTGTTGAGATCTCAAAGAGGTCCTCTCTATCGGAAACTAAACTTCCTTCTCGGGTCTTTCTTAATGCAGCATTTCCATGATGATTCTCTTTGATTGCCTCTAACACAGAAGGTCAAACTTCTTAATTGGTCCTTCTAAACCCAACTTTGTTGTTACATCTTCTCAATATAGTTGTTAGTTCTAAGTAATGAAGGAAATACTTTGCTTTACACTGCTTTTACTAACGAGACATGTATGCTATAACTTTTACATCGTTCCTCAATACTTAATCAAGACCTTGTCTTGAAGAATAACTTGTAAATGTCAAACCCATCATACCTCGAGGCAACATAAAAATAGATGCACCAATGAATCTCCTCTTAACTCTCAACAACTCTATTGTCAATTCTTCGTCCCCCTTAATACTTCATTGTCATCCAGGGTAGGTTATCCATAAATGGTGTTACTTAGGAGAATCTCTCCATAAATCCCGGAATAACCGGCACATCCGAGAAAACTTGTAACTTCTTTCACATCCTTTGGGGTTGCCATCCCGAGACAACTTGTCATACAACTTCTCTCTTCTTCGAGAGTAGACCAAATCATCTTATTCGGGACATTAGTAAGCCCATATGTAATCATTACAACTTGTAGTGGTCATGGTTTGTCTAGAATGCCGTATTTGCAATATCCTAGTCTCGGATTCTCAATTGGTGACAATCTGACCTTAAATCATGCTTAGTAGAGACTACCGACCCTTAAAACTGGTCGATTAGATCATCTATATGGAGGGATGCTTGTTATTCATTGTTATCTTGTCTAACTCACGGTAGTCGATGTACAGACAGAGATAACTGTCTCACTTTTCGCAAACTGGTGTTCTCCATAACAACTTCAAATCAAGAGTTCAAGATAACGTTTGGTGTTCTCTTTGGCAGTGCATTGGTTCTAATGAACCTTTATAAACAAGTTCTTACAACTGGTCGTCAAATGCTTTTTCGACTCACGCATCTTCACAAGTCATCCTATACGACGCCTTGGACATCGGAGTTGCTCCAAGATCAACCTTAGTGGCAAAATCCACATTCCGATATATATTGGAATCCGTGATATCTCAAGTTCCATCTTTTCTCTTCCCGTCACATATCGTAATAACCGACACATCCTTATCACTTTACAAATGGTCATGACATAATTGATCTACCCCGATCTATTGAAGTGACATCCTTTTGACTCTTAAATTGTTCTATCTTTAGCTACAATGTCGACCATCCTCTTTCAAAGATCCTTCATCTCCTGAACTCGAGAGACTTGCTCGAGTCTTCTAACTCTTGAAGCGTTGGTTAAGGAATACTTCAATTTAATCTCCCTTTTCGCTTCGAAGGAACGACGATAATAATATTTCTTGTTCTCGCACATATGTTCAGTTACGAAGGCCCTAACTACAAGACTTAATCATGCCTTATAACAAAACGTCAATCCGACCGTAGAGGTTCTAACCTCAATCTTTCACATACTTCTCGTACATCTCTTGTCGACATCAAACTTCAAAACTTCGATCTTCTCTTACTCTTGTTGGTCACCTTATGCATCTCTCGGTATTCCATGAACAACTTCACAACTGTACCGGTATGCCTTGTGGAAAATGCTAGAAGAAACTCCCCATCCAAAACCACTAAAATATCAAACTCATTACATCTTCAGGTACTAACATCATAACTCTAAGCTTGCAGCATTACCCTAATCTAGGTCCTCTCTTTCACGCCATAGCCACCATGACTCTTTTGTGTGAGTCTGAAATATTTGACTCAGCTTTTACTCACAAAAACATACCATCATTTCATTAGATCAAACATACCATGCATCCCCTTTACACATGACAACAATAGAAGCCTCACTTTCTTCTTGTTTCTTCTAGTTCTCTTATCCTTAATCAAACTTTAAAAATTCTGATCCGTATCATCCCCCCCTATGCCAATCCCATGACCTAAGAAGGTCGCATAAGATTGTTACAATCTCCTCCTCGGAAGTCTTGTTATAAGTACTTGCTTGAACTCGTTCTGCATTATTTGATTTAAAACAAAAGCGCTCCGTTGATGTCCTTCCTTACCATAGACATTGATCCACCGCGAATACTTTACGCTCTTTTTGTCAATCCTCTAAATGCCCATAATCTTGTTTACTCATCCCCTTCTACACTCATCAATAGACAACTCGCACCTATGCGTTCTCAGTTGTCACCAATTAACTTGCATCCGACCTTCTCCGAAGTCAACGACTTATTATTATACTACGCTTCTCATGTTACCATTCTCATGAAGGCTACCCTCCTCGGGATAGTCTACCTTGAAATCCGTGAGTCCCTTCTTCATTCTACGCTTCTTTTCCTTATAAGGTAACCATAATTTCTTGGCCTTGTTGTGTCGCATAACTCCCGTTCATAGGCTTAACCATTCTTCATAATATCTTGTAAGTGCATCTTCCTCACATCTCTATGGTTAGTAACTACTCTCTGTTCTCTTGGTTGGTAACTTGAGTCTTTCAATCAAACCTCCTTGTTTTATCTTTCATCTTCTGAAGATCATCATCCACACACCCTTCCTCCTTCTTAGCGTTGCTCAGTTTCATCTCAATGACGGAAAATGATTGACTCTGCCAGGTAATTCTACTATGTGAACTTTCACCATGTGGTCCTCCTCGTAACCCTCGTATTTTTGACTCTTCACTTCTTGGTACCTAGCAAGTTTAATTTACGATATTTAAATCCTTCCCACATGTTTCGTGCACTTTTCTCCTCTACCCTCCAATGCTTAGAAACGTCTAAGGAAAGCTTTGCATCATAATGGAACACCACTTTAACCTTGCTAGAACGTACTCATCTCCTCCTCGATTTACATCTTTAGTTGTCCACGCTTCTTCTCGAAGAACTTAAGTTTGTTCTCTCTCTTGGTCTCGTCGTCGTTCGATCATGGCCTCTTTAGAACAACTTCTACACTTTAATGTTGCTCCCTTTTTCTTGTATTGCTCCTATCTTGATCCCCCTTAAGTCGTCTCGAGTTTTCTTTTACTTGGTTGTCCTTTGTTTACATCATCTCTACTCCTCTTCGATGTCCTTTTATACGAATCCGAGAAACACCATGGTGTTCGTCAACACGAAACGCTCAACTTGATACTTGAGCATACTCCTCCACGTATGAATGTTATCCTAAACCAACAACGTCGTCTTAAAGGTGATGATATATTTCCGTCGTCCTAACTATAAGGTCTCATACTATATATATATATATATATATATATATATATATATATATATATATATATATATATATATATATATATATATATAAAAGCCCGTATACAAGCATATATATATATGTCCTATGTCCACATAACTACTAATATATCACATCCAGAAATCCAATACAACAATACAAGGTCCAAACATGTATTATAGTCCACATACATTCACTAAACATATAAATCAAGTCATCATGCAACTACAATCCACATATATTATACATACCTACATATCTACATATATATACAAATCCAATAAACTAAGCTGCCGAGATCTGCGGAAGAAGTGGTGGTCCGTACATTCTACCCCGACTCATGCATGCGATTTTGAAAACGAAAAGTCAGAACCCGTGTGGGTTCTGTTTATTCCTCATTCGGCCTTTAGAAGATTGCGAGTGCCATTGTTGTCAACCTAGGGCTCTGATACCACTTTTGTAACACCCCGAATCCGCGGGACTCGGGGCGCTACGGGTTGGGACCTCACAATGGGTCCCGACCCTTAGCCTGACAACAATTTCACCGGATCTTTCAACATGGCACAAATAAAGGCAAAACCAAAATTCCTTTTAATGCAAATGATAAGAAACCCGAAGGAAAACAACAAAAGACTTCAGCCGATAAACAACACCAAAGATCAAAACGCCATACACACGGCATACCAACATAATAAACGAAGAATAAAACATAACCCGACTCCAACCAAAACCCACTCCTAAAATGTACGGAACCCCGGCTGCCCACTCTTCCGGATCTCTCGGCCGCTTTCCTAACCTGCAAGGCAATCTACAACAATCGGTATAAAACCGTTAGCTAATATTCGAAGCATTAGAATCAAGGTGAAAGGCACAAACACAAGTAAATAAACATAACACACAATGTACACCAAATCACACAAGTCCGGTTTATTATCTTTTTATTATTAAGTCGTATCCCGTTCTAATTCAACTTCTTTTGTGACACGAGAATCCTCCGAAACTCGCCTCGGTCCCTTCTTCCGGCAATGGAACGGTCGGATGCCTCCGACCGTCTAACCAGCACGGGCCAGTCGCCGAGATCCCCCTAGCTCTCACGGGGAGCCAGGCAGTGATGTCACCGCCCGTTATCATACACTTGGGCCAAATAATATAAAGGTCGGTAATCCTATTTTCGGTTTAGTTGTTATAAATAGTAACATAATAAACACACACCACCCAACACACAATAATGCTAATACAAAGAATACGAGCTAAGTAAGTCCGAAGACTTACCTCATCCCAAAGATAATCCCGCTATATCCCGCTCTCAGCTTCCCGCAGGAAGACACTCAACGCCTGTAAAAAGGCACACAATCAGCATCTCTCTCACATGCTAGAAGTCCTTAGACTTCTAGTCCCAATGATCTCGCAAGATCATAACCCATAAC
>BSUD01000003.1:143755146-143767479 GCA_033239045.1 Fagopyrum esculentum
TTGAAATCCGTGAGTCCCTTCTTCATTCTACGCTTCTTTTCCTTATAAGGTAACCATAATTTCTTGGCCTTGTTGTGTCGCATAACTCCCGTTCATAGGCTTAACCATTCTTCATAATATCTTGTAAGTGCATCTTCCTCACATCTCTATGGTTAGTAACTACTCTCTGTTCTCTTGGTTGGTAACTTGAGTCTTTCAATCAAACCTCCTTGTTTTATCTTTCATCTTCTGAAGATCATCATCCACACACCCTTCCTCCTTCTTAGCGTTGCTCAGTTTCATCTCAATGACGGAAAATGATTGACTCTGCCAGGTAATTCTACTATGTGAACTTTCACCATGTGGTCCTCCTCGTAACCCTCGTATTTTTGACTCTTCACTTCTTGGTACCTAGCAAGTTTAATTTACGATATTTAAATCCTTCCCACATGTTTCGTGCACTTTTCTCCTCTACCCTCCAATGCTTAGAAACGTCTAAGGAAAGCTTTGCATCATAATGGAACACCACTTTAACCTTGCTAGAACGTACTCATCTCCTCCTCGATTTACATCTTTAGTTGTCCACGCTTCTTCTCGAAGAACTTAAGTTTGTTCTCTCTCTTGGTCTCGTCGTCGTTCGATCATGGCCTCTTTAGAACAACTTCTACACTTTAATGTTGCTCCCTTTTTCTTGTATTGCTCCTATCTTGATCCCCCTTAAGTCGTCTCGAGTTTTCTTTTACTTGGTTGTCCTTTGTTTACATCATCTCTACTCCTCTTCGATGTCCTTTTATACGAATCCAAGAAACACCATGATGTTCGTCAACACGAAACGCTCAACTTGATACTTGAGCATACTCCTCCACGTATGAATGTTATCCTAAACCAACAACGTCGTCTTAAAGGTGATGATATATTTCCGTCGTCCTAACTATAAGGTCTCATACTATATATATATATAAGAGCCCGTATACAAGCATATATATATATGTCCTATGTCCACATAACTACTAATATATCACATCCAGAAATCCAATACAACAATACAAGGTCCAAACATGTATTATAGTCCACATACATTCACTAAACATATAAATCAAGTCATCATGCAACTACAATCCACATATATTATACATACCTACATATCTACATATATATACAAATCCAATAAACTAAGCTGCCGAGATCTGCGGAAGAAGTGGTGGTCCGTACATTCTACCCCGACTCATGCATGCGATTTTGAAAACGAAAAGTCAGAACCCGTGTGGGTTCTGTTTATTCCTCATTCGGCCTTTAGAAGATTGCGAGTGCCATTGTTGTCAACCTATGGCTCTGATACCACTTTTGTAACACCCAGAATCCGCGGGACTCGGGATGCTACGGGTTGGGACCTCACAATGGGTCCCGACCCTTAGCCTGACAACAATTTCACCGGATCTTTCAACATGGCACAAATAAAGGCAAAACCAAAATTCCTTTTAATGCAAATGATAAGAAACCCGAAGGAAAACAACAAAAGACTTCAGCCGATAAACAACACCAAAGATCAAAACGCCATACACACGGCATACCAACATAATAAACGAAGAATAAAACATAACCCGACTCCAACCAAAACCCACTCCTAAAATGTACGGAACCCCGGCTGCCCACTCTTCCGGATCTCTCGGCCGCTTTCCTAACCTGCAAGACAATCTACAACAATCGGTATAAAACCGTTAGCTAATATTCGAAGCATTAGAATCAAGGTGAAAGGCACAAACACAAGTAAATAAACATAACACACAATGTACACCAAATCACACAAGTCCGGTTTATTATCTTTTTATTATTAAGTCGTATCCCGTTCTAATTCAACTTCTTTTGTGACACGAGAATCCTCCGAAACTCGCCTCGGTCCCTTCTTCCGGCAATGGAACGGTCGGATGCCTCCGACCGTCTAACCAGCACGGGCCAGTCGCCGAGATCCCCCTAGCTCTCACGGGGAGCCAGGCAGTGATGTCACCGCCCGTTATCATACACTTGGGCCAAAAAATATAAAGGTCGGTAATCCTATTTTCGGTTTAGTTGTTATAAATAGTAACATAATAAACACACACCACCCAACACACAATAATGCTAATACAAAGAATACGAGCTAAGTAAGTCCGAAGACTTACCTCATCCCAAAGATAATCCCGCTATATCCCGCTCTCAGCTTCCCGCAGGAAGACACTCAACGCCTGTAAAAAGGCACACAATCAGCATCTCTCTCACATGCTAGAAGTCCTTAGACTTCTAGTCCCAATGATCTCGCAAGATCATAACCCATAACCATGCTAGGATAACAACTCTTAGTCTTCACGATCTCACAAGATCATAACCATCAAACCACATGCTAGGATAAGCCAAACCTAAACTCCAAAATCCCACAAGATCATACAACCCCAACCTTGAGCCTCAAAACGCTCACAAGATCAACCATATAACTTTAAGTCTTATAACAACCTCACAGGATAACCAACACCTCAAGCTTAGAATCAACATCAATCTAACAAACAATATCAAATCCTCGAAACTCACCTAAGGTTCAAAGCCACTACTTGGCATTCACTCTAAGTTATGCTATATCCAACCTAGCATGATACTACTAAACATAACTAGATCGAGGGAAAGGAATACTCACACAACGTCAAAAGACGGAAGTCGATCTATGGATGTCGAGATTGGAATCGTTGGCCTTTAACGGGGCGCTTCCGGTCCTAACACCAAAGCTAAACAAATTTAGCTTATATGCTAAATTTGAACGGAATATATATAACTTATGTAAAATCTAAGGTAAAACTCGTGTTCAAAACCAAGGCTAAAACCGCTTAAAAACTTTCCGGGACAATTTATACAATTTTAGAACTTGATCATAATCCGCCAATAAACCTTCTAGCCATAAATCCGAAATAAATCCAATAAGGGAATAATTGATAATTCATAATATATATAATTATGAAATAAACTCTTATTTAAATTCCAAGGTTAAAACACGTAGAAACATTTTCTAGGCAAATTATACAATTTCCGCATATGGGTCTTATTCCATAAATAAATCCTCGTGCATTTTCTGAAAATTATCTCAATAGGGGCATAAAACCAAATTCCGAAAACTTGAGCCATTTTTCCAAAAATTAAATCTGTAGGGGTAAATTCACATAACTCAGAAATATGGGCCAAAACTGCAAATATCAAAAGAGTGGGTCAAAAAGTCCAATTATACCAAAACTTGGGGGCCCGAATTAAATAGGATAAAATATCCTTCTTCAACTTTCAAACCTACGCAGAAGGTTAAGGGGAAGATGAGGCCGGCGGCGGTGGGACGGAGGAAGGCCGGCAGCGTCGGCGGCGACCGGGCGGCAGCAAGGGCAGCCCAATTCCGGCGGCAGCGGCGGACAAAGAAGAAGGGCAGACACTAGCGAGTGGCTAGGGCAAGCTGGCGGAGAAGGGATGCAGGGCCGGTAGCTGTGCGGGCGGAGGAAGGCGGATCCGAGGCTCCGGCGTTGGGAATCAGAGGGCGAAGGCGGATCCGGTAGGGGCGAGGCAAAAGCGGTTGATGGGCTCCTCCGGCGATGACAGTGGCGGTGGTTCCCGATTGCAACAGAAGAGAAGGGGAGAAGTGGCCATTCCTTGCTTCTCCGTTTGGACTGGTGGCGTCGAAGGGGTTGCAGGGTCGACGGCGAGAGGCTTCGGCCGAGACAGTGGACGGGCTGCAAGGTGCCTTCACCGGGTTCGAGTGGAGCCAGAGCTACAACAAAACGACCGGCGGCGTCTAGTCTTCCTGGTGGATGTGCGGTTGGCAGAGGAGGAGGCTCCAAGGGTTTCCGGCGAGACCCGACTGAGAAGGAGGGAAGGGGTTGCCTGTGGTCGCCACTGCTGAGTATTGCCGGTGAGGGAGAGAGTTGAGGATGCAAAGAGTTGGAGATGAGAGTAGCAGGGGGTGTGAGGCAAGGGAACGAGAGAGGGGAGGTGAGGGAAACAAGGGGTCGAAGACGTGTAACAGACCACAACCATCATCACGCTGGGGTAGAAGGATAGAGGACAAATAAATGAAATAAAGTAAAATAAAAAGGTAATAAAATACACTCAATTATAAGCGATCGGAATGGGATTTTCAAATCGGAAAACTTTTCCGACTTCTCCGGAAAAAAATTTGCGGAAAATATATAAATCATATATATGTAAATATACTTGTAATAGTATCATTGCCGATATAGAAGTTCTCGTAAAATATGTACAAGATTAAAAAAAAAATAATAATAATTAAAACGGATTATATATGAATATGAAATATACTTATATACTAATACATACATATATACTCGTTAAACTAATTTACGACGTAATAATACTCGTAAAAATTTTTAGGCTATTAAAATATCATTAGAAGTATGAAACATAAAAGATCAAGAACGCACCCAATAAACGGGGTGTTACAGCACGAATGAAGGCAAAAATCACGGTTTGACCCTAGATTACGGCCGTGGATTATGATGCAGAATTCGATGTTCATTCCAGGGGATATTACGGCCGTGGAACACAACCGTATTCCTCTTCACGCCCTAAATTACGGTCGTGGAATCTTCCACGACCGTGATCTTGGCGAATCCTTTCGCCACATTTCGAAGCCATGATCTTTTGAAGAATGGGCCGGCCCGACACCTTGCCCTGCATTATAAAAAGACGGATGAAAGGAGATTTCATCATCATCGCTTACCCTCGTTCAGGCTCACTTATCCACGCTTCTTCAATTGAGAGGCATTTTCGGAGATCTCATTGGGGATCGAAGCTGATTTGGAGAGTTGTTCAAATCTTGCACGTTCGGTGGAGATTTGTTGCTGCGATCTTTGGATTTGTGAAAGATCGAAGTTCTTGAAGGAATTGCAAGAAGATCTCTCTTCTTGTTTAGGTTTGAATCGGAAACGGATTGACATCCCATTTCCTTTCTTTCCTAAGATTGTGATTGATTGTTTTGATCTGAATCTCTTGACAAACACTTGTTCTTGATTGTGATTTTGAGATTCGTTTGAAAGATTATTGAAAGTTCTTGAAAGTTTCCATCTTTTATCCTATAAATCTTGAATTGATATCAAATGGCTGTTATTGGCTAAAAACCCTTAACAATTCTAAGGTGAAGGGTTGATAGTTGTGGCATAGATGATGATAGATCGATCGCAAACAGATTAGACCCTGAGAGTTAGAGAAGTGTCGCCGACAACCCTAAATTACGGGTTGTTCTTGAATTCCACGGCCGTGGAACCTCAAGATCCAACCGTAATTTCCATGAGTTTACGAGTCTGCTTTTTACCTTAATCTAAAGTTAAAGATTTGCTTTAGCTTAGCTTAGACTTGTCTTTTCTAGGTGGTAGTGAAGCCTCAACAACCTCTACCTCGATTGTGAGCCTCAACAACCTCAATCGGATAAGTTAGTCTTGACCTTTAGATCGTAGGTTTGGGTATTTGATACTAATCCTTGCTTTTAGAACCTCTTTATATTGAGCCTCAACAACCTGTATAAGGAGTATCTTTTAGGTGAGTTACATAAGGTTTTTGGAACCTCAACCGTACGATTACCTTACATTAGTATACCTTTGCATACCTCTACTCTGTCTTTATATCATTAGTATATCTTGAATCTGTTGTCACAACTGAATACCCGGATCTTTAGGATTGTTGTTTTCCCAATATTTGCAAAACTCCCATACTTATTGCTTGATAATCTGAAATCGAATTTGTTCCCACCCAAATCCCTGTGTTCGATACTCTGGAATTCTTGCTTAGCTACCTCGATCCGTACACTGCGGGTTCGCTGCTTGATTCTAGTTTTATAAATTTAAAACTTATTTGCACACACCTCTAGGGGCGAACAACAGACTTGTCACAGCCTTATCTGGCCTTGTCACAGACTCGTCACAGCCTTGTCTGGCCTTGTCACTGCTTCGTCACAGCCTTGTCTGGCCTTGTCACAGCTTCGTCACAGACTTGTCCGGGCCTTGTCATATTCTAAATTAGGGCTAAACTTATTATTTTATGTGAAGGTAAGCTACATAAAATGATAAACTTTTAAGAGATTCTATCATTTTATGTGAAGGAAATCTACATAAAATGATAAATTTTATAATAATGTGTCTAACTAAGTAGACGGATATGGATCAACTGATCGAGATCGGGTTTGTTACAGAAATGAACGGAATAAAAATTCCGGATATTACATCCGTACCCCTTAAAATAAGTTTCGTCCCGAAACTTAAAAGAAGACTCGTAATGTCGGAGTCCATGCAAACGAATTTAAGCGCCGGAAAGAGGTCACAAAGGTCGAGTTCTGATTTGTTTCTGAAATAGCCGGAAGAAATATTCCCAGGTATTACATCAATCCCCCCTTAGGATAAGTTTTGCCCCGAAACTTAAAGTACGTCAGTCATAAGGTCAGCCCTCAAGGTACGAATCTAGTGTATCTACTTGTTACCGTACAAGAGTCATCGTTTCCACATATAAGTATCCCGCATATTAAGGTCACCAATAACACACATCCCGACTAAGCACTCGAGCATGAAAATAAACAAGTAGTCACACAATATAACACATATATAAGGCCAAACCCTAACTCGTCGCTCCCTAGATTACACTACCTCCACAAAGGTCTCTGAAAGGTTATGTCTCATACTACCCATAGTATCCAAGGTGGCCTCGTCGGCTTTTATAAAACCACTAACTCTGAAATCTTTTCATGTACAGACTTCACCAGTGCCTACTACCACGTTCTAGTGTGGTAACTAGATATCTCACCGGTATCATCCGGCTTCATTGCCCGATTCTCTAAGCCGATGTCCTAACTTTTGTCTGGTAAGTATACCTCTAACTGAAACCGTAGAAAACTAGGGTTACACTCTCTAATAGGGTGAGGTTTACTAGTCCATCAATCACTTATAATCCACTTTACAGCCTCGAGTGGTCACATTTCGCAACTCACCTTCAGGTCTTTTGATGACGGTACAGAAAATAACCTAGTCAACTTTCTTCCCTTCGTTATCTTTACTTGACTACACACTCAGGCCAAAGGTCTTGGACCTCCGCCAGCACTTCACCAAGTGTCTAATGCTCTTTGTATCACGACTCAATTGTCTTTTAATATGGCTCGGTCATCTTATTCCCCAGGTAAGGAGTCATCCCTTTACCCTTTTCCGGTCTAGTAGTGGAGACACAATCTAGTGGTCATCATTTGTATTCACTTGGCATTATTATAATATTTATGGATATCTAATATATTGTTAGCTCATCCTTAGGCTTCTCACGTTTTTTTTTTGTCTTGAGTGACATACAATATGTCCGGAATGACGGTATTAGATACAAGGTGATCTCACATCACCGTCATTTGCTCACACTACTTAATAGTTGTTAACATTGTATTGTGTCCTATAATATTCCTCTTACTCAAAACGCAACTCGACTCCGTTCCGAGATAAAATTCTTCTTATACTCCATTCTTGAGATTATGTTTTCTATATGTACGAGTACTGGTCTGTAAGTACACTCCCGTAGCTTCCTTTTCTTATCTGTCTTTCGATTCAACTTGATAGTTACTCACCTTGAGCTTGTTAGTGCAGGCCCTACACAACACCTTTATTACTTCGTTACTTCCTTTCTCATTTTATCAAGAAACTCGTTCTAAAGTACCATGCTAGGTATTAAATTCCAAATTTACTGGTCTTCCAACATGTGACTAGGTTGGCATGCTTCACTTGGATCTATAATGGGGTACCACTCTCTTTCTATACTTCTACGTGCACATACTTTCTCGTCTATCTAGTTGGTGATACAGTTCCTCGACAAAAATTCTTGTCACTCCACGTAGCCTATTTCACGTTCCTTCTAAACGAAACGCATTTCACCAAAAATCATCGTCTTAAACTCGACACGTCATTTGTTGTACTCTCGAGTTTCCGGTTCTGTGGGTTAGGACTCATCACGCTTTCGCTGCGCTACTTTGATAATTATGTTGTCACCCGCTAATCGTAAGGACATTTTCCGTGAGTCCAAATTGATGGACCCAAAACTCTCCCTCTCAATTACCCCATAAGTACTATCCGGATGAAATACCAAGTACCTTCCTTACTTGTCTTAAGGGACTAAGATAACGGTTGGAAGACGATCTCTTCCGTTTACTTTTGGAATTCTTCTAACACGGATCCAAACTTCCTGACTCGACTGAAGTTTGATCTTAACCAACCGAGAAGTAACCTCTAACACGATTCTCTCTATACCTTTAGTTGTCTAAGTAGATTTTCGTTGTCTACTTGAGGAACTCCTCCAAAGCATCGGTATAGTTAATTCAATAATCCTCAATCACAGATATCTCTTCTTAACTGTACATAGCTCGTCAATCCCAAACAACCCTTGCACGTCCTCAGTTGATGTCGGTCAGTCAATAGTTGACTTATCTCCATTTCCGGGACTCACTTTTCTCATACCTCTTTTGCCGTTAAATTTCCTGGTGAACACTACTTACTCAAGTTCATCAATTTATACTCCTTTAGCTCATTCTACATTACAACTTCCGGTTCCCCCGTGAGCTAACTCCATTTCTCGCGTCTCACTGTGTCGTCCATCTGACATCAATGGTCTTTTCTAGGTCTTCCAATATAGCTTGTAATCAAGTCTACAAAACTCTCATGACCTTAACTTCCTTCCACTTGCGGTTTATCTAGTAGGGAATGCTACACACACTTTGTCTTGATTGACATAGAACCTTATCAAAATCATATACTCCTTACTCCTCTAGTTCTTCTTTTATAATCCATCTGTACTAACTGTGATATGCACCCTTTTCCTAGCCAGTAGGCAGTAAATCCCTCACACGCTTCCCTTGGTCTTCAATGACATAAAGGGGGTCCTTTCTGAACGTCTAGTCTTTCTTCTTAAGTTCTTAATTAGGGTTCCTTGCTCGAACTCACTCCATGTTATTATTAAGGTACTAGCACGCGGATCGATTTAGCTTCACATTTGTCGTTGTTGATCTCTTGAAGGGTCCTCTAGACGTCTATAAAATTCTTTCATCATTCTATGGTTATCCTCCTTATCTGATAACCAGTTACCACTGGTTGACCCGCACGTATTATGTCTCAATTATAACTGACTGGTATTAGTTGACCTTCCATAAGATCACAGACTTATTGTTCTTCTATTTCTTTTGAAGTTTGATAGACTTGGTGAAAATCTATCTCCTCTAGTTTCTTTGTTAATACTCTTTTAGTTTCTTCCACAGTCTGCACTTCTCTTGTTCTCTTATGAGGCCACTATACTCTTCTGAGTCTAGTCCTAGCATTCATCTGTCGTCAATGAGTTCATCAAGTCTTCCACATTAGCTTGTAAGCGTGTCTTCGCGATTCTCCTTACTTTAGTCATCATCTGTTTGCGGTTCTCTGGTATGAACCGTTAGTGTTGGTAACTTAAATCTCTTTGTAAATGAGAAATTATTGCGGACCCTTGAGTCCACCAATCTCATTTTCTCACATTCTTCCGAATTGGTTGGTGTAGTTCTGTGATTCCACCTTTATAGAAATATGTTGTCGAAATTTCAAACTTCTATTGTATTTGATACTTGTTTCATGATTTCTTTCAAAATTCTTGAATCTTTAAGGAAGTCAAGCCATCTCTATGATGAAGAAATTTATTTCTCGTCTGTAACTTTTTTTTTTCCCCAATTTATGTCTTTGTACTTCTTTAATTCTTCACATCGGGATCAACACCATATCTTCTTTGTACTCTCAGGCCCATACTTGCCTATGGCGCCGTCCACCTTTGTTGCACTGTCATTTAACCCGCCAAGTGTAGTTGTACTCGACACCACTTAATTTGTATTCCGATTTTGTCCGCTTCAATTTGCGCTTCTTATCAGTCCTTACGTATATTCTTGAGTTTCATCTCTCGTCTTCCCACCGCTAAATTCCTTGTATGGACTTCTATCACTTCTATCTGAGTTTATTTGATATTCTTTCTTATCTAATTGTTCTCGTGGTTAAGAATCATCTTTTAATCTTCACTTTATGTCAACTCGTTCTTCAAATGATTGTAGGAATCGCCAGAATGTACGTCAGGACACATTACTTTACTCCGAGGTCGAAGTCCATTATTTTCCTATAGAGATACTCTTTACGATCTACTAAAATTTTATCATAAGGCGATGATCGCATGATTTTAACTCAACTAAAGTATATTTCCTATCCTTTAAGGTACTAAAAAGTTACATGTGTATACATATACATATAACTTACATAAACATACAATACTATAAGTCCACAAACTATTTCTCATCTACTAAGCTGCAGAGATCCACGGAGAACGATGGTGGTCCGACGTACTACTAACCCAACAACCCGACTATGCACGTGTGTAAAAACAGAAATCCGTTTTGAAAATCTTAGACACCTTTCGGGTTCTAGTTATTTTATACTATCGGTCTTTTAGAAGATTTCAAGTGCCACTGTTGCCAACCCAGACCTCTGATACCATGTTGTAACACCCCAAATTCTCAGAACTCGGGGAGCTACTGGTTAGGACCTCACAATGGGTCCCGACCTTTGTTTAACAACAACATTACTTGGATCTTACAACAAGGCACAAATGTACTTGAAACAATTTCAAAACATAATATTTTTACTGTATGAATGTACACATGTGACAGCCTTACGAAACATATACATATACATAACATGCATGCTGTAAGGGAGACTCCCCCGTCCCCATCTAATGAGTACGTGGACCCGGCTGACCATCCGTTCCGGATCACTCTGCAACTGTCTATCTCTACAAATCTACAACACGGATAAACCGTTAGCTAACTATCCAAATATAAGTAGAATGACAACAACACAAACACAAGCAGAAACAAAAATAAACAAACATCATGCTGGCACTCAACCGTTTATTATCTATTATTTAAGTGATTCATCTTATTCAATTTACAGTTGTGGCACGAGAGCTATTAACTGTTCTCGCCTCCGTTCCTTATCCAACTGGGTGTAGGTCTAGCTGACCTCCGCCGGTAGCATCACTACAAACCGAGTATGGACTAGTCCCTAAAGAAACCCCCAGCGCTCGCAAGCTAACTGAGCAGAATGCCACCGCCCGTTACTCTTAGGCCAAGTATAGGTCGGTAAATATATATCACAACCTATTTCTCTAATCATTTCAATCACACACCACTATCATCATTCATGCTCATATTTAGAAGTCAGCTAAGTAAGCCCAAAGGACTTACCTGGTATAAAGCTCGACTCTTTGTAAACCAAACTCGCTTTGTAAACTGTAGCAACTCAGTTGCCTGTCAAAGGAGATGAGTGCATTAGCACACTCCCACGTAATTAGAAGTCTAAGACTTCTAAGATAAAAGAACGTAGTAAAACATAACTAGTTACAGTACTAATTTAGGGTCAAATGACTATTTTACCCTTGGTCCCGAAACTCCCAGAATTTACAAAATTCATGTCTAAACTTCTATTTGAGACTCTAAAATCATATTCTAACTCCTAAAGTTTAGTTTGGTTACAAACTGGCATTTTTCTTATTTTCCTATTTTCCGAAAGATCGTAAAGGTCTAACTTCGGTTTCAAATATAAAATTCGTAAAAGCTTATAAAAATTCCAAAACAATTCTCTAGATCATCTATGATGTTCCCTCTACCCTTAGGAGCAATAATTTCTCAAAACTGTTCATCCATCATTTTTATAAAAATTTCAAAGTTGGTTACAACACTTGAAGTTTCCTATACTTAGCCAAAATCTGAGTACACTTTGAAAAATCATAACTCCTAAACCACTCACTGGATTTATCCCAAATTTTGATATGTTCTACTATAAAATCTTACCTATAATATATCCAAAATTCAGCCGGAAAGGATATCAAGAGCTTATTCAAAATCATCTCGCAAAACAGCATCACTTGCTGTTTTCCCCCAACACTCAGCACATATATAAAAACGTCAACTTTGAAACACAATAAAGCTCGAACCGTAACTCCGATTCTTCCCAAATTTTAATATGATCTACAACAAGATGTAAACTATATCATATTAAAAATTCAAGCCTAACAGAGATCAAAAGCCTATTCAAAACTATCTCACAAAACAGCATCCCATGCTGTTTTTCTCAACTCAGCACATTTATAAAACTGAACTTTGAAACCCCATATCTCTCAAACCGTAACTCCGATTCTTCCCAAATTTTAATATGTTCCACCACAATATGCCAACTATATCATATCCAAAATTCAAGTCTAACAGAAGTCAATAACCCCTCCAAATTTATTCCACAAAACTGCATCTCAAGCAACTTT
>BSUD01000003.1:143767689-143796740 GCA_033239045.1 Fagopyrum esculentum
CATGAGAAGCCAACTTGATAAAATCATATCTCCTAAACTATAATTCAGAATAGGCTCAAATTTCAGTATGTTCTACACTGCAATACCGACAACAACATATCCAAAAACCAGGAGCAAAGGAAAAGTCTAACTTACCCAAATCTAGGCTCAAAGTCGGTTGTTCAACACTTCTTGAAACTCGGAAGAAACAGCATGAATCTGTACCAGCTCCTCTATGGCTGTTCTGGGTAGATTTAGGAGACATAAAAGGGCACTCATTAGGCATGAATTACATGGGCGGAAGTGCAAGAAAGAGAAGGGCATCCACCTTACCCGATTTCAAGACTCGAGCGAGGGATTAACGATGGCTCAAGGTTGCTGTTGAACCCGCTGTTGCACAGGAGGGAACGTCTGGGCTGGTGTCGATGCCCTACTCCCTGGGTCGTCGCTGCTGCACAGGAGAGGATCGTCTGGACAGGAGGGAACGTCTGGGCTGGTGTCGATGCCCTACTCCCTGGGTCGTCGCTGCTGTACAGGAGAGGATCGTCTGGACTGCTGGAAGATCGATGAGAGAGCGAGACTGGAGTTGTCATTGCACTTGTTGGAAGATCGAAGAGGGAGAGAGAGACGTGGAGCTGTCGTTGCACTTGCTGGACGATCGAAGAGGGAGAGAGACACGGAGCTGATTATGTAAATCATGGCGTAATTTGTGCAGAAGAAACCGCTGGCTTGGATAGAAGGGGCACGGAAATGTAACGGCTGAAAGTATGAGTCCGTAGGGTTTCTTCGGCTGAAGTGGTACATGGGCTGGGACGTTTCCTGGGCTGGCTGGGCAGAGGCAAGTAAGTATTGGGCTGGAGCTGCTGAAGAAGGTAAGGCAGCTGCACACTCCGCTGGGCTGGACGCTGGGCTGTGGATAAGCTGCTGAAACTGGCGAGTTTCTGGGCTGTGCAAGATGGCGCTGCTGGGCTGAGGCGGACACTGGGCGCTGGGCTGTCAACAGCCTGTCTGGGCTTGTCACAGACTTGTCACAGCCTTGTCTGGCCTTGTCACAGACTCGTCACAGCCTTGTCTGGCCTTGTCACAGCTTCGTTACAGACTTGTCCGGGCCTTGTCATATTCTAAATTAGGGCTAAACTTATTATTTTATGTGAAGGTAAGCTACATAAAATGATAAACTTTTAAGAGATTCTATCATTTTATGTGAAGGAAATCTACATAAACTGATAAATTTTATAATAATGTGTCTAACTAAGTAGACGGATATGGATCAACTGATCGAGATCGGGTTTGTTACAGAAATGAACGGAATAAAAATTCCGGATATTACATCCGTACTCCCTTAAAATAAGTTTCGTCTCGAAACTTAAAAGAAGACTCGTAATGTCGGAGTCCATGCAAACGAATTTAAGAGCCGGAAAGAGGTCACAACGGTCGAGTTCTGATTTGTTTCTGAAATAGCCGGAAGAAATATTCCCGGGTATTACATCAATCCCCCCTTAGGATAAGTTTTGCCCCGAAACTTAAAGTACGTCAGTCATAAGGTCAGCCCTCAAGGTACGAATCTAGTGTATCTACATGTTGTCAAAGTGTCATCCTTCTCTTACAACGGTCGAGTTCTGATTTGACCTACAGATTTTTGAATCGTTTTGACCTACAGATTTTTGAATTGTTTTGACCTATAGATTTTTGGGTCGATTTGACCTAATAATTTGTGAGTCGATTTGACCTAATAATTTGTGGGTCGTTGTGACCTACTGATTTGTAGGTCGTTGTGACCCACTGATTTGTGGGTCGTTGTGACCCAATAATTTGTGGGTCGTTGTGACCCAATATGTTGTGAGTCGTTATGACCCACTGATTTGTGTGTCATTGTGACCCACTGATTTGTGTGTCATTGTGACCTATTGATTCGTGGGTCGTTGTGAGCTACTAATTTGTGGGTTGTTGTGACTTACTGATTCATGGGTCGTTGTAACCTACTCATTCGTGGGTCGTTGTGACCTAATAATTTATGGGTCCTTGTGACCTACTAATTTGTGGGTCCTTAAAATCTACTGATTTGTGGGTTGTTTGTGACCTACTAATTTGTAGACCGTTGAACTATTAAATTCGTAATTCTTATTTTATCAATATAATAAATATACATCTATATACTTTACTAAAACAAAAAACACTAATTCTTGACGTGCCACCCCACGTTTTTTCTCTAATTAAACTTTTTATTAAATCACGAATTAAGCTAATAAATCCTTTTTTACTAAATCATAATCAGAATCTTTGATTATTTTGTAAAATAAAAATTAAGACTCCATATTATTATCGGATTAACTTCTTTTACTAAATATCGAATTAAGCCAAATACTTTTTTTTACTAAACCTTTATTATTTTGTAAAATATGAATTTTGTTATCCCACATCGGTTATAAGAGAAGGATGACACTTTGACAACATGTATAAATAGACCTCAAATGTTTGAAGATTATACAAATCAAAAATTTTCGGACCTTTTGGTCAGAATCAAGTATAATACTTATTATAGCGGATTAGCATTTGTATGTGGAGTGGATTGTTGTGACCTACTAATTCGTAGGTCCTTTTGATCTAATGATTTTTGGGTCGTTTTGACCTAATGATTTTTGGATCGTTTTGACCTACATATTTTTGGATCGTTTTGACCTATAGATTTTTGGATCGATTTGACCTAATAATTTGTGGGTCGTTGTGACCCACTGATTTGTGGGTCGTTGTGACCCAATATGTTGCGGGTCGTTATGACCCATTGATTTGTGTGTCATTGTGACCCACTGATTTGTGTGTCATTGTGACCAATTGATTCGTGGGTCGTTGTGAGCTACTAATTTGTGGGTTGTTGTGACTTACTGATACATGGGTCGTTGTAACCTACTCATTCGTGGGTCGTTGTGACCTAATAATTTATGGGTCCTTGTGACCTACTAATTTGTGGGTCCTTAAAATCTACTAATTTGTGGGTTGTTTGTGACCTACTAATTTGTGGACCGTTGAACTATTAAATTCGTAATTCTTATTTTATCAATATAATAAATATACATCTATATATTTTACTAAAACAAAAAACACTAATTCTTGACGTGCCACCCCACGTTTTTTCTCTAATTAAACTTTTTATTAAATCACGAATTAAGCTAATAAATCCTTTTTTACTAAATCATAATCAAAATCTTTGATTATTTTGTAAAATAAAAATTAAGACTCCATATTTTTATCGGATTAAATTTTTTTACTAAATCACGAATTAAGCCAATAACTTTTTTTTACTGAACCTTTATTATTTTGTAAAATATGAATTTTGTTATCCCACATCGGTTATCAGAGAAGGATGACACTTTGACAACATGTATAAATAGACTTCAAATATTTGAAGATTATACAAATCATACATTTTCGGACCTTTTGGTCAGAATCAAGTATAATACTTATTATACCGGATTAGCATTTGTATGTAGAGTGGATTGTTGTGACCTACTAATTCGTAGGTCCTTTTGATCTAATGATTTTTGGGTCGTTTTGACCTAATAATTTTTGGATCGTTTTGACCTACAGATTTTTGGATCGTTTTGACCTATAGATTTTTGGGTCGATTTGACCTAATAATTTGTGGGTCGTTGTGACCCACTGATTTGTGGGTCGTTATGACCCACTGATTTGTGGGTAGTTGTGACCCACTGATTTGTGGGTCGTTGTGACCCAATAATTTGTGGGTCGTTGTGACCCAATATTTTATGGGTCGTTATGACCCACTAATTTGTGGGTCGTTATGACCCACTGATTTGTGGGTCGTTGTGACCTACTAATTCGTGGGTCGTTGTGACCTACTAATTCGTGGGTCGTTGTGACCTACTAATTTGTGAGTCCTTAAAATCTACTGATTTGTAGGTTGTTTGTGACCTACTAATTTGTGGACCGTTGAACTATTAAATTCATAATTCTTATTTTATCAATATAATAAAAATACATCTATATACTTTACTAAAACAAAAAACACTAACTCTTGACATGCCACCCCACGTTTTTTCGCTAATTAAACTTTTTATTAAATCACGAATTAAGCTAATAAATCCTTTTTTTACTAAACCATAATCAGAATCTTTGATTATTTTGTAAAATAAAAATTAAAACTCCATATTTTTATCGGATTAAATTTTTTTACTAAATCTCGAATTAAGCCAATAACTTTTTTTAATAAACCTTAATTATTTTGTAAAATATGAATTTTGTTATCCCACATCGGTTATCAGAGAAGAATGACACTTTGACAACATGTATAAATAGACCTCAAATGTTTGAAGATTATACAAATCATACATTTTCGGACCTTTTGGTCAGAATCAAGTATAATACTTATTATACTGGATTAGCATTTGTATGTGGAGTGGATTGTTGTGACCTGCTAATTCGTAGGTCCTTTTGATCTAATGATTTTTGGGTCGTTTTGATCTAATGATTTTTGGGTCGTTTTGATCTAATGATTTTTGGGTCGTTTTGACCTAATGATTTTTGGGTCGTTTTGATCTAATGATTTTTGGATCGTTTTGACCTACTGATTTTTGGATCGTTTTCACCTATAAATTTTTGGGTCGATTTGACCTAATAATTTGTAGGTCGTTGTGACCCACTGATTTGTGGGTCGTTGTGACCCACTGATTTGTGGGTCGTTATGACCCACTATGTTGTGGGTCGTTGTGACCCACTGATTTGTGTGTCATTGTGACCTACTAATTTGTGGGTTGTTGTGACCTACTGATTCATGGGTCGTTGTAATCTACAGATTCGTGGGTCGTTGTGACCTAATAATTTATGGGTCCTTGTGACCAACTAATTTGTGGGTCCTTAAAATCTAGTGATTTGTGGGTTGTTTGTGACCTACTAATTTGTGGACCGTTGAACTATTAAATTCGTAATTCTTATTTTATCAATATAATAAATATACATCTATATACTTTACTAAAACTAAAAACACTAATTCTTGACGTGCCACCTCACGTTTTTTCTCTAATTAAATTTTTTATTAAATCACGAATTAAGCTAATAAATCCTGTTTTTACTAAACCATAATTAGCCTAAATCTTTTTTAATTAGTTCCAATTTTAAAGTATTTTATTTGGATTACTAACTAATTCCGATTACAATAACATTTCCTCTTCTTTTAATTTTTTTTCCAAATATTTAAAATTAAAAGATATTGTTCATAAGTCTATCTCATACCCGTAAGCTTAACTTCCTTCCTATCTATATACTTTACTAAAACAAAAGATACTAATGTTGATGTGGCGCTCCACATTTATATCGGATTAAATCTTTTACTAAATCACGAATTAAGCCAATAACTTTTTTTTTTACTAAACCTTAATTATTTTGTATAATATGAATTTTGTTCTCCCACATCGGTTATCAAAGAAGAATGACACTTTGACAACATGTATAAATAGACCTACAAGGTTTGAAGATTATACAAATCATACATTTCTAGACCTTTTAAGTCGTTGTAACCTACTGATTTTTGGATCGTTTTAACCTACTGATTTATAGTTCGTCTTGACCTAATGATTTGTAACGCCCGGTTCCGATATTTCCCCCTCTTGCGTAATCCTATCGATATTTTATTAGTAAATTATATTTATATTTCCTTATAAATGTTGAAAGACTTAAAAATAAAATTTTCGAGTATGATTATGTTTTGATTTATTTTCGGGATGGCTCGGAAAATCTTCCCGACTCGGAAATCCCGTTCCGAATTTTGATTACGAGTTTATCCCTGATTTCTTTTATTGTTTATAATTTTATTTAATCCCCTCCTTTCTTACTTTTCTTTTTTTTTTTTTTTTTTTTTTTTTTTTTTCTTCCCTCCCTTCACTTTTGCGGATGAAGAGCCGCCTGGACCTTTGGCCTCCCGTCCCCTCGTTCTGCGCTTCGACTCTTTGGCTCCCCCTCTGCATACCTACCTCCTACCCTCTCAGCCAACCAACCTCACACGTTTCTCTCGCTCTTTCCCTCGTCTGCATCTGCCTTGTGAGCATCCCAACCCTTGGCCTCTCTCTCCTGCGCGCCTCACTCACCATATCTCTCTCTAATTCCTCCCATCTTCCGATTGCCCTCTCTGTTGCAGCCCTGGGAAGCAACTGAGAAGCCGCACCGCGCCGGAGGAGACGTTGAGCCACGAGGACCGCCGGAACATAGGGCAGACGCGTCCACACCGCCGCCTCGACCCTATCGGAGTACCACCAAGCCGCTTCCCTTTTCTATTCCCCCGACTCGCTGTGCTGTTGGTTGCAAGAGAGGGCAACCGCCGCTGGAGACCGGGCCACGTTGCTGTTGCAGCCTCGCCGCATCCGTCACCAGTGAGCCCCGCCGCCGGCTACTCCTTTTCCGCCTGCTGAGCCGCCAGGGACCTGCTTCCAGTCTGAGCCGCCGGCGCTTCTTTCTTTTCCCCTACGAGATCTGCGTTGTGAAGGTTGAAGAGGGACTCTTTTACAGTTTTGTAATTTTGGCCCTTTATTTTAGTATAATTACAAATGTGACCCAACTGCTTTGTAATTTCAGTTTTTACCCAGATTTTTGAAATGAAACAACTATGCCCTGCTGATATATATATTTGCAAGTTTGGCCCTATGTTTTGGAAATGTGCAGATTTACCCTTGTGAATAAATTACAGATTTGGCCCAAAGTTATTTTTGTGAATTGGCCTATGTTTCTTGAGTTCCATATTTATGGCCCGGAAATTTAATTGCGGATTTTTGACCTATAGTTATATAATTTTATAAACCCCCGGAAATGTTTTTACGAGTTTTAACCTTGGTTTTGAAAGTAAATTTTCTTAGATTTATATACGTTAAATCTCCCGTTCAAATTTAGCATATGAGCTAAATTTCCTTAGCTTTGGTTTTAGGTTCGGAAGCGGCCGTTATAGACCAACGAATCCAATCTCGACGTCCGTAGATCATCTTCAACCTTGGATCGTGTGTGAGTACCTTCTTCCTTGATCTAGTTATGTTTAGTGGTAGAATCATGCTAGGTTGGATTTAGCATAACTTAGGGCAAATGCCAAGTAGTGGCTTGGAACCTTTAGGTGAGTGGTTGAGGTTATTGATGCTCTATAACTTGTGGTGAGTGATCTTGAGTTGTTATAAATTTGTGAGCCTCGTGGTTGATCTTGTGAGACTTGAGGTGGTTTTATATGTTGGTTGAGATTGCGGAGTTAGGATGAGAGTATCCTAGCATGTGGTTAGTTGAGATCCCGTGAGTTTATGAGGGCTAGGAGTGTATCCTAGATTATGAGAGTGTATGACCTAGTAAGATGATATAGGACTAGAAGTCTTAGGACTTCTAGCTTGTGAGTAGTTGTTGATTATCGTGCCTTGTCTTGAACAGGCTTTGGTTATATTCCTTCGGAGAGTGATATCGGTTCCAGTTAGCTTTGAGACGAGGTAAGTCCTCGGACTTACTTAGCCGCTTCTATGCCTTATTTGGATGTATATGGTGGTGTGTGTTTACCGCTTTTAAGCATGAAAATGGATTAGGATTTACTTGACCTTATTTATTGGCCCATTGTTACTACTATTATTATCGGGCGGTGACATCACCGCTCAGTTTCCCGAGGGAGACTGAGGGGATCTCTGCGACCAGGCCATACACGGTATACGGGCGGGCTTCTTCATCACTCCCTCAGGGTATACGGGTTGGGCGCCGCCACACTCCTGTTGGTTACACGGGGACAGAGGCGAGAGTTATAAGACTCTCGTGTCACACTTGAACGAATGGATTAGATATGGAATAACTTAAAAAGATAATAAGTAATGGATGTGTTTGTTTATGAGCATGTTGTGTGTTTGTGTTCCTATATGTGTTTGTGCCATATTATTCTTATAATGCCTAGAATGTGAGCTAACGGTTTTATACCGATTATTGTAGTTGATGTGCAGGTTAGGATGTGGTTGAGTGATCCGGAGGAGTGGGCAGCCGGGGTTCCGTACATCTTAGGTTGAGTTGGGTTTTGGAGTCCTTGTGTTGTTGTTATTATATATTATGTTGATGTTGTTGTAAGGACGGCTGAAGTCTTTCCTTTCTTTTTTTGTCGGGTTTCATAACATTGCATAAAAATGTATTTCGGTTTTGGCCTTTTATTTGTGCCTTGTTGCAAGATCCGGTGAAATTGTTGTCAGGCTAAGGGCCGGGACCCATTGTGAGGTCTCGCCCGTAGCATCTCGTTATCCTGCGGATTCGGGGTGTTACATGATTTGTGGGTCGATTTGATCTAATAATTTGTGGGTCGTTGTGACCTATGAATTTGTGGGTCGTTGTGACCTATGAATTTGTGGGTCGTTGTGACCTATGAATTTGTGGGTCGTTGTGACCTATGAATTTGAGGGTAGTTGTGACCTATGAATTTTGTGGGTCGTTGTGACCTATTGATTCGTGGGTAGTTGTGATCTACTGATTCGTGGGTCGTTGTGACCTACTGATTCGTGGGTCAGTGTAACCTACTGATTTGTGGTCGTTTGTGACCTACTGATTTGTGGATCGTTGAACTATTAAATTTGTAATTCTTATTTTATCAATATACTAAATATACATCAATATAATTTATTAAAACAAAAGACAATAATTCTGACGTGGCGCCCCACGTTTTTTCTCGGATTAAAATTTTTACTAAATCACGAATTAAGCTAATAAATCCTTTTTTTACTAAACCATAATTATTTTGTAAAATATAAATTTTGTTATCCCACATCGGTTATTAGAGAAATATGATAGTTTGACAACATTTATAAATAGACCTATAAGGTTTGAAGATTATACAAAACATACATTTCTGGACCTTTTGGTCAAAATCAAGTATAATACTTATTCATACCGGATTAGTATTTGAATGTGGATTGTTGTTACCTACTAATTCGTAGGTCATTTTAACCTAATGATTTGTGGGTCATTTTAATCTAATACCTTGTGGGTCGTTGTGACCTATTGATGCTTGTGTCCTTGTGACCTATTGATTTGTCGGTCCTTGTGATCTAATGATTTGTGGGTCGTTATAACCTATTAATTTGTGGGTTGTTGTAACCTATTAATTTGTGTGTCGTTTGTGACCTATTGATATATGGGTCGTTTGTGACCTACTGAGCTACTGATTTTTGAATCGTTGTGACCTACTTATTTGTGGATCGTTGTGACCTACTAATTTGTGAGTCGTTATGAGTTGTGATCTACTAATTTGTGGGGGTCATTGTGGTCTACAGATTTGTGGTTCGTTTGTGACCTATTGATTTGTGGGTCGTTTGTGACCTACTGATTTGTGGGTCGTTTGTGACCTACTGATTTGTGGGTCGTTTGTGACCTACTAATTTGTGGACCGTTGAACTATTAAATTCGTAATTTGTATTTTATCAATATACTAATTATATATATATATATATATATATATATATATATTCTATATACTTTACTAAAACAAAATACATTAATTCTGACGTGGCGCCCCCATGTTTTTTCTCGGATTAAACTTTTTACTAAATTACGAATTAAGCTAATAAATCTTTTTTTAATTAAACCATAGTTATTTTGTAAAATATGATTTTTGTTCCTCCACATCGGTTATGAGGAAATGATGACACTTCGAAAACATGTATAAATAGATGTAGAGTGTTTGAGGCTTATAAAATTCATACATTTCTGAACCTTTTGGTCAGAATCAAATATAATACTTAATCATATCGGATTAGTATTTGTATGTAATCATTGTGACCTACTAATTTTTTGGTCGTTTTGATCTAATGATTTTTGGGTCGTTGTGACCTAATGATTTGTGGGTCGTTGTGCTCTTGTGGGTCCTTGTGATCTACTAATTTGTGGGTCCTTGTAACCTACTGATTCTTGGACCGTTGAACTATTAAATTCGTAATTCTTATTTTATCAATATACTAAATATACATCTATATTCTGCATATTTTACTAAAACATACGAAATTAATGTTGACGTGGCGCTCCTATTTTTTTCTCGGATTAAATTTTTTTACTAAATCACAAATTAAGCCAATTAATCTTTTTTTACTAATTGAATTCGTATTAGATTATGTTATTTTTAAATTATATGATTATTCTTTTTCTTTAAATTATTATTTATTAAATAATAAATTAGATTTTAAATTTTTTTTATTAGTATAAAACTTATTAATGATCAACACATGGGTTACGTGGTCTCATTTACTATGTAACACTTAACGCGTTATTTATACGAGCTCATAACATATAACTAATAAAGTTAACAACATATAATATAGTAAAAAAATGTAATATGATAAGCTATTTTATTAACAAACCCGCACAAGGTGCGGGATATACACTAGGGAAGATATACCACGTTGCACCTGGGTCTGGAGAGAGGTACTACTTGAGGGTTTTGCTGAATCATATTAAGGGTCCTACATGCTACGAGAAAATTCGGACAATCAACGGTACACTATATGCCACATTTAGGGAAGCAGGTTATGCTATGGGGTTGTTGGATGACGACCGGGAATACATTGACGGTATAAAAGAAGCAAGTTTTTTGGAACTGCTGGTTATCTTCGGAATTTATTCGTCATGTTGTATCTCTGTGGTAGCATGTCGTTGCCTCATCTGGTTTGGGCTGAAGTATGGAAGTACTTATCTGATGATATTCTTGCACGACAAAGAAGGGTGTTGCGTAATAATGGTATGCTTTCTTTCATGTATATGAATTTAATTCGAGTTTTGCATTATTTTTTCAATTTGTTTAGTATATTTTGTACTAGGTAAGTAAACATGTTTAACTTGGTTTATTTGTACGTAGATTTGCAATTAGATGATGCCGTGCTGCAAAATTACGCCTTGGTTGAGATAGAGAAACTTTTACACAGGAACGGCGGCAGTTTGAAGACGAATAAGTCTATGCCTTATCGTGACGAAGCCTTGATTATGGGGCAGCATAATAAACTAATTCAAGATGAACTAAACTATGATCGATCCCAGTTATCTTTGGACCATGACAGATTGGTTTCCAGTTTCACCGACGTGCAGAGGGGAGTGTATGATCAGATTATGTGTGCTGTGTCCGCTGATAAGGGGGGGGTGTTTTTTCTTTATGGATACGGTGGAACAGGAAAGACTTTATATGGAGATCCCTTTTGGCTGGTTTGAGGAGTAAAGGTGAGATCATTCTAACAGTTGCTTCGAGTGGTATGTAACACCCCAAATTTTACAACTTAGGGAGTTACTAGTTAGGACCGCACAGTGGGTCCCGACCTTAGTTTGACAACAACTTAACGTGATCTTACAACAAGGCACAAATAAGGAAAAGCCAGAAATCATAAAATAGTTTTTATCAATGCATGAATGTGACCAGATCAACTACAACCGGAAAAGTAATAAAACAAAGTACGAAAGGAAACAACGTTCAACTGTAAAACCCACAAATGCAAAAACTGCAAAACGTCCTAAAGTACGACACCCCGGCTGACCACTACCATCTGGATCACTCGGCATCTGCTCTAACCTGTGTCAAATCTAAACAACATATCAACAGTTAGCTAACTAACCAATAATAAGCAAAATGATAACAGCACAAACACAAGCAGAAATAGAAATAAACAAACATCATGCTGGCACTCAACCAATTATTATCTATTATTTAAGTGATTCACATTATTCAATTTAAGTTGTGGCACGAGAACTATTATTAGTTCTCGCCTCCGTTCCTTATCCAACTGGTGTAGGTCTAGCTGACTTCCTTTGGTAGCATCACTACAAACCATGTGTGGACTAGTCCCGAAAGAAACCCCCAGCGCCCCGCGATCTACTGAGCGGAATGCCACCGCCCGTTACTCTTAGGCCAAAAATACAGGTCGGTATTTATATATCACAACCTATCTCTCTAACATGTCAATCACACACCACCATCATCATTTATACTCATATTTAGCAGTCAGCTAAGTAAGCCCAAAGGACTTACCTGTTATAACGCTCGACTCTTTAATAACCACTCGCTCTGTAAACTGTACCCACTTAGTTGCCTGTCAAAGGCGATAAGTGTATTAGCACACTTTCACGTAGATAGAAGTCTAAAACTTCTAAGATCAAATAAGTATTAAGACGTACTAGTTACAGTATTAGTTTTAGGGTAAAATGACCATTTTACCCTTGGTTCCGATTTTCTCGAAAACCCTAAAATTCATGTCCAAACTCCTATTTGAAGTTCTAAAATTATATCCTAACTCTTAGAATTTTATTTGGTTCGAAACTGACATTTTTCCTATGTTTCTATTTTTCCGGAAGAATCGAAAAAGGTTTAACTTCGGCTCTAATTATAAAATTCTTAACAGCTTATAAAATTTCCGAATTAAATCTCTAGATCATCTATGAGGTTCTATCTAACCTTAGAAGAAAGAATTTCTCCAAACTGTTCCGCCGATATTTTTATAATAATTCCCAAAGTCGGTTCTTCACTCTACTTTCCTATACTTAGCCAAATTTTAAGTTTACCAAAACTGCTCAACTACCTAACTTCGGGAGCTCATAACTTTCAATCCGACCGTTCATTTCTCCCCAAATTTTAATATGCTAAACTACATATATCTGTCTACAACATATCAAAAATTCAACGGTGGATTTTTATCCAAACGTTTTATAATTGATCGACAAGATGGACTGTTCGTAACCTAAAAGCTGAAGGAATTAAAACGAATTTACAGCAGCCATTATCTTTCCATTGTTCATAAAATGCAGCAGTCCATTATTCTTCTCCTTAGATCTATATGCTCAGCAGCTACACAAGGTCAACCTAGCCCAAGTTCAAACTCGACTACAGCAGTTCGTCATTCTAGCATTACGTAAATAGTGTATATACATAAGGTTATATACTACTTCTAGGGGCAAGGAATTGGGATGCAGAAACTGTGACTCACCTTTACTGGCTGAGGCGTCTTTAGTACAGTTCCGGATGCTCTTCTGGCTCCTTTGTGTGACGATCCAGAAGGAGGAAAGTTAGGTTTGGCTCGGCTCTACCGCTGCAGTGATGGAACGAATTTTTCCAGCCTCACTGCTGTCATGGAGTGGCCGAGATGGGCGTTGTCCGGCACAGAAGAAGAATTACGTGAGTCCTTATGGTGGGTACAAGAAGAAGATGAATATAGGAAGGTAGATAGGCTCTTACCGGATGGACGGAATTGGTTGAGGCTTGTGAGATTCCGGGGCAGCAACTCGCGTGAATGAAGTTGTAAGAGAGAATTGTCGATATGCAGACTTCACTATGCTCAGCCGAATCGTGTGCAGTAGGCAAGGACGCAGAAGGGGCGTGGCAGCGTATAAGGCAAGAGATCAGAAGGTGAAACTGGCGCGGTTTAATTAGGCAGTTACGGATTCTCCTTCCCCTATTAATGCAGCATTTATGTGAAAGGAAACTGCCAGATTTGGTTGTTACGTCTAGCAACACTCAACAAGGAAGGTCGGCATCTGCAGGCTGGCGCGTTCCGGACTGGACTGGAGTGCTGGGCTGCACATAGGCTGGGGCGACGCTGGGCTGGCAACTCCGGACTGGGCTCACGGCTGGCACAACAGTGGGCTGGAGTAGTGTTGGCTGAAGCAGGCGGAAGGTTGGACTGGGCTGCTGGCTGGGACGGCAAGGCTGCTGAGTTACTGGGTTGCTGGGCAAGCAGCTCCCGGACTGAGCTGTTGGACGAAGGTAGACGTAGCCCGGTACAAATTGTAGTTCGGAATCGAGAATCCGAAATTAATCTGCGG
Organism: Fagopyrum esculentum; assembly: GCA_033239045.1. Classification (NCBI taxonomy): domain Eukaryota; kingdom Viridiplantae; phylum Streptophyta; class Magnoliopsida; order Caryophyllales; family Polygonaceae; genus Fagopyrum; species Fagopyrum esculentum. The sequence continues at coordinate 143,781,463 of BSUD01000003.1, forward strand.
AATAACCGGGTACGGACTATTTTACGGTTTAGGTTTAGTTACGAGTTCTATCATTTTATGTGAAGGTAAGTCACATAAAATGATAGACTTATAAAAAGTTCCATCATTTTATGTGAAAGAGGTCTACATAAAATGATAATTTTTATCCTAATATGTCTAACTAAGTAGACGGATATAAATTAATAGATCGAGATCTATTTTATAACGTACAAAGACGGAATAAAAATTCCGGATTTTACATGGTAATGCAGCTCTCTTGCTTCCAGGCGGTAGAACCGCTCATTCGAGGTTTGACATCCCAATAAATGTTGACGAAAGTTCAACATGCAACATTCGTGCAGGTATAAACCTTATTATTCAATTATTAAAACTTCTTTTTTAATATATTGTTCATATTACACTGAACAATATATTAATGTTTTAATCTTATATGTTTAGGTACGGATTGTAACACCCCCGAATCCGCGGGACTCGGGATGCTACGGGTTGGGACCTCACAATGGGTCCCGACCCTTAGCTTGACAACAATTTCACCGGATCTTTCAACATGGCACAAATAAAGGCAAACCAAAATTCATTTTAATGCAAATGATAAGAAACCCGAAGGAAAACAACAAAAGACTTCAGCCGATAATCAACACCAAAGATCAAAACACCAAACACACGCATACCAACATTATAAACGAAGAATAAAGCACAACCCGACTCCAACCAAAACCCACTCCTAAAATGTACGTAACCCCGGCTGCCCACTCTTCCGGATCTCTCGACCGCATTCCTAACCTGCAAGGCAAACTACAACATTCGGTATAAAACCGTTAGCTCACATTCGAAGCATTAGAATCAAGGTGAAAGGCACAAACACAAGTAAATAAACATAACACACAATGTACACCAAATCACACAAGTCCGGTTTATTATCTTTTTATTATTAAGTCGTATCCCGTTCTAATTCAACTTCTTTTGTGACACGAGAATCCTCCGAAACTCGCCTCGGTCCCTTCTTCCGGCAATGGAACGGTCGGATGCCTCCGACCGTCTAACCAGCACGGGCCAGTCGCCGAGATCCCCCTAGCTCTCACGGGGAGCCAGGCAGTGATGTCACCGCCCGTTATCATACACTTGGGCCAAATAATATAAAGGTCGGTAATCCTATTTCCGGTTTAGTTGTTATAAACAGTAAAATAATAACACACACCACCCAACACACAATAATGCTAATACAAAGAATACGAGCTAAGTAAGTCCGAAGACTTACCTCATCCCAAAGATAATCCCGCTAACCACCGCTCTCAACTTCCCATAGGAAGGCACTCAACGCCTGGTCAAAACAAGGCACACAATCAACATCTCTCTGACATGCTATAAGTCCTTAGACTTCTAGTCCCAATGATCTCGCAAGATCATAACCCATAACCATGATAGCATAACGGCTCCTAATCATCACGATCTCACGAGGTCATAACCATCACAACATATGCTAGGATACTCTCGTCCTAGTTTCCACAATCTCAACAAGATCATACAACTATAGTCTCAATCCTCATAAGCTCACAAGATCAACGCAAACACTCAACGCCCTACAACAATCGACAATCCTCACAACTCACCTAAGGTTCAAACCACTATTTGGTATTCACTCTAAGTTATGCTAGATCCAACCTAGCATGATACTAATACTAAACATAATTAAATCGAGATAAGATCATAAGCTCGGAGGACAGGGTACTCACGTAACGTCAAAAGACGGATGTCCAACTTGGACTCGTTAGGCTTTTATCGGGGTGCTTCTGGACCTAAAACCAAACTAAACAAATTTAGCTCATACGCTAAATTTGAACGGAATATATAACTTATATAGAATCTAAGGTAAAACCCGTTTTCAAAACCAAGGTTAAAAACCGCTTAAATACTTTCCGGGATAAATTATACAATTATATACACATGGGTCATATATATAACCAATATAAACTATAAGAATAAAATCCGTTATAAAACTTTGGTTGGAAGTCCGTAAAAACATTTTCAGGGCAATATATACAATTCTAGAAACTTGGGACATTTTTTGTAAATAAAACCTTGAGCCATTTTTTGTAAATACACATGCAGAGGCACTTTTGTTAAATTCATAAAGTTGGGTCAATTCTGCAATTATAAAATATAGGCACAAATCTGTAATTTCACCAAATAATAGGGGGGGGCCGATTTAATAAAGTGAAAGGGTTTTAAACCCTACAGATGAAGGTTGGCGGCGGAAGGGCAACAGCACAGGACGGCCGCCATGGCTTCGGAAGGTGAAGGCGCAACCAGGTAGGCGGTGCCACAGGGGAAGAGAGAGGCTGGCGGTGCGGCTCCCCCGGTGACGGCTTTGCAGGGAGGGCGGCGACTCTGTTCCTTGTATTCTGGTGGAGGCACCAAGGGACGAAGTTTGGGTTCTCCAGGCTGCAGCGAGGGCAAGCGATGGGGAGCAGGGACGACAAGGCTCTCGGCTCCGGCGACAAGCTCTTGCAAGCGACGCCGACCGATTTCCAAGCGTGCAGTCGACTGGGATGGTCGAAGGGGAAACAAATGGAGGTTGCTGTCTCTTCTACAGGTGGAGAGTCCCAGATTGCGAGGTCGAGTTGGCTGTAGATGGTGGTGTTGGCCCCCCCGGCCTTCCTCCGCTGGTGGTTCAAAGGAGGGTGAGGCAAAGCAGACATCGGTTGCTGGTGGGGGTTTGTCCGGCGAGGACCGATTGTGGCTTCCAACATGTTGGCATCGATGGAGAAGAGGCCTGATGGAGAGGGTTGTATCATTTCTGCAGGTTGAGATGTCAAGTGTTGGTGTTTGCTTGTTGTTTGCTTGTTGTTGCCGGTGAAGAGAGGAACTGCAGAGAGAGAGTCGAAGAGTGTTGACTCATTGGTGTTGCTCCTGGTCCGATTGGAAACAGAGGAGAAACATAGGGAGGGAAGGTTGTTGCTTGAGTCGAATTCATCATAGAGTTGAGAGGGTTGAGTCTGGGGAGTGACAGAGAGGATGAGAGGTGGTAAGATGAAGAGGCTGAGGTTGCTAGGCTTGCAGGGGCTGGTGCAGACGAAGAGAAGGAGAGTTCATTAGTGAGGACAGAGGGTTGAGTGTAACAAAGACCAAAACAAAAGGGAGAGTAGAGGGTCGAGGGGTCGGGGATGGCGACAGACACAACTAACCAGTAGATAAAAAGAAATAAATAAGAAAAAGAAAGGCAAAAGGAAAAGAAAAAGAGTACAAACTTGATCAAACTTAATCGGAACGGGATTTCCGGATCGGGAAATTTTCCGACTTTTTCCGTAAAATAATAGTAATCTGGTATCCAAAATATAAATATACTCGGGGGAAAAATAATTTTCATATAGAAATTATTCCCATAAAATATATTCGATATTGATATAATAATTTAAATTCGGATAATATGTAGATATAATATGTACATATATATATATATATATATATAAACTCGGAAAGATAATTTACAACGTAACATATCCGAAAAGATGAATCGAAACGTGCCTAAAATTTGCGGCGTTACATTAGACCCCCCTAAAAACAAGTTTCGTCCCGAAACTTGCAATACATCAAACTTCTCGGTTCCTAAGGTAGAGGTATGAACTCTCACACTAAGAAGGCTTAGAATTTCTAATCTACACATATAAACTACTCGAACTACCACTGCAAGATATATCAAAACATATAGCACATTCCCGCACGGGGCAAAACTTCATATAACTTCACACATGCACATAACTCAACCAAGAGAAGAACTAAGTCTAACCCGACGATTCTATCGATGCTACTAGATCTGCGTAACACCCAACCAAAAATGCTATCATTTGTCTCCTAAGTAGCCTCATCGGCTCTACAACGCCACTAACTCATCAAGACTGCAAAGCTTCTCGAGTCATAACTGTACTTCTTAGATTGATACACATGAAACACCGGGTGAACCCCCTCTACTCTTGACGGCCACGTCAACCGGTAAACCACTTTTCCCAACTCACGCTAAAATCTCAAAAAGGTCCGAAATATCAGAAATTCAAGTTCTCTTCCGGGTCTTTCTCCATGCAGTATTTTCATTTTGTTTCCCAATGATTGCCTCTAACACAGAAGATCGAACTTCTCAATTGTTCCTGCAAAACCAAACCTTGAAGTTTCATCTTCTCAATCTTGTTTCAGGTTCCAAGTAAGGAAGTATTTCACACCGCTTCTACAAACGAGACATGTACTCTATTGATCTTACATCGTTCCTCAATACTCAATCAAGACCTTGTCTTGGAGAATCTCTTGTGCACTTCAAACTCATCATACCTCGAGGCAAATTTCAAAACAGTGGTACCAATGAATCCCCTCTTAACTCTCAACAACTCTATTGTCAATTCTTCGTCCCATTCAATACTTTCATCGTCATCCGTAGTAGGTTATCATAATTGGTGTTATACCACTTCTCTCTTCACATATTTGGTAAAGCTCAGCACACCTAAGGAAACTTGTAGCTTATTTCACATCTTTAGGGGTTTGATATCCCGATATCACTTGTCATACATCTTCTCTCTTCCTTAAGAGTAGACCGAAATATCTTATCCGTGACATTAGTAAGCCTATACAACTCGTAGTCACCATGGTTTATCCAAAATGCTGCATCTATCAATATCCCAGTCTCAAATTCTCAATTGGTGACAATCAAACCATAAATCATTCTAGAAGAGACTACCGACCTTTGCAACCGGTCGAGTAGATCATCTCTCTATGGCAATGAATACTTGTTCTTCATTGTTATCTTATTCAACTTATGGTAATCAATGTACAAACGGAGATAACTGTCTCTCTTTTCGCAAACTGGTTTTCTCCATAGCAACTTCAAATCAAGAGTTTAAGATATATTCCCATATGAAATTCAAATTCAGAGTTCAAGATAACGTCTGGTGCTCTCTATGTGCATTGGTCCTAATGAACCTTTATAACCAAGTCCTTGTAACTAGTCGATCTAATGCTTCTTCAACTCACGTATCTTCACAGGTGTCATCCTACACGGCGCATTGAATATCGGAGTAGCGCCAAGATCATCCTTAGGGGAAAATCCAAATTCCGATGTATTGGAATCTGTTTTATCTCTGGTTCCAGCTTTTCTTCTCCCATCACATATCGTAAGTTATCGACACAATTCTTGTCTTACATTTGTCAAGTGGTCCACCCCGATCTGTTGAGGTGACGTCCATCGAACACGTGGTTTAATACTTCTTTAGCAGCAATGTTCACCGTCTTCTTTCAAAGATCCTTCATCTCCGGAACTCGTGAGACTTGCTCTAATATTCTTTTTAAGGTTTCACACTTATGTGAAGTCATGAAGGTCCTAACTGCATGACTTAATCACGCCTTATAATATATTAGTATCCCCTTCTTCGTATTCTACCAAAGCTTGCATCATTCCTTCGAGTAGGTGTAGAACTTTCTCCCATTTCTTATGTAACGTCCAATCGACCGCAGAGGTTCTAACCTCAATCTTTCATGTACTTCTTGTACATCTCACACCGACTTCAAACTCCAAAACTTCAGTCTTCTCTTACTATTGTTGACCACCTTATGTATCTCTTGGTATCCATGAACAACTTCACAACCGTACCAGTATGTCCCATGAAGAACGCTAGGCGAATTTCCCCCCAACCACAATCACTCAAAGATCCACTCATTACTTTGTCAAACGCTAACATCATAATTCTAAGCTCGCAATGTTGCCCTTATCCAGGTCCTCTCTTTCACGCCATAGCCACCATGGCTCTTTCATGTGAGTCTAGAAACTTGACTTATCTCTTACCCGCGGTAACATATCATCCGTTTCATACCATGCATCCTCTATATACTCCCGTTTACGTACCACCTCCATGAAACCTTACCTTCTTCTTGATTCACTGCTTCCCCTTTACCGTGGTCAGACTTTAAAACCTCTAGTTCGTGTCGTTCTCCCATATGCCAATTCCATAACCTACAAAGGTCGCATAAGGTTATCCAAATCCTTCTGTATGCCCATAATCTTGTTTACTCATCCCCTTCTACACTCACCAATAGACAACCCGCACTTGTGTGTTCTCAACTGTCACCGATTAACTTGTATCTGACCTTATCTGAAGTCAGCGACTTATTATTCTACTATACTTCCATGCTACCACACTCATGAAGGCTACCCTCCTTGGGATACTTTACCTTAAACTCCGTTAGTTCTTTCTTCACTTCATGCTTTCTCTTCTTTATAAGGTAAATATATCTTCTTTGCCTTGTTGTTTCATATAACTCACTTTCATAGACTTAACCATTCTTCCTTGATGTCTTTCAAGAGCATATTCCCAAATATTATAGCCCTAGCTAGCATCCACCCGCGTTCCTCTTGGTTGGTATCTTAAGTCTCTCGATCAAAGCTCTTCGTTTTGTCTTTCTTCTTCTTGGGGTCATCATTTATACACACTTCCTCCTTCTTGGTATTTCTTAGTCTTATCATCATAATGGAAATCCGGTCAACTCCACTAAGGAAATTCTACTTTGTGAATCACACCACGTCATTCTTCTCATAACTCTCTTAAGTTTAAATAAGTCACCCGCTTAGAATCTCGTACGTTCGACACTTCACTTTCTGGTCCCTCTGTATGCTTAACTTACTGTCGCTCTAATCTTTCGTAATTGGTCCGACCACACTTCTCATATTAAATTTCACGCTTAGGAGTGCCTATGGGACACTTGCCTTAATTGGAACTCCACTTTTATCTTTGCTAGAATGTATCCATCTCCTCCTCGATTCACATCTATAGTTGTACACGCGTCTTTTGAAAGAACTTAAGTTTGTTATCTCTATTGGTCTCGTCGTTGTTCGATTATGGCCTCTTTGTAACCACTTCCACACCTTCATGTTACTCCTTTTTCTTGTATTCCTCGCATCTTGATTTCTCTTAAGTCGTCCCGAATTTCCTTCCACTTGTTCGCCCCTCGTGTATGTCATCTCTACTCATCTTCGACATATTTTTAGAGGAATCCAATAATCGCCATGGTGTTCGTTAGCACGAAATGTTCAACTTGATACTTGAGCGTACTCATCATCGTATATATGTTATCCTAATCCCAAAAGGCGTTTGTCCAACGGCGACGATAGCTTCCTATCATCTTAACTAAGGTCCACTACTACTAATATAAAATACTAGCATACCATATGTGTATGTATATATATCTATATGTGTAAGTCATATGTTCACATTACTACTAATATATCACATCCAGAAATCCATAACAACAAAACAAGGTCTAAAACGCACTATAGTCCACATATAATAATACATATATATCAAGTCCAACATGCAACTACAATAAAAAAAATACACATCAATGCTATCATGCATAACTACAAACCTCATATCCATATATATATATACATATATATACTATCAAAATCCAATAAACTATGCTGCCGAGATCCGCGGAAGGAGTGGTGGTCCGTACATTCTACCCCGACTCATGCATGTGATTTTGAAAACGAAAACTCAGAACCCGCGGGGTTCTGTTTATTCCTTATTCGGCCTTTAGAAGATTGCGAGTGCCATTGTTGTCAACCTAGGGCTCTGATACCACTTTTGTAACACCCCCGAATCCGCGGGACTCGGGATGCTACGGGTTGGGACCTCACAATGGGTCCCGACCCTTAGCTTGACAACAATTTCACCGGATCTTTCAACATGGCACAAATAAAGGCAAACCAAAATTCATTTTAATGCAATGATAAGAAACCCGAAGGAAAACAACAAAAGACTTCAGCCGAGATACAAAACAAAGACTAAACGCCATACACGTGGCATACAAAACACAATAACCGAAGAATAAAGCACAACCCGACTCCAACCAAAACCCACTCCTAAAATGTACGTAACCCCGGCTGCCCACTCTTCCGGATCTCTCGACCGCATTCCTAACCTGCAAGGCAAACTACAACATTCGGTATAAAACCGTTAGCTCACATTCGAAGCATTAGAATCAAGGTGAAAGGCACAAACACAAGTAAATAAACATAACACACAATGTACATCAAATCACACAAGTCCGGTTTATTATCTTTTTATTATTAAGTCGTATCCCGTTCTAATTCAACTTCTTTTGTGACACGAGAATCCTCCGAAACTCGCCTCGGTCCCTTCTTCCGGCAATGGAACGGTCGGATGCCTCCGACCGTCTAACCAGCACGGGCCAGTCGCCGAGATCCCCCTAGCTCTCACGGGGAGCCAGGCAGTGATGTCACCGCCCGTTATCATACACTTGGGCCAAATAATATAAAGGTCGGTAATCCTATTTCCGGTTTAGTTGTTATAAACAGTAAAATAATAACACACACCACCCAACACACAATAATGCTAATACAAAGAATACGAGCTAAGTAAGTCCGAAGACTTACCTCATCCCAAAGATAATCCCGCTAACCACCGCTCTCAACTTCCCATAGGAAGGCACTCAACGCCTGGTCAAAACAAGGCACACAATCAACATCTCTCTGACATGCTATAAGTCCTTAGACTTCTAGTCCCAATGATCTCGCAAGATCATAACCCATAACCATGATAGCATAACGGCTCCTAATCATCACGATCTCACGAGGTCATAACCATCACAACATATGCTAGGATACTCTCGTCCTAGTTTCCACAATCTCAACAAGATCATACAACTATAGTCTCAATCCTCATAAGCTCACAAGATCAACGCAAACACTCAACGCCCTACAACAATCGACAATCCTCACAACTCACCTAAGGTTCAAACCACTATTTGGTATTCACTCTAAGTTATGCTAGATCCAACCTAGCATGATACTAATACTAAACATAATTAAATCGAGATAAGATCATAAGCTCGGAGGACAGGGTACTCACGTAACGTCAAAAGACGGATGTCCAACTTGGACTCGTTAGGCTTTTATCGGGGTGCTTCTGGACCTAAAACCAAACTAAACAAATTTAGCTCATACGCTAAATTTGAACGGAATATATAACTTATATAGAATCTAAGGTAAAACCCGTTTTCAAAACCAAGGTTAAAAACCGCTTAAATACTTTCCGGGATAAATTATACAATTATATACACATGGGTCATATATATAACCAATATAAACTATAAGAATAAAATCCGTTATAAAACTTTGGTTGGAAGTCCGTAAAAACATTTTCAGGGCAATATATACAATTCTAGAAACTTGGGACATTTTTTGTAAATAAAACCTTGAGCCATTTTTTGTAAATACACATGCAGAGGCACTTTTGTTAAATTCATAAAGTTGGGTCAATTCTGCAATTATAAAATATAGGCACAAATCTGTAATTTCACCAAATAATAGGGGGGGCCGATTTAATAAAGTGAAAGGGTTTTAAACCCTACATATGAAGGTTGGCGGCGGAAGGGCAACAGCACAGGACGGCCGCCATGGCTTCGGAAGGTGAAGGCGCAACCAGGTAGGCGGTGCCACAGGGGAAGAGAGAGGCTGGCGGTGCGGCTCCCCCGGTGACGGCTTTGCAGGGAGGGCGGCGACTCTGTTCCTTGTATTCTGGTGGAGGCACCAAGGGACGAAGTTTGGGTTCTCCAGGCTGCAGCGAGGGCAAGCGATGGGGAGCAGGGACGACAAGGCTCTCGGCTCCGGCGACAAGCTCTTGCAAGCGACGCCGACCGATTTCCAAGCGTGCAGTCGACTGGGATGGTCGAAGGGGAAACAAATGGAGGTTGCTGTCTCTTCTACAGGTGGAGAGTCCCAGATTGCGAGGTCGAGTTGGCTGTAGATGGTGGTGTTGGCCCCCCCGGCCTTCCTCCGCTGGTGGTTCAAAGGAGGGTGAGGCAAAGCAGACATCGGTTGCTGGTGGGGGTTTGTCCGGCGAGGACCGATTGTGGCTTCCAACATGTTGGCATCGATGGAGAAGAGGCCTGATGGAGAGGGTTGTATCATTTCTGCAGGTTGAGATGTCAAGTGTTGGTGTTTGCTTGTTGTTTGCTTGTTGTTGCCGGTGAAGAGAGGAACTGCAGAGAGAGAGTCGAAGAGTGTTGACTCATTGGTGTTGCTCCTGGTCCGATTGGAAACAGAGGAGAAACATAGGGAGGGAAGGTTGTTGCTTGAGTCGAATTCATCATAGAGTTGAGAGGGTTGAGTCTGGGGAGTGACAGAGAGGATGAGAGGTGGTAAGATGAAGAGGCTGAGGTTGCTAGGCTTGCAGGGGCTGGTGCAGACGAAGAGAAGGAGAGTTCATTAGTGAGGACAGAGGGTTGAGTGTAACAAAGACCAAAACAAAAGGGAGAGTAGAGGGTCGAGGGGTCGGGGATGGCGACAGACACAACTAACCAGTAGATAAAAAGAAATAAATAAGAAAAAGAAAGGCAAAAGGAAAAGAAAAAGAGTACAAACTTGATCAAACTTAATCGGAACGGGATTTCCGGATCGGGAAATTTTCCGACTTTTTCCGTAAAATAATAGTAATCTGGTATCCAAAATATAAATATACTCGGGGGAAAAATAATTTTCATATAGAAATTATTCCCATAAAATATATTCGATATTGATATAATAATTTAAATTCGGATAATATGTAGATATAATATGTACATATATATATATATATATATATAAACTCGGAAAGATAATTTACAACGTAACATATCCGAAAAGATGAATCGAAACGTGCCTAAAATTTGCGGCGTTACATTAGACCCCCCTAAAAACAAGTTTCGTCCCGAAACTTGCAATACATCAAACTTCTCGGTTCCTAAGGTAGAGGTATGAACTCTCACACTAAGAAGGCTTAGAATTTCTAATCTACACATATAAACTACTCGAACTACCACTGCAAGATATATCAAAACATATAGCACATTCCCGCACGGGGCAAAACTTCATATAACTTCACACATGCACATAACTCAACCAAGAGAAGAACTAAGTCTAACCCGACGATTCTATCGATGCTACTAGATCTGCGTAACACCCAACCAAAAATGCTATCATTTGTCTCCTAAGTAGCCTCATCGGCTCTACAACGCCACTAACTCATCAAGACTGCAAAGCTTCTCGAGTCATAACTGTACTTCTTAGATTGATACACATGAAACACCGGGTGAACCCCCTCTACTCTTGACGGCCACGTCAACCGGTAAACCACTTTTCCCAACTCACGCTAAAATCTCAAAAAGGTCCGAAATATCAGAAATTCAAGTTCTCTTCCGGGTCTTTCTCCATGCAGTATTTTCATTTTGTTTCCCAATGATTGCCTCTAACACAGAAGATCGAACTTCTCAATTGTTCCTGCAAAACCAAACCTTGAAGTTTCATCTTCTCAATCTTGTTTCAGGTTCCAAGTAAGGAAGTATTTCACACCGCTTCTACAAACGAGACATGTACTCTATTGATCTTACATCGTTCCTCAATACTCAATCAAGACCTTGTCTTGGAGAATCTCTTGTGCACTTCAAACTCATCATACCTCGAGGCAAATTTCAAAACAGTGGTACCAATGAATCCCCTCTTAACTCTCAACAACTCTATTGTCAATTCTTCGTCCCATTCAATACTTTCATCGTCATCCGTAGTAGGTTATCATAATTGGTGTTATACCACTTCTCTCTTCACATATTTGGTAAAGCTCAGCACACCTAAGGAAACTTGTAGCTTATTTCACATCTTTAGGGGTTTGATATCCCGATATCACTTGTCATACATCTTCTCTCTTCCTTAAGAGTAGACCGAAATATCTTATCCGTGACATTAGTAAGCCTATACAACTCGTAGTCACCATGGTTTATCCAAAATGCTGCATCTATCAATATCCCAGTCTCAAATTCTCAATTGGTGACAATCAAACCATAAATCATTCTAGAAGAGACTACCGACCTTTGCAACCGGTCGAGTAGATCATCTCTCTATGGCAATGAATACTTGTTCTTCATTGTTATCTTATTCAACTTATGGTAATCAATGTACAAACGGAGATAACTGTCTCTCTTTTCGCAAACTGGTTTTCTCCATAGCAACTTCAAATCAAGAGTTTAAGATATATTCCCATATGAAATTCAAATTCAGAGTTCAAGATAACGTCTGGTGCTCTCTATGTGCATTGGTCCTAATGAACCTTTATAACCAAGTCCTTGTAACTAGTCGATCTAATGCTTCTTCAACTCACGTATCTTCACAGGTGTCATCCTACACGGCGCATTGAATATCGGAGTAGCGCCAAGATCATCCTTAGGGGAAAATCCAAATTCCGATGTATTGGAATCTGTTTTATCTCTGGTTCCAGCTTTTCTTCTCCCATCACATATCGTAAGTTATCGACACAATTCTTGTCTTACATTTGTCAAGTGGTCCACCCCGATCTGTTGAGGTGACGTCCATCGAACACGTGGTTTAATACTTCTTTAGCAGCAATGTTCACCGTCTTCTTTCAAAGATCCTTCATCTCCGGAACTCGTGAGACTTGCTCTAATATTCTTTTTAAGGTTTCACACTTATGTGAAGTCATGAAGGTCCTAACTGCATGACTTAATCACGCCTTATAATATATTAGTATCCCCTTCTTCGTATTCTACCAAAGCTTGCATCATTCCTTCGAGTAGGTGTAGAACTTTCTCCCATTTCTTATGTAACGTCCAATCGACCGCAGAGGTTCTAACCTCAATCTTTCATGTACTTCTTGTACATCTCACACCGACTTCAAACTCCAAAACTTCAGTCTTCTCTTACTATTGTTGACCACCTTATGTACCTCTGGGTATCCATGAACAACTTCACAACCGTACTTGTATGCCTTCAGGCAAAATTCGCAACTATAATCACAAAAAGATCCACTCATTACTCCATCAAGCACTAACATCATAATTCCTAGCTTGAAGTGTTGCCCTAATCTAAGTCCTCCCTTTCACGCCATAGCCACCATGTCTCTTCCATGTGAGTCTGAAACATTTGATCGGCTTTTTGCTCGCGAAACATATCATCAATTCCATTAGAACGAACATATTATGCATCCTCTTATAATAATCCCGTCTACGCACCACAAACAATGAAACCTCACCTTCCTCTTGATCTACTAGTTCCCTTACCATGATCAAACCTTAAAACTTCTAATCCGGATCGATCTTCCATATCCCGTGCTCATGACCTAAGAAGGTCGTACCATATCGCTACAATCCCTCCCCACATGTTACTAACACTTGTTGGAATTGATAATTTGTTACTTGATTAAGATACTTGCACTTCCCATGATATACCTCTTTATTGTTGGCATTCGACCACTACGAATATTCCAAGTTTGTTTACCCTTCTTCATGATCCCACATCTTGGTTTACTCTCCCCACCTATAGTCACCAATATACAATCCGTACCTGCGCATTCTCGGTGGTCACCGATTAACTCATTGATGACCCTATCCAAGATCAACGACTTGCCCTCCTACCATACGTCCATGCTACCACACTCATGAAGGCTACCCTCCTTGGGATACTTTACCTTAAACTCCGTTAGTTCTTTCTTCACTTCATGCTTTCTCTTCTTTATAAGGTAAATATATCTTCTTTGCCTTGTTGTTTCATATAACTCACTTTCATAGACTTAACCATTCTTCCTTGATGTCTTTCAAGAGCATATTCCCAAATATTATAGCCCTAGCTAGCATCCACCCGCGTTCCTCTTGGTTGGTATCTTAAGTCTCTCGATCAAAGCTCTTCGTTTTGTCTTTCTTCTTCTTGGGGTCATCATTTATACACACTTCCTCCTTCTTGGTATTTCTTAGTCTTATCATCATAATGGAAATCCGGTCAAATCCACGTGAATCCCCACCATGCCCTTCTTCTTATTACTCTCGTAATGTCGACACTTCTCTTATTGGCACCTCGTAAGCTTAACTTACGGTACCTTAAGCTTCCGCACATGGTTCGATCACTCTTCTTATCTTGACTCCGATGCTTAGGAGCGTCTAAAGAAAGTTTCACTTCTCGTAATGGAACACCGCCTTTAAACTTGTTACAATACACCCATCTTCTCCTCAATTCACATCTTTAGTTGTACACGCGTCTTTTGAAAGAACTTAAGTTTGTTATCTCTATTGGTCTCGTTGTCTTTCTAATCGTGATTTCTTTGTAACCACTTCCACACCTTCATGTTACTCCTTTTTCTTGTATTCCTCGCATCTTGATTTCTCTTAAGTCGTCCCGAATTTCCTTCCACTTGTTCGCCCCTCGTGTATGTCATCTCTACTCATCTTCGACATCCTCTTAAAGGATTCCGAGAACCCAAGGTGATCTTCAGAGAGTGATACTCAACTCGATACTTGAGTGTACTCCTCCACATATGAACGTTATCCCAAACCACATCATCGCCTTCAAGGTAATGATATCCTACTATCATCTTAGCTAAAAGGTTCCATAACTTCATATGCTACTATATATAGTAAGAATACTTATACATAACTATATAATTCCTAAGTCCATAATACTACTAATATCACGCATCCGACACTTCATTATAACAATACAAGGTCCAAAATATATAATCGTTCACATATACAACTATACACATAAATCATGTCTATCATGCAACTACAATCCACATACAATAATAGTCCAAAAACGTCCTAAGTCCACGATACATATCTACATATATGCATATATATATACACATATATATACTAAATATCCAATAAACTATGCTGCCGAGATCCGCGGAAGGAGTGGTGGTCCGTACATTCTACCCCGACTCATGCATGTGATTTTGAAAACGAAAACTCAGAACCCGCGGGGTTCTGTTTATTCCTTATTCGGCCTTTAGAAGATTGCGAGTGCCATTGTTGTCAACCTAGGGCTCTGATACCACTTTTGTAACACCCCCGAATCCGCGGGACTCGGGATGCTACGGGTTGGGACCTCACAATGGGTCCCGACCCTTAGCTTGACAACAATTTCACCGGATCTTTCAACATGGCACAAATAAAGGCAAACCAAAATTCATTTTAATGCAAATGATAAGAAACCCGAAGGAAAACAACAAAAGACTTCAGCCGATAATCAACACCAAAGATCAAAACACCAAACACACGCATACCAACATTATAAACGAAGAATAAAGCACAACCCGACTCCAACCAAAACCCACTCCTAAAATGTACGTAACCCCGGCTGCCCACTCTTCCGGATCTCTCGACCGCATTCCTAACCTGCAAGGCAAACTACAACATTCGGTATAAAACCGTTAGCTCACATTCGAAGCATTAGAATC
>BSUD01000003.1:143814820-143828907 GCA_033239045.1 Fagopyrum esculentum
TTGGTATCGGTAATGTTGGTCTTAATTCAAATAATAATATTAAAGATGTTTATTTGGTGGATGGCTTAAAATATAACCTTCTCAGTGTTTCTCAGCTTTGTGATAAAGGAAATTGTGTTAGCTTTGACAAGAGGAAGTGTGAAGTTCGAGATGAGATGACAGGAAATTTAGTGCTAACAGCTCACAGGGATAATAATATTTATGCTGTTAATACTAACCAAATTGCAGGGACAAATCTAAAATGTCTCAAGGTCTTATCAGATGACTCAAGACTATGGCACAGACGACTTGGTCATATCAGTCTGCATTCTCTTAACAAACTAAAATCAAAAGATCTTGTAAGAGGTCTTCCTGACCTAAAGTTCAAGGTAGATGAATTATGCAATGCTTGCTCAAGAGGTAAACATACTCGTAGTTCTTTCAAAAAGAAACAAGTGGTAAGTACTACTAGACCTCTTGAACTTCTCCACATGGATCTTTGTGGACCTATGCGCGTCAAATCTCCCAAAGGCAAGCAATATATTCTTGTTATTGTTGATGATTATTCTCGATTTACTTGGGTTTTCTTTCTAAAAATGAAATCTGAAGCACTTTTATACTTCTCAAAACTTTGTAAGGAATTACAGACTTTGAAAAACCTACCAATCGTTTCTATTAGAAGTGATCATGGTAGAGAATTTGATCAATCAGACTTTGATGCATTTTGTGAGAAATATGGCATTTCCCATAATTTCTCAGCTCCTAGAACACCTCAACAAAATGGGGTTGTGGAACGAAAGAACCGCACCCTAGAGGAAATGTCTAGGACAATGCTATTAGAGAATGATCTGCCTAAGTCATACTGGGCAGAAGCTGTTAATACAGCAAATTACATTCTTAATAGATGTTTGATTCGATCAATTTTAAAGAAAACCCCTTATGAGCTTTTTAAAGGAAGAAAACCAAGTATATCTTACTTTAAACCATTTGGATGTACGTGTTACGTACATAATAATGGGAAGGATAATCTTGGAAAATTTGATGCTCGTAGCGACGAAGGTACATTTCTCGGATACTCGACTCAAAGCAAGGCTTATCGAGTATACAATAAACGTACCAAAGTAGTCGAAGAAAGTATCCATGTTTTGTTTGATGAAAATGATAATGGTATCTTGAGTGAGAGCTTTGCAGATCTTGATCTAAATAAACATGAGGAAGAGGAAGAAGAAGTTGATAAGAACGTCAGAAACATGCAAGAGCCATTTCAAGATCTTACAGACGTATCTCAAGATCTTACAGATGGGTCTCAAGACCTTGAAGCACCCCCTCAAGATCTTACAAATGAAACCAATCGTGAAGATACATCACTTCCTGAGCAACAAGAGCCATCTTCCCCACTTCCTATAAATTCTGAACCTGATGTTTACAATCAGAGAAATGTCCGGAGGAAATTCAAACATGCATCATCCCATTCAACTCAGGATATTATTTCTGATCCCTCATCTGGAATACAAACTCGATCTAAATTAAAAGATTTGTGTGCTTTTCATGCGTTTGTTTCTCTTGTAGAACCTAAGAAATATACTGAAGCTCTTCAAGAACCCGACTGGATTATTGCTATGCAAGATGAGCTAAACGAGTTCGAGCGAAACAAAGTATGGACACTTACAGCAAGACCCAAAGGCAAATCAGTTATCGGGACAAGATGGGTTTTCCGAAATAAACTTGACGAAAGTGGTAATGTCATTCGAAATAAAGCTCGTCTTGTAGCTCAAGGTTACAATCAGGAGGAAGGTATTGACTACGAGGAGACTTTTGCTCCCGTAGCCAGGCTTGAAGCCATTCGCATACTTCTTGCTTTTGCATCTTACATGAGTATTAAACTTTTTCAAATGGACGTAAAATGCGCCTTTTTGAATGGTTATTTAGATGAAGAAGTTTATGTTGCTCAACCTCCTGGCTTTGAAAGTAATGAATTTCCAGATCATGTTTTCAAGCTTGACAAAGCTCTTTATGGCTTAAAGCAAGCCCCAAGAGCTTGGTACGAGCGACTTTCAAAATATCTTCTGGAAAATAACTTCAAAAGAGGGTTGATCGACAAAACTTTATTCATTAAAACTCATGGAAAGAATATTCTTGTTGTTCAAATTTATGTGGATGATATCTTGTTTGGAGCAACTAATGAATCTCTTTGCAAGGAATTTTCTGACATCATGTGCAAGGAATTTGAGATGAGTATGATGGGTGAATTAACCTTCTTTCTTGGACTACAAGTACATCAAAGCAAAAAGGGCATATTCCTCAATCAAGGAAAGTACACAAGAGACCTTCTAAAGAAGTTTAAGATGAATGAATCAATAATAGCCAAAACACCAATGAGCTCTACTCTCTCCTTGGATCAAGACCTTACCGGCAAACAAGTAAATCAAAAAGAATATCGAGGTATGATCGGATCTTTACTATATCTTACTGCTAGTAGACCTGACATTATGTTTAGTGTTTGCATGTGTGCTAGATTTCAAGCTAACCCAAAGGAATCACATCTCATTGCGGTAAAAAGGATATTAAGATATCTTAATGGTACAAAAGATATAGGTCTATGGTATCCCACACAAAGTAGTTTCGGTCTTATCGGATATTCCGATGCTGATTTTGCAGGATATAAAGTGGATAGAAAAAGCACTTCAGGGTGTTGTCAATTTCTTGGTACTTCACTAATAAGTTGGCATTCCAAGAAGCAAAATTCAGTGGCTCTCTCAACAGCCGAAGCTGAATATATTGCTGCTGGAGCTTGTTGTTCGCAAATCCTATGGATTGCGCAACAACTCCAGGATCTTGGATTCAACTTTAAAGATATACCAATAAAATGTGACAATACCAGTGCTATTTCTATCTCGAAAAATCCTGTACAGCATTCAAGAACGAAACATATAGATGTGAGACACCATTTTATACGTGATCATGTAGAAAAAGGTGATGTGTCTTTGACATTCATTTCTACCGATCTACAACTGGCCGATATCTTTACGAAACCTTTACCCGAAGAGAGATTCAACTTCATAAGGTTAGAACTTGGTATGCTTAACAGGGAGGCACAAATGTAGGGGGAGCAATTATTGTTTTACAATATTGATCTTATTCCCTACATTAAGACCTTAACATGCATTTCAAGGTCTTACTACAATAGTGTTACAAACACTGATCTTATTCTTTAGAATAAGATCTTACAACACATCTCAAGGCCTTACTAAATAATAGTATGTTCTTGATTTTTATTTAAAAGATTAAATTGGATCGAATCTTTTAGTTATTATCTCAATAGATAACTAACTAATAGATTATTTTATGGAAATCTTTCGGTTATAATTTTAATCTTTTAAAATTACTTATAATTTTACAAAGATTTTTTAAAAAGATTTTCTTCTCTCTCTCCGTCTTATATAAAATCTTCAAAGATCTTCTATTCGGATTCTCTTCTCCGCTTCTTAAACATCTCCGATTTCTCATCTCTCTCACCCTCCAAACCCTAATCTGCGATGGCTCCCAAACGATCTTCGACTCAATCCTCTGCTCCAACATCCAAGAAGCAGCGATCGGCGGCTAGGAAAGGCAAAGCTGTTCTAAAAGAGTACAATCCCGATTCCGATTCTTCGATGTCTACTCCCTCTCCTTCTCGGCAAGTGGCTCAACCAATTTATCCCCCAGCCGCAAAGGATACACCTCAACATCGTCTTCGATCGCCACCGTCTGGATTTGAGGTTAGTAGTGAAGAACCTTTTTCTTGGTTCTTGAACTATACTAAAGCGGGAATGTGGAAAGATGGATTTGCTAATCGTCCCCTGAGTTTTTGTGAATCTGTCGATGAGAATTTCCTAGAGTCTATGAATCTGCCTTGTGTTAAATTGATGAAATGTTCGAATGTCTGGAGTTTGTTTAATCTGGGAGATGTTGCATTTCCACGACTTACTCGTCTATTCTATGTCAACCTTTCTGCACACCGAGAAAAGGGAATTTTAACCCTTCATTCCCAGATCAAAGGACGGCCAATTACCCTAACTGCTTCTTCTTTAGCAATTATTTTAGGAGTTCCTGAGGAAATCGACACCAAAAATCATCCTTCGAAAAATGTGTGTCTTGCCCATGCCCAGAAAACATTTTTTGAGAAACCAATCTCTTCTGTTGCTACTTCCTCAAAGCCAAAGCAAAAACAAACCCATAATGTCCTAACTTTAGACGCCAAGATTGTGTTTACTTTGCTTGCTAGGTGTGTCTTACCACGAAAGAACTCCAGAGAGATTGTAACTGATAATCTCTTGGAAATTCTGGATTTGATCCTTACTGGGTATCCTATTGATGTCCCTAATCTGATTTTATCCTACATGGTGCATACTGTGAATACCCCTTTGACAGCCCCTCTTCCTTATGCTAACTTATTTCCAAAGATCTTCGAGTTCTTTGACATTGATACTACAGAGGAGGATAAGGTTTATCATAAGGGACAAATTGATGAGGACTGTTGGGGAAGGCTTGGGGTTGAGAAAACTTTGTCTGGGGATTGGATTCTGAAGAAACATCAATCAACTGCTCAAACTCTCATCTGAAGAGAGAATTCAGGATTTAGAAGCTGAAGTGGATGCTCTGAGGAAGGATCTGAACACTGCTCGTGCTGATATTGTGGATAGACAGGATGATACGCATGAGAAGTTGCTAATTGTTAATGAAAAGCTCAACCAGTTACTGTTTTTGACATCTCTAGCTCATAGGGCAACTACCACGATCATGCCTTTGGATGAGGATGCTGTGGAACACATTCAAGAAGTGTGTCAAAATGTGGTCATCAACTGTGAACGAAAGGTGCTAAAAAGAGGGATTCTTCGACCCATTGAACCTGAGCCGACTATCTTGACAGTGGAGGAATATGGCTTGGTTAAGAAGTACAGAAATGATCAGGAAAAACAGTTAGCCAAAATGATGGCTTGGACCACTACTGGAGAGGCACAGAAGAGATGGAGGGAAAAGGTGCGTGCTCGTTGTCGTAAAAGACGAGCTGGGTCTTCTTCAAATTACGGGCAATGGTTTGAAGAAGTGGTTGAAGTCTCGGATTGACCCTTTTTAATTCTAAATTTTTCTTGCTGAAAGACAAAAAGGGGGAGAATATTTGTCTTTTGAAATGTTTTGAAAACTCTTGGTTTGGTTTGGTTGTTTTCGTTTTTGAAAAACTTGCATTGATGATCGTTTTCAAAATTTGATCCTACATATGCGCTTATGTTATATTATATTGTTTGTTGTTGTGTTGTTCAAATGCAGGAAATAGATCATAAGTTTTGTCTTTCATCAAGGGGGAGATTGTTAACTCCACCTTGATAAATAAGACATTACTTATGGTTGATGAAAGCCAAAACCTTGGTTTCCAGGTTTTGGTAAGATCTTACAAGTGTTGGTAAAGTCTTTACAGTGTCAGGTAAGGCCTTACCATAAAAACCTTGGTTTCCAGGTTTCAGTAAGGCCTTACATAAACTGGTAAGACCTTACCAAAACTGGACAGAAACTAAAATTGCGCGGCGTACGTACAAGTGGCTTTTCCTTCTTGTTGAGTTATTTAAGGGATTTGATTTTAACAAATCTTTGATTTGTTTTAATTAAATCTTCTTAAAGATAAAATTGGAAGATTTCCTAACCTCAACAAAAATTGATTGACGTACTTGACCGCTTGACTTCAACAAACAAAATCTCAACAACCCAAGATCTCAACAACCCAAGATCTCCTAAGATCATGCAGCCAAGATCTTCTTCAACGTTAAACTCAAAAATGCTGCTGATACGCTTGCCTATTTAAAGAGACAAGGAAGGAGAAACAAAACACACATTCATTGCCTACTTCGAAAACCGAGAGATAAATTCTACATATCTCACAAAGAGCCGATCTCACATTCGAAGCTTCATCATTATACTTCCCTGAGAAGTGTGAGATCGTTTTCGAGCTGATAGTACAATTCAACTAGGATTATACAAACCGTTATCTTTTCTAGACACGTTGGATACGAGTGTTGTATCTGGAGTACTTTAGTTTTTCTTTTCGAGTGAGTGAGTTGCTAGATAGGAAGTGTAAGACTTCTGAGTTTAGAAGAGGGAAGGTCTTCTGAAGGTTGTATCTGGAACTCATCAAGAAGAAGGAAAATAAAGCTACTTGAATCCTAGGGTTGAATCAATCCTAGGCGGGGACTAGGTCGTGTTGGTGACCGAACCTCGTTAACATATCGTGTGTCCATTACTGTTCTTTACATTCCTGGTTTGTCTAATCTTTACACTTAATTCCAATCTTATAGAGAAGTGTAAGATCTTATAAATTCGAATAAGACTTTATTTTAATCGATAAGGTCTTATCTCTTACGATAAGGTCTTACCTATCCTAAGATTGCGAAAAGATTCCATACTCTATTCATCCCCCCTTCTAGAGTATTGGATAAACTATTTTATCTGCCTATTCCGCATTTCAATTGGTATCAGAGCCTAACTCACGTCTTCTTAGATATTATTATCTGTGAGGCTAACTAATGGCAGGTGAAGGTCAAGGCGGTTTTGGTCAAGGAAGATCAATTTCTCGACCACCTCTCTTTGTAGGAAACAACTTTATGCACTGGAAATCCTTGATGCAGATGTTTATCATCGATCAAGATTTGGAACTGTGGCATATTATCAAGAACGGACCTCTCACTCCTACCAAGGAAGATCCCGATGGTAAAACAGTAAACAAGACAGAAGTTGAATTCAACCAGAAGGATCTTGAGAGCGTGGCGAAAAACTACAAGGCTATTAATCTGTTATATTGTGGTTTAAGTACTGACGAATTTAATCGTATATCTTCATGCAGATCCGCTAAAGAAATATGGGATAAATTAGTAGTTACCTATGAAGGAACCAGCCAGGTCAAAGAAACCAAAATTAGTATCTTTCTGAGGCAATACGAATTGTTTAAAATGATCCCAGATGAGTCAGTCAAAGTAATGTTCACTCGTTTTACGGAGATCATTAACAATCTTGACTCATTGGGAAAGACTTTCAACAATGAAGAAAAAGTCAGAAAGATACTTAGATGCTTGCCTAAAGCAAAATGGGGTCCCAAGGTAACCGCTATAGAAGAAGCCCAAAATCTCAATACACTCGCTCTTGATGATTTGCTAGGCAAATTAATCACCCATGAATTGATCCTCAATGAGGACGATGGGGATGTGCCAACAAACATTAAGAATTTAGCACTCAAGGCAAAGAAAGAGGAACCACTGGAAGATTCTGAAAGTGATGATGATGAAGACCCTTTTGCTCTTATCACAAGAGGACTAGCTAGAATATTGAAAATGAAAAAGCAATTTTCAAACAAAGAAAATGCTGGATCTTCTAAATACAGAGGTAAGTCTTCTAACCCCTTGAAGAAGAATCGTGTTCTAAATTGCTATGAATGTGGTGAAACAGATCATCTGGTTAAAGAATGTCCTCAAAAGAAGAAGAACAAATTCAAGAAAAAGGAATTTGGCAAGAAAGCCATGGTAGCAGCTTGGAGCGATTCAGACTCCTCAAGTGATTCAGATTCTGAAGATGATCATGCAAACTTATGTCTTATGGCAAAATCCGACAAAAATCAAGATCAACATTTGGATGGAATGGTGAGAAACCTTATATCTAGTCCTATCGATGTTTTATCAGAAGTACTGAAAAACATGATTTCTAATGAAGAATCTTACAGCAAAGAAATCAACATTTTACAAGAAAAGCTCAATGATCAGGAAACTTGCATAAGAATGCTCTCGCTGAAAGTTCAAGATCTTGACAGCATACAATCAGATCTTGACACTGAGGTTAAGGCCTTACGATTGGAAAATTCCGATCTAAAGGCAAACCTCTCATCTCTTAAGACCAGTAATACTGACTTAGAGATTGAAAAAGTGAAACTTTCTGAAAAATGTCAAGAACAACAAATAGCTCTTGTGCAATTTACTAAATCTAAAGCTACTCTTGATAAAATGCTTGGAGAACAACAATTATCCTTAAATCGAAGTGGAATAGGATATAACAGGAATTTTCCTGCTAAACCCACTACCACATTCGTTAAAGCAAAAGGAAATTGGAGATCTCCTACGTGTTTCTTTTGTTGTAGAAAGGGTCATGTAAAAGAAACCTGTCCATATAGGAGAACGGATCCATACATCATTAGAAATACCTTTCCTGTACGTCTAAATGAACGGGTAAAACACATATGGGTTCCCAAAGGGACTAGGCCATCTAACATGGTCTACCCCCATAATGGATCTAACTCTGTTTATTGGTCAAGCCGGAAAGGATGATTTTCTGTTTTGCAGGATATCACCAAGACTCAAAAATGGATAATGGACAGTGGTTGTTCAAGACATATGAGTGGGAAAGAATCTCTTTTCGATACTCTAAAGAAGAAAATCACTGGCACTATAACTCTTGGTGACAAAGGAAAATGTGACATTCTTGGTATCGGTAATGTTGGTCTTAATTCAAATAATAATATTAAAGATGTTTATTTGGTGGATGGCTTAAAATATAACCTTCTCAGTGTCTCTCAGCTTTGTGATAAAGGAAATTGTGTTAGCTTTGACAAGAGGAAGTGTGAAGTTCGAGATGAGATGACAGGAAATTTAGTGCTAACAGCTCACAGGGATAATAATATTTATGCTGTTAATACTAACCAAATTGCAGGGACAAATCTAAAATGTCTCAAGGTCTTATCAGATGACTCAAGACTATGGCACAGACGACTTGGTCATATCAGTCTGCATTCTCTTAACAAACTAAAATCAAAAGATCTTGTAAGAGGTCTTCCTGACCTAAAGTTCAAGGTAGATGAATTATGCAATGCTTGCTCAAGAGGTAAACATACTCGTAGTTCTTTCAAAAAGAAACAAGTGGTAAGTACTACTAGACCTCTTGAACTTCTCCACATGGATCTTTGTGGACCTATGCGCGTCAAATCTCCCAAAGGCAAGCAATATATTCTTGTTATTGTTGATGATTATTCTCGATTTACTTGGGTTTTCTTTCTAAAAATGAAATCTGAAGCACTTTTATACTTCTCAAAACTTTGTAAGGAATTACAGACTTTGAAAAACCTACCAATCGTTTCTATTAGAAGTGATCATGGTAGAGAATTTGATCAATCAGACTTTGATGCATTTTGTGAGAAATATGGCATTTCCCATAATTTCTCAGCTCCTAGAACACCTCAACAAAATGGGGTTGTGGAACGAAAGAACCGCACCCTAGAGGAAATGTCTAGGACAATGCTATTAGAGAATGATCTGCCTAAGTCATACTGGGCAGAAGCTGTTAATACAGCAAATTACATTCTTAATAGATGTTTGATTCGATCAATTTTAAAGAAAACCCCTTATGAGCTTTTTAAAGGAAGAAAACCAAGTATATCTTACTTTAAACCATTTGGATGTACGTGTTACGTACATAATAATGGGAAGGATAATCTTGGAAAATTTGATGCTCGTAGCGACGAAGGTACATTTCTCGGATACTCGACTCAAAGCAAGGCTTATCGAGTATACAATAAACGTACCAAAGTAGTCGAAGAAAGTATCCATGTTTTGTTTGATGAAAATGATAATGGTATCTTGAGTGAGAGCTTTGCAGATCTTGATCTAAATAAACATGAGGAAGAGGAAGAAGAAGTTGATAAGAACGTCAGAAACATGCAAGAGCCATTTCAAGATCTTACAGACGTATCTCAAGATCTTACAGATGGGTCTCAAGACCTTGAAGCACCCCCTCAAGATCTTACAAATGAAACCAATCGTGAAGATACATCACTTCCTGAGCCACAAGAGCCATCTTCCCCACTTCCTATAAATTCTGAACCTGATGTTTACAATCAGAGAAATGTCCGGAGGAAATTCAAACATGCATCATCCCATTCAACTCAGGATATTATTTCTGATCCCTCATCTGGAATACAAACTCGATCTAAATTAAAAGATTTGTGTGCTTTTCATGCGTTTGTTTCTCTTGTAGAACCTAAGAAATATACTGAAGCTCTTCAAGAACCCGACTGGATTATTGCTATGCAAGATGAGCTAAACGAGTTCGAGCGAAACAAAGTATGGACACTTACAGCAAGACCCAAAGGCAAATCAGTTATCGGGACAAGATGGGTTTTCCGAAATAAACTTGACGAAAGTGGTAATGTCATTCGAAATAAAGCTCGTCTTGTAGCTCAAGGTTACAATCAGGAGGAAGGTATTGACTACGAGGAGACTTTTGCTCCCGTAGCCAGGCTTGAAGCCATTCGCATACTTCTTGCTTTTGCATCTTACATGAGTATTAAACTTTTTCAAATGGACGTAAAATGCGCCTTTTTGAATGGTTATTTAGATGAAGAAGTTTATGTTGCTCAACCTCCTGGCTTTGAAAGTAATGAATTTCCAGATCATGTTTTCAAGCTTGACAAAGCTCTTTATGGCTTAAAGCAAGCCCCAAGAGCTTGGTACGAGCGACTTTCAAAATATCTTCTGGAAAATAACTTCAAAAGAGGGTTGATCGACAAAACTTTATTCATTAAAACTCATGGAAAGAATATTCTTGTTGTTCAAATTTATGTGGATGATATCTTGTTTGGAGCAACTAATGAATCTCTTTGCAAGGAATTTTCTGACATCATGTGCAAGGAATTTGAGATGAGTATGATGGGTGAATTAACCTTCTTTCTTGGACTACAAGTACATCAAAGCAAAAAGGGCATATTCCTCAATCAAGGAAAGTACACAAGAGACCTTCTAAAGAAGTTTAAGATGAATGAATCAATAATAGCCAAAACACCAATGAGCTCTACTCTCTCCTTGGATCAAGACCTTACCGGCAAACAAGTAAATCAAAAAGAATATCGAGGTATGATCGGATCTTTACTATATCTTACTGCTAGTAGACCTGACATTATGTTTAGTGTTTGCATGTGTGCTAGATTTCAAGCTAACCCAAAGGAATCACATCTCATTGCGGTAAAAAGGATATTAAGATATCTTAATGGTACAAAAGATTTAGGTCTATGGTATCCCACACAAAGTAGTTTCGGTCTTATCGGATATTCCGATGCTGATTTTGCAGGATATAAAGTGGATAGAAAAAGCACTTCAGGGTGTTGTCAATTTCTTGGTACTTCACTAATAAGTTGGCATTCCAAGAAGCAAAATTCAGTGGCTCTCTCAACAGCCGAAGCTGAATATATTGCTGCTGGAGCTTGTTGTTCGCAAATCCTATGGATTGCGCAACAACTCCAGGATCTTGGATTCAACTTTAAAGATATACCAATAAAATGTGACAATACCAGTGCTATTTCTATCTCGAAAAATCCTGTACAGCATTCAAGAACGAAACATATAGATGTGAGACACCATTTTATACGTGATCATGTAGAAAAAGGTGATGTGTCTTTGACATTCATTTCTACCGATCTACAACTGGCCGATATCTTTACGAAACCTTTACCCGAAGAGAGATTCAACTTCATAAGGTTAGAACTTGGTATGCTTAACAGGGAGGCACAAATGTAGGGGGAGCAATTATTGTTTTACAATATTGATCTTATTCCCTACATTAAGACCTTAACATGCATTTCAAGGTCTTACTACAATAGTGTTACAAACACTGATCTTATTCTTTAGAATAAGATCTTACAACACATCTCAAGGCCTTACTAAATAATAGTTTGTTCTTGATATTTGCTTAAAAGATTAAATTGGATCAAATCTTTTAGTTATTATCTCAATAGATATTTAACTAATAGATTATTTTTGGAAATCTTTCGGTTATAATTTTAATCTTTTAAAATTACTTATAATTTTACAAAGATTTTTTAAAAAGATTTTCTTCTCTCTCTCCGTCTTATATAAAATCTTCAAAGATCTTCTATTCGGATTCTCTTCTCCGCTTCTTAAACTTCTCCGATTTCTCATCTCTCTCACCCTCCAAACCCTAATCTGCGATGGCTCCCAAACGATCTTCGACTCAATCCTCTGCTCCAACATCCAAGAAGCAGCGATCGGCGGCTAGGAAAGGCAAAGCTGTTCTAAAAGAGTACAATCCCGATTCCGATTCTTCGATGTCTACTCCCTCTCCTTCTCGGCAAGTGGCTCAACCAATTTATCCCCCAGCCGCAAAGGATACACCTCAACATCGTCTTCGATCGCCACCGTCTGGATTTGAGGTTAGTAGTGAAGAACCTTTTTCTTGGTTCTTGAACTATACTAAAGCGGGAATGTGGAAAGATGGATTTGCTAATCGTCCCCTGAGTTTTTGTGAATCTGTCGATGAGAATTTCCTAGAGTCTATGAATCTGCCTTGTGTTAAATTGATGAAATGTTCGAATGTCTGGAGTTTGTTTAATCTGGGAGATGTTGCATTTCCACGACTTACTCGTCTATTCTATGTCAACCTTTCTGCACACCGAGAAAAGGGAATTTTAACCCTTCATTCCCAGATCAAAGGACGGCCAATTACCCTAACTGCTTCTTCTTTAGCAATTATTTTAGGAGTTCCTGAGGAAATCGACACCAAAAATCATCCTTCGAAAAATGTGTGTCTTGCCCATGCCCAGAAAACATTTTTTGAGAAACCAATCTCTTCTGTTGCTACTTCCTCAAAGCCAAAGCAAAAACAAACCCATAATGTCCTAACTTTAGACGCCAAGATTGTGTTTACTTTGCTTGCTAGGTGTGTCTTACCACGAAAGAACTCCAGAGAGATTGTAACTGATAATCTCTTGGAAATTCTGGATTTGATCCTTACTGGGTATCCTATTGATGTCCCTAATCTGATTTTATCCTACATGGTGCATACTGTGAATACCCCTTTGACAGCCCCTCTTCCTTATGCTAACTTATTTCCAAAGATCTTCGAGTTCTTTGACATTGATACTACAGAGGAGGATAAGGTTTATCATAAGGGACAAATTGATGAGGACTGTTGGGGAAGGCTTGGGGTTGAGAAAACTTTGTCTGGGGATTGGATTCTGAAGAAACATCAATCAACTGCTCAAACTCTCATCTGAAGAGAGAATTCAGGATTTAGAAGCTGAAGTGGATGCTCTGAGGAAGGATCTGAACACTGCTCGTGCTGATATTGTGGATAGACAGGATGATACGCATGAGAAGTTGCTAATTGTTAATGAAAAGCTCAACCAGTTACTGTTTTTGACATCTCTAGCTCATAGGGCAACTACCACGATCATGCCTTTGGATGAGGATGCTGTGGAACACATTCAAGAAGTGTGTCAAAATGTGGTCATCAACTGTGAACGAAAGGTGCTAAAAAGAGGGATTCTTCGACCCATTGAACCTGAGCCGACTATCTTGACAGTGGAGGAATATGGCTTGGTTAAGAAGTACAGAAATGATCAGGAAAAACAGTTAGCCAAAATGATGGCTTGGACCACTACTGGAGAGGCACAGAAGAGATGGAGGGAAAAGGTGCGTGCTCGTTGTCGTAAAAGACGAGCTGGGTCTTCTTCAAATTACGGGCAATGGTTTGAAGAAGTGGTTGAAGTCTCGGATTGACCCTTTTTAATTCTAAATTTTTCTTGCTGAAAGACAAAAAGGGGGAGAATATTTGTCTTTTGAAATGTTTTGAAAACTCTTGGTTTGGTTTGGTTGTTTTCGTTTTTGAAAAACTTGCATTGATGATCGTTTTCAAAATTTGATCCTACATATGCGCTTATGTTATATTATATTGTTTGTTGTTGTGTTGTTCAAATGCAGGAAATAGATCATAAGTTTTGTCTTTCATCAAGGGGGAGATTGTTAACTCCACCTTGATAAATAAGACATTACTTATGGTTGATGAAAGCCAAAACCTTGGTTTCCAGGTTTTGGTAAGATCTTACAAGTGTTGGTAAAGTCTTTACAGTGTCAGGTAAGGCCTTACCATAAAAACCTTGGTTTCCAGGTTTCAGTAAGGCCTTACATAAACTGGTAAGACCTTACCAAAACTGGACAGAAACTAAAATTGCGCGGCGTACGTACAAGTGGCTTTTCCTTCTTGTTGAGTTATTTAAGGGATTTGATTTTAACAAATCTTTGATTTGTTTT
>BSUD01000003.1:143828959-143879217 GCA_033239045.1 Fagopyrum esculentum
ATCTCAACAACCCAAGATCTCAACAACCCAAGATCTCCTAAGATCATGCAGCCAAGATCTTCTTCAACGTTAAACTCAAAAATGCTGCTGATACGCTTGCCTATTTAAAGAGACAAGGAAGGAGAAACAAAACACACATTCATTGCCTACTTCGAAAACCGAGAGATAAATTCTACATATCTCACAAAGAGCCGATCTCACATTCGAAGCTTCATCATTATACTTCCCTGAGAAGTGTGAGATCGTTTTCGAGCTGATAGTACAATTCAACTAGGATTATACAAACCGTTATCTTTTCTAGACACGTTGGATACGAGTGTTGTATCTGGAGTACTTTAGTTTTTCTTTTCGAGTGAGTGAGTTGCTAGATAGGAAGTGTAAGACTTCTGAGTTTAGAAGAGGGAAGGTCTTCTGAAGGTTGTATCTGGAACTCATCAAGAAGAAGGAAAATAAAGCTACTTGAATCCTAGGGTTGAATCAATCCTAGGCGGGGACTAGGTCGTGTTGGTGACCGAACCTCGTTAATATATCGTGTGTCCATTACTGCTCTTTACATTCCTGGTTTGTCTAATCTTTACACTTAATTCCAATCTTATAGAGAAGTGTAAGATCTTATAAATTCGAATAAGCCTTTATCTTAATTGATAAGGTCTTATCTCTTACGATAAGGTCTTACCTATCCTAAGATTGCGAAAAGATTCCATACTCTATTCATCCCCCCCTTCTAGAGTATTGGATAAACTATTTTATCTGCCTATTCCGCATTTCACACATATTCTCATATTTCATTTCCAAACCCATTTTGATATCCCTAAAAAGAGTGGCGGCGTCACATATATTTTCCATCCTCCCTATTTGCCTTCTCTATCTACACCCTCTCTTCTCCGGTTGTCTCCCTCGTTGGATCTTCGTTCTTTTTCTTTATTTACATCATCTCCAGGTATGAAACAAATATTCTCCAAGTTCCATTTGCGCTTTTTTCCGATATCTTCTAATATTACGAGATCGGAGTTAATATTCTGTTTCATACCATTTGGACATTAAGAGCATTAAACCTCGGATTCGGTATGCAGCAGGATTGTATTGCTCAATTTATGCAGTTTCTCGTATGGATTCGTGTTTACTTTCTGTTTAATTGTGTGATATGTATGGACTGGATTACTAGCTAGGGTTCTATAGACACACTACTATTTCTACTCGTTCGTATCTTGTTTGCTGAAATTAAAATTTTAGAGCTAGTAACCGAAGCAATTTTGGTATACTTTATCTTGTCATTCACAAATAACAATATATCAATCTCGTACCCATATACCAATATCTAATACACAGATACTTGGATATGGATCCCAAACAGGCCCGAAGGCTAAGATGGTTGATCACAACCAGCTCCATTTCTCAATAAGTGGAATAAATTAATGCTGATCTTTTTTGCTAGGCTGTTTCTTGGATTTGTTTGTCTTTGGTTTTTTTAGCTCCTGAATCCTGATTGTATATGTGTTTGGTGCAGGAAGAGGCAGATTTTAATGATCGAGAATCAACAGAGGGTCTTTTCAAGGAATACTGGGAAATAATAAGGGACAAGGAAAACTTAACCTTAAAAGACCTGCAGGCTGCAAAGGCTCAGATGGATAACAGTACTACACCCAAACCAAAGTCCACCTCTAAGAGGGCACATTCGGATGAATATGGTGCCGATGTAGGCCATGAGAAAGTATCAGATGCGGACTTTGACCTGAAGGTTACTCAGGAGAAGAGTTCAGACAGAAGTAAAAATCAGCAAAAGAAGGAGATCACGCAATCCGACATCAAAAAACAGGAGAGCAAAAAAAGGAAAATTATTCGTTGGGGTTCGGGTGAATATGCTGGAGCATCAAATGCAGACTGTAACATGGAGATCACTCAATCAGACTGCAAAAAACCGAGGCAGAAGAAGAAGGCTTTAAACAAAAGGGAATTTCTTGGTTGGGGTTCAAAAGCGCTAATAGAGTTCCTGGCCTCAATTGGAAAAGATACTAGCCAGAAAATGTCTCAGATTGAAGCTGCTGATATTATGATTCAGTACGCACGAGACAATAATGTCTTTGACATTACAAACAAGAAGAAAATCATTTGTGATGCTGCACTTCATTCTGTACTGGGGTGGAAGTCTCTGACCATATATAAAATGAGGGATTTCCTTGAAAACCATTTTTGGGAGAACATAGAGGATTCAGATGACGGATCAGAAAAAGAGGAATTAAAGGGTTTGTTACCTTCAAAAAAGTTGCAAAAGCACAACACAATGAAAACTTGCACGGAAAAGGACACAGTTGGCGAAAAGAAAGCAACTCCCAAGGTTTCATACAGCCGCTATGCATCTATAGTTCCGGAGAACATTAGTCTTGTTTACCTGAGAAGGACTTTGGTGGAAGAACTATTGAACAAGTGTGACAAGATCTCTGATGACAAAGTGATAGGTAGCATTGTGAGGGTGAAGAATCGAGTTATAAAATACAGGCCTAACGAGCTTCTTCAAGTCACAGGTATCAAAAGAGAAGCTAGTGAAAACAAAACGGAAGTTTTCCTAAAGGTAACCGGTATGGCCAGTGATGTCCCGATCTCCATGCTTGAAGATTACAATTTCCTCGAGGTAATTAAAGTGAAGATTCATAACATGATTTTTTGTTGAAGATGGAATCTATCTGTATTGACATTTTGGTTATACATGCATGGTGCAGGATGAATGTGATGATTTGCGGCTGAAAGTGGAGAAAGGCATTATTGAAAGGCCTACTGTTGTAAGTTCTCGATCTTATGAACAGTTTATCAGTTAACCTAGCCTTACAAAATTTGAAAATCATCTATCTTTACTTGTTTACTTATGGTGTTTGTTTTCTGGTGACAGGCTGCTCTTCAGGAGAAGGCCAACATTCTTCATGAAGATAAAACAAAACATGTGAGTAGCTGAGTCAAATTGTGTTGAATTGCAATTAATGGTGATGGCATCTAATTTATGCAAGAAAATTTTCAGGCGATTCCAAGAGATTTGATGGTTCTAAAACACCGCATTGATTTGGCTAATGAGAAAGGATGGAGAGATCAATATCCTTTTTGACATATTATTAATTGTTTGTGGCTTGAATATCTTCTTGTCAAATAAAAGCCTTTATAACTTGATTGTCCTTGACCCATTACTATTGTTTCTGCACATTCTATGAGCTAACGCGAGAAAGGAAGTTGCTTCTGACAGAAGAAGGGCAGATGCGCAGGCTGCAAACTCTGCCAATAGTCACAGCTGAGGTACTACAAGATGCTTCTAACGAGACACTGGAAAAGAAGGAGATGGAAGCAATGTAAGGAAGTTGTTTCCGGCAACCGACCCGACTGTTTGACGCCTCAAGACATGGGAGACAAAGAGCTGCAACACAGCCTTCTCATCTGATGCTCATCTCGAGAAAGGAAGTTGCTTGTACATTTTGGGGCCTCCATTTGTCAATGCAGCATTGTTTCCCTGCTCTGAATCAATCCCATTAGTGCCAACCTTGTTGTGATACTGATAGAAGCCATACATTGACAACATTGATCCTAACTATAAGGATTCAACAAAGAAACATACAATTAGAGGTGTAACAAGCCCAAAGTAGATTGTAACCAAGCTAAATGTCCACCTGAACAAATCAGAGGAAAGTTTTCAGTACCATGTTCAGTAATGAATTTTTTGTGATTCAAATAATGTAACTGAGGAAGAAAAGAGGCTTACTGTGTGTAATAAAACATAATATCAGCACCCTCCAAAGCAACATTAAGAATGATCAAAATGAGAAGCACAAAGAAAGCCAAATTCCTATAAGCTAAAAGCCAAGCAGGGTGCATTCCTTTAATACATGGCTTCCAAACTTCAACCTCATACAAAATCCCGGGATCGTTGAGTTGGTCATCTTCCTCTTTCCTCGCAAATCTTATGATTCCGAGGCCCTTCATATCTTGAGATAATAGGTAAAAGTTGGGTTTTCCAAGAATCAAGTTGGGTTTTTGACGATGTAGTAGAGGAAGTAAGATAATATAGAGAGAAAATCCAATCAGGAACAAAGAAAGCATATTGAATAGTATAAGATTAAAAGCTTTCTGAAGACATTTTTTAAGCGGGGAGGGGAAAGAGAAGACATTTTTGATAGCCTCAAGAAAACCCCATCAAAGATTAAATCTTCTCAAGAAAACTTAGAAACAAGAAAGTGCTCAGAAAATCACCATGAAAATGGTATTAAAACATCCGTTGAACAAAAAATGCAACTAATCACTGAAACCCATCAAGTGAATTAAAATGAAGGATCTAACTTAAAGAAGCTTTAATGGGAATTTCATAAACAAGCTCACAAAGCACTTAAACAAGTGTGTAAAACCAATGAATTTCTCGAGATGAGCAATTAATATAAGAAAAGAATGCAATCATGTACCTTCTGGCCTAAACTGTATCGGCCTCAACAAAACATGGAAGAGAAGGCATTACGTTAGTAGGGTCCTTTCTCGAGATCCGTCAAGATCTTTGAGCGGAAGGTGCGAGTGCGAGTGGATCTCCTCGCGCTTCTTTGCTGTTTAAGGATTGTCTAAACCTTTGTTTCACTCTTTTCTTTTGGAAATGGGTTGTTTAGTTTTAATGTGCAATCTCTTTTCTTTCTTAACAAGAAGTGTTCCTAGTCTATTATTCTATTTTGCTTTATCTTTTGTGATTCTTTTGCTTAGTCTTATCTTGGTGTTCCTATTTTACAAGGCAAGATCTCTAAAGAGACGTTGATTCCTCTTTGGAAAAGATCACTAGTCGCCTAAGTGGTTGGCGTAGTAAAACCTTAAGCTTCGCTGGTCGGGTGATTTTCGCTCAATCTGTGCTGACTTCTATTCCTGTTTATTCCATGGCAACTTTATCAATTTCAAAAAGAGTTTGCGAGGCTATTGATAAAATTATCCGCAACTTTGTATGGGGTTACACTACTTCATCCCGCCCTCTACATACTATTCGCTGGAATACGTTTTCTTGACCTAAAAGCGAAGGCGGACTCATTTTGCGCAACATGGAGCAACTTAATAAGTCCATCCTTGGTAAGTTAGGATGGAGATTCCTGAAAAGTGATGGAATTCTTTGGTCTAATGTTCTCCACTATAAGTATATTAGACATTCTAATATCCCTCATTCAGCTCCCTCTTACACTTGGTCTACAATTCAGAAGGCTCTTCATACGGTAGTGTTTCCGGGTTGTCTTTGGATCCTTGGTGATGAACTGATATTCGTTTTTGGGATGATATTTGGTTGGCGGATCAGACTCTTCGTGACATGCTCATTGAAGGTGATTCTTCTAATTTGTCTTCTGATCTCCCTGTCCGTTACTATTGGTCTGATACTGTAGGGTGGGATCTAGCTGATCTTTGTCTGAGGTTGCCCAGTTCTATTCTCGCACGCCTCACTACCCTTCAACCTACAGCTCTTGTTTCCGACATTCAATCTATGCCGCCCAATGAACAAGAATGTGCTTTATGTGATGAAATAACGTGGGCGCCTACTTCTGATGACACTTATACGGTTTCCTCTACATTAGACATGGGACCCAAACCTAAACCTAAACCGTAGAAATCCAATATTTTTTACTTATGAAATTCAATTAGTACAACTAGTATTAGGGTAGGGGAGAGTGGTGCTATGAACAAAAAAAAGTTCGAAACCCACAAACTACCATTTAGATTAAAAAATAATTTTAAAAAATAATTACCATTGAAATTTAATTATTAAAATTTCTTGATTAAGAAGCATATTTTATTAACTAGACTACTAGCAAACCTACTTTGTCAAACCTGTAGACAAAAGGTCCCTATTTTCCTATTTAACCCAATGTTTTTTACTTATGATATTATTTGAAACATTTGAGATCTACAATTAATAAATTCGCTATTGAGGAAAATATCAAGACATCGAATATGTCCTAAATGTGAAATAAAATGAAAAAAAAATGGTCAAAATAGTCGGTATTCTAGTTCTTAACAACTTAGAAAGGGGCTTAGGAATACGCATTGTCTAGAAAAAGTTGTTGAATAGTTATTCTAATAATATGTAATAACCAAAAATTTTAAGTTCCGGTAAAGTAAAATTAAACAAAGTCCGATGAGACCATGGTAAATAAATAAATCAGTGAAATAAAACGGGTTTAGTTTTATCATTTTATGTGACCTAGATTCACATAAAATGATAAATTAAATTCCCGGAAATAATCTACGCTTTTAAAATAAAATCAATTATAATTTATAAATACGGAA
The DNA here is from genome assembly GCA_033239045.1 of Fagopyrum esculentum. Lineage (NCBI taxonomy): Eukaryota > Viridiplantae > Streptophyta > Magnoliopsida > Caryophyllales > Polygonaceae > Fagopyrum > Fagopyrum esculentum. The sequence continues at coordinate 143,835,239 of BSUD01000003.1, forward strand.
ACTAATTCCGTATTATATAAATTCCCGCACTTTAACGAGTTCCTTTTTCCGTCCTAAAATTGATAACAATTCCGTATTATTTAACGAGTTTGTTTTTCCGTTCTAATGGGAGAGTAGGCCGAATGGCCCACTAGCAAGCCCGATAATATAATCAGCCAGCCCAATTTAATTAGATTAGCCTAATTACCCTATTAACTCTAACCCTAAACCATCCTGCCGCTTACCTCCTTCTGAATATACGTTGCTGCATCCCTTACGTCTCGACAGAAGAAGCGCAGCACCTACCTTCAACCGGAGTGCCAGCCTGCGTCCTCCGCCACCGTTCGCGCCGGCCACCTTGCGCCGCTCCCTGCAGGATCCAGCCGCCCAGCCCCGCACGCCCCAGCCGGCTGGTAAGACCTGATCTTCCCTTCCGTCTTCTCCCTCTCGTTCTGTTTCGAGTCCGGATGTAACCACCTCGCCTCACTGTTGTCAGTAGCCGCGCACCAGCCCAGACCGCCGCCAGTGCCTCGCCGCTTTCCGCCGGACCAGTCCCCTGCCGACGCGTGACGAGGTAAGCCGGCCCTTTCTTTCCTCCTTCTGTTTCGCTGGGCGCAGCAGCCCACTAACCGCCTTCTGCCCGCTGGTGATGCAACCCAGGCGAGCCCTCCGGACGAACGGTGCACCGCAACCAACGCTCCTCCGCAGCCGACCACCAGGACTCGTGACAGCCAGGATCGGACACACCAGGGGACTGTCGCAAGTCTTTCATTCCGCCGGATCCATCGCCGCCGGAAACGCCAACCCTTAACGCCGGACTACAGATTCCGTAAGCTTACTCCTCCTCTCCTCGACTTCACTGTCACCCATGTGTTTGTGAACTGCTGTTGTTGAGTCTCAGCATAATTAACGTAAATGAGCTGCTGAGTATGTGCATAAACTAGAAGGAAGGGCTGCTGTAAATTAATTTAATTTCTTCAGCTTTTAGGTTCGAACAGCCGATATTGTCGATCAATTATAAAATGTTTGGATAAAGATCCACCGTTGAATTTTGGATATGTTGTAGACGGATATATGTAGTTTATCATAATAAAATTTGGTGAGAAATGAACGGTCGGATTGAAAGTTACGAGCCCCCGAAGTTAGGTAGTTGAGCAGTTTTATTGAACTTATAAAATTGACTAAGTATAAGAAAGTAGAGTGAGGAACCGACTTTGGGAATTATTATAAAAATATCGGCTGAACAGTTTGGTGAAATTCTTTCTTCTAAGGCTAGATAGAACCTCATAGATGATCTAGATATTAAATTCGGAAATTTTATAAGCCGTTAAGAATTTTATTTTTAGAGCCGAAGTTAAACCTTTTTCGGTTCTTCCGGAAAATAGAAACATAAGAAAAATGTCCGTTCCGCACCTAATAAAATTCTACGAGTTAGGATATATTTTAGAACTTCAAATAGGAGTTTGGACATGAATTTTAGGGTCTTCGAGAAAATCGGAACGAAGGGTAAAATGGTCATTTTACCTAAAATTAATAATGTAGCTAGTACGTCTTAATACTTATTTAATCTCAGAAGTTTGAGACTTCTATCTACGTGAAAGTGTGCTAATACACTTATCGCCTTTAACAGGCAACTGAGTGGGTACAGTTACAGAGCAAGTGATTACTAAAGAGTCGAGCATTATAACAGGTAAGTCCTTTGGGCTTACTTAGCTGACTGCTAAATATGAGTATAAATGATGATGGTGGTGTGTGATTGACATGTTAGAGAGATAGGTTGTGATATATAAATACCGACCTGTATTTTTGGCCTAAGAGTAACGGGCGGTGGCATTCCGCTCAGTAGCTCGCCGGGCGCTGGGGGTTTCTTTCGGGACTAGTCCACACATGGTTTGTAGTGACGCTACCAAAGGAAGTCAGCTATACCTACACCAGTTGGATAAGGAACGGAGGCGAGAACTAAAAATAGTTCTCGTGCCACAACTTAAATTGAATAATGTGAATCACTTAAAGAACAGATAATAATTTGTTGAGTGCCAGCATGATGTTTGTTTATTTTTGTTCTGCGTGTGTTTGTGCTGTTATCATTTTTGCTTATATTTGGTTAGTTAGCTAACGGTTGATATGTTGTTTAGATTTGACACAGGTTAGAGCAGATGCCGAGTGATCCAGATGGTAGTGGTCAGCCGGGGTGTCGTACTTTAGGACGTTTTGCAGTTTTTGCATTTGTGGGTTTTTCAGTTGAACATCGTTTCCTTCCGTACTTTGATATATTACTTTTCCGGCTGTAGTTGATCTGGTCACATTCATGCATTGATAAAAACTATTTTTATGATTTTTAGTTTTTCCTTATCGGTGCCTTGTTGTAAGATCATGTTAAGCCGTTGTCAAACTAAGGTCGGGACCCACTGTGCGGTCCTAACCAGTAACTCCCTAAGTTGTAAAATTTGGGGTGTTACAACATGGTATCAGAGCTCTAGGTTGGCAACAATGGCACTTGAATCTTCTAAAAAGGTCGTATAAGTAAATAAACAGAACCCGAAAGGGGTCTGAGTTTTCCAACGAAAAATTTTGGTTTTAAATGCATACAGAGTCGGGTTGGGATAGAAAGTACGGACGACCACCACTACCTCTGCGGATCTCGGTAATCTTAGAATAATTATGGACTTGTAATGTTATGATAGATTAGCTAGTTATAACTATAGTGATTACTATTCGTGCAGATGGCACGTACTAGGGCTGCACAAGTGACTGGCCGAGGTAGGGGTCGTCCCCCCCCTTCCCCCAGTCAGACAGGATCGAGCTGATAGCACCCCTACTGTCAGAGGGCGTGGTCGTGTGGGTAGACCTCCACTAGGGAGAGGTCGAGGACGAGTCCCTCGAGATGACCCACCTGCAGCAAACGTACCAGAGGTTGCTGTAGAGGAAGTAGCTGAGAGTGTAGGCCCCGAGGTCAGGCCTGTGCCCGCCGCTAGGTCGGGAGCACAGGGAGCTCGTTCTACTGAGTCGGGACGTGTCTCTATTGGAGCATCGGAGTATAGAGAGTTCAGAGCCTATGTTGAGCGCAGGGAAGAAGCTGCCAGAGTGGAGAGGCTTACTCAGGTACCATCAGTGGAGCCGGCTAGGTCAGCTCAGGTGACACAGGGAGTGTCTCAGGTGCCGGCTGTATCTGAGAGGAGGGCTGCTGTTGATAGAGCACCTACTGGGGCCAGAGCACCGAGACCGGATGAGTGGTTGAAGGCTTTCAACTCTCAGAAGGTCCCCTCATTCAGCGGAGAGATAGGGCTAGAGGTGGAGCACTGGATAGGGAAGATTGAGACTGCTTTGGAGGCAATACGTTGCCCCGTGGACCGACAGGTGGATTTGATACAGACCTGCTTCACAGATGATGCTCATTCATGGTGGCGTACCATTCGTAGCCGAGTCACCAGCTGGGAGCAGATGAAGACCATTGTTAGAGATAGGTACTGCCCAGTTTCGCTGAGGAGGGAGAGATTCCAAGATTTCATTGAGGCGGGATTCGAGGATATCCCGATTGTTGCAGCCATAAAGAAGTTTCAGAAGGAGTTGACTTTGCTTGGACCGTCTGCACCTCCAGAAGAGCAGCATGTTTATCTTTTCTCCAGGAGGTTGAGAGAGAGTACCCGATCCTACCTGGCTGGATTCCGCTGTGAGACCTTGTCTGATTATCAGGATAGGGCCTCTGCTTATGAGAGAGATAGGCCAGCTGCTAGGAAAGCAGCACAATCTGGTGGGCCGGATAAGCGGCAGAGGACAGGACATGCTGGTAGCAGTGGGGCAGTAGCAGGCCATAGTAGAGGACAGACTCAGGGGAGGTCCAGCTATCACTCTACAGTCCGGACACCCAGTGGAGATCGACAGTGCTTTAACTGTGGTGGCCGTGATCACATTAAGCCGGACTGCCCGAAACCACTGGTCACTTGCTTTACTTGTGGGAAGCCGGGACACAGGGCTACTTTCTGCCGTCAGGGCAAGGCTTCTTCTCAGCAGGGATCTTCTCCTGCAGGTGCTGAGAAGAGTGTACAGAGACCTCCTCAGTACCGAGCTCCGAGTCAGCAGCAGCAGCAGTACCGGGCGCCAGGACATCCTGCTTCATACAGTGCTGCACAGGAGTCAGGTCGTGGCAGAGGACGTGACAGTACCACTGACACTAGAGGAGGACCATCGAGAGTATTTGAGCTGAGGAGCACTGAGCAGCCTGCAGCACCTCCGACCACAGGTACCATTTGGATCCATGACTTACCTGTGCGTGTTTTATTTGATACGGGTGCCACACACTCCTTTATATCAGATGCATGTGTAGATAGGTTGTCCTTAGCTACAGTAGAGGGTGTACCTTTCGTGGTTGGGTTACCAGATGGGGGTAAGGTTAGAGGATCTCGAGAGATTTATGATTGCCCTATTCACCTGGGAGGCCGGATTTGGTTAGTAAATTTTCTAGTCATGCCCCTAGCACATGAGGACGTGATACTAGGGATAGATTGGATGACTAGACATGGAGCCGTCTTGGATATTGGTAGGAGGACTGTGACTGTTGCCACGGAGGAGGGCCACAGAGTTATATTCCGAGGTTGGGACCTCGGAAAGTCCGGCACAGTCATCAGTGCAGTGAGGGCAGCCAGATTGATAGCACAGGGTTGCGAGGCCTTCTGGTGTTATGCCATGAAGGAGCGCAAGAGCCTGACAGTAGAGGAGATACCAGTCGCATGTGAGTTTGCAGAGGTCTTCAGGGACGACTTACCAGGGCTACCCCCACAGAGGAGTGTGGATTTTAGCATCGAGTTAGAGCCGGGCACGAGACCGATCTCGAAGGCCCCGTACCGCATGGCCCCGATAGAGCTGCTTGAGCTGAAGAAGCAGTTAGAGGAGTTAGCAGAGAAGGGCTTCATACGCCCTAGTGTTTCCCCTTGGGGCGCACCAGTGCTGTTTGTGAGGAAGAAGGATGGATCGATGAGACTGTGTATCGACTACAGAGAGTTGAACAAGGTCACCATCAAGAATAAGTATCCATTACCTCGCATAGATGATCTGCTGGACTAGCTGCATGGAGCGTCAGTATTCTCGAGGATAGATTTGAGATCGGGTTATCACCAGCTGAGGGTGAGAGATCAGGACATACCTAAGACGGCATTCCGGACTAGGTATGGTCATTATGAGTTTGTAGTGATGCCATTCGGGCTCACTAATGCGCCAGCAGTATTTATGGAGTTGATGAATGGAATTTTCATCGACTTCTTGGACCAGTTTGTAGTGGTCTTCATCGACGACATTCTAGTTTACTCTAGAAGTCGAGAGGAGCATGCCGGACACTTGAAGACAGTGCTGCAGATTCTACAGGATAGTCAGCTATATGCTAAACTATCCAAGTGTGAGTTCTGGATGTCAGAGGTGGCATTCCTTGGCCATGTAGTGACTTCCGAGGGAATTAAGGTCGACCCGGCGAAGATTGAGTCAGTGTCTTCTTGGCAACCTCCGAAGAATGTGAAGGAGGTTCGCAGTTTCCTTGGATTGGCAGGGTATTACCGTCGGTTTGTGGAAGGGTTTTCCCTGATCGCCCGACCACTTACTTCCCTCCTAAGGAAGACTACTCGATTCGTCTGGTCTGAGCCGTGTCAGCAGAGTTTTGATGAGCTGAAGAGGAGATTGACGTCTGCTCCGATCTTAGCACAGCCTGAGGGTACAAAGGACTTCGTAGTGTACAGTGATGCATCCAAGCTGGGCTTGGGGTGTGTCTTGATGCAGAGGGATAAGGTTATAGCATATGCGTCTCGACAGCTGAAGACGTATGAAGAGAACTACCCCACTCATGACCTAGAGTTAGCAGCAGTAGTGCACGCTCTTAAGATCTGGCGTCATTATCTCTATGGAGCGACCTGTCAGATCTTCACAAACCATAAGAGTCTGAAGTACATATTCACTCAGCGGGAGTTGAATAACCGCCAGAGGCGGTGGCTAGAGTTGATCAAGGATTTTGACCTTGAGATTCTTTACCACCCTGGAAAGGCGAATGTAGTTGCCGACGCTTTGAGTCGGAAGACGCCTCAGGAGAAGGCGATAGCCCGGTTGACAGTACAGCCACAGCTGCAGAGAGACTTAGCTTGGTTAGAGATTGAGATCCAGTTCCCGGATACAGCTCATCAGTTAGCCACCATAGAGTTACACCCTGACCTGTTGGGTGAGATCCGACAGAAGCAGGAGGCCTGTCCGATGTTGACCCGGATCCGAGACCGGATGGCACGAGATGAGGCACCTCAGTTCACTATTGGTGCCGATGGAGTGATGAGACGACAGGACCGTGTTTGTGTGCCATCAGACCGTGAGCTGAGGCAGAGGATACTAGGTGAGGCTCATACTACCCCTTACTCCGTACATCCAGGAGCGAGTAAGATGTATAGGGACTTGAGACGTTCCTTCTGGTGGGGTGGTTTGAAGCCTGATGTGGCCCGTTATGTAGCTCAGTGTGCGACCTGTCAGCAGGTCAAGATTGAGCACCGTAGATCCGGAGGAGAGCTACACCCACTGCCAGTACCACACTGGAAGTGGGAAGACATTTCTATGGATTTCGTCACTGGATTGAGGCTCAGCAGAGGCTTTGATGCCATTTGGGTGGTAGTAGACCGTCTGACGAAGACCGCACGTTTCATTCCGATTAAGGAGACGTGGCCGGTAAGTCGTCTAGCAGAGGAGTTCACCAGACATATTGTGAGACTCCATGGAGTACCGAGGACTATCGTATCCGACAGGGATGGGCGTTTTACCTCGAGGTTCTGGCAGCAGGTACATACCGCTCTGGGTACGAGTCTTCACTTTACCACTGCCTACCACCCACAGACAGACGGTCAGTCAGAGAGGACCATCCAGACTCTGGAGGACATGTTGCGGGCATGTGTGCTAGATTGGGGACAGGTATGGCCAGATCACCTCCCACTAGTAGAGTTTTCATATAATAACAGCTGGCATGCGTCTATTGGGATGGCACCTTATGAGGCTTTGTACGGCCGGAGATGTCGTACACCGCTATGTTGGGATGAGCCTAGCAAGGCTGATGGAGTGGTACCAGATCAGATACAGGACGACATCGCTCGGATTGCCCTAGTCCGAGAGCGGATGTTAGCAGCTCAGAGTCGTCAGAAGTCCTACGCCGATAAGAGGCGTCGACCTTTGGAGTTTAGAGTAGGTGCACAGGTGTGGTTGAGAGTGTCACCTACGAGGGGAGTTAGACGTTTCGGCATTAAGGGGAAGCTGAGTCCCCGGTATGTCGGACCATTTGAGATCGTAGAGAGAGTTGGAGAGGTTGCCTACCGACTAGCACTGCCACCGAGATTAGAGGGAGTACATCCAGTTTTTCATGTATCTCAGCTGCGAGAGTACATTCCGGATCCGAGACACGTCATCAGTCATGAGGATCTGATAGTGGAGCCTGACCATACATTTGTGGAGTACCCCGTAGCTGTCTTGGAACGCAATACCAGACGTCTGCGATCCAAGGAGATACCTATGCTGAGGATCCAGTGGTCTAGGAGAGGAGCTGATGAGGCCACTTGGGAGACTGAGGAGAGTATTAGACGTAACTATCCCGAGTTCTTTGCGGGGTTAGAGGTTACTCCTGTTTGACGGGTTAGTACTCGGATGTTGTGTTGTTTGACCTTTCAGGTTTTCATGTCGTTTTGAGTGTTTCTGTTTCTCTTTTGTGATACTTGTTTGATTGCTGCCTGAGTAGCTGCTTGTTAGGAAACAAAGGTGTTGAGAAAACTAAAATATACCGAAAGAAATGTGTGAGTAAGGGAAATAATTTAAGTTTCGGGACGAAACTTCTTTTAAGGGGGCACTGATGTAATAACCAAAAATTTTAAGTTCCGGTAAGATGAAATTAAACAAAATCCGATGAGACCATTGTAAATAAATAAATCAGTGAAATAAAACGAGTTTAGTTTTATCATTTTATGTGACCTAGATTCACATAAAATGATAAATTAAATTCCCGGAAATAATCTACGCTTTTAAAATAAAATCAATTATAATTTATAAATACGGAAACTAATTCCGTATTATATAAATTCCCGCACTTTAACGAGTTCCGGATCCGTTCTAAAAAGAGTTGGATTGGAGTTAACCCGCTACTGGGCCCAAATTATCGGCCCAGCCCAGCCGGCCCATTCCTAATGACTAATCTAGTTAACCTAATTAATTAACCTAATTAATTAACCTAATTCTAAACCTACGTTAAACCTACCGCTCCTCTACTCACCTTCTGTAACTCGCATTCCTTGCCGCTGAGAAGGGACGCCGCAACGCTGAAGCCATCACCAGCCGGAGTCCTCCGCCACCGCTCGCGCCGACCGCCTTGCGCCGCTCCTCGCCGGATCCAGCCGCCCAACCCTGCACGCCCAGCCGGACGGTAAGATCGATTCTTCCTTCTCTCGTCTCCCTCCCGCACCCCTCTTTCGTTTCTGTTTCTGTTCGAGCCAGACGTAACCACCGCCTCACTGTTGGCAGTAGCTGCGCACCAGCCGGACCGCCGCCAGTGCCTCGCCGCTTTCCGCCGGACCAGTCCCCTGCCGACGCGTGACGAGGTAAGCCGGCCTTCTTCCCTCCTTCTGTTTCGCTGGGCGCAACAGCAGCTAACTGCTTCTCTGTTCGCCGGTGATGCGAGCCAGGCACGAGCCTCCAACGGAACAGTGCAACAGTGAGTATACGAGCCATACCTTAGCAGCCGCAGGAGACGCCGGAACCCGCCACCACTGTTCCGCAGCAACAGCCGGCCGACTACCCAGGAAAAACGCCGGAACGCTACTGTTTAGGACCCTAACGCCGGACTACAGATTTCGTAAGCTTGTTCCGCCCCTCTTCGATTTCACTGTCACCCATGTGTTGTGAACTGCTGTTGTTGAGCCTAAGCATAAATAACGTGTGAGTTCTGGATAGAGGAGTTAGCAGAGAAGGGCTTCATACGCCCTAGTGTTTCTCCCTGGGGCGCACCAGTGCTGTTTGTGAGGAAGAAGGATGGATCGATGAGACTGTGTATCGACTACAGAGAGTTGAACAAGGTCACCATCAAGAATAAGTATCCATTACCTCGCATAGATGATCTGCTGGACTAGCTGCATGGAGCGTCAGTATTCTCGAGGATAGATTTGAGATCGGGTTATCACCAGCTGAGGGTGAGAGATCAGGACATACCTAAGACGGCATTCCGGACTAGGTATGGTCATTATGAGTTTGTAGTGATGCCATTCGGGCTCACTAATGCGCCAGCAGTATTTATGGAGTTGATGAATGGAATTTTCATCGACTTCTTGGACCAGTTTGTAGTGGTCTTCATCGACGACATTCTAGTTTACTCTAGAAGTCGAGAGGAGCATGCCGGACACTTGAAGACAGTGCTGCAGATTCTACAGGATAGTCAGCTATATGCTAAACTATCCAAGTGTGAGTTCTGGATGTCAGAGGTGGCATTCCTTGGCCATGTAGTGACTTCCGAGGGAATTAAGGTCGACCCGGCGAAGATTGAGTCAGTGTCTTCTTGGCAACCTCCGAAGAATGTGAAGGAGGTTCGCAGTTTCCTTGGATTGGCAGGGTATTACCGTCGGTTTGTGGAAGGGTTTTCCCTGATCGCCCGACCACTTACTTCCCTCCTAAGGAAGACTACTCGATTCGTCTGGTCTGAGCCGTGTCAGCAGAGTTTTGATGAGCTGAAGAGGAGATTGACGTCTGCTCCGATCTTAGCACAGCCTGAGGGTACAAAGGACTTCGTAGTGTACAGTGATGCATCCAAGCTGGGCTTGGGGTGTGTCTTGATGCAGAGGGATAAGGTTATAGCATATGCGTCTCGACAGCTGAAGACGTATGAAGAGAACTACCCCACTCATGACCTAGAGTTAGCAGCAGTAGTGCACGCTCTTAAGATCTGGCGTCATTATCTCTATGGAGCGACCTGTCAGATCTTCACAAACCATAAGAGTCTGAAGTACATATTCACTCAGCGGGAGTTGAATAACCGCCAGAGGCGGTGGCTAGAGTTGATCAAGGATTTTGACCTTGAGATTCTTTACCACCCTGGAAAGGCGAATGTAGTTGCCGACGCTTTGAGTCGGAAGACGCCTCAGGAGAAGGCGATAGCCCGGTTGACAGTACAGCCACAGCTGCAGAGAGACTTAGCTTGGTTAGAGATTGAGATCCAGTTCCCGGATACAGCTCATCAGTTAGCCACCATAGAGTTACACCCTGACCTGTTGGGTGAGATCCGACAGAAGCAGGAGGCCTGTCCGATGTTGACCCGGATCCGAGACCGGATGGCACGAGATGAGGCACCTCAGTTCACTATTGGTGCCGATGGAGTGATGAGACGACAGGACCGTGTTTGTGTGCCATCAGACCGTGAGCTGAGGCAGAGGATACTAGGTGAGGCTCATACTACCCCTTACTCCGTACATCCAGGAGCGAGTAAGATGTATAGGGACTTGAGACGTTCCTTCTGGTGGGGTGGTTTGAAGCCTGATGTGGCCCGTTATGTAGCTCAGTGTGCGACCTGTCAGCAGGTCAAGATTGAGCACCGTAGATCCGGAGGAGAGCTACACCCACTGCCAGTACCACACTGGAAGTGGGAAGACATTTCTATGGATTTCGTCACTGGATTGAGGCTCAGCAGAGGCTTTGATGCCATTTGGGTGGTAGTAGACCGTCTGACGAAGACCGCACGTTTCATTCCGATTAAGGAGACGTGGCCGGTAAGTCGTCTAGCAGAGGAGTTCACCAGACATATTGTGAGACTCCATGGAGTACCGAGGACTATCGTATCCGACAGGGATGGGCGTTTTACCTCGAGGTTCTGGCAGCAGGTACATACCGCTCTGGGTACGAGTCTTCACTTTACCACTGCCTACCACCCACAGACAGACGGTCAGTCAGAGAGGACCATCCAGACTCTGGAGGACATGTTGCGGGCATGTGTGCTAGATTGGGGACAGGTATGGCCAGATCACCTCCCACTAGTAGAGTTTTCATATAATAACAGCTGGCATGCGTCTATTGGGATGGCACCTTATGAGGCTTTGTACGGCCGGAGATGTCGTACACCGCTATGTTGGGATGAGCCTAGCAAGGCTGATGGAGTGGTACCAGATCAGATACAGGACGACATCGCTCGGATTGCCCTAGTCCGAGAGCGGATGTTAGCAGCTCAGAGTCGTCAGAAGTCCTACGCCGATAAGAGGCGTCGACCTTTGGAGTTTAGAGTAGGTGCACAGGTGTGGTTGAGAGTGTCACCTACGAGGGGAGTTAGACGTTTCGGCATTAAGGGGAAGCTGAGTCCCCGGTATGTCGGACCATTTGAGATCGTAGAGAGAGTTGGAGAGGTTGCCTACCGACTAGCACTGCCACCGAGATTAGAGGGAGTACATCCAGTTTTTCATGTATCTCAGCTGCGAGAGTACATTCCGGATCCGAGACACGTCATCAGTCATGAGGATCTGATAGTGGAGCCTGACCATACATTTGTGGAGTACCCCGTAGCTGTCTTGGAACGCAGTACCAGACGTCTGCGATCCAAGGAGATACCTATGCTGAGGATCCAGTGGTCTAGGAGAGGAGCTGATGAGGCCACTTGGGAGACTGAGGAGAGTATTAGACGTAACTATCCCGAGTTCTTTGCGGGGTTAGAGGTTACTCCTGTTTGACGGGTTAGTACTCGGATGTTGTGTTGTTTGACCTTTCAGGTTTTCATGTCGTTTTGAGTGTTTCTGTTTCTCTTTTGTGATACTTGTTTGATTGCTGCTTGAGTAACTGCTTGGTAGAAAACAAAGGTGTTGAGAAAACTAAAATATACCGAAAGAAATGTGTGAGTAAGGGAAATAATTTAAGTTTCGGGACGAAACTTCTTTTAAGGGGGCACTGATGTAATAACCAAAAATTTTAAGTTCCGGTAAAGTAAAATTAAACAAAGTCCGATGAGACCATGGTAAATAAATAAATCAGTGAAATAAAACGGGTTTAGTTTTATCATTTTATGTGACCTAGATTCACATAAAATGATAAATTAAATTCCCGGAAATAATCTACGCTTTTAAAATAAAATCAATTATAATTTATAAATACGGAAACTAATTCCGTATTATATAAATTCCCGCACTTTAACGAGTTCCTTTTTCCGTCCTAAAAATGATAACAATTCCGTATTATTTAACGAGTTTGTTTTTCCGTTCTAATGGGAGAGTAGGCCGAATGGCCCACTAGCAAGCCCAATAATATAATCAGCCAGCCCAATTTAATTAGATTAGCCTAATTACCCTATTAACTCTAACCCTAAACCATCCCGCCGCTTACCTCCTTCTGAATATACGTTGCTGCATCCCTTACGTCTCGACAGAAGAAGCGCAGCACCTACCTTCAACCGGAGTGCCAGCCTGCGTCCTCCGCCACCGTTCGCGCCGGCCACCTTGCGCCGCTCCCTGCAGGATCCAGCCGCCCAGCCCCGCACGCCCCAGCCGGCTGGTAAGACCCGATCTTCCCTTCCGTCTTCTCCCTCTCGTTCTGTTTCGAGTCTGGATGTAACCACCTCGCCTCACTGTTGTCAGTAGCCGCGCACCAGCCCAGACCGCCGCCAGTGCCTCGCCGCTTTCCGCCGGACCAGTCCCCTGCCGACGCGTGACGAGGTAAGCCGGCCCTTTCTTTCCTCCTTCTGTTTCGCTGGGCGCAGCAGCCCACTAACCGCCTTCTGCCCGCTGGTGACGCAACCCAGGCGAGCCCTCCGGACGAACGGTGCACCGCAACCAACGCTCCTCCGCAGCCGACCACCAGGACTCGTGACAGCCAGGATCGGACACACCAGGGGACTGTCGCAAGTCTTTCATTCCGCCGGATCCATCGCCGCCGGAAACGCCAACCCTTAACGCCGGACTACAGATTCCGTAAGCTTACTCCTCCTCTCCTCGACTTCACTGTCACCCATGTGTTTGTGAACTGCTGTTGTTGAGTCTCAGCATAATTAACGTAAATGAGCTGCTGAGTATGTGCATAAACTAGAAGGAAGGGCTGCTGTAAATTAATTTAATTTCTTCAGCTTTTAGGTTCGAACAGCCCATATTGTCGATCAATTATAAAATGTTTGGATAAAGATCCACCGTTGAATTTTGGATATGTTGTAGACGGATATATTTAGTTTATCATATTAAAATTTGGTGAGAAATGAACGGTTGGATTGAAAGTTACGAGCCCCCGAAGTTAGGTAGTTGAGCAGTTTTATTGAACTTATAAAATTGACTAAGTATAAGAAAGTAGAGTGAGGAACCGACTTTGGGAATTATTATAAAAATATCGGCTGAACAGTTTGGTGAAATTCTTTCTTCTAAGGCTAGATAGAACCTCATAGATGATCTAGATATTAAATTCGGAAATTTTATAAGCCGTTAAGAATTTTATTTTTAGAGCCGAAGTTAAACCTTTTTCGGTTCTTCCGGAAAATAGAAACATAAGAAAAATGTCCGTTCCGCACCTAATAAAATTCTACGAGTTAGGATATATTTTAGAACTTCAAATAGGAGTTTGGACATGAATTTTAGGGTCTTCGAGAAAATCGGAACGAAGGGTAAAATGGTCATTTTACCTAAAACTAATAATGTAGCTAGTACGTCTTAATACTTATTTAATCTCAGAAGTTTGAGACTTCTATCTACGTGAAAGTGTGCTAATACACTTATCGCCTTTAACAGGCAACTGAGTGGGTACAGTTACAGAGCAAGTGATTACTAAAGAGTCGAGCATTATAACAGGTAAGTCCTTTGGGCTTACTTAGCTGACTGCTAAATATGAGTATAAATGATGATGGTGGTGTGTGAATGACATGTTAGAGAGATAGGTTGTGATATATAAATACCGACCTGTATTTTTGGCCTAAGAGTAACGGGCGGTGGCATTCCGCTCAGTAGCTCGCCGGGCGCTGGGGGTTTCTTTCGGGACTAGTCCACACATGGTTTGTAGTGACGCTACCAAAGGAAGTCAGCTATACCTACACCAGTTGGATAAGGAACGGAGGCGAGAACTAAAAATAGTTCTCGTGCCACAACTTAAATTGAATAATGTGAATCACTTAAAGAACAGATAATAATTTGTTGAGTGCCAGCATGATGTTTGTTTATTTTTGTTCTGCGTGTGTTTGTGCTGTTATCATTTTTGCTTATATTTGGTTAGTTAGCTAACGGTTGATATGTTGTTTAGATTTGACACAGGTTAGAGCAGATGCCGAGTGATCCAGATGGTAGTGGTCAGCCGGGGTGTCGTACTTTAGGACGTTTTGCAGTTTTTGCATTTGTGGGTTTTTCAGTTGAACATCGTTTCCTTCCGTACTTTGATATATTACTTTTCCGGCTGTAGTTGATCTGGTCACATTCATGCATTGATAAAAACTATTTTTATGATTTTTAGTTTTTCCTTATCGGTGCCTTGTTGTAAGATCATGTTAAGCCGTTGTCAAACTAAGGTCGGGACCCACTGTGCGGTCCTAACCAGTAACTCCCTAAGTTGTAAAATTTGGGGTGTTACATAATAAACCGGATTTATTATTCCAATTTCGAGAAATATGAAGAAGAGGCTTAAACCACTTTCGGATCATTGAAAAAACTAATTTTCAATTTGGCTAAAGAATAATTATCATCTTCGTTATATATTAACGGAAATTCATTTATTAATTCATTTTCTATCACGATTTTTCTCGTAAAAAGCTTTGATTTATCTCAACCTTCAATTTCATATATACACTTCGTTTGTAATCAAATGATGGCTGAAATGTGAACCTCAAATCTCGCAAATACTTGCAAGATCCAATTGCAGCAATGGGGTTAAGATCAAACTCAAGGAAGGGGGTAGTTTGATTTGACAGATTAATAACGAAACACTAAAACAAATAAACTAATTATGGAATCAAAGACAAATAACAAAAATGAAAACAAGTGTCAGTCGACCGATCGATTCCACAAGTACGTTGATCGATCTCAGAAACCCCACACAAACAAACATAAGCAATTGGATGGAAAAACATAATATGGTCGATCGATTGGTCACAAATTACTCGTAAATAACAATAGTAGTGAGGGATAGGAAACGTTTGTGTGTTTCTTGTTTTAGAATCAGGGACTTTGAAAATTACACAACGAGAGAAGTAATCAACAATTAATAGAGAGTTTCACGACCAAGATCACAAAAACATACATATGTATAGATCCCGGTTGATAGATCCAAGACAAAATGTAAATCATGATATGCGGGGTATAACTCTGCTTGATTGTCACGTGCGCAAGACCATGACTTGTCACACATCAAACGGAATCTTCAACTTCGTTGATTGTCACGTGCACAAGATCGCCTCTTGTCACACATCGAATGAGTCTTTAGGAATTAGTGACTCGGCTCTCGCATTTTTTCTTCAACATCTTAAAGTACATATAGCAATGTAAAATTCTACACTCAGTTCTCGCATTTTGAATAGAACAACCCAAAGACTACCATATATGGATAAACATTCAACTAATTCATAGTTAACTATCAGTATCATAGATCGATGCAGTCGGACTCTTCAGACCCTAGCACATAATGAATTTAGCTAGACACACCTTGGACAAAATTAAAAATTTATCAATCAATGAATTGTGTACCAGTCGATCGGCCACTAAGGGACTAGTCAATCGGCATCAGTACAATAACTCTCGTCATTATTGAAATTCTCAAATGAAAACTTAATTGAACATATTTCTCCAATGTAATTGGATATACATCAATGTGATAATTCAATAATATCTACTTTATCCTCGATTAGGCATTATAGGGGAAAACTTATTTAAAAAGCAACCGGAAGTTCTAGACTAGGATTTCAAGCTAAACCGTTAATTAGTATCTAGCCCAACTGAGTTTATGGTAGACAAGTTGATAAATAAATAATTGTATAAAAAGATTTCCAGCTAATTCATGATGGACAATTATTGATCATCCAAATCCGCCTCTAATGGGGTTTGTGCTATTCGTACCACATGATTCATTCTATTCGTACCCTATTCACGCGTACGCCCGGCGGAGTCGTAGTATATAGTATAATTTCTTTCGCAAAATAAGAGAAAATAAGCTACAACTACGTGACGCGTAGCCGTAGTAGTCTACGCTACGCCTGTGCATGGCGTAGCCGTAGCTTTGCCCAAAGTAACCGTTGTCCAACGGTTATGTAGCCGTTGGCTATATACGGCTACGGGTGACGTCCGCGTAATGTTGACAACTAACCGTTTTCCAACGGTTATGTACCCCAAACACTAGTATATATATCATGCATTCGACCCAACTCCGATATAATCAATCCATACAAACTTACCGTCATTCGTTGATTCCCGAAAATCTCATTCAAAGATGAATTCCGACGATACAGAACTGGAGTATCATTCCGGCGATGGAGAAGAGGAGTTTGACGTCGATGATGGAGATTACGGTGTTGATCTAGCTGGTGGTGAATCCGATTAGGAGGCTATGTTCAATCTCGCGATGCTTAGCAACTTCGATCCGTATTCAGCTGTTGAGGTTAGTTTTTTCAATTTGTTTGTTTTAGCGTAGTTTAATGTCATTCTATATGTTATGGTTATTAGAAGTTAGTTTAGTGTTAAGTAAAGTACTTTGAACAATGATAGAACATATGATATAGTTGTACTAAATGAAGTTTTCCGAATAATTATCGTAGGTTCCCGTTATTCCCGACGATTGTGACTACAGTAGTTTGTTTGTGGACCATCGTATATGGACGGATTTGGACTCGCTTCTTGCGTGGGTTCTTGAGAAAGCTGGAAGTAGAAATATGTTTCTCATCAAACTAAAAGTCCTACAAGTCGGAAGATCATCGTTTCGGAAAGGTGATATTTGTGTGTGAGAATTACAGAGTCCGCAAGAGTGAAGCGAAGGGCTTGAGGAAACTATGCAAGACGAAGAAGTCCGATTGTAAGTTTCACTTACACGTTGAAGAAGTGCAAAGTGGTCTTTGGGGTGTGAGGCATGTCCATGGAATTCGCAACCATCCTCTTCCGAAGAAGTTGGTAGGTCATGCATTTGCCGGACGGTTGACAAAGGCACAAATGAAACGGGTCGCCGTCTACACCGAGGCGGGAATGCCTCCGAGGGAAATAGTTGTTTGCTAAAGAGTGATTTTGAAGACCGTGAGAAGATGGTCACTTCTAGGAAGCAAGTTTCAAATGCTCGGAATAAATTTAGATTGGAAGCGATGGGAGATCGAACGGTAATCGAAGAAGGGTTGAAATTCTTGTAAGAGAAGGATTACTTGTGGGATATTAGGATGAAAACCATGGAAGGAGGAGAGAAAGTGAGTGACTTATTCCTAGTGCACCCTGAGTCGAAGCGTTGGGTTGCCATGTTTCCATACGTTGTCATCATGGATGCTACATACAAGACAAACATGCTATTATTTAATTCATTTGTTTTGTTTATATTATACTCCATTTTCAATTACAAAGCCTCATACAATATATTTTGAAGGTATGACATGCCTTTGTTAGAGATAGTCGGATTGACTAGCACACAACAAACTTTTCCCATTGCTTTCGTGTTCATGAAACGGGAGACGACGAGTCATTACGAGTGGGCTTTGGAACGCATTGTCATGCTATTCAAAGGAAAGAAGCCGGAAGTGATAGTGACGGACCGTGAGTTAGGCCTCATTAAAGAAATGCCTAGAGTCTTTGCAGATGCCAATCATATTCTGTGTGAGTGGCACGTGTTCAGAAACATCGAATCAAATAGTTGGTGGAAGTCACATTCGCCATCCATCCAATCAAAATTCACGAGGGATTGTCATGAGTTGTTTGACTTGACTACTATTGAGGCTTATGAGGCGAGGCTCTTCCATATGGGAGATAGTTGGAGGGACAAGTATCATTTGATGGAGTACCTCGAGAAGAAATGTTTGGACAAATACAAGGAAGCTATTGTCCGTTGTTGGACCGATCACTATCTCCATCTCGGATCAAGGACTACGGGAAGGTTAGACATATAGTCATTACATCTTTTGTTGTTAAGTTTACTATTAATGATCTATTCTATAAGCCTAAATAATGTTTTAGTCTTAGGGCGGAGGGTGCTCATTCGGTGTTGAAGAGAACTATCAAGTTAACTCGTTTTGGATTTGATACTCTCATCAAGGGCATCCATAGAACGATTGGAGACCAGAATGACGAGATTCAGGGTAGCATAGAGAAGTCGCTTACTCATACCATCGTTAGCATCCAAGAAGACCTAATGCTTGCATTTCTCATTCGAAAGGTGTCGAACAACTGCATGAAGTACTTGATCGAGAATTACAAATTGGCGCGCTGGGGGACATTTGAAGCTACATGTGACGACTGGTATTGGAGGCAATCGTACGGGATCCCTTGCGTACATGAGTTTGCAGCGGCACTCCGAGAGAACATACCTATGTTCTTGACTACAATACATCCCTTTTTGAGGCAGGTAGTGTGGCATGAAGTCACCGACGAAGTTGAAGAACCCAAGCCCATCCCTTTGTCGATGGGGGACATTACTCTAACGTCCTTTATGACCATGCACCGCGAGGGTAGGTTGAGCCAGAACATTGTGGACAAGTTTGGGGCTTATGTGACAACCATGTTGAAACCGACGGAATCAGTTGCTCGGGAGCCAAGAATTTCACATTCGTATGACAAGTAGATTCGAGTACCATCTGGATTTGAGCATGCTCGAGCTGATAGGGAGTCACTCATGAGGAAGTCGGTCACAGAGTTCTAGAGGAAGAGGTCGAGGATGTGGTCGAGGACGAGCTGACACTACAAGCAAGCCATCTATTCCAGCCGAGCCATCTATTCCAGTTGAGCCATCTATTCCAGCCGAGCCATCTATTCCGGCTTAGTCATCTGAAGTAGTGGTACGAGGATTCAACTGGGGTTACAGAAACATCCCCGCTTTTATGTTATCTTACGTTGATCTTGTGATAGATGTTTCGGGCGATGGTCATTGCGGATATCGATCACTTGGTGCGCTATTGGGTTACGAGCAAGATGAATACATTCGTGTCCGGAGAGAGCTTGCTTGGGAGTTGAGTAGACACATGCATGTATACTCCGGAATGCATGGTGATGATGAGCTTGAAGAACTGATTGGCAACGTCAACTACCTTAACCCCCCTCGCAGTTCTGGATGGAGGTTCCTACCACTGCTCTCACATTTGCTACATTATATCGAGTTACACTTGTGGTCTTCTCTAGGTTGGACTCATACACTTGTTTGCCCTTGATTGCGGATTCTGAAGAAGAACAACAAAATCCAAGCAAAGTTCATGCAATCGCCGTACTCAATAATCATCACTATGTTCCGGTAAGTCCATTTAATTATGAAAAACTTATTAATATGTCTTAAAACGCTAAAGATGTTTGACTAACTTGCCGTTGATTATGAAACAGGTTTGGTTGCATCAAAACTCTCCTTTG
The DNA here is from genome assembly GCA_033239045.1 of Fagopyrum esculentum. NCBI lineage: Eukaryota > Viridiplantae > Streptophyta > Magnoliopsida > Caryophyllales > Polygonaceae > Fagopyrum > Fagopyrum esculentum. Next base: position 143,854,717 of record BSUD01000003.1, read on the forward strand.
CCCCCATATGTCATGATTGGATGAGAGGTCACGATACCTCAGTTAATGGATTCACCCACCTATATGACCGAAGAATAGCGAGATACAGAAAGCTGCTCCAGAGAGAAGACTCGTCCTTAGTTTGATGCTTATCATGTTTGAAACGCTCCTTTGTATGAAAACGTTCATTTGCTATTATTTTTAAATGAAATGAAAAGCGTGATTATGAAACATTGAAATGAAATGAAAACCGTGATTATGAATATCGTGATTAAGAAATAATGATACAAACCAACTCATTATAAATAACAAACATAATGTTCATACAAAGTAAGAAACATAGTGTTACAAAATAAGAAACATAAACATAAAACACAACAAAATATCTACTCATGTCACTGAGATGCTCTAACAGGAGGTGGCGTCTTTGGTGCCTCGTCTCCTCCTAAGACATCAACCAGGCGGTGAATAAAATCAGCATCGACTGGAGGACTATGAGCTAAAGCCTCTCGTGCAATGCCTAAAGCTATCTGTATACGCTGTATAACAAAAGAGATATAATTACTTTACTAAATCAGTTAAAGAAAATGAACTTCAATAGTGAAGTGCTTACCCGCTCTCGAAGTACAACAGGTGCAGTTGGAGGCGGTGGCGGTGCACCATCAGGAGGTGACTGTAGATAAGGATGAGTACGCGGTAAGAACCAGTCGAGAAAGTACTCATCCATTTGTTGCGGGTCGACGACAGTTGGGTGACTATGTATGTCATATAAATGCTGGTCCCGCGTCGCCCAATGAGGCCACACCTTAGAAGAAAACAAGACCTCATACTTTCCTATCCTCGTTGACCTCTTCGCCACGAAGGGACGGATGATCCATCCTGGAGGAACTGCATGAAGCTGTGGAGGGACAGCCTGGACACGCCCAAACAGGGGGTGATATGGCTCCTCCCACCAACAAAAGCGTATCACCCCCAAATAGGTCGATATGCGCATTTGTCTAGTCTGGAAGCCGTCAAGAGAACCCCACGGCATCCATGTCACCTGCAACAAACTTACAAAGTCATTTCACAAGCAAATGTCATTGTTTATCAAAATGAATGCAATTAAAAGTTTAAACATGGGTATGTTTAGTACCCCGTCCATCCTACACAACTCTAGCTGGGCCCTAAATCCCAAAAGGCCGACCTCTCCATCTGTCCGGTAGGAGCCCTCTCCGACATCAATGCATATCGTGGATCTCTATGTCTAAGAGGATTACTAAGCCCTCTAGGTCTGAAGTGATGGAAATATGCGTGAATCCAAGACTGCAAAAAACAAATCAATTTCATATTAATTCATTTATTAAAAGATTGAAAAAAAACAAATTATAATTGATTATACCTCTAACAGAAGGGAGCAACCAGCTAAAGTATGCACCTCCCTCCTAGAGGACTCACCCAGCTGTCGGTACAAAAATGCTAATGTAGTTGCCCCCCATGCACGAGATGCCATCGTCGTGGGATCGCGACAAACACTCAGTAGATGAGTGTTCGCCCCTAAAGGTGTGTGCAAATAATCTTTAAATTTATAAAACTAGAATCAAGCAGCGAACCCGCAGTGTACGGATCGACGTAGTTAAGCAAGAATTCCAGAGTATCGAACACAGGGATTTAAGTGGGAACAAATTCAATTGCAGGTTATCAAGCGAGTAAATATGAGAGTTTTGCAAATATTGGGGAAACAACAATCCTAAAGATCCAGATATCCAGCTGTGGCAATCGATTCAAGATTTACTATTGATATAAAGACAGAGTTGAGATATGCAAAGATACGCTAATGTAAGGTAATCGTACGGTGAAGTTCCAAAAACCTTATATGACTCACCTACAAGGCACTCTCTATACAGGTTGTTGAGGCTCAATATAGAAAGATTCTAAAGGTGAGAATTAATATCAAATACCCAAACTTGTAATCCAAGGATCAAGACTAACTTAACCGATTGAGGTTGTGACACTCACAATCGAGGTAGAGGTTGTTGAGGCTTCACTACCACCTAGAAAAGACAAGTCTAAACTAAGTTAAAGCAAATCTTTAACTTTGGATTAAAGTAAAAGCAGGTTCGTAAACTTAAGGGAAATTACGGTTGGATCTTGAGATTCCACGGTCGTGGAACTCAAGAACAACCGGTAATTTAGGGTTCGTCGACGATTCTCTCAAACTCTCAGGGTCTAATCTGTTTACGATCGATCTATCATCATCTAAGCCACAACTATCAACCCTTCACCTTAGAATTATTAAGGGTTTTTAGCCAATAACAGTCATGTTGATATTAATTCAAGAATTAAAAGATTGAAAGAAGAAAACTTCCGAAAACTTTCAATAAACTCCAAACCAATCTCAAAGTCACAATCAAGAACAAGTATCGTCATAAGATCCGGAATAGAACAAACAAACTAAACCTTAGGAAAGAAGGAAGAACGGGATGTCAATCCGTCTTCTAAATCAAACCTAAACAAGAAGAGTAGTCTTCTTGCAAGAAACCTTCCGAATCTTCCGTCAATCTGGGAAATATGGAAATCCCAACGATAATCTCCACCAAGTGCGAGATTAGGGCAAATCCAAGCACGAACGTCGATCTCCAACGAGATCTCCAAATGCCTCTAAACGAGGGTAAGCGGGGATGCCGTCGATAAGCGGTCTTGTCGTAAGTGTAAGCCTAAAGCGAGATGACGGAATTTCCCTTCGTCCGTCTTTTTATAGGGCAAGATGAAATATCGGCCCGGCCCAATCTTCAAAAGATCGTGGCTTCAAAGTGTGGCGAAAAAGATTGCCAAGATCACGGTCGTGGAAAATTCCACGACCGTAATTTAGAGCGTGGAAAAGTGTCACGGTTTGAACCATGTATTCCACGACCGTAATAGTTATTGGAATGCATCACGCCTCTCTTTGCAAGGTTCCACGGCTGTGGAACTGAACGTGGTTTGTAATACGGCCGTATTTTAGAGCGTGGTTTAGGGCAAGAACGTGATTCTTCCCTAGCCTCGTGCATTCCTCAAGCTGAACTCCAATTTGCTCCTAAGGATGCCCTTAATCCATGGACATACTCAATCAACTCTTCTTTGCTCGATTCCGTTCGGAAATGACTCCCAATCACCTATAATCAACATAGAACTAGTGTAGACATCCATGTCGATAATATAGGCGAACTAGCTCACTTATGCAACAATGCTCAATCAAAGACTATCAATATGAATCAAATACGCTTAGAAAACGTGCCTAAAGTATCACAATATTTCATGCTAACAATGAGACTTCACCCTGTTCGTACTCTTGTCAATGAACAGGGTGGAGCCAATGAGAAGTGCTAGTGGCGATGTCCTCCTGTCTCGCCTCTGGGGACTCTTCCATAGTCCTGAGCGTAGAGAGGAGATGAGTTGTCGGCCACCAGCACGCCTTCACGGCAGCCAATACCTCCAACGACGGAAAGCCGAACATGGACACTACTAGAAACACGGGTCATTAACTACGCTTTTTTAAGGCTTTCTCGGTGTTAAATAGGGTCGAGAAAAAACCTCTCGACGCTTTCACTAAGCGTAGTTATTCGCGACGCGGAGAATGGTCGATGCTTTTTATCGTCGAACATTGTTGGCGCTATACATGGTCGGTAGCTCATTATCGACGCTTTTTATTTTTTGAATTTTTATAAAAAATCAAATACAATGGGCATTATAAAGCGTTGAGATTTTTGCCCGCCAAGTTCCCTTCAAATTCCCGCCAATTTTATATGCATTTGTCGACACTTAAAACCATCTATTTGTATGCCCGCCAAGTTCCAACCAACTTTCCGCCAATTTTTTTATTGCATTTGTCGACATTGTCAAGCATCGATTATATTTCACGCCCATTTATTTTTTATTGCATTTGTTGAAGCTAAACATTATTGACATTTTATGCGCCATTATAATGAAAATCCTCTACAAAACTTCATCACAAAAACAAGTATTTACAATACAAATCGTACATACAAATTAATCTCCCTAACGCTACAATAAGTATCTCGGCATCAGTTAAGGCTAAATAAACTATCTACAACATGAGATACTACAATTACCAATATTCAGGTGTTGAAGAAGAGGAAATGAATGTGCCGTGAGGAGATAAGCTTGTTTCCTTGACATTGCAAAGCTCAACTTTCCTTGACCATATCTTCAACTTTGGGAGATGGAATAATTTAAGTGTCTTAAAAGAGAAGGAAAAAATGTTGACAAAGCAAAGCTTGTTGTTACTATTTCATTCATTTGTTGCCCATCATCCTCATCTTTTACATACTCTAGCTGATCCAAGATCCGAAGAATAAGTGCCTCGAGAAGAAGACACCTAAGTGGTGGGAGAAGTTTTATTGTTGAACAATTCTTCAAGTGTAGACTCACAAGCTTACTTGGCTTGAAAGGAGTTTTGTATTGTAATATTCTGATGGTAAATATATTTCGTATTTCAAGATTTGTTATACCTGGGAGTACTTGCCACCATTCTTCTCCATCATGTGCATCACAAAAATCAATCATAAGCTTGCTAGTAATGTTCAATCTAGCCAACTCAACTAAACTACTACTCTTACCACCATCATCTACAAAGATCTAACTAAATATTCTGAATTTTCTTTCACAATATTCTCTTGACTAAGACTGAAATAGGGTAACTTTTTTGGTTCTCAGTTTTGATAGTCTCACAACTTATACCACATTTTGTAGACCATACTTAGTAATAGCAAGTTGTCAACTAACAACTTAAGCATCGAGATTAAAGTGAGAGAGTGTGCAAATAGAAGATACCTCGTGATCAAGCAATAAATTCTCCGGCTTGATGTCCCTGTGAATGACATTCTTATCATGACAATACGCCAATGCATGTGTCAAACTTGTAATATACTATTTCATGTGAAGCCAGTGACATAAAAGTGAGAATTTAAAAAACAATATATACACAAGAGTGAAGATTTTCCAACAAGAAGAACACCACCAACTACATTTGATTTGATTTCTCATCTAGCTATAAGTTCCTATTACAATCTAATTAATAATAAAACTACTATCAACTTCATTGTAGTAATTTGTGGATTTAGACGTTAAGAGCTCACTTCCCGAGTAATACTAAGCCAGAATAAACCTTAATGGTTGGGTAGTTAAAGATGGACTTTAGTTACACAATAAACAGTGAAAAATATTTTGGAAGTAGAAGTTAATTATCAACTTATCATAGTTAAGCTTGAATAGCAAACAAAAGAAACGAAGCAACGGCATGGCTCCGTGTACTACAGGACACATAGGACAAAATTTGCTAGCATGAGTCATAAAAATTTGACAATTTTTTAAACTTACTTGACTATAGGTTGCCCTTCCTCTAAATCTGACAATTCAAAATTGAACTTTACTTTGCAATCAGGGCAATAACAATCGGTGCACCCAAGATCCTAATAATCGACGTGTAATAATGACACCCCTTGTAAACAAGACAAGATCAACAAACCTTGAAAACATTGCTAGATATTTTTGTCGCATTCAACATGTACCCATACTTTACAACCATCACATTTTACTTGATAGTGTACAAAGTAGTCAACTTCATTTAATCGATTTGGAGAAATAAGTATTTTAAACTGACTAAAGAATATATCAAAAGTCGCCTTACCCATTTCCCAATATCTGATGGGGTTTCCAATCGTTTTGCATATGCCTATGTACTGTTTTAGCTTCAAGGACTGTAGTAAGAATCATTTCACAAAAATTGTATACTTTTTACCAAAATATACAACCAATCTAAGAAGACAAGCTGAAACTAAAAGATGGTTCGTTTTTGTGTGAATTAGATGATGCTGCACATGAAAGTAATATTACAAGAAGTCCAGCTTGTAGACACTCACCTTTGCACAAGATGTACATTGTACAGTACAAATGGCTTGGCACTTTTGATGAGTTTTTAGTTTCAAGCGGGAGGCTCAAACCACAACCTTCACATGATGGTGTGTCTTTCCTAGTATATAGAAACTGCAGCAGACAATTATAGATCAAATATTAGGATTCATATCTCCTAAACTATATCATATCCAAAATTTTAATATGTTCCACCACAATATGCCAACTATATCATATCCAAAATTCAAGTCTAACAGAAGTCAATAACCCCTCCAAATTTATTCCACAAAACTGCATCTCAAGCAACTTTCCTCAAACTCAGCACACTTAGAAAACTGCATGAGAAGCCAACTTGATAAAATCATATCTCCTAAACTATAATTCAGAATAGGCTCAAATTTCAGTATGTTCTACACTGCAATACCGACAACAACATATCCAAAAACCAGGAGCAAAGGAAAAGTCTAACTTACCCAAATCTAGGCTCAAAGTCGGTTGTTCAACACTTCTTGAAACTCGGAAGAAACAACATGAATCTGTACCAGCTCCTCTATGGCTGTTCTGGGTAGATTTAGGAGACATAAAAGGGCACTCATTAGGCATGAATTACATGGGCGGAAGTGCAAGAAAGAGAAGGGCATCCACCTTACCCGATTTCAAGACTCGAGCGAGGGATTAACGATGGCTCAAGGTTGCTGTTGAACCCGCTGTTGCACAGGAGGGAACGTCTGGGCTGGTGTCGATGCCCTACTCCCTGGGTCGTCGCTGCTGCACAGGAGAGGATCGTCTGGACTGCTGGAAGATCGATGAGAGAGCGAGACTGGAGTTGTCATTGCACTTGTTGGAAGATCGAAGAGGGAGAGAGAGACGTGGAGCTGTCGTTGCACTTGCTGGACGATCGAAGAGGGAGAGAGACACGGAGCTGATTATGTAAATCATGGCGTAATTTGTGCAGAAGAAACCGCTGGCTTGGATAGAAGGGGCACGGAAATGTAACGGCTGAAAGTATGAGTCCGTAGGGTTTCTTCGGCTGAAGTGGTACATGGGCTGGGACGTTTCCTGGGCTGGCTGGGCAGAGGCAAGTAAGTATTGGGCTGGAGCTGCTGAAGAAGGTAAGGCAGCTGCACACTCCGTTGGGCTGGACGCTTGGCTGCGGATAAGCTGCTGAAACTGGCGAGTTTCTGGGCTGTGCAAGATGGCGCTGCTGGGCTGAGGCGGACACTGGGCGCTGGGCTGTCAACAGCCTGTCTGGGCTTGTCACAGACTTGTCACAGCCTTGTCTGGCCTTGTCACAGACTCGTCACAGCCTTGTCTGGCCTTGTCACAGCTTCGTTACAGACTTGTCCGGGCCTTGTCATATTCTAAATTAGGGCTAAACTTATTATTTTATGTGAAGGTAAGCTACATAAAATGATAAACTTTTAAGAGATTCTATCATTTTATGTGAAGGAAATCTACATAAAATGATAAATTTTATAATAATGTGTCTAACTAAGTAGACGGATATGGATCAACTGATCGAGATCGGGTTTGTTACAGAAATGAACGGAATAAAAATTCCGGATATTACATCCGTGCCCCCTTAAAATAAGTTTCGTCCCGAAACTTAAAAGAAGACTCGTAATGTCGGAGTCCATGCAAACGAATTAAGCGCCGGAAAGAGGTCACAACGGTCGAGTTCTGATTTGTTTCTGAAATAGCCGGAAGAAATATTCCCGGGTATTACATCAATCCCCCCTTAGGATAAGTTTTGCCCCGAAACTTAAAGTACGTCAGTCATAAGGTCAGCCCTCAAGGTACGAATCTAGTGTATCTACATGTTGTCAAAGTGTCATCCTTCTCTTACAACGGTCGAGTTCTGATTTGACCTACAGATTTTTGAATCGTTTTGACCTACAATTTTTTGAATCGTTTTGACCTATAGATTTTTGGGTCGATTTGACCTAATAATTTGTGAGTCGATTTGACCTAATGATTTTTGGATCGTTTTGACCTACAGATTTTTGGATCGTTTTGACCTATAGATTTTTGGATCGATTTGACCTAATAATTTGTGGGTCGTTGTGACCCACTGATTTGTGGGTCGTTGTGACCCAATATGTTGCGGGTCGTTATGACCCATTGATTTGTGTGTCATTGTGACCCACTGATTTGTGTGTCATTGTGACCAATTGATTCGTGGGTCGTTGTGAGCTACTAATTTGTGGGTTGTTGTGACTTACTGATACATGGGTCGTTGTAACCTACTCATTCGTGGGTCGTTGTGACCTAATAATTTATGGGTCCTTGTGACCTACTAATTTGTGGGTCCTTAAAATCTACTGATTTGTGGGTTGTTTGTGACCTACTAATTTGTGGACCGTTGAACTATTAAATTCGTAATTCTTATTTTATCAATATAATAAATATACATCTATATACTTTACTAAAACAAAAAACACTAATTTTTGACGTGCCACCCCACGTTTTTTCTCTAATTAAACTTTTTATTAAATCACGAATTAAGCTAATAAATCCTTTTTTACTAAATCATAATCAAAATCTTTGATTATTTTGTAAAATAAAAATTAAGACTCCATATTTTTATCGGATTAAATTTTTTTACTAAATCACGAATTAAGCCAATAACTTTTTTTTACTGAACCTTTATTATTTTGTAAAATATGAATTTTGTTATCCCACATCGGTTATCAGAGAAGGATGACACTTTGACAACATGTATAAATAGACTTCAAATATTTGAAGATTATACAAATCATACATTTTCGGACCTTTTGGTCAGAATCAAATATAATACTTATTATACCGGATTAGCATTTGTATGTGGAGTGGATTGTTGTGACCTACTACTTCGTAGGTCCTTTTGATCTAATGATTTTTGGGTCGTTTTGACCTAATAATTTTTGGATCGTTTTGACCTACAGATTTTTGGATCGTTTTGACCTATAGATTTTTGGGTCGATTTGACCTAATAATTTGTGGGTCGTTGTGACCCACTGATTTGTGGGTCGTTGTGACCCACTGATTTGTGGGTCGTTGTGACCCACTGATTTGTGAGTCGTTGTGAGCCAATAATTTGTGGGTCGTTGTGACCCAATATGTTGTGGGTCGTTATGACCCACTAATTTGTGGGTCGTTATGACCCACTGATTTGTGGGTCGTTATGACCCACTGATTTGTGGGTCATTGTGACCTACTGATTTGTGGGTCGTTGTGACCTACTAGTTTGTGGGTCGTTGTGACCTACTAATTCGTGGGTCGTTGTGACCTACTAATTCGTGGGTCGTTGTGACCTAATAATTTATGGGTCCTTATGACCTACTAATTTGTGAGTCCTTAAAATCTACTGATTTGTGGGTTGTTTGTGACCTACTAATTTGTGGACCGTTGAACTATTAAATTCGTAATTCTTATTTTATCAATATAATAAAAATACATCTATATACTTTACTAAAACAAAAAACACTAACTCTTGACATGCCACCCCACGTTTTTTCGCTAATTAAACTTTTTATTAAATCACGAATTAAGCTAATAAATCCTTTTTTTACTAAACCATAATCAGAATCTTTGATTATTTTGTAAAATAAAAATTAAAACTCCATATTTTTCTCGGATTAAATTTTTTTACTAAATCTCGAATTAAGCAAATAACTTTTTTTAATAAACCTTAATTATTTTGTAAAATATGAATTTTGTTATCCCACATCGGTTATCAGAGAAGAATGACACTTTGACAACATGTATAAATAGACCTCAAATGTTTGAAGATTATACAAATCATACATTTTCGGACCTTTTGGTCAAAATCAAGTATAATACTTATTATACTGGATTAGCATTTGTATGTGGAGTGGATTGTTGTGACCTACTAATTCGTAGGTCCTTTTGATCTAATGATTTATGGGTCGTTTTGATCTAATGATTTTTTGGTCGTTTTGACCTAATGATTTTTGGGTCGTTTTGATCTAATGATTTTTGGATCGTTTTGACCTACTGATTTTTGGATCGTTTTGACCTATAAATTTTTGGGTCGATTTGACCTAATAATTTGTAGGTCGTTGTGACCCACTGATTTGTGGGTCGTTGTGACCCACTGATTTGTGGGTCGTTATGACCCACTATGTTGTGGGTCGTTGTGACCCACTGATTTGTGTGTCATTGTGACCTACTAATTTGTGGGTTGTTGTGACCTACTGATTCATGGGTCGTTGTAATCTACAGATTCGTGGGTCGTTGTGACCTAATAATTTATGGGTCCTTGTGACCAACTAATTTGTGGGTCCTTAAAATCTAGTGATTTGTGGGTTGTTTGTGACCTACTAATTTGTGGACCGTTGAACTATTAAATTCGTAATTCTTATTTTATCAATATAATAAATATACATCTATATACTTTACTAAAACTAAAAACACTAATTCTTGACGTGCCACCTCACGTTTTTTCTCTAATTAAATTTTTTATTAAATCACGAATTAAGCTAATAAATCCCTTTTTTACTAAACCATAATTAGCCTAAATCTTTTTTAATTAGTTCCAATTTTAAAGTATTTTATTTGGATTACTAACTAATTCCGATTACAATAACATTTCCTCTTCTTTTAATTTTTTTTCCAAATATTTAAAATTAAAAGATATTGTTCATAAGCCTATCTCATACCCGTAAGCTTAACTTCCTTCCTATCTATATACTTTACTAAAACAAAAGATACTAATGCTGATGTGGCGCTCCACATTTTTATCGGATTAAATCTTTTACTAAATCACGAATTAAGCCAATAACTTTTTTTTTTACTAAACCTTAATTATTTTGTATAATATGAATTTTGTTATCCCACATCGGTTATCAAAGAAGAATGACACTTTGACAACATGTATAAATAGACCTACAAGGCTTGAAGATTATACAAATCATACATTTCTAGACCTTTTAAGTCGTTGTAACCTACTGATTTTTGGATCGTTTTAACCTACTGATTTATAGTTCGTCTTGACCTAATGATTTGTGGGTCGATTTGATCTAATAATTTGTGGGTCGTTGTGACCTATGAATTTGTGGGTCGTTGTGACCTATGAATTTGTGGGTCGTTGTGACCTATGAATTTGAGGGTAGTTGTGACCTATGAATTTTGTGGGTCGTTGTGACCTATTGATTCGTGGGTTGTTGTGACTTATTGATTTGTGGGTAGTTGTGATCTACTGATTCGTGGGTCGTTGTGACCTACTGATTCGTGGGTCAGTGTAACCTACTGATTTGTGGTCGTTTGTGACCTACTGATTTGTGGATCGTTGAACTATTAAATTTGTAATTCTTATTTTATCAATATACTAAATATACATCAATACAATTTATTAAAACAAAAGACAATAATTCTGACGTGGCGCCCCACGTTTTTTCTCGGATTAAAATTTTTACTAAATCACGAATTAAGCTAATAAATCCTTTTTTTACTAAACCATAATTATTTTGTAAAATATAAATTTTGTTATCCCACATCGGTTAGAGAAATATGATAGTTTGACAACATTTATAAATAGACCTATAAGGTTTGAAGATTATACAAAACATACATTTCTGGACCTTTTGGTCAAAATCAAGTATAATACTTATTCATACCGGATTAGTATTTGAATGTGGATTGTTGTTACCTACTAATTCGTAGGTCATTTTAACCTAATGATTTGTGGGTCATTTTAATCTAATACCTTGTGGGTCGTTGTGACCTATTGATGCTTGTGTCCTTGTGACCTATTGATTTGTCGGTCCTTGTGATCTAATGATTTGTGGGTCGTTGTAACCTATTAATTTGTGGGTTGTTGTAACCTATTAATTTGTGTGTCGTTTGTGACCTATTGATATATGGGTCGTTTGTGACCTACTGAGCTACTGATTTTTGAATCGTTGTGACCTACTTATTTGTTGGTCGTTGTGACCTACTGATTTGTGAGTCGTTATGAGTTGTGATCTACTAATTTGTGGGGGTCATTGTGGTCTACAGATTTGTGGTTCGTTTGTGACCTACTGATTTGTGGGTCGTTTGTGACCTACTGATTTGTGGGTCGTTTGTGACCTACTGATTTGTGGGTCGTTTGTGACCTACTAATTTGTGCACCGTTGAACTATTAAATTCGTAATTTGTATTTTATCAATATACTAATTATATATATATATTCTATATACTTTACTAAAACAAAATACATTAATTCTGACGTGGCGCCCCCACGTTTTTTCTCGGATTAAACTTTTTACTAAATTACGAATTAAGCTAATAAATCTTTTTTTAATTAAACCATAGTTATTTTGTAAAATATGATTTTTGTTCTTCCACATCGGTTATGAGGAAATGATGACACTTCGAAAACATGTATAAATAGATGTAGAGTGTTTGAGGCTTATAAAATTCATACATTTCTGAACCTTTTGGTCAGAATCAAATATAATACTTAATCATATCGGATTAGTATTTGTATGTAATCATTGTGACCTACTAATTTTTTGGTCGTTTTGACCTAATGATTTTTGGGTCATTGTGACCTAATGATTTGTGGGTCGTTGTGCTCTTGTGGGTCCTTGTGATCTACTAATTTGTGGGTCCTTGTAACCTACTGATTCCTGGACCGTTGAACTATTAAATTCGTAATTCTTATTTTATCAATATACTAAATATACATCTATATTCTGCATATTTTACTAAAACATACGAAACTAATGTTGACGTGGCGCTCCTATTTTTTTTTTCGGATTAAATTTTTTTACTAAATTACAAATTAAGCCAATTAATCTTTTTTTACTAATTGAATTCGTATTAGATTATGCTATTTTTAAATTATATGATTATTCTTTTTCTTTAAATTATTATTTATTAAATAATAAATTAGATTTTAAATTTTTTTTATTAGTATAAAACTTATTAATGATCAACACATGGGTTACGTGGTCTCATTTACTATGTAACACTTAACACGTTATTTATACGAGCTCATAACATATAACTAATAAAGTTAACAACATATAATATAGTAAAAAAAAGGTAATATGATAAGCTATTTTATTAACAAACCCGCACAAGGTGCGGGATATACACTAGGGAAGATATACCACGTTGCACCTAGGTCTGGAGAGAGGTACTACTTGAGGGTTTTGTTGAATCATATTAAGGGTCCTACATGCTACGAGAAAATTCGGACAATCAACGGTACACTATATGCCACATTTAGGGAAGCAAATTATGCTATGGGGTTGTTGGATGACGACCGGGAATACATTGACGGTATAAAAGAAGCAAGTTTTTTGGAACTGCTGGTTATCTTCGGAATTTATTCGTCATGTTGTATCTCTCTGGTAGCATGTCGTTGCCTCATCTGGTTTGGGCTGAAGTATGGAAGTACTTATCTGATGATATTCTTGCACGACAAAGAAGGGTGTTGCGTAATAATGGTATGCTTTCTTTCATGTATATAAATTTAATTCGAGTTTTGCATTATTTTTTCAATTTGTTTAGTATATTTTGTACTAGGTAAGTAAACATGTTTAACTTGGTTTATTTGTACGTAGATTTGCAATTAGATGATGCCGTGCTGCAAAATTACGCCTTGGTTGAGATAGAGAAACTTTTACACAGGAACGGCGGCAGTTTGAAGACGAATAAGTCTATGCCTTATCGTGACGAAGCCTTGATTATGGGGCAGCATAATAAACTAATTCAAGATGAACTAAACTATGATCGATCCCAGTTATCTTTGGACCATGACAGATTGGTTTCCAGTTTCACCGACGTGCAGAGGGGAGTGTATGATCAGATTATGTGTGTTGTGTCCGCTGATAAGGGGGGGGTGTTTTTTCTTTATGGATACGGTGGAACAAGAAAGACTTGGATTCCTTTTTTCTCCTCAATGTAGCTCCAAATGACTCTTGACTCCTTTTGCTCCTTTTTGATGCAAAACGTACCATATTACCTGCAATTACAACGAAACTAGGTGTAGACCTCGATTCTTGCAAAGGTAGATGAAATGGTAGTAAAATCACATAATGTACATACGAACATGCAGATTATGAAAGATAAAACATCCAAACAAACCCCAAAATATAGACTATAATTCATGCTATCAAAATACCCCATACTTAGCCCTTGCTTGTCCCTAAGCAAGTTCCTCATATAGAAATCAAGATAGAATGGATTATAAGTCAAGAAAATCAATGAAAAACTCTTTCAAAAACATTTTATGGTGTGCAACTATCATAGATCACTCTAAGGGAATACTTCATGGAATTTAAAAACTCAATATGATCAAAACATTTTATAAATATAGAAAAGTTGTTCATCTTTGCATAAAATCATAGAATGCATAATAAATCATAATTATCAAAATTAATCATGTATAATCCGATTTAAACCGCTAAGTCAATCAACAAGCTCAAGGTCTCAAGGGCTTCCCAAAAGAAAGGTCAAGAAACGTGTAGGGTAGGGATGTATGTAAGGTAATGTGGTGCTAGAATCCGGGAAAAGGATGAACTTCACTTTCACTTTGACTTGCAACATCTTCCACCAATAAGCTTTGCTTATTTCACACTTTTTCTTTTCACTTTACTTTTTGGGATGCATGGACAGAGGTGCACAATAACCGAAGCCTAGGAAATCCGCGATCATCAATTTCTTGAGATTCATCAAACCCTTGATGCACATACCATGACCCGTTAGGAATATCGCTCAATCCGACTTTGGCAAGACACAAACACCCGGCTATGTGAATGGTGCCGAGTTACTCATCATCATGATTGACTTCCCCAAACCTATTATTGCTTTCTAATACTTTCACTTTCAGCCACTTCTCAACTTTTGACTTGCTTTCACCACTTCGCTTGCTTCCAAATTCCCGGATAGGTAAAGGGAGGCAAAATGTATATGAGGGGCTAAGCATGATCAAGAAGAAGAAGAAGAAGAAGAAGAATGAATTGCCTTGGTCTTTCCAAGAAGAACGTGAGAGAACTTATGCTGCGGTGTCAACCTTCAAATTCAACATAATTTGGATAAAAATAAAGTATTAAACATGCCAATAATTTCAAACAAAGCATTTAGCAACTTAAACATATCATAAAACATTTCAAACATATAAAGAATTTAAAACCAGTCAGTAAACAAGATCTTCACTGAGATCATATCCAGATAAGTAACACAAAAATCGTTTTCGAAAACTCTCAGTTAACCCACCTCGGTCGAGATGTTCTTGGTTCAACCGAGGTGAAACACCTCGTTTTGCCAGAACTGTCCCGGTCGAGGTCAAAAATTTTTTAAAACCATTTTTTTTCCGGTTTCGACGTTTTTTCTCAATCAAATAACCTGTAAGTATGCATGCAATCTCAGATAAACATATAAATGCAGAATGAAGCATAAATATGAAAATATCCGATATAATACATCAAAGGTCAATTAATACATCGAATAGTCAAATAAGTCAAGTAATACATCAACTACCCCATACTTGAGACACACTGTCCCAGTGGGTATAATAAAAGTCTGAATAAAAGAGGACTCACCGGATAAAGAGCCGAACTGCATAAAAATAAATAAATAAAGCCTGCAGCTCCTCAGAAGTCCTGATCCGGTGGTGGTGGTGGAATGTAGGGGAACAAAGTAGGGTCATAGGGATAGCCCATGACATGCTGGAACTGTAGCTGAGCCATCATATGCTGATGATGCTGCCGCTCCTGCATCTCCCGGATATCTAATGAAAGTGCAGCATAAGTGTCGATAACCTGATCCGTCAGGTCATCAATCCGTCGGTGTGCTGCGCTGTCCCTGAATCTCTGCCTCCTGCGCCTAGCGGGCCTGACTGGAGAAGTCTCAGCTGGCGCCGGCTCAGTGTCCTCCTCATCCTCATCAAGATCAATAATGGGAGGCGCGCTCGTCCCAGCAGTATCTGTCCCTGTGTCCATCGGGACGCCGCCTCCTCTCTCGTCAACTGTCTCGTCATCATCATCCTCATCAGCCTCCTCTGCCTCCTCTGCAGCAGCAGCTGCTCCCTCTCTATAGTCCTCCATCAGCGGGACCCATGCTGCCTGCCAGAAATGCGGGTCGGCGACAGAGAACTGTGCAGACCATCTGATGCCCTGAGGCGCTGTCCGCTCCCATGGCATGGCAACGTACGGAGTGGTCAGCCCACGGGGAACCAGAATCCGCCGCGTAATCATCTCCTGCAGACCCAGCGGCTTCGGAGCCGCCGCCAATGTGCAAACACTGAGGTCCATCCCGTGGTAGGAGGCGATGTGGGTGACTAGACCTCCACAGCAGATATCTCCCTTCGCCTTGGCCTTGATCCTGTGCAGATCCTCTGCCAGGAGCAAGCCAAAGTCCGGGAAGCCGCCTGTAACCATGCAGTACAGCGAAAATAGCTCCCCCTGTCTGATCTTCTGGGGCGTCTCAGTACGCGCCAGAAGCATCTCACTGAATATCCGGTGGGCGAGTCTGAAGGCTGGGTGAAAGATGACCTTCTCCCTGGAATCTCCAGGGCGCCATCTGTCTGCATGAGTGGTGATGTGGGCTATCTGACCCCAAAACTCCCTAGCTACTGAACGGGAGGGAAAGTCTACAGCGGTAGGGGCAGGAAAGCTAAAAATCTCTCTCCAAATCTCTAGTGGGACTAAGAAGTTCCGGCCCATCAGCCGGTACTTCACAGATCCCTCTGTGGGTAGGTAGGAGAAGGAGCTGACAAACTCGAGTGTCGGCTCTATGTAGGCTGGGGCTCGGATCTCAGAAAACTGATCCAGCCCGACTGTGGCGATCATCCTCCTAAGGTCAGCCTCTAACCCTAGGCAGTCAAAAGCGGATACCTCCAGAAATCGTGGTGCGATAACTGGACGGCCCGCTATCCTCTCGTAATCTACCCGGCATCTCTCGTGGATAGCCGGGCGGTAGGGACGGGAAGAAGAAGGGGAAGGGGAGGGTGAAGATCTGTCTCTAAGGGCCAGTATTCTGTCTGAACTCATCTTCACAAAACAGTCTGTCAGACCACCTCGGTCGACTGACAAGTCCCAGAAATCACCTCGGTCGAGATGCAGACCGACTGGACCGAGGCGTAGCAGTTCGAATTCCAATTCTCAGATTTTCAGTTCTTTTCCCCCTAAAATCACTACAATTGCTTCTTAAGGGGTACTTATGGGTTTCCTCAGCAGAATCAAGGGCAACCAAAGCCCAATAAACAGCAAACGAGGAGTTAGGGTTTTCGAACTTCGTTTACCTCGTTTCGGTCGAAAATACTCAGATTTCTTGCAGATCTGTAGTTGCAATCGACTCTTCTTCTCCTCAATTGCAGTTTTGAAACAGAAATCGTCGAAAAAGAGTGAGAAACGAGGGAGAACGAGGTGCGCTGTCGCCGCGGTCGAAGTGCGTAAAAAATAAAAAGTGAAAAGTAATTTTCCCTTTTTATACTGTCACGAGATCTGCTGTCACCTCGGTCGAGATGGTCTCGACTGGACCAAGGTGGTACGGACCGAGGCGGTTCTGCAGAAACCCTAGTCGCCTCGGTTGCTTCAAGAATCAACTCGGTCGAGGTGTTCTGACAGTGACCGAGGTGCTTCTTTCTTCTCAGAATCTCGAACTTCTCCCTTTCCTGGAGTGCTCCTTCCTGTTGTCTGTCTAGAAACCCAAAAACAAAGCAAAGCAAAAACAAAAACTATCTAAACTAGACTAGAAAACGGGAAAGAAAGCAATACCTTGGGTTGCCTCCCAAGAAGCGCTTGATTTAAGGTCGCTAGCTGGACCATGATGCGTCTCAAAGGAGGTAGGAGGTTCCCTCACCCCATACTTCACCTCCATCGTGGGGTGAAGTAAGTAGATCCATCAAACGCTCCAAAACGTGCAAGTGCTCGTCGGGGAATGAATCGTCTATGGGTGGGCTATCCGTCTCGCGGGAGGATTCCGGTAGCCGGCTGAGGTGATCCGCAACTGAATTCTCGGATCCCTTCTTATCGCGGATCTCTAGGTCAAACTCTTGGAGCAAGAGAATCCATCGAATAAGGCGCGGCTTTGCATCTTTCTTAGCCAACAAGTAACGAATGGCTGTGTGGTCGGTGTAGACAATGACTTTCGCCCCTACTAGATAGGAACGAAACTTCTCGAAAGCATATACAACCGCCAATAACTCCTTCTCAGTGGTAGCGTAGTTGCGTTGTGCTACATCTAGCGTCTTGCTAGCATAATAAATGGCGGTGGTCCGTCCATCTTTCTTCTGTCCAAGCACTGCTCCTACGGCTACATCACTAGCGTCACACATGACCTCAAAGGGCAAGGTCCAGTCGGGAGGTTGGATAATGGGAGCGGAGATCAACGCTTCCTTAATCCTGTAAAAAGCATCAAGACACTCCTGCGAAAACTCAAAAACAACATCTTTATTCAAGAGGTTAGTTAGAGGTTTAGAAATCTTGGAGAAGTCCTTGATGAATCTCCTGTAGAAACCTGCATGCCCGAGAAAACTCCTCACACCTTTGACAGAACAAGGGGGAGGGAGTTTCTCAATAGTTTCGATCTTAGCTCGATCGACCTCAATACCTCGATTAGAAACGAGGTGTCCTAGCACAATGCCTTCGTTAACCATAAAATGACACTTCTCCCAATTCAAAACAAGGTTAGTGTCTTCACATCTTTTAAGCACTAGAGAAAGGTTAGATAGGCAATCATCAAAAGAGGAACCATATACAGAAAAATCATCCATAAATACCTCCATGATCTCCTCAATGTACTCGGAAAAGATGGCCATCATGCATCGCTGGAAGGTAGCGGGTGCATTGCACAATCCGAATGGCATCCTCCGGTAGGCAAACGTCCCCCAAGGACATGTGAAAGTGGTCTTCTCCTGATCGTCCGGATGGATAGGAATCTGGAAGAATCCACTATAGCCGTCTAAGTAGCAAAAGTGTGAATGCTGGGCCAACCGTTCGAGCATTTGATCAATGAAGGGAAGCGGAAAATGATCTTTCCTAGTAGCCGTGTTCAACTTCCTATAGTCGATGCAAACTCTCCACCCCGTAACGGTCCTCGTTGGGATCAACTCGTTGTTCTTATTTGTCACAACGGTCATCCCTCCTTTCTTCGGAACGACGTGCACTGGGCTAACCCACTTGCTGTCCGAGATAGGATAAATAATACCTGCATCCAACAACTTAAGGACTTCCTTCTTCACAACCTCTTTCATGATCGGATTTAACCGTCTTTGAGGTTCCCGTGAAGTCTTATGATTATCTTCCATTAGAATTCTATGCATGCAGAAAGAAGGGTTAATGCCAATAAGATCATCCGTGGTGTAGCCTATGGCTTTCCGATGCTTTCTCAGGACATGCATTAGCTTAGATAATTCAGAATCGGAGAGGGAAGCACTAGCAATAACGGGATAAGTAGAATCCGGCCCAAGAAAGATATACCTCAAGTGACTAGGGAGTTGTTTAAGCTCCACAACTGGGGGTGCTTTCTGAGAGGGATCTGTGCTTCCTCTTTCCAGTGGAGTGGTGTCAGAAACTGGATTAAATGCAATCTCAGTTTGAATCATCTCGCTGTCAACCTCGGTCGAGGCGCAAAGGCGTTGACCGAGGTGTTCTTCTGACACCTCGCTCAGTCCAGAAAGTGCCTCGGTCGAGGTACTGCTACTGGGTCCGAGGTTGGAAATCTTC
Organism: Fagopyrum esculentum; assembly: GCA_033239045.1. NCBI lineage: Eukaryota > Viridiplantae > Streptophyta > Magnoliopsida > Caryophyllales > Polygonaceae > Fagopyrum > Fagopyrum esculentum. Next base: position 143,874,249 of record BSUD01000003.1, read on the forward strand.
GTTTCCTGGATTAGCTTCTCAGTTATGGCTCCTGGATCTTCTTCCAGTGCCTTCAAGCTCCGTATATCTGCATCACAAGAAGCATCTATACCTTCCTCCATTAAACTGAAGCTTATAACTCTTTCGAGTGGATCATTAATAAGGATAGAGCTCACCAATTCTCTTGATTCTTCTTCATCGTAGATGTTGAAGATATCATCAGTTAGTTGCTCTCCTTTCATGGCTGCAAGTAGTGCGAACTCCACCTCATCGCCACCAACGTTGAATTTCAACTTGGCGTTCTTGCAATCCACATTGCAACCCGAAGTTGCTAGAAATGGCCTCCCGAGAATGATAGGAACAGGATAATCTGCGGGAATGTCAAGTACGACAAAATCTATAGGAAGATAGAAGTTACCTAACTTGACCGGAACATCCTCCAAAATACCCACGGGATGGGTGATGGAGCGATCCGCCATGTAAAGTCGAATCTTGACCGGCTTGGGCTCTCCAAGGCCGATCTTAGTGCATAGCTCCAGCGGGATGATGCTCACGCTGGCTCCTAGATCACATAAGGCTTCACAAGTGACATCCCCAACTTGAATGGGAATGCAAAATGAGCCGGGATCTCTCAACTTAGGTGGCATCTTCTCCTTCATGATCTTTATAAGCTCCGAAGACTTAGATGTCATCCTAACTTCACCAACATCCTCCAGCTTCCTCTTCCTTGATAGGATCTCCTTTAAGAACTTCCCATAGGCGGGCATACCTAAAATAGCATCAAGGAAAGGGATATTAATATGGAGCTTATTCATCAAGTCAAGGAACTTACCAAAGTGCTTGTCAAGATGTGCTCTGGCTCTGGACTGGGGGAATGGAAGTGGTGGTTTATATGCAGGAGGTGGAACATAAGCTTCAGTCGTTCCTCCTGCTTTCTGTTGCACCGCCTCGGTTGGCATCTCGGTCGAGGTGTTCTTCGACTGGATCTGGACCGAGGTGGTCTGCGTCGAGCGAGGTACTGGATCTGCAGTTTTGAGTCCACTCCTCGTCGTGATGGCCATGCACTGGCCCTTAGGGTTAGTTTCCGTCTTTGCTGGAAGCTTCCCTGGATCTCTTGGCGCTTCATTCGCCCTATTAGCAAGTTGTTGTTCGAAGGACTTTTGGGCCCTCGAAAATGAAGTCATAGAATTCTCCATAGCACTAAGCTTGATCAAGATTGCCTCCAGGACTGCGTCCTTCTTTTCCGGCTGAGACGAACTTGATCCTTGCCCTTGGCTTTTCAATGGAGTAGAAGAAGAAGAAGGAGGAGAGAGGAAAGGGTTAGAGGAATCATTAGAGTTGGAGTTTGAATAATTGTTACCGTTGTTTTGGTTATTATTCGCTCTCCAATTGTTGCTATTGGATCCTCTATTGTTGTTGTAGTTGTTATTTCGGGGTCCGTTGTTGTTGTTGCGGTACCCGTTTTTGTTGTTGTTCCTTTGCCCTTGCTCTTCCTTCTTAGTTTGAGCCATCAATAGCTCCTTCAATTGCTTTACGTCGTTCTTCAAGGACGTGAGTTGGTTGTTGTTGGTTTGAGTCTCTTGAAAGTTGACTCTTTTAACTCCACCTTCAGCTCCTTGGTGGGTGTACTTCTCCATGTGCAAGGCTTGCTTCTCAATGAAGTCCCAAGCCTCGTCAACCGCCATGTCCATGAATGTACCGGCGGAGAGTAGTTGGAGATTGAACTGGGTGTTTCCGTCCAGCCCTTTGACCCAGCCTTCAGACTTAGACATGATTAATTTTGATAGCATGAATTATAGTCTATATTTTGAGGTTTGTTTGGACGTTTTATCTTTCATAATCTGCATGTTTGTATGTACATTATGTGATTTTACTACCATTTCATCTACCTTTGCGAAAATCGAGGTCTACACCTAGTTTCGTTGTAATTGCAGGTAATATGCTACGTTTTGCATCAAAAAGGAACAAAAGGAGTCATGAGTCATTTGGAGCTACATCCAGGAAGCATAGCCATGAATTAAGGATTTACTTTGGACCAGTTTTGAGAGATTCTACATTCAGTTGTGAGTCACCTCGGTTGACCAGAGATTCATCTCGACCGAGGTAATCCAGAGACGCCGACTCGACCGAGGCGAACACCTAGGACGCGGCGAGAATATTTTATTTTTGGGCTTGGCTTCTGGAAGGAAGGAGATATGCAGAATCATATATTTTACCTATATTTATGGGATAATATCTTTCTAAGATTTCTTATCTTTGGAGGGTTATTTTTCCTATAAAAAGGGTTGGATTTTCCACAAATCCGATCGTGCTTAGAGCCCGCAAACATCCGCTATCAGCGCAGCACCCGCATACTCCAATTGGGGAGAGAGTTGAAGAACCTTTTTGAAGGTTGAAGGAAGATTGAAGTCCATAGCTTTTATAGCTTTTATTGAAGGGTTTTGTAAGATTGTCTTCAATTCCCTCAATTGTTGTCTTGTCTTGTTGGATTATTATCCAAGGAACGCTTTTGTGTGATATTTGATTCAGTTATTGAAGTCTTTTCATTAAATTCTTCTTTGTTCAAATATTCACCTTCTTCCCTTACATTTAATACTTTCATTATGATGATGAGTGGCTAATTTCCTTGTGTGATTCTAGGGTGATTGGCTGAAGGTTGTGGGAAAGACAATGATAGAATAATCTTAGATTCCAGTAGGATCCTGAAAGTTCGAGTCTTTAACCTTAACCCTAAGCATCTCGTTCAGTCGATGAACATCTCGGCCGGGGTGGAATTCTTCTGACCGAGATGACTTATCCGACCTAAAACAGAAAGTTAAGTGTTAGAGTTTGCTAAATCCTATTCTTATTACACCTTCCTGGTTTAAAGCAAGCTTAGGATGAGACTTACCCGGTAATTCCTTAGTTTGTGTACCAACGATCATAAGTGTAGGTAATAAAGGTTTATCCTTTATTGGGGTTTGAGTGTGCTTCCATCCCATCTTTGTGAGTTAGCCTGAGACTTACCCGGTAAAGGTTGATTCTATTCCCTTAGATGGTGTGTTAGTTTGAGGTTATAGTTCTTTATCTTGATTCCTTGAGACTTACCCGGTAATAGGAGTTACGGTTTAGAATTAGTGTGTAGTGAGACTTAACCGGTGATCTACTCCATTTTAGAAACACCTTCCCCACGCAAAAATCTCAGCTTTGTCCGCTTATCTATAGATCTTGAGTTGGAACCACAACTAGATGCTTTAATCCCTAGAATTGCATGTTTGCTTTATTGACTTCTTATTCATCTTTGATTGTGTTAATTGCTCTTGTGGTTAGAATTGACATTAGCATACCGTATTGACTTTGTTTCACCGAGTCCTTGTGATCGACCCCTGGAATTTTCTTGCTTTTACTACGATTGACCCGTACACTGCGGTTCGCATCCTTGTTTTAAGCTTAAGTCTAGGGTTATAAATTTAAAGCTTGCACACACCGTTTGGAGCGAACAAGTTTTTGGCGCCGTTGCCGTGTTCAACTTCCTATAGTCGATGCAAACTCTCCACCCCGTAACGGTCCTCGTTGGGATCAACTCGTTGTTCTTATTTGTCACAACGGTCATCCCTCCTTTCTTCGGAACGACGTGCACTGGGCTAACCCACTTGCTGTCCGAGATAGGATAAATAATACCTGCATCCAACAACTTAAGGACTTCCTTCTTCACAACCTCTTTCATGATCGGATTTAACCGTCTTTGAGGTTCCCGTGAAGTCTTATGATTATCTTCCATTAGAATTCTATGCATGCAGAAAGAAGGGTTAATGCCAATAAGATCATCCGTGGTGTAGCCTATGGCTTTCCGATGCTTTCTCAGGACATGCATTAGCTTAGATAATTCAGAATCGGAGAGGGAAGCACTAGCAATAACGGGATAAGTAGAATCCGGCCCAAGAAAGATATACCTCAAGTGACTAGGGAGTTGTTTAAGCTCCACAACTGGGGGTGCTTTCTGAGAGGGATCTGTGCTTCCTCTTTCCAGTGGAGTGGTGTCAGAAACTGGATTAAATGCAATCTCAGTTTGAATCATCTCGCTGTCAACCTCGGTCGAGGCGCAAAGGCGTTGACCGAGGTGTTCTTCTGACACCTCGCTCAGTCCAGAAAGTGCCTCGGTCGAGGTACTGCTACTGGGTCCGAGGTTGGAAATCTTCGTTTCCTGGATTAGCTTCTCAGTTATGGCTCCTGGATCTTCTTCCAGTGCCTTCAAGCTCCGTATATCTGCATCACAAGAAGCATCTATACCTTCCTCCATTAAACTGAAGCTTATAACTCTTTCGAGTGGATCATTAATAAGGATAGAGCTCACCAATTCTCTTGATTCTTCTTCATCGTAGATGTTGAAGATATCATCAGTTAGTTGCTCTCCTTTCATGGCTGCAAGTAGTGCGAACTCCACCTCATCGCCACCAACGTTGAATTTCAACTTGGCGTTCTTGCAATCCACATTGCAACCCGAAGTTGCTAGAAATGGCCTCCCGAGAATGATAGGAACAGGATAATCTGCGGGAATGTCAAGTACGACAAAATCTATAGGAAGATAGAAGTTACCTAACTTGACCGGAACATCCTCCAAAATACCCACGGGATGGGTGATGGAGCGATCCGCCATGTAAAGTCGAATCTTGACCGGCTTGGGCTCTCCAAGGCCGATCTTAGTGCATAGCTCCAGCGGGATGATGCTCACGCTGGCTCCTAGATCACATAAGGCTTCACAAGTGACATCCCCAACTTGAATGGGAATGCAAAATGAGCCGGGATCTCTCAACTTAGGTGGCATCTTCTCCTTCATGATCTTTATAAGCTCCGAAGACTTAGATGTCATCCTAACTTCACCAACATCCTCCAGCTTCCTCTTCCTTGATAGGATCTCCTTTAAGAACTTCCCATAGGCGGGCATACCTAAAATAGCATCAAGGAAAGGGATATTAATATGGAGCTTATTCATCAAGTCAAGGAACTTACC
>BSUD01000003.1:143879302-143896520 GCA_033239045.1 Fagopyrum esculentum
GGTTGGCATCTCGGTCGAGGTGTTCTTCGACTGGATCTGGACCGAGGTGGTCTGCGTCGAGCGAGGTACTGGATCTGCAGTTTTGAGTCCACTCCTCGTCGTGATGGCCATGCACTGGCCCTTAGGGTTAGTTTCCGTCTTTGCTGGAAGCTTCCCTGGATCTCTTGGCGCTTCATTCGCCCTATTAGCAAGTTGTTGTTCGAAGGACTTTTGGGCCCTCGAAAATGAAGTCATAGAATTCTCCATAGCACTAAGCTTGATCAAGATTGCCTCCAGGACTGCGTCCTTCTTTTCCGGCTGAGACGAACTTGATCCTTGCCCTTGGCTTTTCAATGGAGTGGAAGAAGAAGAAGGAGGAGAGAGGAAAGGATTAGAGGAATCATTAGAGTTGGAGTTTGAATAATTGTTACCGTTGTTTTGGTTATTATTCGCTCTCTAATTGTTGCTATTGGATCCTCTATTGTTGTTGTAGTTGTTATTTCGGGGTCCGTTGTTGTTGTTGCGGTACCCGTTTTTGTTGTTGTTGTTGTTGTTGTTGTTGTTGTTCCTCTGCCCTTGCTCCTCCGGCTTAGCTTGAGCCCTCAAAAGCTCTTTCAATTGCTTTACGTCGTTCTTCAAGGACGTGAGTTGGTTGTTGTTGGTTTGAGTCTCTTGAAAGTTGACTCTTTTAACTCCACCTTCAGCTCCTTGGTGGGTGTACTTCTCCATGTGCAAGGCTTGCTTCTCAATGAAGTCCCAAGCCTCGTCAACCGCCATGTCCATGAATGTACCGGCGGAGAGTAGTTGGAGATTGAACTGGGTGTTTCCGTCCAGCCCTTTGAAGTAGATCTCCAACAGCTCGATCTTTGGAATCCCATGATGTGGGCAATCCAAAAGGATATCCTTGAACCGCTCCCATGATTTAGACAAGCTCTCCTTGTCCTTCATGATGAAAGCATTGATCTTCCCTCTCATTTCAGCAGTCTTTGAGGGGGGAAAGAATTTGGTTAAGAATTCCGTAGTCATCTCTTCCCATGTGCTGATTTTCCCTGCAGGAAGAGATTGATACCAAGTAAGAGCTCTATCTTTAAGAGAAAAGTAGAAAGGTCTTAGCTTGTAGTTGTTATTTTCAATTCTGGGCGGTCGCAAGGTCTCCATCAAAATCTCGTAGTTTTGAAGATGTTGATGCGGCGACTCCTTCTCTAGCCCTCCGAATTGACATTGGCGAATCATGGCTAGAACTTGCGGTCTAAGCTCGTAGTCGTGATCCGCTGGATCTCCTAGGTTCACTCCTGGACGCCTCAGTTGTTGATTAGGGTCCATCATTTGACCTAGGGTTTGTGGAATTTCTGCAAGAAGAACATCTCGGACTGGCATCCGAAGTGGATGTACATCGGCCGGGGCGTCTGGTACTGGGACCTGCCTCGGTCGAGGATCAATTACTGGATCCTGCATCGGTCGAGGTAGAATCTGGTTCCGAATTGCTGCAATCTCAGCTTCGATTGCTGCATTCCTGGCCTGATTCTCTTCTTTTTCCTGCCTTAGCTCTTCTTTACTGAGACGTAGCTGCTCCTGCGTCTCTCTCAACTGGGCCAAAAGATCGTGATCGTCTTGTTGGGCCATCTTCGCTTCTCTTAAGCGTCGCTTGTATGTCTTTTCTGGTTCGGGATCGTAAGGAACGATTTCCTTTCCAGTGCGGGTTCTTCGCATATACCTAAGAAAGAACCTGCAAAAGTCACTCAAGTAGAGTGGTTAGACAACACGGGGCAAATGCCCCAAGAGCAAACCGTACCGGCTCGGTCTAGACCAAGTCCCCGGCAACGGCGCCAAAAACTTGTTCGCTCCAAACGGTGTGTGCAAGCTTTAAATTTATAACCCTAGACTTAAGCTTAAAACAAGGATGCGAACCCGCAGTGTACGGGTCAATCGTAGTAAAAGCAAGAAAATTCCAGGGGTCGATCACAGGGACTTAGTGAAACAAAGTCCAATACGGTATGCTAATGTTAATGCTAACCACAAGAGCAAATAACACAATCAAAGATGAATAAGATGTCAAATTAAGCAAACATGCAATTCTAGGGATTAAAGCATCTAGTTGTGGTTCCAACTCAAGATCTATAGATAAGCGGACAAAGCTGAGGTTTTTGCATGGGGAAGATGTTACTAAAGTGGAGTAGATCACCGGGTAAGTCTCACTACACACTAATCCTAAACCGTAACTCCTATTACCGGGTAAGTCTCAAGGAATTAAGATAAAGAACTATAACCTCAAACTAACACACCATCTAAGGGAATAGAGTCAACCTTTACCGGGTAAGTCTCAGGCTAACTCACAAAGATGGGATGGAAGCACACTCAAACCCCAATAAAGGATAAACCTTTATTACCTACACTTATGATCGTTGGTATACAAACTAAGGAATTACCGGGTAAGTCTCATCCTAAGCTTGCTTTGAACCAGAAAGGTGTAATAAGAATAGGATTTGGCAAACTCTAACACTTAACTCTCAGTTTAGGGTCGGATAAGTCACCTCGGTCAGCCAGTTTCCACCCCGGCCGAGGTGTTCATCGACTGAACGAGATGCTTAGGGTTAAGGTAAAGACTCGAACTTTCAGGGTCCTACTGTGATTAAGATCATTCTATCATTGTTTTTCCCACAACCTTCAGCCAATCACCCTAGAATCACACAAGAAAATTAGCCACTCATCATCATAATGAAAGTATTAAATATATGGGAAGAAGGTGAATATTTGAACAAAGAAGAATTTAATGAAAACACTTCAATAACTGAATCAAATATCACACAAAATCGTTCCTTGGATAATAATCCAACAAGACAAGACAACAAGGAAAGGAATTGAAGACAATCTTACAAAACCCTCCAAAAAGCTATAAAGCTATAGTCTTCAATCTTCCTTTAACCTTCAAAAAGGTTCTTCAACTCTCTCCCAAATTGGAGTGGATGCGGCTGCTGCGTCTTGTACGAGGTTTTCAGCTGTAAGCGGGATGTTGGAATTGTGGAAAACCAACCCTTTTTATAGGAAAAATAACCCTCCAAAGATAAGAAATCTTAAGAAGATATTATCCCATAAATATAGGTAAAATATATGATTTTGCATATCTCCTTCCTTCCAGAAGCTCAGCCCAAAAATATAAGATCACTTTCCAAATTTAAAAGATCTCCGCCAAGAATAAAATATTCTCGCCGCGTCCTAGGTGTTCGCCTCGGTCGAGTCGGCGTCTCTGGATCGCCTCGGTCGAGACGAATCCCTGGTCAACCGAGGTGACTCATAACTGAACGTAGAATCTCTCAAAACTGGTCTAAAGTAAATCTTTAATCCATGGCTATGCTTCCTGAAGGATTCCTTTTTGCTCCTCAATGTAGCTCCAAATGACTCTTGACTCCTTTTGCTCCTTTTTGATGCAAAACGTACCATATTACCTGCAATTACAACGAAACTAGGTGTAGACCTCGATTCTCGCAAAGGTAGATGAAATGGTAGTAAAATCACATAATGTACATACGAACATGCAGATTATGAAAGATAAAACGTCCAAACAAACCCCAAAATATAGACTATAATTCATGCTATCACCCGTTCTAATTCAACTTAGATTTGTGACACGAGACCACCGTGGTCCCGCCTCGGTCCCTATTTCCGGCATGGAACGGTACGGATGCCTCCGACCGTCTAACCAGCACGGCTAGTCGCCGAGAACCTCCTAGACTCTCGCAAGAGCTAGGCAGATGATGTCACCGCCCGTTATCATACACTTGGGCCAAAATAATATAAAGGTCGGTAATCCTATTTCCGGTTCCGTTGTTATAACATAAATAGTAAACACACACCACCCAACACACATCAATGCTAATACAAAGAATACGAGCTAAGTAAGTTCGGAGACTTACCTCGTCTCCACACTCAACTCACAACACTCTCGCTTCCCTTGGGAAGAAGTCCACAACCTGCTCACAAGAGGATATATGTCAACAACCCACTCACACAAGAAGTCTTAGACTTCTATACAAATGATCAACGCAAGATCATTTGACTCTCAATTCCAGGACCGCATCCTAGAATTCCTACACTCACCTCTCACTCAACGCATGAGGAGATCTACCCACAACCCACTCTCTCAAACACATGTTAGATCTCATAACAGCATATACCTCACAAGATCATGAACCCCAACCTAAGGAACGATAATCTAGCTTAGAAGGTCCAACATGCTTAATCAATTCTCCTAAGGTTCAAAGCCACTACTTGGCATTCACTCTAAGTTATGCTAGATCCATCCTAGCATGATACTAATACTAAACATAACTAAATCGAGTAAGATCGTAATCTCGAGGGAGAGGGTACTCACGTGACGTCAAAAGATGGAAGTCGAACTTGGACTCGTTAGGCCTTTATCGGGGCGCTTCCGGACCTAAAACCAAACTACACAAATTTAGCTAATACGCTAAATTTGATCGTAATATATAAGTTATAATATTCTAAGGTAAACGCATTTTCAAAAGCAATCGCTAAAAACCCACAATTATACCCTTGAGTCATAACTCAAAATTAATCCATCGAGTGTATAAAATATAAGGAAAGTCCCGCTTTTAAAACAAGGATTAAAACTCACAAAAACGCTTTCCGGGACGATCCATACAAAATTTATAAATATGGATAAAATTCAAAGTCAACTTTTTCGACAACAAGGAAACTCACAAAAGTCGGCCATTTCCGAAATAAGCTTTGGGTCAAAATTATAATTTATACCCAAGGGCAAAAGCTGCACATTTTTAAGAATATAATTTCATGACTTAAAATAATACGATTCAGCAGGGTATAAATGCAACTTCCAAAAACAAAGTGGGTCAAAACTGCAATAACAACATATGGGTACATTCTGTAAATAACACACTTAATGGGGTCCCGATTTTAATAAAACTAAGGGTTTTAAAACCCAAAGCAGCGCATTACTGGGGAAGGAGATGCGATGCGGCGGCAGGCGCAAGGTAAGGCGGCGGATAGGGCTCTGGCAAGGGCGGCGAGGCTTCATCCGGCGACGGCAGCCTCACTCTCCGGCGGATTGGGTCGAATTGCTTCCTTCAACGCGACACTGGGGTAGAGTGCAGATCTAGGCTCCTTCACCGGGTTTGTTCCAAAGGGCGAGGCTCCAGGCGTTGTTCTGGTGAAGAGCAGAGGACGACGAGGGAGGGCTTCGGCAGCGGCTCAAGACGGAGAACGGCGAAGGGAAAGAGATAGGAGAACAGAGAGGTGGGGATGGCCGTGCTTCCTGCTGCAACGGTGATAATCGAGGTGGAGATGGTGAGGCCTGAGGTGTAGAACATGAGTTGCAGTGGTGGTATTCGATCCGGCTCGGCCAAGGGTCTATATCGAGGGTGGAAGGCGGCAACCGTCGATGTTGGTGGCGGTTGAAGTGAGGGAGAGGCAGTGGCAGATGGGAGAGGAGGTTGTAGCCTGTAGGGGCTGTGAGGTTGGGAGTCCGAAAAAGAGGATGCAAGAAGGAGCAGAGGTAGGAGACAGGAGAGGGAAATGACAGTGGGACCAAAGGGAAGGAAAGGGTGCAGGGCACAGGTCATGGGAGATCAGCGAGCGAAGGGTCACTGCAGGGGCGAAGACGAGGGGTCGACTACAAGGCTAGCAACGAGGAGTCGGAAGCCAAAGGTCGGGAGAGGCGAGGAGTCGAGATAAGCGTGGGGCTGAGCAGCTGTTCATCAGCCAGAGGAGAGAGAGGAAGGAAGCATAAAAAAAAAATGAAAAAGGAAAATAAAGGAACAATAAAAATAAAGGAAATCTGGAATTAACAAACTCGATTGAATTAATCGGAGTGAAAGTTTCGGATCGGAAAATATTTCCGAACTTTTCCGTTAAATAATTTGCAGAAAATATATATAAATCAATTATATGTAAATATACTTGGAATAGTATGGTTTTCGATTTAGTAAACGTTTTCTTAAAAAGAAATATGTACGAGATTACAAAATAAATTTTAAACGGATAATATATGATTATGAAATACTTTGATACATACCTATAAACTCGTATAATTATTTAGGCTCTTAATATATCAATAAATATACGGAACGATACGAATCGAGAACACGCCTAAAATTGGGGCGTTACAATAGATCCCCCTAAAAATAAGTTTCGTCCCGAAACTTGCTATTCGTCGGACTTCTCGATCCCGAAGGCCGAGGTATTAACTCTCCAACTAAGAAGGCTTAAACCTTCTAATCTAAGCACACCAACTACTCAAACTACCCCGCAAGATATAGCAGGTCCTATAGCACATTCACACGCGGGGCATAAACTACATATAACATCACGCATGCACATATCTCAACCATGGGAAGAACTAGGTCTAGCCCACCGATTCTATCGATACTACTAGATCCACGTAAAACTCGACTAAAGATACTACCCTCCGTCTTCTAGCGTAGGTTAGCCATTGATGGCCTTACTTTGAAGAATCTCTCCACAAGTTCCGATAAAGACCCGCACATGCTGCAACTTGCAACCTCTTTTATATTCCTCCGGGGTTGTCATAAGCGTTCAGACTGTAGGGCGTAATCATGCCTCTTAATAAAGCGATCTCCTCTTCTTTACCTTCTAGGACATGAAAACATGTGGGAATCGTTGTTTGTAATTTATGTAAGCTTGTACCCTTCCTCCGAGTAGGTGGAGAACTACTTCATTTCCTTATGTAACGTCAATCCAACCGTAGAGGTTCTAAGCTCAATCTTTCATATACTTCTCGTACATCTCATGTCGACATCAACTATAAGACTTCGGTCTTCTCTTACTTTGGTTGGGCACCTTATGCATCTCTCGGTATCCCATAAACAACTCCACAACCGTACCAGTATGCCTTGTGAAAAACGCTAGAACAAATTCTCCATCTAACCTCACTGAAATATCCAACTCATTACTTCTCAAGTGCTAACGTCATAAGCTCTAAACTTGCGGTGTTACTATAATCCAGGTTCCCCGTCTCCCTCCATCACTACCATGGCTTCTCCACAAGAGTCAAGAAAAGTTTGACTCAGGTTTTGCTCGCGAAAACATAACATCCTTATCATTAGTACCAACATACCATGCATCCTCTTTATATATTCCCCTTTTTTTTTGTACAACAACCATAAAAGCCTCGCTTTCAACCCGCTCATCTATTCTCTTCACTCTTATCAACCCTTAACAGTTCTTATACGTGTCGTTTCCCCCTTATGCCGATCCCATGAACTAAGAAAGTCGTGCTGGTTCGTTACAATCCCCTCCCTAGGAGGTCTGTTACATTTACTTGATTTGAACTCCGGCAATGCTACATGATTAAGATATTTGTGTTCTCATTGATATACCTCCCTATTACCGACACTGAACCACTAGACTCCAAGCTCTTTTTACCGTTCCTTTATAATCCACGTTCTTGGTTACTCTTTTCATCTATACTTATTCATAGATAACCCACACTTGTGCGTTCTTAGTTGTCTCCAATTAGCTTGTATCTGATCTTCTCCGAAGTTAACGAGTTACCATTCTACCATAGTTTTCATGTTACCACTCTTATGAAGGCTACCCTCCTCGGGTACTCTACCTTGATCTCCATTAGCTCATTCTACATTCCTTGCTTCCTTCCTCTTCTTTAAGGTAACTATACCTCCCCAGTGTTATATGATCCAACTTCATAGTCTTAACCGCTCTTCATAAAATCTTTTAAGTGCATCTTTCCTACCTCTCTATCGTTAGTAATCACTCGCTCTTCTCTCGGTCGGCAACTTAAGTCTTTCGATCCGCGCCCCTTGTTTCATCTTTCATCTTCTGAATATCATCATCCACATACACTTCCTCCTTCTTAGCGTTGCTCAGTCTCATCACAATGCCGGAAAATGATTGACTCCACAAGGTAACCCTACTATGTGAACTTTCACCACATAATCCCCTTCGTAACCCTCGTATGTCTGAAAAATTCCCCTCCTTAGGATCTTACAAAACCGTCACTTCACTTTCTAGTTCCTCTGCACACTTAACTTACGTATCTCATAAATCTTCGTAGTAGTTCGACCACACTTCACATCCTGACTCCAATGCTTAGGAGCATCTAGGAAAACTTCACGTCTCAATGAAATACCACTTCTACCTTTGTTAGAATGCACTCATTTCCTTCCCGTTTCGTGCCTTTAGTTGTCCATGCATCGTCTTGAAGGACCATAAGTTCATCATCTCTAGTTGGTCTCTTCGTTGTTCAAACGTGGCTTTTATGCAACCACTCTCATGCCTTCATGTCGCTTCCCTTCTTGTATAACTTCCTTCTTAGTTTGCTTAAACTAACTTGAGGTTCTCTTCCCTTTGTATGTCCTTGCGGTTGACGTCATCTCTAGTTTTCATATGGCTGCTTAGACGCTCTCTAAGAAGTCCGAGAAATCACCGGGGTGCTCACTAAAACGTGATGTTCAACTCGATACTTGAGCATATTCATCTTCGTGTTGACACTATCCTAAGCCAAAAGGCGTTGTTCAAGGTGCAATGATAGCTTTCTATCATCCTAACTATAAGGTCCAAAAATCATATGTTAATATATATCCTAGTATACGTATATGACTATATAAGTCCTATGTCCACATTGCTATAACCATCATATCACATCCAAGCAAATCTATTACAACAAAACAAGGTCCAAACACTTATATGATATCATCATGCCATATGTACAAACTCATATTAATATAAAAAAAAAATCATGCCACCATTTTCACATAACAAGTCCATATGCATAACTATAATCCACATATGATAGTAGTCCAACAACCATCCTAAGTCCACCTATACATATATATATATATATATATATATATTTATATACATACACTAATAATCCAATAAACTATGCTGCCGAGATCCACGGAAGGAGTGGTGGTCCGTACATTCTACCCCGACTCATGCATGTGATTTTGAAAACAAAAACTAAGAACCCGTGGGGTTCTGTTTATTCCTTATTCGGCCTTTAGAAGATTGCGAGTGCCATTGTTGTCAACCTGGCTCTGATACCACTTTTGTAACACCCCGAATCCGCGGGACTCGGGGCGCTACGGGTTGGGACCTCACAATGGGTCCCGACCCTTAGCCTAACAACAATCTCACCGGATCTTTCCAACATGGCACAAATAAAGGCTCAAAAACTCGAAAACATTTATAATGCAGATGATAAGAAACCCGAAAGAACGCAACAACAAACTTCAGCCGAGATACAACTCAAAACCACAATGCCAAACACGCGGCATACAAAACGCAAACCAAAGGACAAACATAACTCGACTCCAACTCATAAACCCTTCCTAAAATGTACGGACCCCGGCTGCCCACCCTTCCGGATCTCTCGGCCGCATTCCTAACCTGCAAGGTAATCTACAACATTCGGTATAAAACCTTTAGCTTATATTCGAAGCATTAGAATAAATGGGAAAGGCACAAACACAAGCAAAACATCATAAACACACAACATACTCAAAAGCACACCAATCCGGTTAATTATCTTTATTATGATTAAGTCATATCCCTTTCTAATTCAACTTAGATTTGTGACACGAGACCACCGTGGTCCCGCCTCGGTCCCTATTTCCGGCATGGAACGGTACGGATGCCTCCGACCGTCTAACCAGCACGGCTAGTCGCCGAGAACCTCCTAGACTCTCGCAAGAGCTAGGCAGATGATGTCACCGCCCGTTATCATACACTTGGGCCAAAATAATATAAAGGTCGGTAATCCTATTTCCGGTTCCGTTGTTATAACATAAATAGTAAACACACACCACCCAACACACATCAATGCTAATACAAAGAATACGAGCTAAGTAAGTTCGGAGACTTACCTCGTCTCCACACTCAACTCACAACACTCTCGCTTCCCTTGGGAAGAAGTCCACAACCTGCTCACAAGAGGATATATGTCAACAACCCACTCACACAAGAAGTCTTAGACTTCTATACAAATGATCAACGCAAGATCATTTGACTCTCAATTCCAGGACCGCATCCTAGAATTCCTACACTCACCTCTCACTCAACGCATGAGGAGATCTACCCACAACCCACTCTCTCAAACACATGTTAGATCTCATAACAGCATATACCTCACAAGATCATGAACCCCAACCTAAGGAACGATAATCTAGCTTAGAAGGTCCAACATGCTTAATCAATTCTCCTAAGGTTCAAAGCCACTACTTGGCATTCACTCTAAGTTATGCTAGATCCATCCTAGCATGATACTAATACTAAACATAACTAAATCGAGTAAGATCGTAATCTCGAGGGAGAGGGTACTCACGTGACGTCAAAAGATGGAAGTCGAACTTGGACTCGTTAGGCCTTTATCGGGGCGCTTCCGGACCTAAAACCAAACTACACAAATTTAGCTAATACGCTAAATTTGATCGTAATATATAAGTTATAATATTCTAAGGTAAACGCATTTTCAAAAGCAATCGCTAAAAACCCACAATTATACCCTTGAGTCATAACTCAAAATTAATCCATCGAGTGTATAAAATATAAGGAAAGTCCCGCTTTTAAAACAAGGATTAAAACTCACAAAAACGCTTTCCGGGACGATCCATACAAAATTTATAAATATGGATAAAATCCAAAGTCAACTTTTTCGACAACAAGGAAACTCACAAAAGTCGGCCATTTCCGAAATAAGCTTTGGGTCAAAATTATAATTTATACCCAAGGGCAAAAGCTGCACATTTTTAAGAATATAATTTCATGACTTAAAATAATACGATTCAGCAGGGTATAAATGCAACTTCCAAAAACAAAGTGGGTCAAAACTGCAATAACAACATATGGGTACATTCTGTAAATAACACACTTAATGGGGTCCCGATTTTAATAAAACTAAGGGTTTTAAAACCCAAAGCAGCGCATTACTGGGGAAGGAGATGCGATGCGGCGGCAGGCGCAAGGTAAGGCGGCGGATAGGGCTCTGGCAAGGGCGGCGAGGCTTCATCCGGCGACGGCAGCCTCACTCTCCGGCGGATTGGGTCGAATTGCTTCCTTCAACGCGACACTGGGGTAGAGTGCAGATCTAGGCTCCTTCACCGGGTTTGTTCCAAAGGGCGAGGCTCCAGGCGTTGTTCTGGTGAAGAGCAGAGGACGACGAGGGAGGGCTTCGGCAGCGGCTCAAGACGGAGAACGGCGAAGGGAAAGAGATAGGAGAACAGAGAGGTGGGGATGGCCGTGCTTCCTGCTGCAACGGTGATAATCGAGGTGGAGATGGTGAGGCCTGAGGTGTAGAACATGAGTTGCAGTGGTGGTATTCGATCCGGCTCGGCCAAGGGTCTATATCGAGGGCGGAAGGCGGCAACCGTCGATGTTGGTGGCGGTTGAAGTGAGGGAGAGGCAGTGGCAGATGGGAGAGGAGGTTGTAGCCTGTAGGGGCTGTGAGGTTGGGAGTCCGAAAAAGAGGATGCAAGAAGGAGCAGAGGTAGGAGACGGGAGAGGGAAATGACAGTGGGACCAAAGGGAAGGAAAGGGTGCAGGGCACAGGTCATGGGAGATCAGCGAGCGAAGGGTCACTGCAGGGGCGAAGACGAGGGGTCGACTACAAGGCTAGCAACGAGGAGTCGGAAGCCAAAGGTCGGGAGAGGCGAGGAGTCGAGATAAGCGTGGGGCTGAGCAGCTGTTCATCAGCCAGAGGAGAGAGAGGAAGGAAGCATAAAAAAAAACATAAAATGAAAAAGGAAAATAAAGGAACAATAAAAATAAAGGAAATCTGGAATTAACAAACTTGATTGAATTAATCGGAGTGAAAGTTTCGGATCGGAAAATATTTCCGAACTTTTCCGTTAAATAATTTGCAGAAAATATATATAAATCAATTATATGTAAATATACTTGGAATAGTATGGTTTTCGATTTAGTAAACGTTTTCTTAAAAAGAAATATGTACGAGATTACAAAATAAATTTTAAACGGATAATATATGATTATGAAATACTTTGATACATACCTATAAACTCGTATAATTATTTAGCTCTTAATATATCAATAAATATACGGAACGATACGAATCGAGAACACGCCTAAAATTGGGGCGTTACAATAGATCCCCCTAAAAATAAGTTTCGTCCCGAAACTTGCTATTCGTCGGACTTCTCGATCCCGAAGGCCGAGGTATTAACTCTCCAACTAAGAAGGCTTAAACCTTCTAATCTAAGCACACCAACTACTCAAACTACCCCGCAAGATATAGCAGGTCCTATAGCACATTCACACGCGGGGCATAAACTACATATAACATCACGCATGCACATATCTCAACCATGGGAAGAACTAGGTCTAGCCCACCGATTCTATCGATACTACTAGATCCACGTAAAACTCGACTAAAGATACTACCCTCCGTCTTCTAGCGTAGGTTAGCCATTGATGGCCTTACTTTGAAGAATCTCTCCACAAGTTCCGATAAAGACCCGCACATGCTGCAACTTGCAACCTCTTTTATATTCCTCCGGGGTTGTCATAAGCGTTCAGACTGTAGGGCGTAATCATGCCTCTTAATAAAGCGATCTCCTCTTCTTTACCTTCTAGGACATGAAAACATGTGGGAATCGTTGTTTGTAATTTATGTAAGCTTGTACCCTTCCTCCGAGTAGGTGGAGAACTACTTCATTTCCTTATGTAACGTCAATCCAACCGTAGAGGTTCTAAGCTCAATCTTTCATATACTTCTCGTACATCTCATGTCGACATCAACTATAAGACTTCGGTCTTCTCTTACTTTGGTTGGGCACCTTATGCATCTCTCGGTATCCCATAAACAACTCCACAACCGTACCAGTATGCCTTGTGAAAAACGCTAGAACAAATTCTCCATCTAACCTCACTGAAATATCCAACTCATTACTTCTCAAGTGCTAACGTCATAAGCTCTAAACTTGCGGTGTTACTATAATCCAGGTTCCCCGTCTCCCTCCATCACTACCATGGCTTCTCCACAAGAGTCAAGAAAAGTTTGACTCAGGTTTTGCTCGCGAAAACATAACATCCTTATCATTAGTACCAACATACCATGCATCCTCTTTATATATTCCCCTTTTTTTTTGTACAACAACCATAAAAGCCTCGCTTTCAACCCGCTCATCTATTCTCTTCACTCTTATCAACCCTTAACAGTTCTTATACGTGTCGTTTCCCCCTTATGCCGATCCCATGAACTAAGAAAGTCGTGCTGGTTCGTTACAATCCCCTCCCTAGGAGGTCTGTTACATTTACTTGATTTGAACTCCGGCAATGCTACATGATTAAGATATTTGTGTTCTCATTGATATACCTCCCTATTACCGACACTGAACCACTAGACTCCAAGCTCTTTTTACCGTTCCTTTATAATCCACGTTCTTGGTTACTCTTTTCATCTATACTTATTCATAGATAACCCACACTTGTGCGTTCTTAGTTGTCTCCAATTAGCTTGTATCTGATCTTCTCCGAAGTTAACGAGTTACCATTCTACCATAGTTTTCATGTTACCACTCTTATGAAGGCTACCCTCCTCGGGTACTCTACCTTGATCTCCATTAGCTCATTCTACATTCCTTGCTTCCTTCCTCTTCTTTAAGGTAACTATACCTCCCCAGTGTTATATGATCCAACTTCATAGTCTTAACCGCTCTTCATAAAATCTTTTAAGTGCATCTTTCCTACCTCTCTATCGTTAGTAATCACTCGCTCTTCTCTCGGTCGGCAACTTAAGTCTTTCGATCCGCGCCCCTTGTTTCATCTTTCATCTTCTGAATATCATCATCCACATACACTTCCTCCTTCTTAGCGTTGCTCAGTCTCATCACAATGCCGGAAAATGATTGACTCCACAAGGTAACCCTACTATGTGAACTTTCACCACATAATCCCCTTCGTAACCCTCGTATGTCTGAAAAATTCCCCTCCTTAGGATCTTACAAAACCGTCACTTCACTTTCTAGTTCCTCTGCACACTTAACTTACGTATCTCATAAATCTTCGTAGTAGTTCGACCACACTTCACATCCTGACTCCAATGCTTAGGAGCATCTAGGAAAACTTCACGTCTCAATGAAATACCACTTCTACCTTTGTTAGAATGCACTCATTTCCTTCCCGTTTCGTGCCTTTAGTTGTCCATGCATCGTCTTGAAGGACCATAAGTTCATCATCTCTAGTTGGTCTCTTCGTTGTTCAAACGTGGCTTTTATGCAACCACTCTCATGCCTTCATGTCGCTTCCCTTCTTGTATAACTTCCTTCTTAGTTTGCTTAAACTAACTTGAGGTTCTCTTCCCTTTGTATGTCCTTGCGGTTGACGTCATCTCTAGTTTTCATATGGCTGCTTAGACGCTCTCTAAGAAGTCCGAGAAATCACCGGGGTGCTCACTAAAACGTGATGTTCAACTCGATACTTGAGCATATTCATCTTCGTGTTGACACTATCCTAAGCCAAAAGGCGTTGTTCAAGGTGCAATGATAGCTTTCTATCATCCTAACTATAAGGTCCAAAAATCATATGTTAATATATATCCTAGTATACGTATATGACTATATAAGTCCTATGTCCACAT
The DNA here is from genome assembly GCA_033239045.1 of Fagopyrum esculentum. Taxonomy (NCBI): domain Eukaryota; kingdom Viridiplantae; phylum Streptophyta; class Magnoliopsida; order Caryophyllales; family Polygonaceae; genus Fagopyrum; species Fagopyrum esculentum. The sequence continues at coordinate 143,893,893 of BSUD01000003.1, forward strand.
TGCTATAACCATCATATCACATCCAAGCAAATCTATTACAACAAAACAAGGTCCAAACACTTATATGATATCATCATGCCATATGTACAAACTCATATTAATATAAAAAAAAAATCATGCCACCATTTTCACATAACAAGTCCATATGCATAACTATAATCCACATATGATAGTAGTCCAACAACCATCCTAAGTCCACCTATACATATATATATATATATATATATATATATATATATATATACTAAATATCCAATAAACTATGCTGCCGAGATCCGCGGAAGGAGTGGTGGTCCGTACATTCTACCCCGACTCATGCATGTGATTTTGAAAACGAAAACTCAGAACCCGCGGGGTTCTGTTTATTCCTTATTCGGCCTTTAGAAGATTGCGAGTGCCATTGTTGTCAACCTAGGGCTCTGATACCACTTTTGTAACACCCCGAATCCGCGGGACTCGGGGCGCTACGGGTTGGGACCTCACAATGGGTCCCGACCCTTAGCCTGACAACAATCTCACCGGATCTTTCCAACATGGCACAAATAAAGGCTCAAAAACTCGAAAACATTTATAATGCAGATGATAAGAAACCCGAAAGAACGCAACAACAAACTTCAGCCGAGATACAACTCAAAACCACAATGCCAAACACGCGGCATACAAAACGCAAACCAAAGGACAAACATAACTCGACTCCAACTCATAAACCCTTCCTAAAATGTACGGACCCCGGCTGCCCACCCTTCCGGATCTCTCGGCCGCATTCCTAACCTGCAAGGTAATCTACAACATTCGGTATAAAACCGTTAGCTTATATTCGAAGCATTAGAATAAATGGGAAAGGCACAAACACAAGCAAAACATCATAAACACACAACATACTCAAAAGCACACCAATCCGGTTGATTATCTTTATTATGATTAAGTCGTATCCCGTTCTAATTCAACTTAGATTTGTGACACGAGACCACCGTGGTCCCGCCTCGGTCCCTATTTCCGGCATGGAACGGTACGGATGCCTCCGACCGTCTAACCAGCACGGCTAGTCGCCGAGAACCTCCTAGACTCTCGCAAGAGCTAGGCAGATGATGTCACCGCCCGTTATCATACACTTGGGCCAAAATAATATAAAGGTCGGTAATCCTATTTCCGGTTCCGTTGTTATAACATAAATAGTAAACACACACCACCCAACACACATCAATGCTAATACAAAGAATACGAGCTAAGTAAGTTCGGAGACTTACCTCGTCTCCACACTCAACTCACAACACTCTCGCTTCCCTTGGGAAGAAGTCCACAACCTGCTCACAAGAGGATATATGTCAACAACCCACTCACACAAGAAGTCTTAGACTTCTATACAAATGATCAACGCAAGATCATTTGACTCTCAATTCCAGGACCGCATCCTAGAATTCCTACACTCACCTCTCACTCAACGCATGAGGAGATCTACCCACAACCCACTCTCTCAAACACATGTTAGATCTCATAACAGCATATACCTCACAAGATCATGAACCCCAACCTAAGGAACGATAATCTAGCTTAGAAGGTCCAACATGCTTAATCAATTCTCCTAAGGTTCAAAGCCACTACTTGGCATTCACTCTAAGTTATGCTAGATCCATCCTAGCATGATACTAATACTAAACATAACTAAATCGAGTAAGATCGTAATCTCGAGGGAGAGGGTACTCACGTGACGTCAAAAGACGGAAGTCGAACTTGGACTCGTTAGGCCTTTATCGGGGCGCTTCCGGACCTAAAACCAAACTACACAAATTTAGCTAATACGCTAAATTTGATCGTAATATATAAGTTATAATATTCTAAGGTAAACGCATTTTCAAAAGCAATCGCTAAAAACCCACAATTATACCCTTGAGTCATAACTCAAAATTAATCCATCGAGTGTATAAAATATAAGGAAAGTCCCGCTTTTAAAACAAGGATTAAAACTCACAAAAACGCTTTCCGGGACGATCCATACAAAATTTATAAATATGGATAAAATCCAAAGTCAACTTTTTCGACAACAAGGAAACTCACAAAAGTCGGCCATTTCCGAAATAAGCTTTGGGTCAAAATTATAATTTATACCCAAGGGCAAAAGCTGCACATTTTTAAGAATATAATTTCATGACTTAAAATAATACGATTCAGCAGGGTATAAATGCAACTTCCAAAAACAAAGTGGGTCAAAACTGCAATAACAACATATGGGTACATTCTGTAAATAACACACTTAATGGGGTCCCGATTTTAATAAAACTAAGGGTTTTAAAACCCAAAGCAGCGCATTACTGGGGAAGGAGATGCGATGCGGCGGCAGGCGCAAGGTAAGGCGGCGGATAGGGCTCTGGCAAGGGCGGCGAGGCTTCATCCGGCGACGGCAGCCTCACTCTCCGGCGGATTGGGTCGAATTGCTTCCTTCAACGCGACACTGGGGTAGAGTGCAGATCTAGGCTCCTTCACCGGGTTTGTTCCAAAGGGCGAGGCTCCAGGCGTTGTTCTGGTGAAGAGCAGAGGACGACGAGGGAGGGCTTCGGCAGCGGCTCAAGACGGAGAACGGCGAAGGGAAAGAGATAGGAGAACAGAGAGGTGGGGATGGCCGTGCTTCCT
>BSUD01000003.1:143896530-143990347 GCA_033239045.1 Fagopyrum esculentum
TATGTCCTTGCGGTTGACGTCATCTCTAGTTTTCATATGGCTGCTTAGACGCTCTCTAAGAAGTCCGAGAAATCACCGGGGTGCTCACTAAAACGTGATGTTCAACTCGATACTTGAGCATATTCATCTTCGTGTTGACACTATCCTAAGCCAAAAGGCGTTGTTCAAGGTGCAATGATAGCTTTCTATCATCCTAACTATAAGGTCCAAAAATCATATGTTAATATATATCCTAGTATACGTATATGACTATATAAGTCCTATGTCCACATTGCTATAACCATCATATCACATCCAAGCAAATCTATTACAACAAAACAAGGTCCAAACACTTATATGATATCATCATGCCATATGTACAAACTCATATTAATATAAAAAAAAAATCATGCCACCATTTTCACATAACAAGTCCATATGCATAACTATAATCCACATATGATAGTAGTCCAACAACCATCCTAAGTCCACCTATACATATATATATATATATATATATATATATATATATATATATATATATATATATATATATATATATATATATATATATATATATATATATATATTTATATACATACACTAATAATCCAATAAACTATGCTGCCGAGATCCACGGAAGGAGTGGTGGTCCGTACATTCTACCCCGACTCATGCATGTGATTTTGAAAACAAAAACTAAGAACCCGTGGGGTTCTGTTTATTCCTTATTCGGCCTTTAGAAGATTGCGAGTGCCATTGTTGTCAACCTGGCTCTGATACCACTTTTGTAACACCCCGAATCCGCGGGACTCGGGGCGCTACGGGTTGGGACCTCACAATGGGTCCCGACCCTTAGCCTAACAACAATCTCACCGGATCTTTCCAACATGGCACAAATAAAGGCTCAAAAACTCGAAAACATTTATAATGCAGATGATAAGAAACCCGAAAGAACGCAACAACAAACTTCAGCCGAGATACAACTCAAAACCACAATGCCAAACACGCGGCATACAAAACGCAAACCAAAGGACAAACATAACTCGACTCCAACTCATAAACCCTTCCTAAAATGTACGGACCCCGGCTGCCCACCCTTCCGGATCTCTCGGCCGCATTCCTAACCTGCAAGGTAATCTACAACATTCGGTGTAAAACCTTTAGCTTATATTCGAAGCATTAGAATAAATGGGAAAGGCACAAACACAAGCAAAACATCATAAACACACAACATACTCAAAAGCACACCAATCCGGTTAATTATCTTTATTATGATTAAGTCATATCCCTTTCTAATTCAACTTAGATTTGTGACACGAGACCACCGTGGTCCCGCCTCGGTCCCTATTTCCGGCATGGAACGGTACGGATGCCTCCGACCGTCTAACCAGCACGGCTAGTCGCCGAGAACCTCCTAGACTCTCGCAAGAGCTAGGCAGATGATGTCACCGCCCGTTATCATACACTTGGGCCAAAATAATATAAAGGTCGGTAATCCTATTTCCGGTTCCGTTGTTATAACATAAATAGTAAACACACACCACCCAACACACATCAATGCTAATACAAAGAATACGAGCTAAGTAAGTCCGGAGACTTACCTCGTCTCCACACTCAACTCACAACACTCTCGCTTCCCTTGGGAAGAAGTCCACAACCTGCTCACAAGAGGATATATGTCAACAACCCACTCACACAAGAAGTCTTAGACTTCTATACAAATGATCAACGCAAGATCATTTGACTCTCAATTCCAGGACCGCATCCTAGAATTCCTACACTCACCTCTCACTCAACGCATGAGGAGATCTACCCACAACCCACTCTCTCAAACACATGTTAGATCTCATAACAGCATATACCTCACAAGATCATGAACCCCAACCTAAGGAACGATAATCTAGCTTAGAAGGTCCAACATGCTTAATCAATTCTCCTAAGGTTCAAAGCCACTACTTGGCATTCACTCTAAGTTATGCTAGATCCATCCTAGCATGATACTAATACTAAACATAACTAAATCGAGTAAGATCGTAATCTCGAGGGAGAGGGTACTCACGTGACGTCAAAAGACGGAAGTCGAACTTGGACTCGTTAGGCCTTTATCGGGGCGCTTCCGGACCTAAAACCAAACTACACAAATTTAGCTAATACGCTAAATTTGATCGTAATATATAAGTTATAATATTCTAAGGTAAACGCATTTTCAAAAGCAATCGCTAAAAACCCACAATTATACCCTTGAGTCATAACTCAAAATTAATCCATCGAGTGTATAAAATATAAGGAAAGTCCCGCTTTTAAAACAAGGATTAAAACTCACAAAAACGCTTTCCGGGACGATCCATACAAAATTTATAAATATGGATAAAATCCAAAGTCAACTTTTTCGACAACAAGGAAACTCACAAAAGTCGGCCATTTCCGAAATAAGCTTTGGGTCAAAATTATAATTTATACCCAAGGGCAAAAGCTGCACATTTTTAAGAATATAATTTCATGACTTAAAATAATACGATTCAGCAGGGTATAAATGCAACTTCCAAAAACAAAGTGGGTCAAAACTGCAATAACAACATATGGGTACATTCTGTAAATAACACACTTAATGGGGTCCCGATTTTAATAAAACTAAGGGTTTTAAAACCCAAAGCAGCGCATTACTGGGGAAGGAGATGCGATGCGGCGGCAGGCGCAAGGTAAGGCGGCGGATAGGGCTCTGGCAAGGGCGGCGAGGCTTCATCCGGCGACGGCAGCCTCACTCTCCGGCGGATTGGGTCGAATTGCTTCCTTCAACGCGACACTGGGGTAGAGTGCAGATCTAGGCTCCTTCACCGGGTTTGTTCCAAAGGGCGAGGCTCCAGGCGTTGTTCTGGTGAAGAGCAGAGGACGACGAGGGAGGGCTTCGGCAGCGGCTCAAGACGGAGAACGGCGAAGGGAAAGAGATAGGAGAACAGAGAGGTGGGGATGGCCGTGCTTCCTGCTGCAACGGTGATAATCGAGGTGGAGATGGTGAGGCCTGAGGTGTAGAACATGAGTTGCAGTGGTGGTATTCGATCCGGCTCGGCCAAGGGTCTATATCGAGGGCGGAAGGCGGCAACCGTCGATGTTGGTGGCGGTTGAAGTGAGGGAGAGGCAGTGGCAGATGGGAGAGGAGGTTGTAGCCTGTAGGGGCTGTGAGGTTGGGAGTCCGAAAAAGAGGATGCAAGAAGGAGCAGAGGTAGGAGACGGGAGAGGGAAATGACAGTGGGACCAAAGGGAAGGAAAGGGTGCAGGGCACAGGTCATGGGAGATCAGCGAGCGAAGGGTCACTGCAGGGGCGAAGACGAGGGGTCGACTACAAGGCTAGCAACGAGGAGTCGGAAGCCAAAGGTCGGGAGAGGCGAGGAGTCGAGATAAGCGTGGGGCTGAGCAGCTGTTCATCAGCCAGAGGAGAGAGAGGAAGGAAGCATAAAAAAAAACATAAAATGAAAAAGGAAAATAAAGGAACAATAAAAATAAAGGAAATCTGGAATTAACAAACTTGATTGAATTAATCGGAGTGAAAGTTTCGGATCGGAAAATATTTCCGAACTTTTCCGTTAAATAATTTGCAGAAAATATATATAAATCAATTATATGTAAATATACTTGGAATAGTATGGTTTTCGATTTAGTAAACGTTTTCTTAAAAAGAAATATGTACGAGATTACAAAATAAATTTTAAACGGATAATATATGATTATGAAATACTTTGATACATACCTATAAACTCGTATAATTATTTAGCTCTTAATATATCAATAAATATACGGAACGATACGAATCGAGAACACGCCTAAAATTGGGGCGTTACAATATTTGCCTAGACCGGTCTTCAGTCACGGCCAATTATATGTCGCTATCTCAAGAGTGACGAGCAGGGATGGAGTAAGGATTATGATATGTGACCCTAAGGGCAAGGTTCAAGATACTACAACTAATGTTGTATTCGACGAATTTTTTCGCAACATAATTTAAGGTACGTTAGAATTTCTTCTTCATTTTATTTCGTTTTCAATCAATAATATCAAGCGATCATAACCCGTCCTTGAGCTTACACTTATATAAAGTTTATCTTCTTCTCTTTTTCAGGATCGGACTGTCGCGCATGTGCTCGAGGTTTCACGTCAAAGGTTATCATCGTGATTTCTATTATAATAAATATGTACACAATTTTAACTGTTTTTTGACATTATTAATATTGTGATTTTTATAATACAGAGATAGTGGACACTCCTGGCTTGGTATGCCCCGAACTGGGTCAACAACTATGTTGTTATTATTTTTCTTATATGCGTATACTATTTAACATAAACATTCGTAATCAAATCAACAAAATAATAATAAGAAAAATAAATCTATAAAAAATTACTCATACAAAAAAAACTGTAAGAAATATATTTTCAAAAATCCGTGCACGGCACGGGCGCTAAACTAGTTTGCTTTATAATTAAGTTTCATCATTTCTCCTTTCCGTCGGTGAAACTTAATTTATTTATAATTAGGTTTCTCTTTGCTCGAAAATCCTATTTCATTCAAGGAATACTTTTTCTTCAAATACCATGTTTATAATTGATTAAGAATGAAGATTTCGTTTGATAAATAAGAGTGCAATGCAATCTGTCTATGGACTATGCTTTGATATGGATTCTTTTAATAAATTTGATTTCTACTACAAATAGCTATTGACGATGGATGAAACGTGAACCTTAAATATCAATGATTTATAATACTTGGTTGTAGTAAAGGAATGTCGTGGTAGCAACCACGAAAATATCCACGAAACAAACTTCCCTCGAACTTAGTCACGAATTTACCCTCAAAAGTTATAGAATTAATTAGAGAAATAGGACCCCTTAAAATTCTCTTTTGCAAATTAGGCCTCTATACAAAAGGAAGAAAAAATAGGTATGGAAACTAGAAAATAGGGACAATAATTTCTTTACTTGAAATGATGGTGATTAGATGTTTACTTTTGGTTTAGGTATCTTTTTTACATGTTTACTTTTCATTTTTGGTTAATGTAGCTAGTTTGATGAAATTTTCAAGTCCATGGATGTCTAATTTTTTTGTGTGACATTTTTTTCGTTACCCAAATATGAATTGTAGTATTTTTTGTGTGACATTTTTTTGGGTATGACAATTTAAATTGGGTATGATTTTTGTATTAAGTGATGTTTAAATTGGGTATAAATATAAAATATTATCCAATTTATGGATATGGTTTTATTTTGATATTTGATTTTTTGGGTATGTTGTTTTCGAGTATGTTTATGTACTTTAATAAATTAATTTTTGGGTATGATTATGACATTATTTGGGTAAGCAGATTTTTGGGTATGCTCTTTTATACGTGTATTGACTTTGTAGTATATTTTTTATTATTAATTATATTTAAAGTGATATCGTGGGCATGTTTTATGGTTACCCAAACTGTGTTATAATGATCAAATATCAAGCGGATTTTTGGGTAATGACCAAATGTCATTTGATATTGATGTTTGTGTATGATATCGAGTTTTGAAAATTTTGGGTATGACAAATTTAAATTGGATATTGTTTTTGTATTAAGTGATATTTAAATTGGGTATAAATATAAATATTATCCAATTAATGGATATGTTTTTATTTTGATATTTGATTTTTTGGGTATGTTATTTTCGAGTATGTTTATGTACTTTGACAAATTTATTTTTGGGTATGATTGTGACATTATTTGCGTAAACGGATTTTTGGGTAATAGGTGAGAAAGTAAGGATATTGGAAATTCCTTTTTCTGATTGATGTGACATGTGAGATTGTACAACATGTCACATCCGATGGGTTGTCAAACTTTTCCCTCATTTTGTACTATATTTCCTCTACTCTATTTTATAGGGGGTCAAAATACCAATCTCAAATAGTAGGAGTCTTCTTTCTAAATTGATTTGCTTAAAAGGGCTAGTTTGCCAATTTTACCAAAGTTATATTGATGCTACAAAGGGCGTGGCTAAAAACTCCCACGGTAAATTTCCGTGGCTAAATTACCCATAAATGTTAGTTGTGGTTACTTTTGAAGGTAAATTCGAGGGTAACTCCGGAGTGTAGATTTGAGGGTAACGTCGAGGGTAGCTCTAAGGGTAAATTTGAGGGTAATAGTTGAGGGTAACTTTAAGGGTATATTCAAGGGTATATTCGAGGGTAACGGTCTATGGTAATTCCAAGGGTAACGTTGAGGGTGATTTCGTGGGTAACTTTCAGGGAAAAAACGAGGTTATTCTCGTGGGTAAGTTTGACGCTAAGAGAAAATTAAAATTTGAAGGTATATTCGAGGGCAACGGGTAGCACGCAAAGTAGTGATGTCGAGGGTGATGTCGTGGATAAATTTTGAGGTATTCACGTGGGTAAGTTTGAAGCTAAGAGCAAGCTCAAATTCGAGCACAATATAATTTTCTTGAGGGTAATAATGCAAATATAAATATGAGAGTGATTTTCAAGGGTATGAATAACACGCAAGATCATTTTACAATGCAAATCATAAATTACAAAATATTGTTCATGCATAAATATCAAATCATGATTTACAAAATCTACCAATTCAAGATTAACATAACACACAATTAACTAATATCATACTAACACATCAAGCCAAAAACCTCTTAAATCGTAAAAGATAAATTTAAGTCATATTCAAATATTTTTTTAGAAAGGAAACATACTAAGGTGTTGAGCTCACAAAAGCACTCTTATGTAATCGTAGTAGTTCTTGCATGAATTTTTCTTGTTGTTGCATGAAATCTTGTATCCTCCCCAAATTTCCATTCGATTCCTTCACCTCATTCGTTGATGCTTGCAACTTTTATTTCGGTTTTCAAAGGTTCAATATTTGGGGATGTATAGTAAGCTTGTGAAGACTTGCCAAAAGTAAAACAATTTGCAATCAAGCCGGTACGCATAACGTCCATGTCTTGTTCTCCTAATCCAAAATTCCTTCTTGACCCTTATATATTTTGACCCAAATCTCATAATTGTGGAGAATGTTGGTCACTTCACCGTCGGATGATAAATATTGCGTACATAAACGATCATATTCATCCTAACCGGTGCTCGTCATGAACTGAGGGGAGTGGAAATCTGTCTATTAAGCTTCTCATTTCTTATCTTTAAATCTTCTTCAAGCTTAAGTAAACTATCCCGCAGGACGGGATGTTTGGAGGGGTATCATCAAAGAGCTTCTTGTTTCTACAACACCAAGCAATCTAAAGTCTAGTTATCACTCATGAGAGAGCATTCATCCTGCACAGATCATGAATTCCTTTAATGATCGAGTCCTACAAACAGAAAAAAAGCTTTTGCCCAATTACTGCCTCATTTGTAGACAAAGAATTAACTCAAAAACTTAGAGAGATGATAATTGACAAAAATTAACACGATCGATCAAAGCTATATATCGAAAGTAACTCTCCCAACATTAAAGAGAACAGCATATAAAAGTAACCAAGAAATTGAGTTTCCGCAACTCCATATAACCAAAATTGTAACATTACTAAGGATTAGACCGTAACCTATCAACATGATCAGGGACGGCCCTTGGGGGGCAGGGTGGGGCAGCCGCCCCACCCTCCAAAAAAAAAGAAAATATATATATATATATATATATATATATATATATATAGGGTGTGGTTCCTATGAGAACAACCCCTAACGTGAGAACATGAGAACAATCGTACACCGTTGGATGTGAGTATTAAGGGTTGAGATTTAGAGTAGATATAAAAAATAATAATAACTACGAATAATAATAATTAGGAATTCAACAATAACTACGAATAATCCACTCAACCAACAATAACTACGAATAATACATTAAACGATATATGACACATTCGTAACAAAACTAATAATAATTACGAATATGTTCTCATGTTCTCACGTTAGGGAGTGTTCTCATAGGATCTATACTATATATATATATATATATATATATATATATATATATATATATATATATTTTGTGTGAAAAAAAGTCGTTTTAAAATGGTTGGTGGCTTCTCATTTATAAATTTTTTTTCTACGATTTATTAATTTTTGAAATATAAATACTCTTTGTTATATATAAATGTTGTTTTGGATCTTTCGCCGAAGTAAACGAAACTTCAAAAGAATTTTCCGTTTTAGGCTCGGAGTGAAATAATTCACCAAAATGCACGAGATTTGTTGTTTGAAGTAGAAGCGCGGTCTTAGACCGCACTATTATTTGTAAAACACGTTGTCGAGGACAAATATAATAAAAACACAAATAGAGGTGCGGTCCTAGACTGTATATAGTGTAACGTTTTTGAAAGAAAAAAAACTAAATAGGCGCGGTTATAGACGCGCCTATAGGTCAGCTATTTTATTTAAAAAAAATTTTATAACATTACTAAGGATGGCCTAGCCTAGCCCAAGTTATATCATCACAATAAAAGTCGGGGGTTTTAAATGGAAGATGACAAAAAGTAGTGTAAGAAAGAATAATAGGGATGTCATACGAAATTATTAAAAAGCTGAACCACCATGCAAAATATATAAAATTTAGGCAAATGAAAAAAAGGGTTTTCTTTGTCGCAGCAGTATAAGAAGGAAGGAACTCTGCGGCTTCTCAGTCGCTCCTCTTTCCTCTCCTTCTCTCCTTCTCTCCTGAATCGGGATACTAGCTGGGGCAGAAAAGCAGGAACAATCCGGAGCCTACGATGGTTGTAATAGAAGAGTTGTCGGTGGAAGATTACGAGGACTACTGCTTTGTTTGCAAGGATGGAGGCTCACTCATTCTCTGTGATCACGAGTACGTCTGCTCTCTCTCTCTCCCTCTTTTGTTTCTACTTGGCTTATTATAAGATAAGCCCAAATATCCATTGTTGCAAATCCCAGTCGCTGCTTTCTTCTTTTCTCTGACTTGTTTCAAGGATAACTGAGAATTATGCTAAACTAGGTCAGAGATATATGATAGATATCATTTGTTTTTTGTTGTTGAGTTTTTTTGTGTGTTATAATGGTTACTAGGTTAGGTTAGGTTGAATTATATGATATATCAAGAATGTTGACAGACCCTTGTTACCAAGCTGTATTCTTCAATATACTCACCTGCTCATGTGCCTACCTTATAGGGCTTGCACAAAGGCTTATCATGGAAAGTGCGTTAAAAACAGATTCTCCGTTGATTCTAAAGAACAATGGATATGCGGTAAGTACGTACAATTTGTGCTTAAATTGCCTCTTTATGTGCATCCATACTTAGTAAATGTGCATATTTGGAGTAGATGTTAACATTGTTCTAAATAGCCTATTGTGATCTTACTTCACTGAGCTTGAATCATTTCAGATTGCCATTCTTGCTGCAAATGTGGCAAAAACTCTAGCATTAGGTGCTTCTGCTGTACAAATGCTGTGTGTGAAAGATGTGTTGCCAACAACTATGAATTTGCCAGGATTAGAGGAGCAGATGGTATTTGTGACGAATGTCTTAAGCTCGCTATTATGGTGGAGGAAGGAAGAGACGTTGACTCTGAGGGAGTAAGATCATGTCATTTACTATCGTCATTGTCTTCTCTTTTTCTATCTAATAAATTGATGTGGTATGGTTTGTTAAACATCGAGAACATATATATTTGGTCTTTTTTAAATTCTATCCTTTTCACCGGTTAAATGTTTGAAATTAAATACATGAACCGGGTTGAGATCCATATTCAAATATCATATATGAGTATCAATATAAAAAAAGTCCATATATGTGGTGTTTGGCATAAGGGTATTCGGGTATGGATATCTCATATATATATACACATATTCTCATATTTCATTTCCAAACCCATTTTGATATCCCTAAAAAGAGTGGCGGCGTCACATATATTTTCCATCCTCCCTATTTGCCTTCTCTATCTACACCCTCTCTTCTCCGGTTGTCTCCCTCGTTGGATCTTCGTTCTTTTTCTTTATTTACATCATCTCCAGGTATGAAACAAATATTCTCCAAGTTCCATTTGCGCTTTTTTCCGATATCTTCTAATATTACGAGATCGGAGTTAATATTCTGTTTCATACCATTTGGACATTAAGAGCATTAAACCTCGGATTCGGTATGCAGCAGGATTGTATTGCTCAATTTATGCAGTTTCTCGTATGGATTCGTGTTTACTTTCTGTTTAATTGTGTGATATGTATGGACTGGATTACTAGCTAGGGTTCTATAGACACACTACTATTTCTACTCGTTCGTATCTTGTTTGCTGAAATTAAAATTTTAGAGCTAGTAACCGAAGCAATTTTGGTATACTTTATCTTGTCATTCACAAATAACAATATATCAATCTCGTACCCATATACCAATATCTAATACACAGATACTTGGATATGGATCCCAAACAGGCCCGAAGGCTAAGATGGTTGATCACAACCAGCTCCATTTCTCAATAAGTGGAATAAATTAATGCTGATCTTTTTTGCTAGGCTGTTTCTTGGATTTGTTTGTCTTTGGTTTTTTTAGCTCCTGAATCCTGATTGTATATGTGTTTGGTGCAGGAAGAGGCAGATTTTAATGATCGAGAATCAACAGAGGGTCTTTTCAAGGAATACTGGGAAATAATAAGGGACAAGGAAAACTTAACCTTAAAAGACCTGCAGGCTGCAAAGGCTCAGATGGATAACAGTACTACACCCAAACCAAAGTCCACCTCTAAGAGGGCACATTCGGATGAATATGGTGCCGATGTAGGCCATGAGAAAGTATCAGATGCGGACTTTGACCTGAAGGTTACTCAGGAGAAGAGTTCAGACAGAAGTAAAAATCAGCAAAAGAAGGAGATCACGCAATCCGACATCAAAAAACAGGAGAGCAAAAAAAGGAAAATTATTCGTTGGGGTTCGGGTGAATATGCTGGAGCATCAAATGCAGACTGTAACATGGAGATCACTCAATCAGACTGCAAAAAACCGAGGCAGAAGAAGAAGGCTTTAAACAAAAGGGAATTTCTTGGTTGGGGTTCAAAAGCGCTAATAGAGTTCCTGGCCTCAATTGGAAAAGATACTAGCCAGAAAATGTCTCAGATTGAAGCTGCTGATATTATGATTCAGTACGCACGAGACAATAATCTCTTTGACATTACAAACAAGAAGAAAATCATTTGTGATGCTGCACTTCATTCTGTACTGGGGAGGAAGTCTCTGACCATATATAAAATGAGGGATTTCCTTGAAAACCATTTTTGGGAGAACATAGAGGATTCAGATGACGGATCAGAAAAAGAGGAATTAAAGGGTTTGTTACCTTCAAAAAAGTTGCAAAAGCACAACACAATGAAAACTTGCACGGAAAAGGACACAGTTGGCGAAAAGAAAGCAACTCCCAAGGTTTCATACAGCCGCTATGCATCTATAGTTCCGGAGAACATTAGTCTTGTTTACCTGAGAAGGACTTTGGTGGAAGAACTATTGAACAAGTGTGACAAGATCTCTGATGACAAAGTGATAGGTAGCATTGTGAGGGTGAAGAATCGAGTTATAAAATACAGGCCTAACGAGCTTCTTCAAGTCACAGGTATCAAAAGAGAAGCTAGTGAAAACAAAACGGAAGTTTTCCTAAAGGTAACCGGTATGGCCAGTGATGTCCCGATCTCCATGCTTGAAGATTACAATTTCCTCGAGGTAATTAAAGTGAAGATTCATAACATGATTTTTTGTTGAAGATGGAATCTATCTGTATTGACATTTTGGTTATACATGCATGGTGCAGGATGAATGTGATGATTTGCGGCTGAAAGTGGAGAAAGGCATTATTGAAAGGCCTACTGTTGTAAGTTCTCGATCTTATGAACAGTTTATCAGTTAACCTAGCCTTACAAAATTTGAAAATCATCTATCTTTACTTGTTTACTTATGGTGTTTGTTTTCTGGTGACAGGCTGCTCTTCAGGAGAAGGCCAACATTCTTCATGAAGATAAAACAAAACATGTGAGTAGCTGAGTCAAATTGTGTTGAATTGCAATTAATGGTGATGGCATCTAATTTATGCAAGAAAATTTTCAGGCGATTCCAAGAGATTTGATGGTTCTAAAACACCGCATTGATTTGGCTAATGAGAAAGGATGGAGAGATCAATATCCTTTTTGACATATTATTAATTGTTTGTGGCTTGAATATCTTCTTGTCAAATAAAAGCCTTTATAACTTGATTGTCCTTGACCCATTACTATTGTTTCTGCACATTCTATGAGCTAACGCGAGAAAGGAAGTTGCTTCTGACAGAAGAAGGGCAGATGCGCAGGCTGCAAACTCTGCCAATAGTCACAGCTGATGTACTACAAGATGCTTCTAACGAGACACTGGAAAAGAAGGAGATGGAAGCAATGTAAGGAAGTTGTTTCCGGCAACCGACCCGACTGTTTGACGCCTCAAGACATGGGAGACAAAGAGCTGCAACACAGCCTTCTCATCTGATGCTCATCTCGAGAAAGGAAGTTGCTTGTACATTTTGGGGCCTCCATTTGTCAATGCAGCATTGTTTCCCTGCTCTGAATCAATCCCATTAGTGCCAACCTTGTTGTGATACTGATAGAAGCCATACATTGACAACATTGATCCTAACTATAAGGATTCAACAAAGAAACATACAATTAGAGGTGTAACAAGCCCAAAGTAGATTGTAACCAAGCTAAATGTCCACCTGAACAAATCAGAGGAAAGTTTTCAGTACCATGTTCAGTAATGAATTTTTTGTGATTCAAATAATGTAACTGAGGAAGAAAAGAGGCTTACTGTGTGTAATAAAACATAATATCAGCACCCTCCAAAGCAACATTAAGAATGATCAAAATGAGAAGCACAAAGAAAGCCAAATTCCTATAAGCTAAAAGCCAAGCAGGGTGCATTCCTTTAATACATGGCTTCCAAACTTCAACCTCATACAAAATCCCGGGATCGTTGAGTTGGTCATCTTCCTCTTTCCTCGCAAATCTTATGATTCCGAGGCCCTTCATATCTTGAGATAATAGGTAAAAGTTGGGTTTTCCAAGAATCAAGTTGGGTTTTTGACGATGTAGTAGAGGAAGTGAGATAATATAGAGAGAAAATCCAATCATGAACAAAGAAAGCATATTGAATAGTATAAGATTAAAAGCTTTCTGAAGACATTTTTTAAGCGGGGAGGGGAAAGAGAAGACATTTTTGATAGCCTCAAGAAAACCCCATCAAAGATTAAATCTTCTCAAGAAAACTTAGAAACAAGAAAGTGCTCAGAAAATCACCATGAAAATGGTATTAAAACATCCGTTGAACAAAAAATGCAACTAATCACTGAAACCCATCAAGTGAATTAAAATGAAGGATCTAACTTAAAGAAGCTTTAATGGGAATTTCATAAACAAGCTCACAAAGCACTTAAACAAGTGTGTAAAACCAATGAATTTCTCGAGATGAGCAATTAATATAAGAAAAGAATGCAATCATGTACCTTCTGGCCTAAACTGTATCGGCCTCAACAAAACATGGAAGAGAAGGCATTACGTTAGAAGGGTCCTTTCTCGAGATCCGTCAAGATCTTTGAGCGGAAGGTGCGAGTGCGAGTGGATCTCCTCGCGCTTCTTTGCTGTTTAAGGATTGTCTAAACCTTTGTTTCACTCTTTTCTTTTGGAAATGGGTTGTTTAGTTTTAATGTGCAATCTCTTTTCTTTCTTAACAAGAAGTGTTCCTAGTCTATTATTCTATTTTGCTTTATCTTTTGTGATTCTTTTGCTTAGTCTTATCTTGGTGTTCCTATTTTACAAGGCAAGATCTCTAAAGAGACGTTGATTCCTCTTCGGAAAAGATCACTAGTCGCCTAAGTGGTTGGCGTAGTAAAACCTTAAGCTTCGCTGGTCGGGTGATTTTCGCTCAATCTGTGCTGACTTCTATTCCTGTTTATTCCATGGCAACTTTATCAATTTCAAAAAGAGTTTGCGAGGCTATTGATAAAATTATCCGCAACTTTGTATGGGGTTACACTACTTCATCCCGCCCTCTACATACTATTCGCTGGAATACGTTTTCTTGACCTAAAAGCGAAGGCGGACTCAGTTTGCGCAACATGGAGCAACTTAATAAGTCCATCCTTGGTAAGTTAGGATGGAGATTCTTGAAAAGTGATGGAATTCTTTGGTCTCCACTATAAGTATATTAGACATTCTAATATCCCTCATTCAGCTCCCTCTTACACTTGGTCTACAATTCAGAAGGCTCTTCATACGGTAGTGTTTCCGGGTTGTCTTTGGATCCTTGGTGATGAACTGATATTCGTTTTTGGGATGATATTTGGTTGGCGGATTAGACTCTTCGTGACATGCTCATTGAAGGTGATTCTTCTAATTTGTCTTCTGATCTCCCTGTCCGTTACTATTGGTCTGATACTGTAGGGTGGGATCTAGCTGATCTTTGTCTGAGGTTGCCCAGTTCTATTCTCGCACGCCTCACTACCCTTCAACCTACAGCTCTTGTTTCCGACATTCAATCTATGCCGCCCAATGAACAAGAATGTGCTTTATGTGATGAAATAACGTGGGCGCCTACTTCTGATGACACTTATACGGTTTCCTCTACATTAGACATGGGACCCAAACCTAAACCTAAACCGTAGAAATCCAATATTTTTTACTTATGAAATTCAATTAGTACAACTAGTATTAGGGTAGGGGACAGTGGTGCTATGAACAAAAAAAAGTTCGAAACCCACAAACTACCATTTAGATTAAAAAATAATTTTAAAAAATAATTACCATTGAAATTTAATTATTAAAATTTCTTGATTAAGAAGCATATTTTATTAACTAGACTACTAGCAAACCTACTTTGTCAAACCTGTAGACAAAAGGTCCCTATTTTCCTATTTAACCCAATGTTTTTTACTTATGATATTATTTGAAACATTTGAGATCTACAATTAATAAATTCGCTATTGAGGAAAATATCAAGACATCGAATATGTCCTAAATGTGAAATAAAATGAAAAAAAAAATGGTCAAAATAGTCGGTATTCTAGTTCTTAACAACTTAGAAAGGGGCTTAGGAATACGCATTATCTAGAAAAAGTTGTTGAATAGTTATTCTAATAATAAACCGGATTTATTATTCCAATTTCGAGAAATATGAAGAAGAGGCTTAAACCACTTTCGGATCATTGAAAAAACTAATTTTCAATTTGGCTAAAGAATAATTATCATCTTCGTTATATATTAACGGAAATTCATTTATTAATTCATTTTCTATCACGATTTTTCTCGTAAAAAGCTTTGATTTATCTCAACCTTCAATTTCATATATACACTTCGTTTGTAATCAAATGATGGCTGAAATGTGAACCTCAAATCTCGCAAATACTTGCAAGATCCAATTGCAGCAATGGGGTTAAGATCAAACTCAAGGAAGGGGGTAGTTTGATTTGACAGATTAATAACGAAACACTAAAACAAATAAACTAATTATGGAATCAAAGACAAATAACAAAAATGAAAACAAGTGTCAGTCGACCGATCGATTCCACAAGTACGTTGATCGATCTCAGACACCCCACACAAACAAACATAAGCAATTGGATGGAAAAACATAATATGGTCGATCGATTGGTCACAAATTACTCGTAAATAACAATAGTAGTGAGGGATAGGAAACGTTTGTCTGTTTCTTGTTTTAGAATCAAGGACTTTGAAAATTACACAACGAGAGAAGTAATCAACAATTAATAGAGAGTTTCAGGACCAAGATCACAAAAACATACATATGTATAGATCCCGGTTGATAGATCCAAGACAAAATGTAAATCATGATATGCGGGGTATAACTCTGCTTGATTGTCACGTGCGCAAGACCATGACTTGTCACACATCAAACGGAATCTTCAACTTCGTTGATTGTCACGTGCACAAGATCGCCTCTTGTCACACATCGAATGAGTCTTTAGGAATTAGTGACTCGGCTCACGCATTTTTTCTTCAACATCTTAAAGTACATATAGCAATGTAAAATTCTACACTCAGTTCTCGCATTTTGAATAGAACAACCCAAAGACTACCATATATGGATAAACATTCAACTAATTCATAGTTAACTATCAGTTTCATAGATCGATGCAGTCGGACTCTTCAGACCCTAGCACATAATGAATTTAGCTAGACACGCCTTGGACAAAATTAAAAATTTATCAATCAATGAATTGTGTACCAGTCGATCGGCCACTAAGGGACCAGTCAATCGGCATCAGTACAATAACTCTCGTCATTATTGAAATTCTCAAATGAAAACTTAATTGAACATATTTCTCCAATGTAATTGGATATACATCAATGTGATAATTCAGTAATATCTACTTTATCCTCGATTAGGCATTATAGGGGAAAACTTATTTAAAAAGCAACCGGAAGTTCTAGACTAGGATTTCAAGCTAAACCGTTAATTAGTATCTAGCCCAACTGAGTTTATGGTAGACAAGTTGATAAATAAATAATTGTATAAAAAGATTTCCAGCTAATTCATGATGGACAATTATTGATCATCCAAATCCGCCTCTAATGGGGTTTGTGCTATTCGTACCACATGATTCATTCTATTCGTACCCTATTCACGCGTACGCCCGGCGGAGTCGTAGTATATAGTATAATTTCTTTCGCAAAATAAGAGAAAATAAGCTACAACTACGTGACGCGTAGCCGTAGTAGTCTACGCTACGCCTGTGCATGGCGTAGCCGTAGCTTTGCCCAAAGTAACCGTTGTCCAACGGTTATGTAGCCGTTGGCTATATACGGCTACGGGTGACGTACGCGTAATGTTGACAACTAACCATTTTCCAACGATTATGTACCCCAAACACTAGTATATATATCATGCATTCGACCCAACTCCGATATAATCAATCCATACAAACTTACCGTCATTCGTTGATTCCCGAAAATCTCATTCAAAGATGAATTCCGACGATACAGAATTGGAGTATCATTCCGGCGATGGAGAAGAGGAGTTTGACGTCGATGATGGAGATTACGGTGCTGATCTAGCTGGTGGTGAATCCGATTAGGAGGCTATGTTCAATCTCGCGATGCTTAGCAACTTCGATCCGTATTCAGCTGTTGAGGTTAGTTTTTTCAATTTGTTTGTTTTAGCGTAGTTTAATGTCATTCTATATGTTATGGTTATTAGAAGTTAGTTTAGTGTTAAGTAAAGTACTTTGAACAATGATAGAACATATGATATAGTTGTACTAAATGAAGTTTTCCGAATAATTATCGTAGGTTCCCGTTATTCCCGACGATTGTGACTACATTAGTTTGTTTGTGGACCATCGTATATGAACGGATTTGGACTCGCTTCTTGCGTGGGTTCTTGAGAAAGCTGGAAGTAGAAATATGTTTCTCATCAAACTAAAAGTCCTACAAGTCGGAAGATCATCGTTTCGGAAAGGTGATATTTGCGTGTGAGAATTACAGAGTCCGCAAGAGTGAAGCGAAGGGCTTGAGGAAACTATGCAAGACGAAGAAGTCCGATTGTAAGTTTCACTTACACGTTGAAGAAGTGCAAAGTGGTCTTTGGGGTGTGAGGCATGTCCATGGAATTCGCAACCATCCTCTTCCGAAGAAGTTGGTAGGTCATGCATTTGCCGGACGGTTGACAAAGGCACAAATGAAACGGGTCGCCGTCTACACCGAGGCGGGAATGCCTCCGAGGGAAATAGTTGTTTGCTAAAGAGTGATTTTGAAGACCCTGAGAAGATGGTCACTTCTAGGAAGCAAGTTTCAAATGCTCGGAATAAATTTAGATTGGAAGCGATGGGAGATCGAACGGTAATCGAAGAAGGGTTGAAATTCTTGTAAGAGAAGGATTACTTGTGGGATATTAGGATGAAAACCATGGAAGGAGGAGAGAAAGTGAGTGACTTATTCCTAGTGCACCCTGAGTCGAAGCGTTGGGTTGCCATGTTTCCATACGTTGTCATCATGGATGCTACATACAAGACAAACATGCTATTATTTAATTCATTTGTTTTGTTTATATTATACTCCATTTTCAATTACAAAGCCTCATACAATATATTTTGAAGGTATGACATGCCTTTGTTAGAGATAGTCGGATTGACTAGCGCACACAACAAACTTTTCCCATTGCTTTCGTGTTCATGAAACGGGAGACGACGAGTCATTACGAGTGGGCTTTGGAACGCATTGCCATGCTATTCAAAGGAAAGAAGCCGGAAGTGATAGTGACGGACCGTGAGTTAGGCCTCATTAAAGAAATGCCTAGAGTCTTTGCAGATGCCAATCATATTCTGTGTGAGTGGCACGTGTTCAGAAACATCGAATCAAATAGTTGGTGGAAGTCACATTCGCCATCCATCCAATCAAAATTCACGAGGGATTGTCATGAGTTGTTTGACTCGACTACTATTGAGGCTTATGAGGCGAGGCTCTTCCATATGGGAGATAGTTGGAGGGACAAGTATCATTTGATGGAGTACCTCGAGAAGAAATGTTTGGACAAATACAAGGAAGCTATTGTCCGTTGTTGGACCGATCACTATCTCCATCTCGGATCAAGGACTACGGGAAGGTTAGACATATAGTCATTACATCTTTTGTTGTTAAGTTTACTATTAATGATCTATTCTATAAGCCTAAATAATGTTTTAATCTTAGGGCGGAGGGTGCTCATTCGGTGTTGAAGAGAACTATCAAGTTAACTCGTTTTGGATTTGATACTCTCATCAAGGGCATCCATAGAACGATTGGAGACCAGAATGACGAGATTCAGGGTAGCATAGAGAAGTCGCTTACTCATACCATCGTTAGCATCCAAGAAGACCTAATGCTTGCATTTCTCATTCGAAAGGTGTCGAACAACTGCATGAAGTACTTGATCGAGAATTACAAATTGGCGCGCTGGGGGACATTTCAAGCTACATGTGACGACTGGTATTGGAGGCAATCGTACGGGATCCCTTGCGTACATGAGTTTGCAGCGGCACTCCGAGAGAACATACCTATGTTCTTGACTACAATACATCCCTTTTTGAGGCAGGTAGTGTGGCATGAAGTCACCGATGAAGTTGAAGAACCCAAGCCCATCCCTTTGTCGATGGGGGACATTACTCTAACGTCCTTTATGACCATGCACCGCGAGGGTAGGTTGAGCCAGAACATTGTGGACAAGTTTGGGGCTTATGTGGCAACCATGTTGAACCCGACGGAATCAGTTGCTCGGGAGCCAAGAATTTCACATTCGTATGACAAGTAGATTCGAGTACCATCTGGATTTGAGCATGCTCGAGCTGATAGGGAGTCACTCATGAGGAAGTCATCACAGAGTTCTAGAGGAAGAGGTCGAGGATGTGGTCGAGGACGAGCTGACACTACAAGCAAGCCATCTATTCCAGCCGAGCCATCTATTCCAGCTGAGCCATCTATTCCATCCGAGCCATCTATTCCGGCTTAGTCATCTAAAGTAGTGGTCCGAGGATTCAATTGGGGTTACAGAAACATCCCCGCTTTTATGTTATCTTACGTTGATCGTGTGTTAGATGTTTCGGGCGATGGTCATTGCGGATATCGATCACTTGGTGCGCTATTGGGTTACGAGCAAGATGAATACATTCGTGTCCGGAGAGAGCTTGCTTGGGAGTTGAGTAGACACATGCATGTATACTCCGGAATGCATGGTGATGATGAGCTTGAAGAACTGATTGGCAACGTCAACTACCTTAACCCCGCACCTTGCGCATCGCAGTTCTGGATGGAGGTTCCTACCACTGCTCTCACATTTGCTACATTATATCGAGTTACACTTGTGGTCTTCTCTAGGTTGGACTCATACACTTGTTTGCCCTTGATTGCGGATTCTGAAGAAGAACAACAAAATCCAAGCAAAGTTCATGCAATCGCCGTACTCAATGATCATCACTATGTTCCGGTAAGTCCATTTAATTATGAAAAACTTATTAATATGTCTTAAAACGCTAAAGATGTTTGACTAACTTGCCGTTGATTATGAAACAGGTTTGGTTGCATCAAAACTCTCCTTTGCCCCCATATGTCATGATTGGATGAGAGGTCACGATACCTCAGTTAATGGATTCACCCACCTATATGACCGAAGAATAGCGAGATACAGAAAGCTGCTCCAAAGAGAAGACTCGTCCTTAGTTTGATGCTTATCATGTTTGAAACGCTCCTTTGTATGAAAACGCTCATTTGCTATTATTTTTAAATGAAATGAAAAGCGTGATTATGAAACATTGAAATGAAATGAAAACCGTGATTATGAATATCGTGATTAAGAAATAATGATACAAACCAACTCATTATAAATAACAAACATAATGTTCATACAAAGTAAGAAACATAGTGTTACAAAATAAGAAACATAAACATAAAACACAACAAAATATCTACTCATGTCACTGAGATGCTCTAACAGGAGGTGGCGTCTTTGGTGCCTCGTCTCCTCCTAAGACATCAACCAGGCGGTGAATAAAATAAGCATCGACCGGAGGACCACGAGCTAAAGCCTCTCGTGCAATGCCTAAAGCTATCTGTATACGCTGTATAACAAAAGAGATATAATTACTTTACTAAATCAGTTAAAGAAAATGAACTTCAATAGTGAAGTGCTTACCCGCTCTCGAAGTACAACAGGTGCAGTTGGAGGCGGTGGCGGTGCACCATCAGGAGGTGGCTGTAGATAAGGATGAGTACGCGGTAAGAACCAGTCGAGAAAGTACTCATCCATTTGTTGCGGGTCGACGACAGCTGGGTGACTATGTATGTCATATAAATGCTGGTCCCGCGTCGCCCAATGAGGCCACACCTCAGAAGAAAACAAGACCTCATACTTTCCTATCCTCGTTGACCTCTTCGCCACGAAGGGACGGATGATCCATCCTGGAGGAACTGCATGAAGCTGTGGAGGGACAGCCTGGACACGCCCAAACTGGGGGTGATATGGCTCCTCCCACCAACAGAAGCGTATCACCCCCAAATAGGTCGATATGCGCATTTGTCTAGTCTGGAAGCCGTCAAGAGAACCCCACGGCATCCATGTCACCTGCAACAAACTTACAAAGTCATTTCACAAGCAAATGTCATTGTTTATCAAAATGAATGCAATTAAAAGTTTAAACATGGGTATGTTTAGTACCCCGTCCATCCTACACAACTCTAGCTGGGCCCTAAATCCCAAAAGGCCGACCTCTCCATCTGTCCGGTAGGAGCCCTCTCCGACATCAATGCATATCGTGGATCTCTATGTCTAAGAGGATTACTAAGCCCTCTAGGTCTGAAGTGATGGAAATATGCGTGAATTCAAGACTGCAAAAAACAAATCAATTTCATATTAATTCATTTATTAAAAGATTGAAAAAAAACAAATTATAATTGATTATACCTCTAACAGAAGGGAACAACCATCTAAAGTATGCACCTCCCTCCTAGAGGACTCACCTAGCTGTCGGTACAAAAATGCTAATGTAGTTGCCCCCCATGCACGAGATGCCATCGTCGTGGGATCGCGACAAACACTCAGTAGATGAGTGTTCGCCCCTAAAGGTGTGTGCAAATAAGCTTTAAATTTATAAAACTAGAATCAAGCAGCGAACCCGCAGTGTACGGATCGACGTAGTTAAGCAAGAGTTCTAGAGTATCGAACACAGGGATTTGGGTGGGAACAAATTCAATTGCAGGTTATCAAGCGAGTAAATATGAGAGTTTTGCAAATATTGGGGAAACAACAATCCTAAAGATCCAGATATCCAGCTGTGGCAATCAATTCAAGATTTACTATTGATATAAAGACAAAGTTGAGATATGCAAAGATACGCTAATGTAAGGTAATCGTACGGTGAAGTTCCAAAAACCTTATATGACTCACCTACAAGGCACTCTCTATACAGGTTGTTGAGGCTCAATATAGAAAGATTCTAAAGGTGAGAATTAATATCAAATACCCAAACTTGTAATCCAAGGATCAAGACTAACTTAACCGATTGAGGTTGTGACACTCACAATCGAGGTAGAGGTTGTTGAGGCTTCACTACCACCTAGAAAAGACAAGTCTAAACTAAGTTAAAGCAAATCTTTAACTTTGGATTAAAGTAAAAGCAGGTTCGTAAACTTAAGGGAAATTACGGTTGGATCTTGAGATTCCACGGTCGTGGAACTCAAGAACAACCGGTAATTTAGGGTTCGTCGACGATTCTCTCAAACTCTCAGGGTCTAATCTGTTTACGATCGATCTATCATCATCTAAGCCACAACTATCAACCCTTCACCTTAGAATTATTAAGGGTTTTTAGCCAATAACAGTCATGTTGATATTAATTCAAGAATTAAAAGATTGAAAGAAGAAAACTTCCGAAAACTTTCAATAAACTCCAAACCAATCTCAAAGTCACAATCAAGAACAAGTATCATCATAAGATCCGGAATAGAACAAACAAACTAAACCTTAGGAAAGAAGGAAGAACGGGATGTCAATCCGTCTTCTAAATCAAACCTAAACAAGAAGAGTAGTCTTCTTGCAAGAAACCTTCCGAATCTTCCGTCAATATGGGAAATCTGGAAATCCCAACGATAATCTCCACCAAGTGCGAGATTAGGGCAAATCCAAGCACGAACGTCGATCTCCAACGAGATCTCCAAATGCCTCTAAACGAGGGTAAGCGGGGATGCCGTCAATAAGCGGTCTTGTCGTAAGTGTAAGCCTAAAGCGAGATGACGGAATTTCCCTTCGTCCGTCTTTTTATAGAGCAAGATGAAATATCGGCCCGGCCCAATCTTCAAAAGATCGTGGCTTCAAAGTGTGGCGAAAAAGATTGCCAAGATCACGGTCGTGGAAAATTCCACGACCGTAATTTAGAGCGTGGAAAAGTGTCACGGTTTGAACCATGTATTCCACGACCGTAATAGTTACTGGAATGCATCACGCCTCTCTTTGCAAGGTTCCACGGCCGTGGAACTGAACGTGGTTTGGAATACGGCCGTATTTTAGAGCGTGGTTTAGGGCAAGAACGTGATTCTTCCCTAGCCTCGTGCATTCCTCAAGCTGAACTCCAATTTGCTCCTAAGGATGCCCTTAATCCATGGACATACTCAATCAACTCTTCTTTGCTCGATTCCGTTCGGAAATGACTCCCAATCACCTATAATCAACATAGAACTAGTGTAGACATCCATGTCGATAATATAGGCGAACTAGCTCACTTATGCAACAATGCTCAATCAAAGACTATCAATATGAATCAAATACGCTTAGAAAACGTGCCTAAAGTATCACAATATTTCATGCTAACAATGAGACTTCACCCTGTTCGTACTCTTGTCAATGAACAGGGTGGAGCCAATGAGAAGTGCTAGAAATACAGTGGCGATGTCCTCCTGTCTCGCCTCCGGGGACTCTGCCATAGTCCTGAGCGTAGAGAGGAGATGAGTTGTCGGCCACCAGCCCGCCTTCACGGCAGCCAATACCTCCAACGACGGAAAGCCGAACATGGACACTACTAGAAACACGGGTCATTAACTACGCTTTTTTAAGGCTTTCTCGGTGTTAAATAGGGTCGAGAAAAAACCTCTCGACGCTTTCACTAAGCGTAGTTATTCGCGACGCGGAGAATGGTCGACGCTTTTTATCGTCGAACATTGTTGGCGCTATACATGGTCGGTAGCTCATTATCGACGCTTTTTATTTTTTGAATTTTTATAAAAAATCAAATACAATGGGCATTATAAAGCGTTGAGATTTTTGCCCGCCAAGTTCCCTTCAAATTCCCGCCAATTTTATATGCATTTGTCGACACTTAAAACCGTCTATTTGTATGCCCGCCAAGTTCGAACCAACTTTCCGCCAATTTTTTATTGCATTTGTCGACATTGTCAAGCATCGATTATATTTCACGCCCATTTATTTTTTATTGCATTTGTTGACGCTAAACATTATTGACACTTTATGCGCCATTATAATGAAAATCCTCTACAAAACTTCATCACAAAAACAAGTATTTACAATACAAATCGTACATACAAATTAATCTCCCTAACGCTACAATAAGTATCTCGGCATCAGTTAAGGCTAAATAAACTATCTACAACATGAGATACTACAATTACCAATATTCAGGTGTTGAAGAAGAGGAAATGAATGTGCCGTGAGGAGATAAGCTTGTTTCCTTGACATTGCAAAGCTCAACTTTCCTTGACCATATCTTCAACTTTGGGAGATGGAATAATTTAAGTGTCTTAAAAGAGAAGGAAAAAATGTTGACAAAGCAAAGCTTGTTGTTACTATTTCATTCATTTGTTGCCCATCATCCTCATCTTTTACATACTCTAGCTGATCCAAGATCCGAAGAATAAGTGCCTCGAGAAGAAGACACCTAAGTGGTGGGAGAAGTTTTATTGTTGAACAATTCTTCAAGTGTAGACTCACAAGCTTATTTGGCTTGAAAGGAGTTTTGTATTTTAATATTCTGATGGTAAATATATTTCGTATTTCAAGATTTGTTATACCTGGGAGTACTTGCCACCATTCTTCTCCATCATCTGCATCACAAAAATCAATCATAAGCTTGCTATTAATGTTCAATCTAGCCAACTCAACTAAACTACTACTCTTACCACCATCATCTACAAAGATCTAACTAAATATTCTGAATTTTCTTTCACAATATTCTCTTGACTAAGACTGAAATATGGTAACTTTTTTGGTTCTCAGTTTTGATAGTCTCACAACTTATACCATATTTTGTAGACCATACTTAGTAATAGCAAGTTGTCAACTAACAACTTAAGCATCGAGATTAAAGTGAGAGAGTGTGCAAATAGAAGATACCTCGTGATCAAGCAATAAATTCTCCGGCTTGATGTCCCTGTGAATGACATTCTTATCATGACAATACGCCAATGCATGTGTCAAACTTGTAATATACTATTTCATGTGAAGCCAGTGACATAAAAGTGAGAATTTAAAAAACAATATATACACAAGAGTGAAGATTTTCCAACAAGAAGAACACCACCAACTACATTTGATTTGATTTCTCATCTAGCTATAAGTTCCTATAACAATCTAATTAATAATAAAACTACTATCAACTTCATTGTAGTAATTTATGGATTTAGACGTTAAGAGCTCACTTCCCGAGTAATACTAAGCCAGAATAAACCTTAATGGTTGGGTAGTTAAAGATGGACTTTAGTTACACAATAAACAGTGAAAAATATTTTGGAAGTAGAAGTTAATTATCAACTTATCATAGTTAAGCTTGAATAGCAAACAAAAGAAATGAAGCAACGGCATGGCTCCGTGTACTACAGGACACATAGGACAAAATTTGCTAGCATGAGTCATAAAAAATTTGACAATTTTTTTAAACTTACTTGACTATAGGTTGCCCTTCCTCTAAATCTGACAATTCAAAATTGAACTTTACTTTGCAATCAGGGCAATAACAATCGGTGCACCCAAGATCCTAAAAACAAGGAAAGAATGAGGATAATCGACGTGTAATAATGACACCCCTTGTAAACAAGACAAGATCAACAAACCTTGAAAACATTGCTAGATATTTTTGTCGCATTCAACATGTACCCATACTTTACAACCATCACATTTTACTTGATAGTGTACAAAGTAGTCAACTTCATTTAACCGATTTGGAGAAATAAGTATTTTAAACTGACTAAAGAATATATCAAAAGTCGCCTTACCCATTTCCCAATATCTGATGGGGTTTCCAATCGTTTTGCATATGCCTCTGTACTGTTTTAGCTTCAAGGACTGTAGTAAGAATCATTTCACAAAAATTGTATACTTTTTACCAAAATATACAACCAATCTAAGAAGACAAGCTGAAACTAAAAGATGGTTCGTTTTTGTGTGAATTAGATGATGCTGCACATGAAAGTAATATTACAAGAAGTCCAGCTTGTAGACACTCACCTTTGCACAAGATGTACATTGTACAGTACAAATGGCTTGGCACTTTTGATGAGTTTTTAGTTTCAAGCGGGAGGCTCAAACCACAACCTTCACATGATGGTGTGTCTTTCCTAGTATATAGAAACTGCAGCAGACAATTATAGATCAAATATTAGGATTCATATCTTCACTACATAGTACATCCTAAACTAAGATCTTCATTGCAAAGTGAGGAAGATAGTAAAAATATGTCCAAGACAACCATTCATTCCCCGGGTTTAATGTCAAAATTAGATGGAAGTTAATGGACATACCTGTTCATGAGAGTACAATTCAAGATTGTGCTTCAATCCTGTGCTTTCTTTGGATCCTTTAGAGATGCTACCAAAGGTGTTATTTCGAGCTGCCATGTTGATCTCCTGCATCAATTTTTTTGTAAAAATAAGAAACAAAAGAGAATAAGAAACAAAAGAGACAAAACATATATTCAATTACATGAATGAAATTCGATATAAAAATTTCAGTATGTATATCAAATAATCGAAAAGTGGAGTTTGATTAAGATTGATACTTACAAGATGAGCAATTTCACTTGGACATTTCATCGAACACTTTATGGGCATCCTCTATCTGTCCGTTAGCAACATATTTATGGTACCTACCGGTATCTACCTAGGCTGTTCATGTTCATAGAGAGTTGGTATTCGCTTGTGGTCACAATCTCATCTAATTTGTTCAAGAGCTCCAGTTTAAAGTGTTTCTTTACCTGAATAATGTTAACAAAATACAAGGTTATATTATATAGCTACATTACCATTCAAGGCTATAAGGTCTGATCAGAATTGAATTACCTCTAGCATTACACCCTCACGAGAAGCCTTCATGGTTCTTTTGCCTAATAGATGCTTTGCACCGAGGGTTGAAGTCATTAATCACCGTGTTCTTGAAGTCATAGTTTGGCCTTGCTCATTTGTTAGTTTTCTATCTCTTATAACTTTAAGGTGAATGCTAAAAATGGACGTGTGAGCCTTCTGTACTTCATCAAACAACACCACACAATATGGTCTCCCCTTCTAGAGCAATAGGAATGAACACCCTCCCATCGCACATCCAGAAGCGAGGAGCACTAGATGTGGATCAAAAACCCTAACATCATTTAGGGCTTCATCAACTAAGAATTAACACAACAACCACCGTGAATGGCACTTTCAGAAAAAAGCAATGGTTTAGATTTGAAAATACTTACTTGGATTTGCACGGACTTATAGTCGGAGCGGTTGTCGATCTCCGTTGATTGAGCCGCCAAGGAAGGTTTGAAATCGGAGAAGTGTAGGTCTCCGGAGATTCGCTGGGACTTGTAGCAACAAGGACATACTAGGATTCGTAGGGATTGTAGTCGGAGTTGGGTTTCCTCCTCTTCATTAAAGAGAGCAACGAAGATGCCGATAGAGAGTTGTAGAGATGTATTAGGGTTTGAGGAAAAAAAGTGAGAGAAGGGGTCTGTAGGAGAGAAAAATGAAAAAGTTAGAGGCGGGTTTCGTGTTTGACTTAAAAAAGAGGCGGATTTACGTTTTGTCTTCCGTGGGTGATGAAAATTGGTAATTTTGTTGACGCTTTGTAAATTTTTTGTTATTTAGTGTTCATTTTATCTTCGACGTTATATAGCGTCGAAAATGTTAAACGCTTGTTGGAAGCGCTGAAATTTCAGCTGACACAATAGGAAGCGTCGAAGCCAAAGCGTAGTTAATGACCCGTGTTTCTAGTAGTGGGAGGTGAAGAGTGCGTCATCCCGGACGCCCATAACCTCGTCCCCATCAATACGGCGACCTTATAGATGGTATACGTCGTGCAGGGTGATCGATATCTTCTCCAGGGGAAGTGAAATCCGGTCGTCTCTGGATACCACCGCTCGGCAAAGGAAGATGCAAGAGCATGGTCCACCCCACCCCACTGCATCTCTAGGAGGCCATGCAGTCCACTCTCCCTGACGAGTGCCATCTAGTCCGACACTGCAAATCGATCAGCGAGGCTACACAAGCTAGTAACCGTGGCCCCTAGCCGATAGACTCGTAGAACAGATCTATCCTGTTATGAAAATATCATTGAAACGTTAGTAACACATTCGAATTTAGAGAAATATAAAATACTAATTGAAATATAAATCCGTACCTGACCGACCCATATGTCGCGAGCGACATGGGTCTCATAACTAACGAGTAGGCCCCGTATAGCGGGAACTCCAGGATACTCGGCGTCGTCATGCACAACCTCAGGTGGAGGCGGAGGCGGAGGTGGAGGAGGAGGTGGAGAACGAGACGGTGGCGGTCCACCCTCTTGTGTGGACTAACCTCTCCTAGCCCCGACAACATAGCTCTCTGAATGAGCGGGGGCAGGTGAACGGCGGTCCATGGACTCATGCAACTCCATCACAAAAGCGTCGACCTTCGCCTCAAGTAGGATATGGCCGCCAGATGCGTCTGAGGAACCGAATATCATGTCGATCCGCTCGTCTACATGCTCCTCAGTCTTCTGTACTCTCTCCTCCTCCTGATGATCCTCCTGTAGGTCATCAGGATGGGCTAATCCCATCTCTATCAACCGCCGCTTACGGTTCGAAACCGTAGCGGCCCATCCCCTAATACTAGTGCCGGCAACGTATATAATTTGCATAATTAACGACAAATTAGTTGGAAAATTTTGACTAATTTACTAATTACCAACTAAATGTTTACTAATTAGTGAGTAATTATCGACTAATTGTTTACTAATTAGTGACCACTTTGCTAATTAACTACTAATTTAGTTTAACTAACGACAAATTTGTTGGCAAATTCGGACTAATTTACTAATTACCGACTAAATGTTTACTAATTAGTGAGTAATAATCGACTAATTGTTTACTAATTAGCGACCACTTTGCTAATTATCTACTAATTTCATTAACTAACCACAAATTAGTTGGCAAATTTGGACTAGTTCACTGATTAACGACTGAATGTTTACTAATTGTTGAGTAATTATCGACTAATTGTTTATTAATTCGTGACTACTTTGCTAATTATTTACTAATCTCATTAATTAACGACTAATTAGTTGGAAAATTTGGACTAATTAGTGAGTATTATCGACTAATTGTTTACTAATTAGTAAACAATTTATTAATTATCGACTAATTTCATTAATTATCGATTAATTAGTTTGCAAATTTCGACTAATTCACTAATTACCGACTAATGTATTCCAATTAGTGAGTAATTATCGACTAGTTGTTTACTAATTACTAACTACTTTAATAATTAACAACTAATTTCAGTAATTATTAACTAATTAGGTCGCAACTTCCAACTAATTCATTAATTAACGACTAAAAGTTTACTAATTAGTTGACAAGTTATCGACTAATTCACAAATTATCGACTAATTCACAAATTATTTACCTAATTACATACTAATTCACTAATTCAAAACTCGCTAATTTCTACATTTAACGATTAATTATCTACTAATTCACTAACTAACAACTAATTTCATTAATTATTTAACTAAACTAAATAAAAAACGAAGTGAAAATACAATAAAATAAATAAAAAAACGTACCCCTACATCAGAGGAAGCGCGGGATGCCGCACATCCTCGGACGACGCCCCCTAAGCGCCCTCCTCGTCCTCGGCCGACGTCGACATCGGAAACTCCTCGTCTGTCGCCGGCGTTGCTGCCGGAAGAATCCCCGCCGCCGCCCGCCAGAACGGCTACCGGTCCTAACTACGCCGCCGTCTCTACTCGAGTCCTGACCCTGGTTGCTGGTGGGTGGGAGTAGTGGTGGTTGCTAAATCTGCTGCAAGAAGGAAAGAAGTTGTCGTCGTCCTTCGCCGCCAAGAGAGAAACCGATAGAGAATGAAGGGGAAGAAGATGAAGTGCTACGCTTTAACGCAGAAATGACCTACGCCTACGCTTGTCGTACGTGTAGCCGCTTTCCGCAAGCGATAAAGTATCTACCCTTATGACAAGCGTAAGCGTAGGTCATTTATCGCTTGGGTAAAGTGGCTACGCGTACGTCAGTTAACCCAGAACGCCACTGATGACCGTGTTATTTGATTGAATATGACAAAGAAACCCAGAACGCCGTTGATGGTTTCATGGAATCGGTCGAAGTGGTTACCCAATTTGAACCGCCGCAACTGTCGCCAGTAACAATAGGGTTAGAGTTTGCCGCTACCGGCTTGGAGGAGACACCCTCCAAGAAACAACACGGTATGCCGCCGTCGTCTTTGAGGAGACTCAAAACGCCACTGATGACCGCTTTTTCTTCATCATAACTTTAGACACCCTTGGAGAAGCAATAGGGTATGTTGTCGCGTTGAAGGACGATTCTTTTTCTCCATGGTCAAGCTTATTCGCATAAATCCGTCAATGTATAACCAAAATTTAAAAACATTATTAATAATTCAATAATGTAGAAATAAATCGATATAATTAAGAAATATATGAACTAAGAAATCCTACTGCAACTTTTCGTAGGAACAAAAAATACACATTAAGTAGGTTAAATTGTGTAAGGTTAGTAAGAACTTACGAAGACCGTGATATAAAAAAGCATATATGTCACTTAGATACACGTACCATATCAACATGAATCTACTACGAAAAAAAATCTCTCTTGAAGTTTATCTTTACGAGAGAGTTTTACAATTAAAAGTTTTAAAGTTTCCTACTATTACGAGACATAAATTTACTACGAAAAATCTCTCTTGATATAAAACCTTAAAAATGTAGGTGTGCTTATGTCATACCTCCGATTTCTTGCTACTAGACTTTAGTAAAAACTTCTATGTATCATTATATTGTGCTTTTGTCCGAAGGTGTTACCTCTTCTTGTCGGGTAAAAAATGAACTTTTTTTTTCACGACAGAGCTTTCTCGCCACTTCTTAGAGTCGAGGTTTCATAGAAATTGGGGGGTTTTTTTTATTTTTTTAATGGGAGATGACAAAAAATAGTAAAAGAATAATTGGGGATATCATAAGAAATTATTAAAAAGATGACAAAAGTTCTATTTGCGCTTTTCTCTAGATTTTTATTCGATCGGAGTTATTTTTCTGTTTCATACTATTTGCAGAGAGCAATAAACCTCGGAGTAAATACTGATGATTGATCACAACCAGCTCCATTTTTTCGATCGGAGTTATTTTCTGTTTCATACCTGGATATGGATTCCAAACGGGCCCGAAGTCTAAGATGGTTGTTCACAACCAACTCCGTTTCTCAATAATTGGAGTAAATACTAATCTTTTTTGCTAGGCTGTTTGTTGGATTTGTTGTATATGTGTTTGACATTACAAACACATTCTGTACTGAAGCAAAGAAAGAAAAACAACTCCCAAAATATGTGTTAGTTAGATGATTAACCAAAAAAAAACTGAAGAGGAGCAATACAAAGACGGCACATTTGTAATCTATTCATTTGTCTAAGCTTCCTTTTTATATGTAGATTCTAATAGAGGAATACAAGGCCCGTTTCTAATATTAATTGTTACATCTTCATTGCTGACACATCAACCTACCCATCAACCTACCTTAATCAAATTAATATTAGAAACCACTTCCAACATACTTTGTATGTGGCAATCGTGATGGGCAGTTGATGGGTAGTTGATTAAGGTAGGTAGGAAGGTTGATGGGTAGTTGATTAAGGTAGGGGCGGATTGCGTGATGACGGATAAATCACTTATTTCTTTTATTCAGTTGGGCGCACATATTTTGTATGTATCAGCAATGGAAAACGTAACGATTAATATTAGAAACGAGCCTTAAATTCCTCTATCAGAATCTACATATAAAAAGGAAAGCTTGGTCAAATGAATAGATTACAAATGTGCCATTTTTGTTATTGCTCCTCTTCAGTTTTTCTTTCTTTGTTATTGCTCCTCTTCAGTGATGTCCCGATCTCCATGCTTGAAGATTACAATTTCCTTGAGGTAATTAATTAATTAAACTGTGTTGATTTGCTAGTGCCTCATAACATCATTTTTGATATCCTTAAAAAGAGAAGCGGTGTCACATATATTTTCTATCCTCCCTCTTTGTCTTCTCTATCTACACCCTCCCTTCTAATATTACAAGATCGAAGCAAAGAAAGAAAACAACTCCCAAAGTATGGGTTAGTCCGATGATTAGCAAAGAAAGAAAAAACTGAAGACAAACAATAACGAAAACGGCACATTTGTAATTTATTCCTTTGGCCAAACGTCCTTTTTATATGTAAATTCTCATAGAGGAATTCAAGGTTCGTTTATATGCAATCATGATGGCGGATGAACCACTTCTTTCTTTTATTCAGTTGGGCGGTTAACTGACACGTAATTCAAGGTTCGTTTTGTTATTGCTCCTCTTCAGCTTTTCTTTCTTTGTTATTGCTCCTCTTCAATTCAGTGGTGCCCCGATCTCCATGCTTGAAGATTACAATTTCCTCGAGGTAATTAAAGTGAAGATTCATAACATCATTTTTTGATGTACATGCACTGAGATGGCATCGATTTGTATTGACATTTTGGTTATACATGCATGGTGCAGGATGAATGTGACGATTTTTTTGGGTGTAGGTTTGTCTTATTTTATGCCATATGGACACTAATAATCTAGCCTAAAATATAGCAGTTGGATCCTATGAGATAATTATTGTTACCAATATTGAACTTATTATTTCGATCGCTTACGGTTAGATCGACGACATTAATCTACACGAGAAGTTTTCTTGCTCCGCCCCCGGTCCCGAGACCGAATGACGTGCGTCCTGTGAACCATACAAGCACAGGGATGAATAGGAGGAGTAGCCGGACGCTTATATGTAGTATCACCTGATTGTCTATTATCGATGTGGGATACTTCTTCAAGATGAACGTTGTTGCTCGTTGCTACCTGTTGACTAGATCAGTCTGCTTTCCCCTGAAGATCTTTTAGTTTTCGGGTTATTGATAACACGATTTATGACTTAGTTTTAGGTAATCATTTAGATAGAATTCTCGCTCATTCACGCATGGTTTAGCACTAGTTCATGACGTTTGCACTCAATTCACGTATTTTGTCGAGATAGACGTCTACACGGACTTGTGCATTGCTTTGTAGGTATTTTGGGAGATTTAGGAGCTAAAACGATGCGTTTGAGGATCGTTCATCAAGATGACACGCCCTCGGACTCATTAGGATGCAAACTAGAACCTAAGGAGGACTCATGGAACCTTGCCAACACAAGCCATGCACCAAATCACAGCTTAATGATCAAAGGCGAAGTTTCTGGAGCAAACCACGGTTCACTGGCACAAACCACGGCCGTGATTTTACCCGTGGATTTTTCCAGATTCTTGTGACAGCTGTGCCACGACTCTCATGGCCAGCTCATGCAAAATTTGTTATAAAAGTGGTCCTTCATTGGCTGAGAAAAGCATCTTGGAGCAGCTCTCCATTATCCACTATCATCCAATCAAAATACTCTCTCAACAAGAAGATTCTTAGGAAGAAGGAAGTAGAAGGAAACCACCATTGGAAAAGAGCTTGAGAGGAGGAGGAGAAGGCACACCATTGATAGACCTAGAGAGCTTTTGTAGTGAAGAATTTCGGATTCGATTTCTAGAGTTGTATGAACCATTGGAACCTTCTTTAAGAAGGGT
The DNA here is from genome assembly GCA_033239045.1 of Fagopyrum esculentum. Classification (NCBI taxonomy): domain Eukaryota; kingdom Viridiplantae; phylum Streptophyta; class Magnoliopsida; order Caryophyllales; family Polygonaceae; genus Fagopyrum; species Fagopyrum esculentum. The sequence goes on from BSUD01000003.1 coordinate 143,930,129, forward strand.
TGTGAGTTGTTCTAATTCTATTTTCAGCTTGGTTTTGTTTTAGTTCACTTGTTCATCTCTTTCTCTTCATTCTCTTGCAAATGGATGTCATGATTTTATGTTTGATTGTTTCGATTTCTATTATGAATGTTGTAGGCTAAATAGATGTGGTTCTAGGGTGAGGAAAGGATGGTTATGGCTAGGGCTATGATAGGATGGACTTAGATTTACCTTTGGACGACTTGTGTGCATGAACGTAGCTGCTGTTAGGAATCACGGGTAGTTCTTGCCAAAACACGGCCGTGGAAAGGTAGAACAAACCGTGATCTTACCTGATTCGATGGATCTAGCCTAGATTGTTAGAATGTTGAAATCCTAGGTGTTTGTTGAGTTAAATCTATCCTAGGGTGACCTAGTGTTAGCAACTAAGTGTTAGGAGAGACTTATCCGGTAATCCTTGCTCTTAGATCTTAAGATAACAAACCCTAGGCAGTGGTGAGCCTCATAAGCCGCCATTGGATAAAGTGTGCTAGGATGGTTGTTTAGAACTAACCCTTCCGAGACTTACCCGGTAAGGATAGGTTAGATCTCTAGATAACAATCCGGTTTGCGTAGAATTCTTATCCTTAGGTTCTTACAGACTTACCCGGTAATGAGACCTTAGGAATGGACTAGTGGACCATTAGACCTACCCGGTAATTGATCCCAATCTAGAAACACTTAACCCCAACATATCATAGTCGATCCAAAGAAAGAATAGATAGCTTGAGTCTTATGCCATAACCGGAACTTCCAACCCCTAGAACCCGTTTTTCTATCTTTGATCTATATCTCGTTTTATCTTGTTTAGTTTATTTGATTGTGTTGACTTGTTAGCATAGTTGATTTGTTTATTTTGCATGATTAGTGATCTTCGATTAACCACCTAAAACCAACAAAAAACATTGTGTTTTCTATTTCTTTATTTCTTCCTCTTTTTCTTAACCTAGATCTTCACTAGACTTAATCATAAGTTGAATCAATCTCACCTTAGTCTTTGTGTTCGACCTCGGAATACTATCCCTACTACAAACGTCCCGTACACTGCGGGTTCGCTAGGAGTTAGGATAAATATAACGAGAATATAAATTTAAAGCTTATTGCGTGCACACATCACACGATCTTAGCGTAACATGTTTTTGGCGCCGTTGCCGGGGACTAGGTCTAGATTGAGTCTATTTTGTGATTGTTTATTAGTGTAGATCTTTCTTGTTGCTTTTGATCTCTTTTTGGTTTGTGTCTTTACTTTTCAGGACATCTTTTACTCTTTAGGTGTATGCGAATATCTCGTGGCAAGGATTTAGCTCCATTCGATCCCGAACCGGAGAAAACCCTTAGATCTAGATCCAAGAGCATTAAAAAGGGAAAGGAGATGGCCGGAAGAGATCTCCAAGCTGAGTTAGATGAGGCTTTAGAGCAAATTAGGATAAGGGACGAAGCTTTGGAGAATGAGAGGAGACTTGCCAATGAGAGGCAAGAGGCAACTAGGAGGGAGATTGAGGAGATTAGGCAAGCTCTTGTGCAAAGAGAGCTTAATCGTCAACAACATCCTCCACCTCCACCACAACCGCAGCCGGCGGTCAACATTAGGGTTGTGCCCATTGCTATGGAAGAGCCACAAACGTTGGGGCAAAGAATGGATCCGGCACAAAAAGCACACCGTCCGGGTGTGAACTTGGGAGATCCCGCAGCGCATGATTACGAGCTCCACCCTCAAGTTCTACAAATGATCCGGCATAATCAATTTGGAGGGATGGAAGGAGAGTCTCCTCATCAATATTTGATGAATTATGAGATCTTGATGGAGACTATTAGACCGCCAAGATTGGAGAGCAACAACCATAAGCTTAGGGCTTTCTCCTTCTCTCTTAAGGATAAAGCCTTGGCTTGGTATCAATCTATTCCACAAGGGCGAGTTGGTACTTGGGAGGAGATGACAACCGAGTTTTTGACTAAGTTCTTCCCACCTTCCAAGACTACCGAGTTAAGAGGGAAGATCAATGCCTTCGTAATGAAGGATAGAGAAAGTTTATTCAAGTCTCGGGAGAGGTTCAAAGATCTTCTCCTAGATTTTCCACACCATGGTATACCGAAAATTGAGCTATTGGAGATCTACTTCAAAGGACTTGATGAAGATAGCCAATTCAAGCTCCAATCTCTTTCCGGTGGGACTTTTATGGAGAAGCATGTAGATGAAGCTTGGGAGTTTGTGGAGAAGCAAGCTCTAGTGATTGAGAAATAGTCCCATAGGAAGAGTGAAGGGAGAAAGGCGGGAGCATATGAGGTGAGTGAAGTCACCATGAACAATTTCAAGCTTGACGCCATCAACAATGAATTGAAGTCCTTAAGGGAGTTGTGTGCTACAACTTTGAAGAATCAAGCAACTCCTCAAGTGCTTCCACAAGCCAATTTTTCTTCCAAGGAGGAGGATGTGAATTACATGGGAAGGGGCAACTACAACAACAATTATCAAGGCCCGAGAAACTTCAATAACAACCGGCAATTCAACAATTACCGGCCCAACCACAACCATCCCGGGTTTTCCTACTCTAACCCGGATAGAGCCTTGAACCCTCCCGCTTCCACAAGCACAACTCCCCCACAAAGAGCTTCACAAGAACCTCCACCCGGATTTACTCAACCTCCAAAGGATAAAACCGAAATAATGTTTGAGCAATTGCTTGGAAGGTTGAGTGGTCTTGAGAGCACGGTGACTTCAATTTCTAAAGCTCAAAAGGTTTTGGAAGCACAAGTGTTCCAAAAGGCGGGTGAAGCCCATAGAGATCCGGGAAAGCTTCCCGGAAGAACCGAAGACAACCCAAGAGGCCAAGTGTTGGCTATCACAGCAAGGAGTGGGTTGAGTATGAAAGATCATTTGCCCAAGGACAATGCTAAGGGAGAGCAAGTAGTGGTAGAAGAGGGAAAGTTGCAAGAAAATGGAGGCAAGAGCAAGAATGTAGAGCCAACCTATGTGGCACCGCCTCCATACAAGCCACCACTACCATTCCCACAATCACGAGCAAGAGCTCGCTTGGATAATCATTTTGGTAAGTTCCTTGAACTAATGTCTAAATTGCATATTAACATTCCGTTCATGGATGCTATTTTAGGAATGCCGGCGTATGGCAAGTTTTTGAAAGAGATACTCTCCAACAAAAGGAAGTTGGAGGAGTATGGGGAGATAAGAATGACTAAGAGATCCTCGGAATTGATCCAAACAATGAAGGAGGAGATGCCTCCCAAGCTAAGAGACCCGGGCTCTTTTTGTGTCCCAATTGGAGTGGGAGATGTGAAGTATGAAGCCCTTTGTGATCTTGGGGCAAGGGTGAGCATCATACCGCTTGCACTTTGCAACAAGGTTGGGCTAGGAGAGCCAAAGCCGGTCAAGATGACCCTCTATATGGCGGACCGTTCTATCACTCATCCGGTTGGGATTTTAGAAGACATTCCGGTGCAACTAGGAGGATTCTATGTGCTAATTGATTTTGTTGTCTTGGATATTCCGGCGGACTATCCGGTTCCCATCATCTTGGGAAGGCCTTTCCTAGCCATCTCCGGATGCGTAGTGGATTGCAAGAATGGAACTCTCTCCTTCAACATTGGAGAAGAGAACATCAAGTTCAAATTGTCCACAATGATGAAAGGGTCAACCCTTGATGAGGATGTCTTCAACATAGTCGAGCAAGAAGAATCTAGAGAAGTTGTGAGCTCGATCTTGATCAAGGATCCCTTGGAGAAGGTTCTAACCTTAAGTATGATGGAGGAAGATGTTGAGGAGGATTGCAATGAAGAGATCAAGGCCTTAGAAGCATTAGAAGAGGAGACAAGTGCTCAAGATGAGGGCTACGAAGAGGTGTTGAACAGCTGTAGGAACCACGGTCGTGGAATGTATTCCACGGCCGTCAAACTCTCTGGACAACTCCGGGAAACAAGCCAGGCAAGGTCCACGGCCGTGGAACTTGAGCAAACCGTGTATCCAGCCGTGGTTTCCCCTGGATCAGCCCTTAATGATGATCAAGCTTCTAGGAGCCTTGGAGGGTCTTCATTTGCTTTGGATTCATCTCATCCAACATTGTTTGGATCGTCTCCAATCGATAAAGGTCCTCCTAAACTCGAACTTAAACCCCTCCCCTCTCATTTAAAGTATGCTTTCCTTGGTGTTAATTCTACATATTCGGTGATTGTGAATGCATGCTTGAGTGATGATGAACTTGCTAAGTTGTTGCATGAGCTAAGATTGCATAGGAAAGCCATTGGCTATACTATTGATGATTTGGTTGGCATTAAGCCTTCTTTGTGCATGCATAAGATAATGATGGAAGATAACCACAAACCCTCTATTGAACATCAAAGGAGATTGAATCCTATAATGAAAGAGGTAGTCAAAAAGGAAATCATTAAGTTGCTAGATGCGGGGATTATCTACCCTATCTCGGATAGTAAGTGGGTTAGTCCCGTTCATGTAGTACCTAAGAAGGGCGGGATGACCGTAGTGACTAATGAGAACAATGAACTAATCCCAACTAGGACGGTTACGGGGTGGAGGATGTGCATTGATTATAGGAAATTGAACATGGCATCTAGGAAAGATCACTTCCCTCTCCCCTTTATTGACCAAATGCTAGAGAGGTTAGCTCAACACTCTCATTTTTGTTACCTAGATGGTTATAGTGGATTCTTCCAAATCCCTATCCACCCCGATGACCAAGAGAAAACAACCTTTACATGTCCATGGGGTACTTTTGCATATAGGAGAATGCCATTTGGGTTGTGTAATGCACCCGCCACCTTCCAAAGGTGTATGATGGCTATCTTTTCGAAATACATTAAAAATATCATGGAAGTGTTCATGGATGATTTCTCTGTTTATGGTTCTTCCTTTGATAACTGCTTGGCTAACTTGTCATTAGTATTGCAAAGATGTGAGGAGACAAATCTTGTCTTAAATTGGGAAAAATGCCACTTCATGGTAAGTGAAGGCATTGTGTTAGGACACTTAGTGTCTAACCGTGGCATTGAGGTTGATAGAGCAAAAATTGAAACGATAGAGAAGTTGCCGCCACCTACCTCGGTGAAGGGGGTAAGAAGTTTCTTAGGGCATGCCGGTTTTTACCGGAGGTTTATTCAAGACTTCTCTAAAATTTCTAAGCCTCTCACTAACCTACTAATGAAGGATGTTGATTTTGTCTTTTTCAAAGATTGTCTTGAGGCTTTTTGTAGGTTGAAGAACGCTTTGATCTCCGCACCTATCATGCAACCTCCGGATTGGAGTTTACCATTTGAGATCATGTGCGATGCAAGCGATGTAGCCGTTGGGGCTGTTTTGGGGCAAAGAAAAGATGGGCGCACTCATGCCATTTATTATGCTAGCAAGACGCTAGATGATGTCCAACTCAATTATGCTACCACCGAGAAGGAGTTGCTAGCGGTTGTGTATGCATTTGAGAAGTTCCGCTCATATCTTGTTGGAGCGAAGGTCATAGTGTATACGGATCATGCTGCGATCCGTTATCTACTTACCAAGAAGGATGCCAAGCCTAGGTTGATTCGGTGGATCCTTCTTCTACAAGAATTTGATTTGGAAATCCGGGACAAGAAGGGATCCGAGAACTCCGTGGCGGATCACCTTAGTAGACTCCCACCATTGGAGCTTGAAAGAGATGACATCCCAATTGATGACTCATTCCGAGATGAGCAATTGCAAATGGTGGAGGAATGCTTGTTCCAAGTGTCTAGAGGAAATGAGCCATGGTATGCCGACATTGTGAACTACTTAGTATGTGAGGAAGTGCCTCCCGGATTGACATATGCACAAAGAAAGAAGTTCTTCAATGATGTGAGGCACTACTATTGGAGTGAACCACTTCTATTCAAGAGAGGGCCGGATGGAATGTTTAGAAGATGCATACCGGAAGATGAAGTGGAGAGTGTGATCCGGCATTGTCACTCCTTACCATGTGGAGGCCATGCTAGCTCACACAAAACGTGTGCAAAGGTATTGCAATCCTGTTTTTATTGGCCTAACTTGTTTAGAGATGTGCAAGGTTTTGTAGCGGCATGTGATGCTTGCCAAAGGACGAGCAACATCTCAAGGAGGAATGAAATGCCCTTGAACAACATCTAAGAAGTCGAGATATTTGATGTGTGGGGTGTGGACTTCATGGGACCATTCCCTTCTTCATGTGGAAATCTCTACATCCTATTGGCGGTGGACTATGTGTCGAGATGGGTGGAGGCAATCGCCTCTCCTACAAATGACGCCAAGGTGGTGGTGCGGTTCTTCAACCGAGTGATCTTCCCTAGGTTTGGTACACCAAGGGTGATCATTAGTGATGGAGGGAAGCATTTCACAAATAGGAACTTTGGAGCGCTTTTGGCTAAGTATGGGGTGACTCATAAGGTGGCGACACCTTACCATCCCCAAACTAGTGGCCAAGTGGAGATCTCCAACCGGGAGATCAAGGCCATTCTTGAGAAGACGGTCTCTAGGACAAGAAAAGATTGGGTTATGAGGCTCAATGATGCCTTATGGGCATATAGAACCGCCTTCAAGACACCGATTGGCACCACTCCTTACAAGTTGGTCTATGCCAAGTCTTGCCACCTTCCGGTAGAGATGGAGCATAGAGCTTATTGGGCCATTAAGTGGCTAAATTTTGATCTCAAAGAAGCGTGAGAAAAGAGATTGCTTGAATTGAATGCCCTCGAGGAGATCCGGTTGGATGCTTATGAGAATGCCCGGATTTACAAGGAGAGAACCAAAAGATGGCATGACAAGAGAATCATCCCCAAGGAGTTGAGTGAAGGAGACCTTGTCCTTCTCTTCAACTCAAGGCTAAGGCTCTTTCCCGGAAAGCTCAAATCAAGATGGACCGGGCCGTATGTGGTGAAGAAGATCTTTCCCCATGGAGCTATTGAAATAGGAGGGGAGCATTGTGAAAACTTTAAGGTGAATGGGCACAGGTTGAAGAAATATATCCTGGGAGCTCCGGTAGATATGATTGCCCCACTTTACCTTGAGTAGACGCCCCGAGTTTGGTCAAGCTAATGACCTTAAAGAAGCGCTTGGTGGGAGGCAACCCATTGGTAACATTTTGCCTTTCTTGTTTTGCTTTTGTTTTAGATTTTTCCATCTTTGTGTGTGTTTCGTGTGCTTAGTGTGTGTGCTAGAACATTAGTGGCATTGGAAGCCTTGCTTGACATAGGAATGATGATGATGAACCCCTCATCAATTATGGGTGGAGCGGATGCGGAACTTGGACGGCTAGCGGTGCCTAGCGCGGGTCCCGACGCCTTGATGAACACTTAGAGCTCTCTACCATGGTTGATAGGATCATCCAACATCAATTCTACTTGAGAATCCCAAATACCGTAGCAATCAACTTTTACATTGTGAGAACCTTCTTTCACTTTTCTTTACTTCATTTACACATTGGGGACAATGTGTTTCTAAGTATGGGGTGGGGTTTGCATGATCCTTTGCATGATGAGCATCTAGAGTAGTTTAACATTTTCACATGTCTTGCATTGTATATATTCATTTCGAAAATCCTCTAAAAATTCAGAAAATTTAAAAATTTTTGTGCTTTCTAGGCTTGGATATGACCCTAATGATGATTCTTGTCTTGTGGATTGGCCATGGATGGCCTCATGTGTTAAATTGATGGATGCATATGTGGACTTTGAGTACTTCCCTTGAATTCTATGAATGATTTGTGATCATGATGTTTGCCTAGAATAGATTGAGTATTCAAAGTCGAAATTACATGATAGTTCTTGCATACCATCTAGGAATGAATGAGGCAATTCATCTCTCTCAACTTCTCATCTTGATCATGTTGCTTGAGCACCTCAATTGAGATAAATTTGACCTCTTTGACCCATCCGGGAATAGGAGCATGCTAGTATATGGATGTGTGTGAAAAGCAAGTGTGGGGTGAAGTTGTTGATGAAAGGAATGTCATGAATAAAGTGCGGAAATTGTTGTGAAAGTGTAGCCATAATATAGGTTTGGGGGCGTTGGTTTAAATGACAAGTAACTCGGCACACTTCACATAATCGGGTGTTGGTGCCTTGCCAAAGTCAAATAAACCAATAGCCCTAACGAGCTTTGGTATGTGTGCCCGGTGTGGATGCACCTCGAAAAATAGAAAAAGCCCGAGGATGGCTAATCACCAAGGTTTCGGCTTTTGTACACCAATGCCAATGTCTCAAAAATAAGTCAAAGAAAAAGAAAAGAAGGAAAAGATAGAGGAAAATATACACTTGGGGGAAGTTGATCGAGGACAAGATTGTGGAGTTAGTTCCATTCCCGGATTAACATCACATAACCTAGAAAATCCCCACCTAGTCGCTACATTTCCTGGCCTTTTATTTCACAAAGACCTTATGACCTATTTGTATGTTTGTAAGACTTAGTGATTTAGATTGGATGTACTCTTGATCTTCTTGACTTCTTCATCTTTACATTTCACGCATGCTTTTGAGTTAAGTACAATTGTCTATCCATGTCTTCATTTGTTTGATGCATGATAGCTTATCCTTTGCCATGAAACATGACTTTGAAGGTGATCCAATAGTAGAAGCACAAACCCAAAAAGATTTTGCCAATTTTCTGCATACATAAATCATGTTACCTCGTATTCTATAATTGAGAATTTGCTCGGGGACGAGCAAACTTTAAGTATGGGGTATTTTGATAACACAATTTATGACTTAGTTTTAGGTAATCATTTAGATAGAATTCTCGCTCATTCACGCATGGTTTAGCACTAGTTCATGACGTTTGCACTCAATTCACGTATTTTGTCGAGATAGACGTCTACACGGACTTGTGCATTGCTTTGTAGGTATTTTGGGAGATTTAGGAGCTAAAACGATGCGTTTGAGGATCGTTCATCAAGATGACACGCCCTCGGACTCATTAGGATGCAAACTAGAACCTAAGGAGGACTCATGGAACCTTGCCAACACAAGCCATGCACCAAATCACAGCTTAATGATCAAAGGCGAAGTTTCTGGAGCAAACCACAGTTCACTGGCACAAACCACGGCCGTGATTTTACCCGTGGATTTTGCCAGATTCTTGTGACAACTGTGCCACGACTCTCATGGCCAACTCATGCAAAATTTGTTATAAAAGTGGTCCTTCATTGGCCGAGAAAAGCATCTTGGAGCAGCTCTCCATTATCCACTATCATCCAATCAAAATACTCTCTCAACAAGAAGATTCTTAGGAAGAAGGAAGTAGAAGGAAACCACCATTGGAGAAGAGCTTGAGAGGAGGAGGAGAAGGCACACCATTGATAGACCTAGAGAGCTTTTGTAGTGAAGAATTTCGGATTCGCTTTCTAGAGTTGTATGAACCATTGAAACCTTCTTTAAGAAGGGTTGTGAGTTGTTCTAATTCTATTTTCAGCTTGGTTTTGTTTTAGTTCACTTGTTCATCTCTTTCTCTTCATTCTCTTGCAAATGGATGTCATGATTTTATGTTTGATTGTTTCGATTTCTATTATGAATGTTGTAGGGTAAATAGATGTGGTTCTAGGGTGAGGAAAGGATGGTTATGGCTAGGGATATGATAGGATGGACTTAGATTTACCTTTGGACGACTTGTGTGCATGAACGTAGCTGCTGTTAGGAATCACGGGTAGTTCTTGCCAAAACACGGCCGTGGAAAGGTAGAACAAACCGTGATCTTACCTGATTCGATGGATCTAGCCTAGATTGTTAGAATGTTGAAATCCTAGGTGTTTGTTGAGTTAAATCTATCCTAGGGTGACCTAGTGTTAGCAACTAAGTGTTAGGAGAGACTTATCCGGTAATCCTTGCTCTTAGATCTTAAGATAACAAACCCTAGGTAGTGGTGAGCCTCATAAGCCGCCATTGGATAAAGTGTGCTAGGATGGTTGTTTAGAACTAACCCTTCCGAGACTTACCCGGTAAGGATAGGTTAGATCTCTAGATAACAATCCGGTTTGCGTAGAATTCCTATCCTTAGGTTCTTAGAGACTTACCCGGTAATGAGACCTTAGGAATGGACTAGTGGACCATGAGACCTACCCGGTAATTGATTCCAATCTAGAAACACTTAACCCCAACATATCATAGTCGATCCAAAGAAAGAATAGATAGCTTGAGTCTTATGCCATAACCGGAACTTCCAACCCCTAGAACCCGTTTTTCTATCTTTGATCTATATCTCGTTTTATCTTGTTTAGTTTATTTGATTGTGTTGACTTGTTAGCATAGTTGATTTGTTTATTTTGCATGATTAGTGATCTTCGATTAACCACCTAAAACCAACCAAAAACATTGTGTTTTCTATTTCTTTATTTCTTCCTCTTTTTCTTAACCTAGATCTTCACTAGACTTAATCATAAATTGAATCAATCTCACCTTAGTCTTTGTGTTCGACCTCGGAATACTATCCCTACTACAAACGTCCCGTACACTGAGGGTTCGCTAGGAGTTAGGATAAATATAACGAGAATATAAATTTAAAGCTTATTGCGTGCACACATCACACGATCTTAGCGTAACAGTTATTTTGATGTATTTTTTGTTTGTCTCTCTTCTTTGTTGTGTCCTTCATGACGGATAGTCTGTTTGCCGATCTTTTTCGGCCTTTCGATTCACTAGACGGCATGTCGTCTAATGTTTCGAACCGCTTTCCTATTTCAAAAAAAAAAAAAAACATGTCTCTCTTTGCCTCTTTTGCCGCTGCTCTGACGCTAGTATTATTCTTCAAGACCCAATTGGCGAATAAGGTAATTGAGGTTACTTCACTCACCTGCATCATCTATATGCCCCTAATACTCATCATATTGTGCTTTTATCCTTATGTTTGAACGTGTGTTATCTCTTCTTGTCGGATAAAAAGATGAACCACCATGCAAAATATATAAAATATAGGGAAAAAAAAGGGTTTTCGTTTTGGCAATATATAAAGGAACTTTGCGGCTTCTCAGTTGCTCCTTTTACTCTTCTCTTTCCTCTCCGATCCTTCCCCTAAAACTCAGAGTCCTTGTGATATTCTCTATTGAATCGGGACAATGGGGCAGAAAAGTAGGAACAATCCCGAGCGTACGATGGTTGTAGTAGAAGAGAGGTCGGTGGAAGATTCCGAGGACTACTGCTTTGTTTGCAAGGATGGAGGCTCAGTCATTCTCTGCGATCACGAGTCTGCTCTCTCTCCCTCTTTTGTTTCTACTTAGGTTATTATAAGATAAGCCCAAATATCCATAGTTACAAATCCCCAGTCGGTGCTCTCTTCTTTTCTCTGACTTGTTTGAAGGGTAACTGAGAATTTTGCAAAACTAGGTCACAAATATATGATAGATATTATTTGTTTTTTGTTGTTGATTTTTTGTGTGTTCAATTGCTAACATGTTAGTTTAGGTTGGGTTAATGGAAGAATGTTGACAGACCCTTGTTACCATGCTGTACTCTTCAATATACTCACTTGCTTCTTGTGCCTACCTTCCAGGGCTTGCACAAAGGCTTATCACGAAAAGTGCGTTAAAAATAGATTCTCCGTTGATTCTGAAGAACAATGGATATGCGGTAAGTTCGTCAATTTGTGCTTAAATTGCCTCTTTATGTGCATCCACACTTAGTAACTGTGCATATTTGGAGTGGATGTTAACATTGTTCTAAATAGCCTATATATTGTGATCTTACTTCAATGAGCTTATATCATTTCACATTGCCATTCTTGCTGCAAATGTGGCAAAAGCTCTAGCATTAGGTGCTTCTGCTGTACAAATGTTGTGTGTGAAAGCTGTGTTACCAACAATTATGAATTTGCCCGGATTAGAAGAGCTTATGGTATTTGTGACGAGTGCCTTAAGCTCGCTATTATGGTGGAGGAAGGAAGAGACGTTGACTCTGAGGGAGTAAGATCATGTCATTTACTATTGTCATTGTCGTCTCATAAATTGATGTGGTATGGTTTGTTAAACACAGAGAACATATATATTCGGTCTTTTTTTAATTCTATACTTTTCACAGGTTAGATGCTTGAAATTAAATACATGAACCGGGTTGGTATCCATATTCAGATATCATATATGAGTATCAATATAAATAAAAGTCCATATATGTGGTGTTTGGCATAGAGGTATTCGGGTATGGATATAAACCTCATATATATATATATATATATACACATATTGTCATATTTCATTTTCCAAACCCATTTTGATATCCCTAAAAAGAGAGGCGGCGTCACATCTATTTTCCATCCTCTCTCGTTGCCTTCTCTATCTACGCCCTCTCTTCTCCGGTTGTCTCCCTCGTTGGATCTTCGTTCTTTTTCTTTGCTGACAACATCTCCAGGTATGAAACAACTCTTCTCCAAGTTCCATTTGCGCTTTTTTCGATGTCTTCTAATATTACAAGATCAGAGTTAATTTTCTGTTTCATACCATTTGGAAAGATCAATAAACCTCGGATTCACTTTGTAGCAGGATTGTATTGCTCAATTTATGCAGTTTCTCGTATGGATTCGTGTTAGTTTTCTATTTAATCGTGTGATATGTGTGGACTGGATTACTTGCTAGGGTTCTTTAGACACACTACTATTTCTACTCTTTCGTATCTTGTTTGCTGAAATTTTGCGAGCTAGTAACCAAAGCAATTTTGGTATACTTTATCTTGTCATTCACAAATATCAGATATCAATCTCGTACCCATATTCCTACCAAAAACAAATCTCGTACCCATATACCAATATCTGATAGACGGATACCTGAATATGGATCACAAACAGGCCAAAAATCTAAGATGGTTGATCACAACCAGCTCCATTTCTCTAAAACTGGAGTAAATTAATGCTGATCTTTTTTGCTAGGTTGTTTCTTGTATTTGTTTGTCTTCGTTTTTTTTAGTTGCGGAATCCTGATTGTATATGTATTTGGTGCAGGAAGAGGCAGATTTTAATAATCGAGAATTAACCTTAAAAGACCTACAGGCTGCAAAGGCTCAGATGGATAACAGCACTACACCCAAACCAAAGTCCACCTCTAAGAGGGAACATTCGGATGAATATGGTGCCGATGTAGGCCATGATGCGGACTTTGACATGAAGGCTACTCAGGAGAAGAGATCAGACAGAAGTAAAAAACAGCAAAAGGAGAATATAGGCTCAACTCGTATTTGGGGTTCGGGTGAAGAAACATTAGTTGCTGAGTGTAACATGGAGATCACGCAATCCGACAGCAAAAAACAGGAGAGCAAGGGCTCAAACAAAAGGAAAATTATTGGTCGGGGTTCGGGTGAATATGCTGGAGCATCAAATGCTGAATGTAACATGGAGGGAAATAAGTCGGACTGCGAAAAACCAAGACAGAAGAAGGCTTCAAGCAAAAGGGAATTTCTTGGTTGGGGTTCAAAAGCTCTAATAGAGTTCCTGGCCTCCATTGGAAAAGATACTAGCCAGAAAATGTCTCAGATTGAAGCTGCTGATATTATGATCCAGTATGCACGAGACAATAATCTCTTTGACATTAAAAACAAGAAGAAAATCATTTGTAATGATGCACTTCATTCTGTACTAGGGAGGAAGTCACTGACCATATACAAAATAACGGATTTCCTTGAAAACCATTTTTGGGAGAACATAGATGACAGCTCCGAAAACGAGGAATTAAAGGATTTGTTACCTTCAAAGAAGTTGCAAAAGCCCAACACATTGAAAACTTGCACGGAAAAGGACACAGTTGGCGAAGAGAAAGCAACTCCCAAGGTTTTATACAGCCGCTATGCATCTATAGTTCCGGAGAACATTAGTCTTGTTTACCTGAGAAGGACTTTGGTGGAAGAACTGTTGAACAAGTGTGACAAAATCTCAGATGATAAAGTAATAGGTAGCATTGTGAGGGTCAAGAATCGAGTTATAAAATACAGGCCTAACGAGCTTCTTCAAGTCACAGGTATCAAAAGACAAGCTAGTGAAGACAAAACGGAAATTTTCCTAAAGGTAACCGGTATGGCCACTGATGTCCCGATCTCCATGCTTGAAGATTACAATTTCCTTGAGGTAATTAATTAAACTGTGTTTATCTGCTAATGCCTCATAACATCATTTTTTTGTTGTATGGCATCTATCTGTATTGACATTTTGGTTATACAGGATGAATGTGATGATTTGCGCCTGAAAGTGGAGAAAGGCATTATTGAAAGGCCTACTGTTGTAAGTTCTCGATCTTATGAACAGTTTATCAGTTAACCTAGCCTTACAAATATTGAAAATTATGTATTACTTATGATGTTTGTGTGGTGTGGCAGGCTGCTCTTCAGGAGAAGGCCAACATTCTTCATGAAGATAAAACAAAACATGTGAGTAGCTGAGTGAAATTGTGTTGAATTGCAATTAATGGTGATGGCATCTAATTTATGCAAGAAAATTTTCAGGCGATTCCAAGAGATTTGATGGTTCTAAAACACCGCATTGATTTGGCTAATGAGAAAGGATGGAGAGATCAATATCCTTTTTGACATATTATTAATTGTTTGTGGCTTGAATATCTTCTTGTCAAATGAAAGCCTTTATAACTTGATTGTCCTTGACCCATTACTATTGTTTCTGCACATTCTATGAGCTAACGCGAGAGAGGAAGTTGCTTCTCACAGCAGAAGGGCAGATGCGCAGGCTGCAAACTCTGCCAATAGTCACAGCTGATGTTCTACAAGATGCTTCTAACGAGACACTGGAAAAGAAGGAGATGGAAGCAATGTAAGCAATGTAAGGATGTTGTTTCCGGCAACCGACCCGCCTGTTTGACGCCTCAAGACATGGGAGACAAAGAGCTGCAACACAGCCTTCTCATCTAATGCTCATCTCGAGAAAGGAAGTTGCTTGTACATTTTGGGGCCTCCATTTGTCAATGCAGCATTGTTTCCCTGCTCTGAATCAAGTAGTGCCAACCTTGTTGTGATACTGATAGCAGCCATACATTGACAGCATTGATCCTAACTATAAGGATTCAACAAAGAAACATACAATTAGAGGTGTAACAAATCAGATGAAAGTTTTCAGTACCGTGTTCAGTAATGAATTTGTTGTAATTCAAATAATGTAACTGAGGCCCTTCATATCTATCTTATGCACTCATCAATCATGTGCTGCTAAAAAACTCTCTGAATGTCTCATCCCTCTCCTCCAACGGCGAATGATCGGAAACCCGCCGAGGCTGTAATTCCCCCCGACAAACCCCCTGACTCCAAATCCTATGCTGCTGTTGTGGGTAAGAACTCATCTGTCTCCGCACCTCTGTGGTGTGATGACCTGATAGAATCTCGACGTATGAGGATCTCTTTCCCCGAAGGTGCGAAAGGTCTGGCTGTTGCAGAAATAGATGCTGATGTGGTAGAATCTTTGTCAGAAAAGTGGAAGAAAGCAGTGATTATCAAGGTACTTGGGAGGAGCGTAGCTTTCCGGCTGCTAGAAAAGAGACTCTACCAACTCTGGAGGCCTTCCGGATCAATGACCATTCTTGATCTCCCTAACGGATATTATGCTGTCAGATTCGATCTGGAAGAAGACTTCATGAAAGCCCTAACCGAAGTCCCATGGGAAATATTTGGCCACTACATAGCTGTTCGTCCATGGGTTGCCGATTTCAATCCGTACAGTGATGTCATGCGCACCATCTTTGTATGGGCTCGGCTATCTGATCTGCCTATGCAACTATATGACGAGGGGGTCTTGTATGGCCTTGCCTCAGCCCTAGCACCTTTGAAGGTCGATCTCAATACGTTGTATGCTACCAGAGGGAAATTTGCCAGGGTTTGCGTAGAGATAGAGTTAGATAGGCCTCTCATTGGGACTATCATCGTTGGCGACAGTCGAGTTCACGTGGTATATGAGGGTTTGCACTCGATTTGTCATAGGTGCGGTCTGTACGGGCACAGTGTGGAGCGTTGTCCTAATGTTGTCCCCAACTCTCCTACATCCACGGACAAGCCTCGACAGTCTGACAAACCCAACGCCAGTACTAGTAAGGCGACAACGGAGGAACCACATGACTCACACACAAAACCCGAAGCTGATTCTTCGTACCTTGGTTCGTGGATGTCCGTAACTAGAAAGCCTAGAAAACCCAAGGCTGGTGTGGCGAATAATGATATGAATACAAAACCTGTAGCATCGCAGAATCAATATCACGTCCTTGCCGCCGATGAAGTCTCCGATTCAGTTGCTGATGCCAACAGTGAACCCACCCAGCCAGTAATGATTGTGAAAGTCCCTGAAACGTCGGCCGTTACTCCGCCAATCATTACTACCAATAACTCCATCATCAATACTGCGATATTAGTTAAGGAAGGCAAAGAGGTGGTCAGCCCTAGTGCCTCCCAAAAACACCCCAAACGTCCAAAACTAGTGGGCCAAACCAATCACAGTACAACAACACAAAAGCCCATAATACCCAATACAACCAATCAAAAATCGCCATCATTAGTCAATGATATTTCTTCCCCTAGGGTTCCATCCGGTCTTGTTCCTCCTCCACCTCATTCACGTCTGACCGGAGATGGTAATAGTAATAAAAATACAGCTACACCGCATATGGAGATTGATAATGCACATCACAATGAATCCGACTCGGTTCCACCAGACCGCGGGGATGTGCAGATGGGTGAAGCCTCACACCAACCCAATATCAACTTGCCAACTGGGTCCGTTAATCCGAACGGGTCCCAATGAATGTCCTTCTTTGGAACTGCAGGGGCGCGGGTAACAGACGGTTCCGCAAGGCCCTACAATATATGATTAGCCGTCACAGGATAGAGTTATTACTCTTATTTGAAACAAAAATTTCAGGAGACATTGCGGAGGATGCGTGTCTGCGTTCTAAATTCTCTGATTATGAAAGAGTGGATGCTGTAGGGTTCGTTGGAGGGATCTGGATGATGTGGAATTCCTCTACACTTTCGGTCACTGTCAAACGCAAAGAATCAAATTATATCCAGGCTTCTATCAAAGTTGGGAGCACCGAAGCTGATTTTTTTGGAGTCTATAATCCTCCAAGCCCTCGACGTCGTGTTTTGTGCTGGGACGCACTTAAAAACGCGATAAACAGTTGCTCGGGACCAGTGCTGGTTGGAGGAGACTTCAATTGCATACTCGACCACAGCGAGACTGGTGGTATCTCCAATTCCCTATCAATTGATACCAATCTCTTTCAAGACTGGGTTGACAATACGCAACTTATTGACATGGGATTCAATGGGCCAATGTTCACGTGGAATAGAGGTACATGTCCGGATCGCCGAATCTCCAAGCGCTTAGATAGGGTTTTTATGAATTGTGATGCACGACAATGCTGGCCTGAAGCTTCCGTTCGCCATTTGCCGGCGCTATCTTCAGACCATAACCCACTACTGCTTCAATTCCGGCCTATCCGTCGGGTTAACAAAAACAAACGTCCCTTCCGTTTTGAAGCTGCTTGGGCACTCCATTCTGAATTCTCATCTGTTGTCACAAAATCATGGACTGGTCATAGGAATAATCTACGCAGTGCTTTACTGGAGCTAAAAGCTAGACTATTAAGATGGAATGACGTTACTTTCGGGAAGATTGAACTCAGGAAAAGGATCTTATTCGAAAAGCTTGGGAATATTCAAACTCAAATCGAACTGGGCTTGTCGCAAGGTCTACTGGACATGCAAGCTGCGCTTCAAAAGGAATTTGAGGAGGTCCTTGATCAGGAGGAAGTACTTTGGTTACAAAAGTCTAGAGAAAAATGGATCACTGACGGAGACAGAAACACGGCTTTCTTTCACATGAGCACCGCTATACGCAGAAGGTACAATCGAGTTGAATGTATCCGAGCTGACGATGGCTCCTGGATCTCTGATCCCAAGATGCTCAAACTCAACGCTCAACAATACTTCAAGGAACTTTTCTCTACAGACGTTCAGACAATGCACCCTGTAGGTATGTTCACTGCTAACTACCCTACACTCATGCAGGAAGATACACGTTCTCTTTGCAGGTCATTTTCGGACAATGAGATCAAAAAATGCTTATTCAATATGCATCCGCTTAAAGCGCCGGGGAGCGATGGATTTAGTGCAGTATTCTATCATAAAACATGGGACACAGTGGGAAATTCAGTCTTGAATTTTGTCAAGCAGTTCTTCAGTACTGGAGTGTTCCCTGATGGTATCAATGACACACTGATTGCTCTAATCCCCAAATGTAGGAGCCCGGAACATATGTCGAAATTCAGACCAATTGGACTGTGCAACGTCACGTATAAGTTGGTTTCCAGGCTGATTGTTTCAAGATTGCAGCCATTGATGAACAAACTGGTGAGCCCCCTCCAAAGCAGTTTCATTCCGGGAAGAATGATTGAGGATAATGTGGTCATCGTCCAAGAACTGGTTCATTCAATTGTACGGAAGAAGACTGGTAAAAGATGGATGGCTATTAAAATTGATCTAGAAAAAGCATACGATCGCCTGTCTTGGCAGTTTATTGAAGAGACTTGCAACCTTATCGGTCTCCCAGATGCTCTGAAGAAATGGATTTCCGCTTGCATAAGGTCGGAGTCCATGACTGTTCTTTGGGATGGGGAGATGACGGATCGATTCAAACCTACTCGTGGTGTTCGGCAAGGAGACCCGCTCTCCCCTTATATTTTTGTGTTATGCTTAGAAAGATTAGGCCACGCCATACAACAACTCGTTGAGGCAAACAGTTGGCTTCCACTTAAGGTGAACCGAAGGAGTGCCGGTTTTTCTCACGTGTTCTTCGCCGACGACATCGTGTTATTTGCCGAAGCCTCTTTGGAGAACATTTCTGTCATTAAGAAGTGTCTGTCCGATTTTTGTGTCAGCTCCGGTCTTAAAGTCAGCTTACCAAAATCCCATATAATGTTCTCACCTAATGTGGTGGACGACCTGCGCTGTGCTATCCAGGAAACCGCTGGGTTCAATACTACTGCCGAATTTGGTAGATATTTGGGATTCCCTATAATCCACACACGTATGTCCAACAACGACTTCAGATTTCTTGTGGAGAAAACAAAATCTAGACTTGCAACTTGGAAGTGCAGATTGTTAAGCTTCGCGGGCAGGGCAACCCTTGTCAAGTCGGTTCTCTCCACCTTCCCCTCCTATATTACACGGGTCGTCAAATTGCCGGTCTCGATATGTAACGAGCTTGACAAACTGGGTCGCTCTTTCTTATGGGGAGATACAGACAGCAGCACACACATCATCTCGTCGCTTGGAATGATATCTGTAGACCCATTGATTGCGGTGGATTGGGAATCAGAACGGCTGCTAATGCCAACGCTGTCGGATTAGGCAAACTCGCCTGGAGATTTACACAGTTCCCTTCGGCTCCATGGGCTACTCTTATGGGGTCGAAGTATGGACTTCAGGATCTACGATGTTTTGTCGATTGTAAGCCAACTATGAAGGGTTCCTACATTCTGAAAGGTATGTTATGGGCCAAATCAAATATTCTGTCATTAGGATTGAGCTGGGTTGTGTACAATGGGGATATGGTTCGGTTTTGGACCGACAACTGGTGCGGGGACAAGACCTTGATCTCATGTGCAGAGGGGTTAGCTACGGGAGTCAATACAGATACTAGAGTCAGAGAGTATTGGGTTAATGGTGTCGGATGGGACTGGAGCAAACTTTTCCCCTTTCTACCGTCCCAGGAGCTAATAAAGATTGCAAACCATGCCATACATGACATCGATTCGACTCAGGACTGCATCACTTGGACACTTTCGAGTAACGGTGAATACACTTCCACTTCGGCATACCGTGCACTCTTAATAACTGATGCTTCACTGAACTCCAATTCGCACCTCTTTAGTCAAATTTGGAAGCTGGATGTTCCCCAACGCATTCGGTCATTTATTTGGTTCGTGGCTCTTGGTAAGATTCTCACAAATGCTGAAAGGGAGAGGAGACATCTTGCCACTAATAGCTCCTGCTACTGTTGCAACGAAACCAGGGAATCGATACTACATGTACTCAGGGACTGCCCTAATGCGAATAGTGCGTGGAGTAATCTACTTTCGACTGAGATGGTTGGAGATTTTTATACTAATGATGTACAAGTGTGGCTGTCCTCTAGTCTAGCTCGGAAGGACTTGATCGCTCCTAACCTTCCGTGGAATATTTGCTTCGCTGTTACGATATGGTGGTGCTGGAAGTGGCGGAATGAAGGCATTTTCAAATCGGCAATTATTCCATCCAATAGAGTGTCACTGATATCGACCTACACCAAGAACATTGTTCGAGCTAGAGCTGCTGCTACATCCAGTTTGAGGAGGAAAGGCATTGAGAGGAGTATATGGTGGACCGCCCCGGAAGAAGGTTGGATTAAACTTAATTCGGACGGGTCGGTCCTAAGGGAGCGTGGGGTTGCTACAGCGGCAGGACTATTCCGGGACCAACATGGTCAATGGCTTTGCGGGTTCTTGATGAATTTAGGCCCATGCTCCGTACCTATGGCCGAATTATGGGGACTGTATGCGGGATTTTACCTTGCATGGGGTAAAGGTTACCGTAAGATCATCATAGAAATTGATTCGGAGTTGATTGTCAACATGGTTCAACGTTCAATACCAACGCATCATCCGCTTTTTAGTCTGGTATCTCTTTGACAATGCTTCCTTTGTAGGAACTGGTTTGCCCAGGTCCGGCATATCTACCGTGAAGCTAATGCCGTTGCCGATCACATGGCATCCATTGCTTCTAACTATCCCTTAGGCTATTTTTACATTCAGCAACCCCCTTTATCTATTATACAACTCTTGAAAAACGATGCCCGCGGAGTAGCGACCCGAAGGGTTATTTATTGTTAGCTTTATATTTCAAGTAATAATATTACGGAAGTCACCATGACTTTCCGTAGACATTACCAAAAAAAAAAATCTATCTTATGCGTTACCATCAATATTTAGTCATTACTCTCCAATTTAGCCAGTATTTTGGAAGCATATTTTATTACCATTAATATTTAATTATTAAATTTTCTTGATTAAGAAGCATATTTTATTAACTAGACTTTTTGGTTTTACAAGCATGTTCGGTAATGGATTTGTGATGTTCCGAAGTTGGGCATAAGTATAGTTTGGTTTAGAAGAGTTGAGCTAGGTTTTAAGTGTCTATCTATCTTATGCGTTAGGTTCTTGTGAGGATGTTGAGCCTAGTGGTGGGTCGCAAACCTAAACCGCCGGTTTAGGTTTGACCTTTGACCAAACCTAAACCTAAACCGGCAATGATCAAACCGCCAAACCGCCGGTTTGGCGGTTTGGCACATGAATTTAAAAAAAAAAAAAATTTGATAAGTATATTATATTTTAATTAAAAAATTATACATTTGTTAATCTTTGTACAATTTAAATTTTTACTAAAGTTTTGTAGATTGAAATTTCACATAACTATGTTTTTATAATTTATATTTTATACATTGAATTTTTTTTTACAATAGCATTTAAATAGAATTACTAAGTAAATAAAAGAAAGCAACTTAAATAAAATTAGTAACTATAAAACAACAAAGCAAACTCAATTTTTTATACATTCAATTTTTTTTCATTACATTTGCCATTAGCTTTGGGATAAAATAATTACATAGTAAAAGAAAGCAACTAAAATAAAATTACTAAGTAAATAAATATAAAAGAGAGCAAGTAAAATAAAAAAGACCAAGTAAAATAATTACAACAAAGCAAACTCATTTATTTATACAACCAAATTTTTTTTTATTACATTAGCTTTTGAATAAAATAATTACTAAGTAAATAAAAGTACTAACTACGAGAAAAGAAAGCAACTAAAATAAAATTACTAACTAAAATACATGAAAAAGCCTACTCATTTTTTTTATACATTCAATTTTTTTTATTACATTACAATTTTTTTTTTGAATAGAAGTAATTGAAAAAAAAAAAGGAGAGGGCTTGAACCGGTTTCCCGGTTGCCTACGTATCCTCTTGGGGTATAAGAGGAATCAAAGCCTACGTAGTTCTCTTACCTTTGCTTACCTTTTCTCGGACTTCCGAGTTTTTTTCGTTACCCCCTTACCTTTGCGCCTCGGACCCGGAAGTAGTGGCCGGATCATCGGAGTTGGAATCCGATTTTGAGTCATAAACTGGTGCATTCCGTTGTTGCCTCTTCTCCGCCCTAATCCAATCTTGAACACATACTTGAGCCTCCAATTTATCGGGCTTCAATTGACTCCTCTTGTAGCATAGCATGTTTTCTCCTTGACTAAAAGCTTGCTCCACGGCCACCGTTGATGCGGGGACGGCCATAATTTGTTGCACAATCTTGGCCAATGTTGGATACTTTGGGGCCATCTTCTTCCAATATTCTAAAACTTGAAAACTATCAATATCACCATCAAAACTAAAAGGAGTTGTTAGATAATCTTCAAATTCCGCACTTGCGGATGAATGTCTAGGTGTTTTCGTTCTTTTAGCTAAAATTTGTTTAGCTTTAAAAAGAAGAAGAAGAAGAAGAAGAAGAAGAAGAAGAAGAATAAGAAGAAGAAGAAGAGGGTGGGGGAGTTGATTGGGAAGAAGCACTTGTTTCAAATAAAGGAAGTAATTTACCAATTTCAACACGAATATTACTAGTAATAGAATTAACGTTCTTAATAGAAGATAAACCTAAACATTCATAATAAGCATTTAAAAATTCCATAACACCATCAATTTTTAGTCTAGGATCGAAAACGGAGGCAATAAGATAAACTAGGGGAATGTCATCATAATATTTTAGCCATTTTGTTTTCATTTCGGTTGCCGCATATTTAAGTGATTCTAAACCTAAACCGGTTTGTAAAGGTTCGACAACATTTACGGCTATTTCTAAAAAACTACAAGAGGTTGGAATGTAAACATAACTCAACATATTAGTAGAATCACTAAATACTTTTAAAACACTACAAATATCAAAACAAGTTTGCCAAATACTTTCATCATCTAAAATAGGCCAAGAAATAAATTGTGAGGAAAATTCTTATAAAACATCTTTATAACGAAGAGCTTGATTAAGTAGTTTATAGGTTGAGTTCCAACGAGTTCCAATATCTTTTAAAAAAGCAATCGGAGGAACATTTTTTACTATACAAGTTGATCTCCATTTTCTTCTTAAGTCGGTTGAATGCCAAATATGTTCAATTACATCGGTTATAGGTTCTAACATTTCATGTAAAACTTTTAGGCCATCTTGGACAGATAAATTTAATATATGACATGAACATCTTTGGTGAGTAAAAGGTGTTTTTATAAGTTGACCCGCATTCCCCACCAAATTGTTTACGGCGCGGGTGTTAGATGATGCATTATCAAATGAGTATGAAAAATCTCGATTTTGTAAATTAAATTCTTGTAAAACCGTTTTTATTAAATTAGCAATATTGACGGAAGTATGTCTTTCATTAAAATGGCGAAATGCAATAACAAATTTATGCAAGTACATATCATTATCGATAAAATGTAAAGTCATGTCCAAGTAAAAATGTTTTTGTGATAAAGTACTCCAAATATCACTACAAATTGATACTTGATGCGAAAAAGATTGTAAAATAGTAAGAATATTTTGTTTCTTTTGTTCATAAGATTGAGAAATTAATTTCGAAACTTGTTTACGAGAAGTTGGTTTATAAGCCGGTTGAAGAAAAGTAGTGTTATATTCTCTTACATTAATAGATTCCGCATAAGAAAATGGAAAAGTTTCGGATGCAATTAAGTTGGCTAATTCTAATGATTCATCAACATGATTATAAGTAAATAAAGAAGATTGAGCGGAAGATGATGCAAACCCGTGGGACAATTGTGTTTGTCCCCATGATATTCCGAGCTTCTCCAGATGATTCTTTTGTATGTGGGTTTGTAAAGTCCCGTATCCGCCCTTCGCCTTCCACTTGTACACCTTCGGACAATAATTGCACGTAACTTGGCGAGATCATCCACCACCGGACCCTTCTTGTAATGCTTCGTGAATATGTCGGAGGTGAGCATTTTTGGTGGAGGAGCTTGTCAGAATGGCCCTTCACCTTGTGGAACTTGTGGCATTTCCGAATCCGGCATTTGAGTCTCGCTTCCTTGTGTGCTAGGAAAGAAAGCGGGACTCGGAGTGAAGTCGTAGTCGCTTTGGTGCTCCGGGTTTGCCATTTCGAAAGATCGAGAATACGAGAAAGAGAATACGATATGGAGATTGAGAGTAGTAGTAGATACTAGATAGATGAGAATGTTGGTGTGAGATAAATGGAAGAATTGTATGGTATTTATAGAAATTGTGGGTAGTTATTTATTTTTTTTAATTACACTAATATTACAAAAAAAAAAATTAAATTACACATCCAACACCTCTAAGAGCCGTTGGGATGTGGGGCCCACAACGGCTCTTTTTTTTGCCAAACCGCCGGTTAAACCGGCGGTTAACCGACAGTTTAGGCAGTAAAAATTAAAAAATAAATAAAAAATGGGTCAAACCGGCGGTTTAGGTTTGGTTCCTAAACCGAAACCGTAAACCCCCGGTTCAATCAAACCGGCGAACCTAAACCGCCGGTTTGGTCAAACCGGCGGTTTACGTTAGTTCACAAACTGCCGGTTCGGCGTTTTGGTTTGAACCGGACCCACCTTTAGTTGAGCCCTAGAAGTCTAAGGACTTCTAGTTTGCTAGAGTATTGTTATTCTTGTGAGGGTTGTGAGCACTAGAAGTCTAATGACTTCTAGTTGGCTAGAGTGATGTTAATTCTTGGGAGCGTTGTGAGCACTAGAAGTCTAAGGACTTCTAGTTGGATAAAGTGATGTTGATTCGTGTGCCTTGTTTTGAGCAGGCGTTGCGTGCCTTCCCACGGGATGCTGAGATAATTTCGATCTGATTTCACTTTGGAACTGGTAAGTCCACGGACTTACTTAGCTGACTTCTTCGTATTAGCATTTTGTGTATTGGTGGTATGTGTTAGTTATTTTTATCAACGAAACCGGAATAGGACGACCCGTTTATATATTACGTAATTGGCTCAAGTGTATGATAACGGGCGGTGACATCACTGCCTAGCTCTTACGAGAGCTAAGAGGTTCTCTACGACTAGCCCAGATAGGTAGACGGTCAGATGCATTACTACCATTCCTTGCTAGTAAACGGGGACATAAGCGAGGTTTGAGAATCCCTCGTGTCACAAAATAAGTATCATTAGTAAAGGTTATGACTTAAACAAAGATAATAAACGGACTTGAGTGTTGCATGTTGAATGTGTATGTAGATGTCTTGCAGGTTAAGATGGTTGTAGAAAGATCCGAGGGATGGTCAGCCGGGTCCACGTACTCATTTGGATGGAGACGGGTGTTTCTTCAGTTTCGTCATATGCGTCATTTTTGTATCTTTGTCTTGTAAGGCTGATACATATCATTCATGAACATATTGTTTAACGTTCAAATGATTTAAATACGTTTGTGCCTTGTTGTAAGATCCTCGTAAAATTGTTGTCAAACTATGGTCGGGACCCATTGTGAGGTCCTAACCAGTAGCTCCCCGAGTTTTGAGAATTTGGGGTGTTACAATATAGTAAAAGAATAATTGGGAATATCATACGAAATTATTAAGAAGCAAATCATCTCATCTATCCTCTTAGCGATGCATCACTATTGGTGTGATGTCTTCCTTATCCCATCTACCATCCTTAGCAAGATTCAAAGTCTACTCTGCTCCTTTCCATGGTCAGGTAAGGATTCTAGCAAACTTTCACTGATTGCCTGAAACACGGTTTGCACTCCCAAAATCATGGGCGGACTAGGGTTCAAGGAACTGATCTCATGGAACAAGGCATGCTTAAGTAAGCTTATTTACGACATGGATAAGAGAAGAACGAACTTGTGGTGCAACTGGATCAACATAAACATTCTGAAAAGATGCACTATATGTAACTATCAGGAGGCCGGCAACGACTCCCACACTTGGAAAGCTATCATCAAGATACGTGACATCATCCTCTCCACCAATCAGTGACCTAACCACCTAAACCTCATCACAAGCCCTAATGGCTCATTCTCCACTTAAATTACTTACACCCTCTTCAAAGAACCCACTCTCCCACCAAACCCTCCCCCTCCCATTCATATCTGGCACGACCTTCATATACCAAAATGCAGCTTCATTGCGTGGATTGCAAGCCACCACATTCTCCCCACTCTCTCTAAGCTTTCTAATTGGAACTTAGTCCCCAATGACCATTGCAAGCTCTACAATAGCCACCTCGAGGATGGAAACATCTTTGGAATAATTGTAGTTACACCTCCCTGGTCCTTCACATCATCTCTTGATGGACAAGAACCCCGTACCCTTACCCTTAATTACACAACCTCTGGTCCTGGCTTAGCACTCACCACACCCCCAATCGGTCTCTCATTTCCAACGCCAGACTCTCCTCGATGACTGCATATATCTACTTCACATGGAAAGCAAGGAATGAGATCATTTACAACGCAAAGTTCACACATGAAATCAGTTGTGCAAACTATATTATCATGGCCATTAAGATTTTCGCTAGCTCTCACTGGAATGACAGATCACCCGAGTCGAACTCCTGGGCTAAGATGCTTGGCATTCACCTCCTCTAGGCCTCTTGGGGACTTTTTGTTTCTCTTGAGCTTGTGTTCTGTTGGTCAAGAATACCTTGTACATCCTATCTCTTTCAACACGAAAATTTTTTAAAAAAGAAATTATTTAAAAGATGAATCACCGGGCAAAATATATCACTACAAAAAATAATTTAATTAGCGACGGATGTTGGCGACGGAAGAAAAGCTGTTTGCCGTCGCCAATAATCAGCAGCGACGGCTTGGCGACAGCAAAACGGGCGTAGCCAGAACAGGCTACTCAAATTTTTTTCCGATGGCAAAGAGCCTAACATTTGCGTCGCTTGTTGGCGTCGGTCATAACCGTCGCAATTTTTCGAGTCAGCTAAGCCGTCGCCATTGAGTGCGTTGCAAACTTTGAAATTTGGTGTGAAATTTTGAATTTAAAACGGGCAGCAATATTTTCCATTGTGATTTTTAAAGTCTCCAAGGCTTTCAACATGAGCCTCAACTTTTATTCATACTAAGATGAAGCAGTAAAAGAGAGCCTAACAAGTCTTATTTTGGGGTAAATATCTACTTTTGCTAATTATATTATTGCAGATTGTATTCACAACATATCGTTGGTTAACTGAACAACACATAAGTCTTCGTGATGACATGGCCAGATGCAATACATCATATCAGTAGAAGATCTCTTATTGATCAAAACATGAATCAATGGTTTCCTAATTGGTATTAGTACAAGGGAAAGAATAAAAATTCACAAGTGTTTTTAATCACTGCATGATATACTATTTACATTTTCTGATTAGCAAAGACGAGAGACAAAGCTCAGTTGATAGAGATCGTCTTCTTGAGAGCACGTATCCAACTCAAAACCAAGGATGGTCTTTCTTGACCACTCTTACTGAAATCACGTACCAAATCTCGCTTTGAATCCTTCAATCCAAAACTCTCTTTCGAATTTGCAAAATCGCCTTTCACTGTCCCTCTCAGTTTTTCTCGACTTTCTGCAGTCTTCAAAAATAAATTATGCATAACAATTTGAAGTAACAGAGAGCCAAATAACGAAAACGAGTTGGAAAAATTTGAAGTTTATACCTATGAAAGATTTGAGCATGAATGATGAAAGTGGTGAGTTGAAAGACTTGAGCAACAGCCTCACAATCACTATTCACTGCTAGTTTTGAAACTGGTTTATGTGCTTCTAAAGATAGATACAAAGAAAAGAAAACTTACAATGATAAATAGATTATGTCAGTGCAAATAAACCAACACAAAGCAATCAGTCTTCTGTAATAAAGACTGCAACAAAAATCCTCCAAAATTGACTAAACTAGATCACTTTGAGTAGCAGTGCCCATATATAGAAAAACAAATGAAGACAAAGCCGCAGTCTGAAGAACTGGCAGCAATATTTTCTGAAGTGAAACCCATACGAATAAGGCAATCCAGAACTTTCTCAAAATCTTGAACCTATCACACACAAAAAAAGTAGAATTTAAAAATCACAATGGAAAAAGAGGGATGAGACAATATCACCTTGGGATTCAGAGATCCTTCACATGCTGTCGACATTGGGTTTGTAGACATGGATTCCACACCAGCACCAATACCTACAAGGAAATTGGGATATTGGTAACATCAAATCTATCCTTCGAGAAGCCATCGATCCATAACAATATCATAAAATCCAGCTTTGATAGCTGCAGCTATATCTACAACAGCTTGAAGATCCGATGCTCCTTGCCTATTCAAAGTTTTAATAGGCACAGTTTTTGTAACATTTCACATCATGAAATTAGGATCAAAGACAAGAAAAGTAAGGGAATCATGAGGATAGTAGAATGACCAGGAAAAGCAGCATAAAATGCAACCATCATATATTCAGTTGCCCTCTGAGAACCTTCTGCCACTGCAATATTCAAAGTTTTAATAGCCACGCTTGTTGGCGACGGTAGGGGTTTTCCGTCGCCATTGACCTTGATTTGGCGACGGCAACATCAGCATGACAGAAAATACAAATTATTTGCGTCGGTGGCATACGGCCGTCGCTAATAGTCATGTAATTGGCGTCGGCTAATCTTACCGTGACTAATAAAACGGACCATTGGCGACGGATGTATGACGCCGACGTCAATAACCAAATCATTTGGCGCCATATGAAAATATTGGGGTAAAACAATAAAAAATAATATAAATAATTTTCTTTTTCTTAGAAAAATTTAAAATTCATCGCAAATTCTCTTCCCGCAAAAAATTAGGTTTCACTCTTGCGCCCCTTCCGTTTAGGGATGACAATTTCATCCGAACCCGATGGACACCAGATCACCTTATCTATAGTAAAAGTGTGAAAACTCGATATGAAGTAGTGAAAGCGGGTGGCGGGTGATGGATCAGGGTAGGATTTTGGGTGGACCCTTCATACCCGATCCATCTTCCATCCACCCACCCGACCCGCTTCACCCGCTTACACCTGTTATTAATAATTGAATAAAATTTTATTTTTAACAAAACCCTAAAGGAATTTCATATCCTAATTAGTAAGGACCCTAACTTGTAATTGTATCCGCGGTGCAAAGCTTCAGGCCTTTACTCTTCAACCTTCAAACTTCATTCTTCGATTGTTCGACATCGTTTGAGTCATCTTCTACTTTCGATGCCGTCGTATGAGTCTTCTCCGACTCCAACCGCCAGCAACCGGCTTCAACTCGCAAGGTCTAGATCTCGTCTTCTTCTTTACACGAGATGTACTGACTCCCGTCTTCTTCTTCACTTTTTTTAGAGTTTCAGACTCACTATATATCTCGTCTTTCAAATCTCAACTCTCAAATGTCGTCTCCAGTTTCCATTCGGAAGGTGTCTTCTTCGTCTTTTGTTTCCATTCTCCTTCTTCGCCTTCATTTATCGTCCTCAATCTCAACTCTCAAGACTCCCAAGTTGTATGTAAGTCGTATTTTAGTTTATTTATTTATCTTTTATTTTATTTGATTTAACTTTATCGATAAGGTAAGTTAGATCTGTAAAATACCAGAAAAATCCGTAAAGCTGAATTTTTTTTTGAAAGGTAAGTTCAATCGGAAACACCGCTTTAAGTCCGGAAAGGGTAAAACTGAATTTCCATCTCACCTATTTACCTCTATTATATTCCCTAACCCTAATTTTCCCTAACATACATCCTCTCTCCTAATCTTCTTCTCCCTCCCCGTAAACTCTTCCTGCGGCGCACCACTGGAACAAGAACCCCTTCTTCTCCTCCGACGAACAGATCAACCCTTCTCCCGCAAAACAGTCGGTCCAGCCGCCATCCCTTCAAGACGAGACCCTGTGAACCAGGGCTGCGTGAACAAGGGTGCGGAAGTCCTTGCTAGTCGTGGGTGGTGCCGGGACGGATCGAAGTCCGCTCCTTCTCCTTCCTTGCTGCGAGTCGCGAACGGTGCCAGGACAGACCGGAACCGCCGTGCATCGTTGTTGCCGCCACCTCCACTACCCACCAGCGACGTCGTTCCTTCCCTGACACCAGTAACCATCTTACCTCTCTTGCACATATCCGATTCCGAACACAGTTGGGTAAGATTGGAAACTATGTGACCCTATTTCATTTTTGGGGATTTTATTTCGGAAACTAGATGGTGCAGTAAACCGTAGATGTGCAGAATTAGGGATTTGGGGCTGTTGTGTATGTAGAGTTTAATTGT
Organism: Fagopyrum esculentum; assembly: GCA_033239045.1. NCBI lineage: Eukaryota > Viridiplantae > Streptophyta > Magnoliopsida > Caryophyllales > Polygonaceae > Fagopyrum > Fagopyrum esculentum. The sequence continues at coordinate 143,960,415 of BSUD01000003.1, forward strand.
GTATACCTAGGATTGCTGAATGTTGTTAGTGTATATGTCTATTTGTATAATTAGTGATTGCTGAATGTTGTTAGTGTAATCTAAGTGTTGCTTTGTGGAATTAGATGTTATCAGGGATTTGGGGCTTTTGTGTATGTAGGATTTTATTTCTGAAATTCTAGATGGTGCAGTAAACCCTATAGGTGTGCGGAATGAGGGATTTGGGGCTTTTGTGTATGTAGGCTTTAATTGTGTATAGCTAGGTGTATGTGTAATTATATGTGTATTTGTATAATTAAAGATTGTTGAATGCTATTAGCTTTCATTCATAGTATTGTGTTTTGATTTAAATACAGCTATAAAGTCATGTCATTCATACCTACATCATCATCTCTATCTTATGCATGCTTGATTTCAAATGCTTGATTTCAAATGTTTGATGATCTATCCGGTAATAAGATCGTGTCCCTCCTTTTAACAAGAAGTTGTTAATTGAGGATAGAAGAAAATTTTCACGTATATCAGACCATGGATTTTTATAGGTCTCGGAAAAATGTTTCTATATCACTATGGAATCAACAAATAAATTGACGTGTAAGCTTTGGTGGATGTTTATTTATATATTTTAAATAAGGGTTAAGTCTTGGATATTTAATACTACTTGGCCTAATTCTTATTGAAATATGAAATTGTTTAATATGTACACCCTTATTTTCTTGCATATCCATATACGTTATTGGGGGTTTCTTTGTCTTATTTCTAACTTCTCTTTTTGGCTCTTCATCTAGGACACCTGATGTTAATGCTTTATTAGGTATAAAGACTCCTTCAGGAGTATTTTCTACAAGAATGTTGCTTGAAAATCAAGTGAACATGAAAATTAAAGGTTCAAGACTCATTTCCAAAACAATAAACCTTCTCCAGCCTGTTTTTAAAAGATCAGATGGGGATGACTTGCTTTCTGCTGCAAGGTGCCGCATATACACAAGATGCAAGACCAAGGTTTCTACTCTTAGTGGTGCTCTACATTCTCGGATATCAGTATGAGCTAGTTAGGCATAATTCATATCCATTTTATTTTATGAGCTCCTCTCATGCAAATGGGTTCTAATGCACATTGGAAATGTAATTATGAGTTAGAAATTAGTAAAACTTCCTGGTTCTTGGTTGTGCGATTCTATGCTCTGGCTTTCATCTTCTTGTTTTCCTTTTCCTTTTTTTGATGATTACAAGAAAGCTGGGTGATGCCAATGTTCCATCGGTGATGGGCCCAACTCATCATCCTTTGGAAGAGATTGAGAGCTTGAACTCCTGCAAAGTAAATTCTTCTCTTTTTACTTCATTGCCTTTTTTTTTCATTTTGGTCTATCTCATGGATATTACAATGCATCCAAGTTTCTGATCATATCTCCACTTAGCACACTTCTTTCTTTCTTTCTCTCTTTTTCAATGCAAATAGTAATCTGTAACTCCGTTTGATTGTGAAGGATGATGAAATTTCCAATATATGTCCTACACTCAAGCAGCATCTTAACCACTTACAGGCAAGATTTCTCTTGTTATTTAGTTAATGCTTACTTATTTTACCTTATTGACTTATCCCCCACAATTCAAAAAGCTGCAGCTCAGCGGGTTTGTTTCGGTAAATCTGGTATACATGGATGGGGCCTCTTTGCACGCCAGAGCATTTAAGAAGGAGAAGTGGTATAATAGATTTATAATATGTAATTAGACATGCTTATCTATCTCTCTTGTAAAAGTTTACGTTTTAGATCAACAAAGCTAGTCAATAAAGCTATGAACATGTCAAGATTGATTATTGTTCTTGCCAGTTGCTATGGTTGCAAACAACTATGTTTTTGGGAAGTCTATAGCTCGGTATAATCATCCATCTCTCTATGGTGTATCCATCAGACTCGTCGACATATAAGAACAATCCGGAGCAAATACAAAAGATGATGGAAGAGCTAAGAGTAAAAATCATTGAAGATGTAACTCGAAAAGTCACTGAAGACGTAACAACAAAATTGACGAAGCAATTTGAGATGAAGTATGAAGAATTGAAGAAACTTCTTATGCGATTGGAGGGCAATGAAGGGAGAAGCTCGCATTCACTTACACAAGTTAGTTTGGTGATCTAGAACTATAAAATTTTTTAAATTCCATGTTTAATAAGTAAATGTTCATCTATGTGCATAAGATTTCGTTACCGTAAATTTTCTCCACCTAAACTATTGCTATTATTTCATATTTTATAGGTTAAAACTAGTGTACATCGAAAAGAGTCTATTGGAGATGGAGATCATGTAGCATCAGAAAAGGAAGCAATTAGCGAAAATGATGCAGTTGATCAAGAATTTGTCCAAGTATAAGATGTTTAGATCGCGGAATTGTGTGATTGTGAACCTTATTACCACTTTGTTAAAGATGAAGTACATCTAGGTTTTGTACTTTCAGATTGTGAACTTATTTACACCTCGAATCGTTCTATTTTGATTATTTTGATGTTAAATACACTCTTTTGGTTTATGAAAATTGTTGTTGCAACTTGATGCAATCATTTAGATGTTTTCAAATAATACAGGTTATGGTATAGTTTTACAAGATGCGATAGAATTTTCTCACCAAATTTACAATTTGTCACAACAGGTTCCTGATGCCAAAAATCAATATTTTAAACACATTTTCAAAAACAGAAAATTTCCCACCAAATATACAATTAGCGAGGCTTGCCGTTGCCAAAAACACAAAATTTACCACCAAATTTAAATTTTGCGATGGCTACTGCCGACGCAAAATTTTAAATTTTGCACTAAATTTCAATTTTTGCGACACCCTGGGCGGCAACGGCTTTAGCCAACACAAAAATTTTGCGACGGTTAGTATTCGTCGCCAATAGGCGACGCCAAAATTAGCGACGGCAATGGCCATCGCAAAAACTTTTGCGTCGCCTGTTCTGGCTACGCCCCGTTTTGCCGTCGCCAAGCATTCGCCGTTGATTATTGTGGCTTTCCAGCCGTCGCTAACGTCCGTCGCTTACTGAATTTTTTTTTGTAGTGTGCTATAAGAGTGCCCACAATAATATCCCCAACTTCACTTGGACTTAAATTTGTATTCTCTATCAGTGCCTAACATATATTGAAACCAAGAAAATTTTCCTTTATAATTCACAATCATAGTAAACTAAAGAAGTTTGGTAATAGTGCAAAGATCGAATGCCTTTAAAACTGATGCAAGAAGCTCATCAGGATATGTATCCTTAAATCCCCAACTTCAGTTGTGTATGCCAAGAAGGTGACAACCAAAACAATGAATTGGTAGGTTACATAAGTTAGTGGTGACTTTTTTGCAGATTCAATGACCCGAATTGCAGAGGGCTTATCATCCTTGAACTCTAGTGTTAACTCTACAGCAGGAGTCATGGATATAAACTTTAGCAAATACAAGATAGAAGCATTAAATAAACCAAGCAAGCTGCAAAAGCAGATAAAAAGTCAAGATTTAACTATCAATCCCGCAATAATAAGCATATAACAACAGTTTCATTAATTTGATCTTTAATAGTACCAAATCAACCATTCATTGCAATCTCGAAAAAGAGGCCACAAATGAATATTGAACTCTGAATACGATTTTATGAATTCAAACACTACTCCTAACAAACCGATCACTCAGCTACAAAGCTGATTATCAAGCAGGCCGTCACCGCTTATCCCGGACCACCAATGGAAAGCAAGCGTACATCTTCAAAGAGAGGAGAATCAACGCAGAAAGGAGAAAGAAAAAAGCTAATCAAAGAAGTTATCAACATTCACGAGAAGCAATAACACATACTCCCCCAATGCATCCTGCTCGCATTAAACAACTTAAGCATAGAAATAAATAAATCTCCATAGAAATCTAGTGATATGACAATCAAATGACACAATTTGTCAAAATCTAAGGTCACGATATGAAGACTAGAGATTGGAAAATACCTTGCTCCTTCAAACTGAGCTCAACTCAACTCGATTGATTCCCCGCCCGTGTCTTCTTCAAAGAATGAACGAACAAACGATCTTGCTACAAGCGAAGCGGTGAGTCTGAAGCAAGAGGCAAGAGGGGGAAAACCGTTCCAAAATTAATTAACTAATTCAATTTCGTTCAGAATTGACGGATTCAAAATTTTCCTTAATTGAAAATCATATTATTTAAGGAACAGAAGAACATATTCAAGTATTCGAAAGATAAGAAATTAAATGGAGTAATGGACCTCTCGGAGAAGGGGGCATAAGGGGGCGACTAGCCAAGGGCGAGACCGAGGCGAGGCGAGGCGAGGCGGAGGTGAGGTGAAGCAGAGGCGAGGCCAAGGCGGAGGCGAGGTCCAGGCGGAGGTGGGGGCAAGGCCAAGGCGGAGGCGACTGGCAAGGGGCGAGGCCAAGGCGGAGGCGACTGGTGAGGGACGACACCTAGGTTGTAGTCGGGGCTAGGGCTGAATGCTGAACTTCAGAATTAATATCGAGAAAAATTGAATGCTTAGTTGCGATTACGGTTGCGGTTTGAACCACATTTTTGCGGTTTGAACCGCATTATGTGGTTCGGTTCATCAACCGAACCACAAACAGAAATGGATAGCTGCGGTTTGGACCGTTTTCTACGGTTTCGGTTCGGTTTTGCTCGGTTTAGTGAAACGAATCAACTATTGCTCGGAACCGCAGTAACATCAATCCAGATTTAACTACTACTACCAATGAATCATGAATAGGACCCTGTCAAAGTAACGTCAATCCAAATTTAATGCAAACTCGGTTTTATTTAAATTAAATTACTAATGAAAATTCGATAAAAATTGAAAATAAAAAAATCAAGTTATACAAATATAAATTATTTATTTATTTTTTTAAAAACAAGTGTCATACCGCAAAACCGCTTCAAACGCTGGTTTGGCGATTTGGCAAACCTACGGTTTAGGTTGGTTCGGATTCCAGCCGGTTTAGGTTTAGGCCAAACCTAAAACGTAGGTTCTCAAACCTAAACCGGTGGTTTAGGTTTAGGACCCATGTCTATCAATAGTCGATTTAAGGAGACGATAGATAGAATATAGCGGAGGATGAAGAATAATATAGGTTTTAAGTGAGGTTTTGAGAATTACTTCCGAGAATAACAACTTATATTCGATTTAAGTTTTAACGAGATTTTTTCAAGGTGTCAAATAAAATCCCGTGAGTGTACTTAAAAAATTAAAAAAATACAAATAATATGTTCTCATCTTTTATAATAAAAATACCCAAAATAGTTCACAAGGGCTTTTATTAACCCCTGCAAAATTATAAATGAGAGAGTACAAGTGAGCCATGGAAAAAACGAAGTCCAAAGTCCGAACTCGGAAGAAGAAGAAGAAGAAGAAGAAGAAAAAAAATTGAAATAATATGTTTTAGAATTTAGCCATAAATTCTAAAACATTACTCTCTCAACCTCTCTTAATTTATTTTTACTTTTTTAATTTCAAAACTGTTCTAAACAATTTAATAGGGTGTGAACCGGATCGGACAAATTATTTTTTAAGAGTTATAACGATTTTATCATATTTTAACTAGTGGGAATTTTGAATTTTAAATATTTTTACGAAAATTTATTTATTTATATCGTTTTATTTTTTACCGCAATATTTATATATGACGCCAAATAATTTGGTTGTTGGCGTCAGCGACATAAGCCGACGCCAATGGTCCCTTCTATTAGCAACGGTAATGATTAGCCGACGCCAATTACATGACTATTGGCGACGGTTCTATGCCACCGACGCCAATAATTGATAATTTTTGCCACGTTGATATTGCCGTCACTTTGCCGTCGCCAAATAAAGATCAATTGCGACGGCAAAGTATTGTCGTCGCCAATATGCGTGGCTAATTGAATTATTTTTTGTAGTGTATAAAATTTAGGCAAGAAAGGGTTTTTCTTTGTTACAGTATATAAAGGAAGGAAATTTACGGCTTCTCATTCCTGTCCAACTCATCTCTTTCCTCTCCTTCCCCTGAAACGCAGAGTCCTTATCCTTTTCTCGCTTCGATCGGGACAATGGGGAAGAAAAGCAGGAGCAATCCCGAGCCTACGATGGTTGTAGTAGAAGAGAGGTCGGTGGAAGACTCCGAGGACTACTGCTTTGTTTGCAAGGATGGAGGCTCACTCATTCTCTGTAATCACGAGTCTGCTCTCTCTCCCTCTTTTGTTTCTATGGCGTCTAATACATTAGATTATCATAAGATAAACCCAAATATTCAGTGTTGAAAATCTCCAGTCGGTGCTTTCTTCTTTTCTTTGACTTGTTTGAAGGGTAACTGAGAATTTTGCAAAACTAGGTCAGAGATATATGATATATCAAGCATTTGTTTTTGTTGTTGATTTTTTGTTCGTTCAATCGGTGGCTTACTAGGTGCCAAAAACACAGGTTAGGTTAGGTTAGTTGAATTTTATGATATATCAAGAATGTTGACAGACCCTTGTTACCAAGTTGTATTCTTCAATATACTCACATGCTTCTTGTGCCTACCTTACAGGGATGTAGAAAGGCTTATCATGGAAAGTGCGTTAAAAATAGATTCTCCGTTGATTCTGAAGAACAATGAATATGCGGTGAGTTGGATCAATTTGTGCTTAAATTGCTTCTTTATGTGCATCCATACTTAGTATTTGTGCATATTTGGAGTGGCCAAAGCTCTAGCATTAGGTGCTTGTATCATTTCAGAATCCCATTCTTGCTACAAATGTGGCCAAAGCTCTAGCATTAGGTTCTTCCGATGTACAAATGTTGTCTGTGAAAGCTGTGTTACCAACAACTATGAAATTTTCCGGATTAGAGGGAGTAAGATCATGTCATTTACTATTGTCAATGTCTTCTCATATCCTTCTCTTTCTTTGTCTAATAAATTGATGTGGTATGGTTTGTTAACTTAATTACCTCGGGAACATGTATATTCGGTCTTTTTTTAAATTCAGTTAATCCTTTTCACCGGTTAGATGCTTGAAATTAAATATATGAACCGGGTTGGGATCCATATTCTGATATCATATATGAGTATCAATATATAAAAGAAAGTCTATACATGTGGTGTTTGGCATAGGGGTATGAATATCAACCTCATATATATATATATATATATATATATATATATATATATATATATATATATATATATATATATATATATATATATATATATATATATTCATATTTCATTTCCAAAACCATTTTGATATCCCTAAAAAGAGAGGCGGCGTCACATATATTTTCCATCCTCCCTCTTTGCCTTCTGTATCTACTCCCTCTCTTCTCTAGTTATCTCTTGTAATATCTGGAATTTCTATTCCATTTAATTTCCGAATCAAATCGGATTTCGAGCCGTTGACGGTTTTCCATTCTATCTAGTAGTTCTTTCTCCACAAATTCTATCATTTTATGTAGAAGTTTATTCACATAAAATGATAGAATTTTATCAAAACCTAATTCTTATAATTAATTCTTAACGACGACTTTTGACGAGACCATGACAAGGCTGAGACGAGATCATGACAAGGCTGAGCCGAGGCCATGACACGTTTTTACAAGGCTGTGACAAAGCCATGACAACCTCATTCACTCTTCAGCCCACTATTTCTACTTAGTTTCAGCCCAATTTCTAGCCACTACTCCAGCCCACCTCTTGCTTCAGCCCATCCAGGAGCAGCCCAAGGAATTCACGCCAAAACCTTCAGCTGCCCTCTCTCCCCATCTGCTTGTAACAGCTGAATAAATGAAACATTAACGAGTTGTAATAACCTATATTCACGCCAGAAGAGAAGGAAACTGCAACGTTCTCCCTTGCTCCCATTCAGCAATGTTCAGCAACATTCTGCACACATTCTAGAGCTGCTCGTGACTGGATTCTGCACACATTCTGGAGCTGCTTGTGACTAGATTCTGCACACATTCAGCAACGTTCCCTTCTACCTCTCTGCGTACAAAAGATCTATGTGAGAAGCATCCGTTCAAGCAACTCTTCACACAACAACCAGCGCCGAGGACTGCTGAAGTGCTCGCTCTTCCTCTGTCCCTCCGGTAAGGCCAGCCTTCCTTTTCCTTCTCATTTCTCTACTGTCTTGGTTCAGTCTCTCACGTGCTCCTTCTCTGTGCCGGACGGGTCCCTAACTTGACTACATCGGATGTCCACAACAAGGCCAAGCAGAGCCGTCCCAAAGCTACAGTAGTGAAGTCTAACCCTCGAGTCCAGTAGCACGTTCTTCCTTTGAGATGCTGCAGTCCGGTAAGTGAATGATTCCCAGATGTTAACTTCTGTACAACTCTTAGATGGAGTCTGTAAATGTATAGGTTGATGTTTGGCACCATAGGTTGAACATAGGATGGGTGAGAGTAGTTGTGTTGATGCAGAATAGTTGACAATGAATATAGAACTCAGGATCTCATGAACTCTTTGTGTACAAATTTTTGTTTCTTCAATTTTTGAAGTTGAAAATTACCCACTGTTGTAAATCAATGTTAAAAAGATTGGTTGAAGATCCACCATTGAATTTTTGATGGATCATAGATAGATATACGTAGTTTTCTGTGTTAAAATTTGGGAATAAATGAACGGTTGGATTGAAAGTTATAGGGTCTCAAAGTATAGTAATTGAGCTGTTTTTCCAGCATTGATTTTTGACTAAGTATAGGAACATTTTTAGTGTAGTAGCCAACTTTAAGGATTTTTGTAAAAGTGATAATTGAACAGTTTTAGGAAATTCTTTCTCCTATGAGTAGATTAGATATCATAGATAATTTAGAGATTTATTTCTAAATTTTTATAAGTTTATTTTAATTTCAAATTTGAAGCTGTAGTTGGACCTTAGTGACTTTTCGAGAAATAGAAAGTGCGTATTTTCTCTAGTTTTTACCTAAAATCACCCTAGGGAGTAGAATATGGTTAATTAGCCTCAAGTAAAAATTTTAAGTACGTATTACGAGTTTTTGGAAGTCTTGGGACCAAGCGTAAAATAGTCATGTTACCTTAAATAAGTAGTGTAATAAATTATGTCCAAATAGGATCTTACAGCTTAGGAGTTTCTGACTTCTAAGTACCTAGGGAAATGTATTGACCCACGTGCCTCCTTTGATAGGCAACTGAGTTTCTGCAGTTACTAATTGAGTGGTGTTAAGAGAGGCGAGATTTGATTCTGGTAAGTCCACGGACTTACTTAGCTGGCTTCTTGCATGTGTGTGATGTGTATGAGTGGTGTTTGTTAGTTAAGATAAATAACGAAAACGGAGTAGGCCGACTTTAGTATATTGTGTAATTGACCCAAGTGTATGATAACGGGTCGTGACATCATCTGCCTAGATCTTGCGATAGTCTAGGAGGTTCCCTGCGACCAGCCCAGTCAGGTAGACGGTCAAATGCATTAGTACCATTCCGCGTTGGTAAACGGGGACAAGAGCGAGGTTTGGGAATCCCTCGTGTCACAAAATAAGTATCATTAGTAATGACGTATCACTTAATAAAAGATAACAAAAGGAATGAGTGTTGCATGCTGATTGTGTATGTTGTGTGTTTGTGCTTTTACCTTTATACTTATGCATAGATTATTAGCTAACGGTTTTATACCGCTTGTAGATGCCTTGCAGGTTAGGGAGGCGATCGAGTGATCCGGCGGTAGTGGGCAGCCGGGGTTCCGTGCATTATAGGACGGGACTGTTATCTTTTATTTCACGACTGCTGAGACTGATGTTGTAATTTTGGTTTTGAGACTTGGCTGTATTGTTTTTAGATTTGGATTTTTCATTTCGCTCATGATATAGAACTCTATGTTTTGCCTTTTTATTTTTGCCGTGTTGTAAGGTCCGATGAAGTTGTTGCCAGGCTAAGGGCCGGAACCCATTGTGAGGTCTCAGTTCGTAGCATTTCGAGTCCTCTAGGATTCGGGGTGTTACAATATGTATCAGAGCCCTAGGTTGGCAACAACGGCACTCGCTATCTTCAAAAAGGTCGAATAAACAAATAAACGGAAACCGCAAGGGTTCCGAACTTTTAAAATAAATTTTGTTTTCAAAACCATGAGCATAAACGGGTTGGGATAGAATGCACGGACCGCCACTACCTCCGCTGAACTCAATATCATAGTTTATTGGACTTCTGTTATAACTTGTAATTTTAGTTACGTTGTGACCTTTAGAAGTGACCTAAGGTAATAAGATAGTTATGCCCTTACGAGGAACTAAAGTAGTCTTATATTGATCACATTTCTACCAGATGGCACGTACGAAAGCGACAGCTTACGTTGAACGAGGAGAGGGCCGACCTCCCCTTCCTCCAGGAGCTCAGAGACAAGGACGTGTGGGTAGGCCTCAGAGGGGCCGAGGTCGGGGACGTGTTCCTGTTGTAGATCCGCCAGCTGCGGATGTACTTGTTGAGGAGGTGGTTGAGAGTATTGTTCTAGAGGTTAGGGATGGGACCGCTGCTAGGTCCGGAGTACGGAGTGCAGGGCCTACTGATTCTACCCGTGTATCAATTGGAGCATCGAAGTATCGAGCTTATGTCCTGCAGGTGCAAGAGGCATACAGGGCCGGAGCACCACCTCCAGCACCGCCAGTACCAGCTAGGTCAGCAGAGGTCTCTCATAGGGTGACTCAGGTGGTAGTTCCACCGGTGGTAGCTGCACCAATGAGGGTTGTCGAGGATGACCGAGTGAGAGACGAGTTGAGGGTACCGAGGCCGGATAAAATGGTTAAAGACTTTCAACCATTAGCGAGTTCCCACCTTCGACGGGAACATTGGACTTGAAGTGGAGCATTGGATCAGTCATGTGAAGTCCGCAAGGGTTCCGAACTGTCAGCATGTCAAGATCGAGCACCACAGGCCCGGAGGAGAGCTCCAACCACTTCCGGTTCCATAGTGGAAGTGGGAGGACATTTCCATGGACTTCGTTACCGGCTTCAGGTTGAGTAGAGGCTTTGATGCGATATTGGTTATAGTGGATCAGTTGAAGAAGACGGCACGATTTATTCCTATTAAGGAAACGTGGCTGGTGTCTCGTTTAGCCGAGGAGTTTACCCGACAGATTGTGAGGTTCCATGGAGTCCCGAGGACGATCATTTCAGATAGGGATGGGCGTTTTACCTCGAGGTTCTGGCAGCAGGTACACGCCGCCTTAGGCACGAGCTTACAGTTTACCACGGCATACCATCCTCAGACGGACGGACAGTTTGAGAGGACTATTCAGACTCTCGAGGACATGTTGAGGACATGTGTGCTTGATTGGGGTCAGGTATGGCCCGACCATCTCCCTTTGGTGGAGTTTTCTTATAACAATAGTTAACACGCGACTATTGGGATGGCTCCTTACGAGGCACTATATGGACGGAGGTGTTGTACACCTCTGTGTTGGGATGAGCCTGGGAAGATGAGTGGTGTGGCGCCCGAGCAGGTGCAAGATGAGATATCTCGGGTAGCATTGATCCGAGAGCGGATATTGACCGCACAGAGATCTTATGCTGATAAGAGGCGCATGCCTCTGGAGTTCAGGGTTGGCGCCCAAGTATGGTTGAGGGTGTCACCGACGAGGGGTGTTCGACGTTTCAACATTAAGGGGAAGTTGAGTCCCCGATATGTCGGGCCCTTTGAGATCCTAGAGCGGATATGAGAGGTGGCCTATAGATTGGCATTGCCACCCCGATTGGAGGGAGCTCATCCAGTTTTCCATGTGTCTCAATTGAGAGAGTATGTGCATGACCCGAGACACATAGTGAGTCATGACGACCTAGTGGTCGAGCCGGATCGTACATTTCCAAAGCACCCGATAGCAGTTTTGGAGAGGGGTATGAGACGCCTTCGATCAAAGGTAATACCCATGATGAAGGTGCAGTGGTCGAGACGAGGGATCGATGAGGCCACTTGGGAGACGGAGGATAGTATCCGGCGGAACTATCCCGAGTTTTATGCGGATCTAGAGACGTCTATAGGACCGTCAGGTAGTTCTACATCCTTGTTTGGTTGCTTTCAGTGATTGTATGTGTGATATGTTTGATGTGCTTGTTTGTGAACCATAGGTGGTCTTGATGTAGTAACTTGTTAGTCATAGGGCTTACTTACGTGTTATGATCTCGGTAACTACCCTAAGTTTCGGTACGAAACTTATTTTGAGGGGGATTTAATGTAACGACCGTTTTTTTGTCACGCTTTGATAAAGTTAGAGGAGTTTAGAAAACGAAATTAAAATTTAGTAAGACTAGGATATACAAGTTTAATTATGGAAGTCGTTTAATTAAGTACCTTGTTCTAAGTTTCGGGACGAAACTTATTTTAAGGGGGTACTGATGTAATATCCGGAATTTCTATTCTATTTAATTTCCGAATCAAATCGGACTTCGAGCCGTTGACGGTTTCCCATTCTATCTAGTAGTTCTTTCTCCACAAATTCTATCATTTTATGTAGAAATTTATTCACACAAAATGATAGAATTTTATCAAAACTTAATTCTTATAATTAATTCTTAACGACGACTTTTGACGAGACCATGACAAGGCTGAGACGAGATCACGACAAGGCTGAGACGAGGCCATGACAAGCCCATGATACGTTTTGACAAGGCTGTGACAAAGCCATGACAACCTCATTCACTCTTCAGCCCACTATTTCTACTTAGTTTCAGCCCAGTTTCTAGCCAGTGCTCCAGCCCACCTCTTGCTTCAGCCCAGCCAGGAGCAGCCCAAGGAATTCACGCCAAAACCTTCAGCCACCCTCTCTCCCCATCTGCTTGTAGCAACTGAATAAATGAAACATTAAAGAGCTGTAACAACCTATATTCACCCCAGAAGAGAAGGAAACTGCAACGTTCTCCCTTGCTCCCATTCAGCAACGTTCAGCAACATTTTGCACACATTCCGGTGCTGCTCATGACTGGATTCTGCACACATTCTGGAGCTGCGCACTCGTGACTGGATTCTGCACACATTCAGCAACGTTCCCTTATACCTCTCTGTGTACAGAAGATCTATGTGAGAAGCAGTCGTTCAAGCAACTCTTCACACAAAAACCAGCACCGAGGACTGCTGAAGTGCTTGCTCTTCCTCTATCCCTTCGGTAAGGCCAACCTTCCTTCTCCTTCTCATTTCTCTACTGTCTTGGTTCAGTCTCTCACGTGCTCCTTCTCTGTGCCGGACGGGTCCCTAACTTGACTACATCGGATGTCCACAACAAGGCCAAGCAGAGCCGTCCCAAAGCTACAGTAGTGAAGTCTAACCCTCGAGTCCAGTAGCACGTTCTTTCTTTGAGACGCTGCAGTCCGGTAAGTGAATGATTCCCAGATGTTAACTTCTGTACAACTCTTAGATGGAGTCTATAAATGTATAGGTTGATGTTTGGCACCATAGGTTGAACATAGGATGTGTGAGAGTAGTTGTGTTGATGCAGAATAGTTGACAGTGAATATAGAACTCAGGATCTCATGAACTCTTTGTGTACAAATTTTTGTTTCTTCAATTTTTGAAGTTGAAAATTACCCACTGTTGTGAATCAATGTTAAAAAGATGGGCTAATTAGGTAAGTAGGCTTTTTTTAATTTATAACTAGTAACTAGGCTTTTTAGGTTTTGTAATTAAGAAAGTGTACCCCGTTTTATTTTTAACCGTTTAAAGTTCAAACCCTCGTCCCATCTTCTCCTTCTCTCCTCTCTTTTTTCTCATTCGTTCCACATTCCAGATCTCAACTTATGGCAAGTTGGCTGGACCGCCTACTCCTCTTCTCCGGTGAAAGTTCGGAAATCATGTTGCCGATGTTAGTGGTGGATAGGTCGGTGATTGAGTTGGACGGGGTCGGGGATCGGATGGCAAGGAGAGGAGCGAATAATACAAAATATCCAGGGATCTGTAGATCTGATTGATTTTTCTGTCTAGTTCGTCCCTTGAAATGTCTACTTGTTTTAATACAGAATATCCAGAGATCTGTCTAGATCTGTAGATGAAATCCTCGCCTTTGCCGTCTACTTCTTCTCCGTCGTGAAGTTCGTCTTCGTGCTCGGTGACAACCATGGAATCCGACATCGGTGGTTGGAATCGGCCAAACGTTGACGAGATGTCGCTTGCGGCCTCCTGGAGTATCCTTCTGTGAACTTTCTTAGGTGTTGTTGTGTATCCACCGTCGGATTTGGAGCGGACGTAGACACTCGCTGCTTGTTGAATTTGACTGAATATCTGCTCCATAGTAGGTCCTTCTAGTCTGGAAATCATGCATCCATTTATTGCATTTTCAACACAATCAGTTTTCAATTTGATTTTGATATCTTTTTGGTTGGAATGCAATACTGTTCACAATTGCAAACGGGAATGATCATCTTATCATTCTAACAAGGTTACCTCTCAAATGTGTTGATCTAGCCTCTGTTGTTAATGTTTATTTGAATGAAATGTTAACCTTTTTATCTTGCATTCATCTTGTAAGCTTTATTATGGAAATTGTATCTTATTTTTTCTGCAGATTCATTTTATCTATGAAATGAGTCCTCTAATCAACTTTTTTCATTTTGATGGAATTTCAGTTTGGTTAGCAGATGTTTGATGTTGAAATCAAATTGCAGACTGTTGCAAAATGACGAGTGTCCCTTTATATGTGACGAAGTCGACAAATAAACCTCGAATAGAAGTGGTAGCAATTGCTTCAGGATTCTTATTGTTGGAGGTTGAAACTTTCTAGTGGTGCCTCCTATTTCTAGTGTGTCTTGTTCAGCAACGGAAAAACTAACAGTAGCTTTGCACTAGAAGGCGGTGTTGCTAAGGTCTCAAGACCTGGATGCTTTAGCGGTGACAACGACGATTGCAATAGTGCATATACTATTTGTTCTCTTCACTTGTTACCTTATGCATTCATGGTTTTGGTTGCTATTGTACTTGCCTTTGTATATAAAACTGCTAAATACTCTACAACAAGAATCACACTGAGAAAGCTTGATCTGGTATGAGTTTTCTGGTACGAATTTCATACCGAAAACTCATACCAGAAAACTAAAAAAAACTAAAAATGACAAAAAAAAAAAAAATTCTGGTAAGAAAAAATTTTGGTATGTGAAAAATTCTGGTTTGTGAAAAATTCTAGTATGTGGAAAATTCTGGTATGAAAAATTTCTGGTATGATAAATTTCCGGTATAATAAAATTCTGGTATGAAAATTTTTTTGGTATGATAAAATTCTGTTATGATAAAAATTCTGGTATGATAAAAATTCTGGTATGATAAAATTTCTGGTATGAAAAATTTCTGGTATGATAAATTTATTCAAAAAATAAAAAAATAATAAAAAAAATAAAAAGATAAAAAAATAAAATAAAATAAAATAAAAACAAATTCAATAATTAAAAATGGGAGAATTTGACATACTAGGCTTTTTTGAGAATATGATTTAGTAAATGTACCCCATTATTTTTACCACTTGAATTTAATGGTAGGTCAAAATAATTAACCCCTTTATTTTCATACCAGAAATTTTTCATACCAGAATTTTTCATACCAGAATTTCACATACCAGAATTTTACATACCAGATTTTTTTTACATACCAGAATTTTTCACATACCATAATTTTACATACCAGAATTTTTTTAGTATTGTTGCTAGTACCAGAAATTATCGTACCAGAAATTCTCATACCATAATTTTCCACATACTAGAATTTTTCACATACTAAAATTTTCACATACCAAAGTTTTCACATACCAGAATTTTTCACATACCAGAATTTTTCATATACCAGAATTTTATATACCATAATTTTTTATACCAAAAATTTCATACATACCAGAAATATTATCATACCATAAATTATCATAAAATTTATGGTATGTAAAACAATGTCAATTTCACTAGAGACACAACCAAATTTGACTATTGGCATTTTGGTGGCAATCATCGTGGTGATATCAAGTGTTTTCGTGAAGATTTTACTCAGTGGGAAGAAGGCTGTAAGTACACATATACCATACTGCCTTTGATTTGTTTTGTTTAGTTTTGGTGTTTGAGATTCCAATAGTGTTTTGATTTGGGAAATGGCTGTTTCTTAGACTGTTGCTGAGAGTAACAAACAAGCTGGTGCCGCTGCTGCTGCCAGCACCGAGGAAAATGTTGAAGAGGAGAAGGAAGAGAATCTGATCAAGAGGTGAGAAACAAGAGGTGACGTTCCAGAAGTTGTTACTGGACACTGCTTCTTTCCCTGCTTCATCCATCAAACTATCTAGATCCATTTCTCCTCCCAAAAACTTTGCCAACCCTAATGCCTTAAAATCTCAATAGAAATCTAATTCAACAAACCAGATCGATTAGGCTTCGATTCATCGATTGAATCACTGAGAACAGGAGCAACTATGTCTCTCCTTCACCGTAGGCGGCGGTGGTGGCGGAGAGGAGGTCCGGCGTAGGCGGCGGAGAATAAGTGGTGGCCGGATACCTCTGTTTCTCTTTCACCGTCAATCGAGAAGGGGCTCTTTTCGTCCATGGAAGCTTGATTCCCGCGTGAATTAGTGAAGGGAAGACCCATCAAATTACTAACCTTAATCGAGAAGTCGATGAAATTAGTGGTGGACGGCGGCCAAAAGAGGGGCGAACGCGTTGATTGAAATCAAACCAGAAGAAGAGTAGGTGAAACCCTAAGAACTGTTTTGAACGGTAAAAACGTAAATGGGGTATATTTTCTTAATGTAAAATATAAAAAAGGCTAGTTAGTATATCATTTCTTAATAAAGCCTAGTTACCAAATTTGCCCATTAAAAATTAAAACTTACACTTAAATAACAAATAACTAATAAAAAACATTCTTTTTTAAATAGAAGGGTTAATTATTTTTACCTACTATTAAATGAAAGTGGTAAAAAATATGGGGTATAGTTTTTTTAACAAAAACCAAAAAAAGCCTAGTAGATCAAATTTTCCCTAAAAAGATTGGTTGAAGATCCACCATTGAATTTTTGATAGATCATAGATAGATATACGTAGTTTGCCGTGTTAAAATTTGGGAATACATGAACGGTTGGATTGAAAGTTATAGGGTCTCAAAGTATAGTAATTGAGCTGTTTTTCCAGCATTGATTTTTGACTAAGTATAGGAACATTTTTAGTGTAGTAGCCAACTTTAAGGATTTTTGTAAAAGTGATAATTGAACAGTTTTAGGAAATTCTTTCTCCTATGAGTAGATTAGATATCATAGATAATTTAGAGATTTATTTCTAAATTTTTATAAGTTTATTTTAATTTCATATTTGAAGCTGTAGTTGGACCTTAGTGACTTTTCGAGAAATAGAAAGTGCGTATTTTCTCTAGTCATTACCTAAAATCACCCTAGGGAGTAGAATATGGTTAATTAGCCTCAAGTAAGAATTATAAGCACGTATTACGAGTTTTTGGAAGTCTTGGGGCCAAGGGTAAAATAGTCATGTTACCTTAAATAAGTACTGTAATAAATTATGTCCAAATAGGATCTTACAGCTTAGGAGTTTCAAACTTCTAAGTACCTAGGGATATGTATTGACCCACGTGCCTCCTTTGACAGGCAACTGAGTTTCTGCACGTTACTGATTGAGTGGTGTTAAGAGAGGCGAGATTTGATTCTGGTAAGTCCACGGACTTACTTAGCTGACTTCTTGCATGTGTGTGATGTGTATGAGTGGTGTTTGTTAGTTAAGATAAATAACGAAACCGGAGTAGGCCGAATTTAGTATATTGTGTGACCCAAGTGTATGATAACGGGTCGTGACATCATCTGCCTAGCTCTTGCGAGAGTCTAGGAGGTTCCCTACGACCAGCCCAGTCAGGTAGACAGTCAAATACATTAGTACCATTCCGCGTTGGTAAACGGGGACAGGGGCGAGGTTTGGGAATCCCTCGTGTCACAAAATAAGTATCATTAGTAATGACGTATCACTTAATAAAAGATAACAAAAGGAATGAGTGTTGCATGTTGATTGTGTATGCTGTGTGTTTGTGCTTTTACCTTTATACTTATGCATAGATTATTAGCTAACGGTTTTATACCGCTTGTAGATGCCTTGCAGGTTAGGGAGGTGATCGAGTGATCCGGCGGTAGTGGGCAGCTGGGGTTCCGTGCATTATAGGACGGGACTGTTATCTTTTATTTCACGACTGTTGAGACTGATGCTGTCATTTTGGTTTTGAGACTTGGCTGTATTGTTTTCAGATTTGGATTTTTCATTTCGCTCATGATATAAAACTCTATGTTTTGCCTTTTTATTTGTGCCGTGTTCTAAGGTCCGATGAAGTTGTTGCCATGCTAAGGGCCGGAACCTATTGTGAGGTCCCAGCTCGTAGCATTTCGAGTCCTCTAGGATTCGGGGTGTTACATCTCCCTCGTTCGATCTTCGTTCTTTTTCTTTATTTACATCATCTCCTGGTTGAAACAAATCTTATCCAAGTTCAATTTGCGCTTTTTTCGATGTCTTCTAATATTACAAGATTGGAGTTAATTTTCTGTTTCATACCATTTGGAAAGAGCAATAAACTTCGGATTCGATTTGCCGCAGGATTGTATTGCTCAATTTATGCAGCTTCTCGCATGGATTCGTGTTAATTTTCTATTGAATCGTGTGATATGTATGGACTGGATTACTAGCTGGGGTTCTTTAGACACACTACGTACTATTTCTACTCATTCGTATCAATATTTGCTGAAATTTTGAGAGCTAGTAACCGAAGCAATTTTGGTATACTTTATCTTTTCATTCAGAAATATCAGATATCAATCTCGTGCCCATATACCATTATCCGATACACGGGTACCTGGATATTGATCCCAAACAGGCCTAAAGTCTAAAATAAAACCTATGGGACACCACCAAAGCTTTCTCCACAGCACACCACCAACCTTTCTCTTCTTCACCCCATCTCTAAAATAAAACCCTTTCTTCTCCTCCAGTTCTCGGTTGTCTTCGCTTGCGCCCAAGACTACGATATCAAGAAGACCTTTTTCGAGCCTCCCTTCCTTGGTACAACTCAAATGTTTCATAGTCTAACCTTACAAATCAAATGTTCCACAATCTATCCTTCATTTCACCTATTGAACGTTGGTTCTTATGCGTTTTTTTTTTCAAATTTTTATTTTACAATAAATATTATAATATGTTAAATATAAGGTTCAAATTATTACACTAAAAACATTTAAATTTGTATTCTAGCAATTGTTTTATTTATAAGTAGTAAATTTAATTACAAATGTTATTTATTGAAGATTATATCAAATAATTACTTACACAATTTAGATTTTAAGATAGGATAAGATTAAAATTCTGAATTAAAGATAGGTTTGACAGAATAACTTTAGTTAGATTTTGATAAAAAAAAATAAGGAAATAAATTAGGATAAAAATAGCAAATGTAAAATCTATTTGACAAAAATAAAAGTAAAATAAATTACACTGTAAAAATAAAATTAAAAAAATTTGTTAAGATATGATTATTGGTAAAATTGAAGGCAAAAAAAATCCGTAAAAGTTTAAAAACTATTCTTGTAAAACTACTTATTTTAATATTTTTTTTTATAAAATTAGAAATCACTTTTCAATTTATATCAACATTTAAAAATCACTTTTTTAAATAAGTTTTTTTGGTTTTAAGAAACGTGACGTTAACACGTTGCAAAAAAAGTTTATACTTTAATAGATATAAGATATTATACAAACACATCAAGCCCAAAACCTCTTAAACGCAAACGATAAACTTAGTCATATTCAAATGTTTTTGAGAAAGGAAGCTAACTAAGGTGTTGAGCTCACAAAAGCACTCTTATGTAATCGTAGTAGTTCTTGTAAGAGTTTTTCTTGTTGCGTGAAATCTTGTATACTACACATTTTCCGTTTAATTCCTTCACCTCATTCGTTGATGCTTCCAACTTTTACTTCAGTTTAATTTCAAAGGTTCAATATTTGGGGATTTATAGTAAGCTTGTGAAGACTTACCAAAAGTGAAATAATTTGCAATCAAGCCGGTACGAATAACGTCTATGTCTTGTTCTCCTAATCAATCCAAAAATCCTTCCATATTGTGGACCCTAATATGTTTTGACCCAAAACTCATCATTGAGGAGAATGTTGGTCTCTTCACAGTCGGATGATAAATGTTGCGTACATAAACGATCATATTCATCCTAAAAGGTGCTTGCCATGAACTGAGGGGAGTGGAAATCGGTCTATGAAGCTTCTCGTTTCTTATCTTGTAATATTCTGCAAGCTTAAGTAAACAATCCCGCATGAAGGGATGTTTGGAAGGGTATCATCAAAGAGCTTCTTGTTTCTACAACACCAAGCGATCTAGAGTCTAGTTATCACTCATGAGAGAGCATTCATCCCGTACAGATCATGAATTCCTTTTAATAATCGAAATCGTATAGACTGGATGAAATGGAGTCTTGTGCACAGTATAGATAAGGGCATTGTGTAGTTGTACTGTTGTACGGTGTACCAATTGTCTCTTTCTGTAGAACAAAGAAAAAAAAAACCAGCTTTGTCCAATAACTATCTCATTTGAAGACAAAGAATTAACTCAAAAACTTAGAGAAGATGAGAATTGACAAAAATTAATACGATTAGTAGATACATACAAAAATTGTAACATTGCTAAGGATAGCCTAGCCTAGCCTAGCCCAAGTTATATCATCTTATGACAATAAAAGTCAGGGGGTTTTAATGGGAGATGACAAAAAGTAGTAAAAGAAAGAATAATAGGGATATCATACGAAATTGTTAAAAAGCTGAACCACCATGCAAAATATATAAAATTTAGGGAAAAAAAAGGGTTTTTCTTTGTCGCAGCAGTATATGAAGGAAGGAACTCTGCGGCTTCCCAGTTGCTCATTTTACTCTCCTCTTTCATCTCCTTCTCCTGAAAGTTGAAACCTTCTTTCTTGAATCGGGATACTGGGGCAGAAAAGCAGGAGCAATCCCGATGGTTGTAATAGAAGAGTTGTCGGTGGAAGATTACGAGGACTACTGCTTTGTTTGCAAGGATGGAGGCTCACTCATTCTCTGTGATCACGAGTACGTCTGCTCTCTCTCCCTCTTTTGTTTCTACTTAGAATATTATAAGATAAGCCCAAATATAAAATCCCCAGTCGCTGTTTTCTTCTTTTCTCTGACTTGTAAGGTTTTTGCAAAACTAGGTCAGAGATATATGATAGATATTATTTGTTTTTTTTTTGTTGATTTTTTGTGTGTTCGATTGCTTACTAGGTTAGGTTAGGTTGAATTATATGATATATCAAGAATGTTGACAGACCCTTGTTACCAAGCTGTATTCTTCAATATACTCACCTGCTTCCTGTGTACCTATCTTACAGGGCTTGCACAAAGGCTTATCACGAAAAGTGTGTTAAAAATAGATTCTCAGTTGATTCTGAAGAACAATGGATATGCGGTAAGTTCGTCAATTTGTGCTTAAAATTGCCTCTTTATGTTCATCCATACTTAGTAACTGTGCATATTTGGAGTGGATGTTAACATTGTTCTAAATAGCCTATTGTGATCTTACTTCACTGAGCTTGTATCATTTCAGATTGCCATTCTTGCTGCAAATGTGGCAAAAGCTCTAGCATTAGGTGCTTCTGCTGTACAAATGCTGTGTGTGAAACATGTGTTACCAACAACTATGAATTTGCCCGGATTAGAGGAGCATATGGTATTTGTGACGAGTGTCTTAAGCTCGCTATTATGGTGGAGGAAGGAAGAGACGTTGACTCTGAGGGAGTAAGATCATGTCATTTACTATTGTCATTGTCTTCTCTTTTTCTATCTAATAAATTGATGTGGTATGGTTTGTTAAACATCGAGAACATATATATTTGGTCTTTTTTAAATTCTATCCTTTTCACCGGTTAAATGTTTGAAATTAAATACATGAACCGGGTTGGGATCCATATTCAAATATCATATATGAGTATCAATATAAAAAAAGTCCATATATGTGGTGTTTGGCATAAGGGTATTCGGGTATGGATATCTCATATATATATATACACATATTCTCATATTTCATTTCCAAACCCATTTTGATATCCCTAAAAAGAGTGGCGGCATCACATATATTTTCCATCCTCCCTATTTGCCTTCTCTATCTACACCCTCTCTTCTCCGGTTGTCTCCCTCGTTGGATCTTCGTTCTTTTTCTTTATTTACATCATCTCCAGGTATGAAACAAATATTCCCCAAGTTCCATTTGCGCTTTTTTCCGATGTCTTCTAATATTACACGATCGGAGTTAATATTTTGTTTCATACCATTTGGAAATTAAGAGCAATAAACCTCGGATTCGGTATGCAGCAGGATTGTATTGCTCAATTTATGCAGTTTCTCGTATGGATTCGTGTTTACTTTCTATTTAATTATGTGTATGGACTGGATTACTAGCTAGGGTTCTTTAGACACACTACTATTTCTACTCGTTCGTATTCTGTTTGCTGAAATTAAAATTTGAGAGCTAGTAACTGAAGCAATTTTGGTATACTTTATATTGTCATTCACAAATAACAATATATCAATCTCGTACCCATATACCAATAATTAATACACAGATACTTGGATATGGATCCCAAACAAACCCGAAGGCTAAGATGGTTGACCACAACCAGCTCCATTTCTCAATAAGTGGAATAAATTAATGCTGATCTTTTTTGCTAGGCTGTTTCTTGGATTTGTTTGTCTTTGGTTTTTTCAGCTCCTGAATCCTGATTGTATATGTGTTTGGTGCAGGAAGAGGCAGATTTTAATGATCGAGAATCAACAGAGGGTCTTTTCAAGGAATACTGGGAAATAATAAGGGATAAGGAAAATTTAACCATAAAAGACCTGCAGGCTGCAAAGGCTCATATGGATAACAGTACTACACCCAAACCAAAGTCCACCTCTAAGAGGGCACATTCGGATGAATATGGTGCCGATGTAGGCCATGATGCGGACTTTGACATGAACGCTACTCAGGATAAGAGATCAGACAGAAGTAAAAAACAGCAAAAGGAGAATATAGGCTCAACTCGTGTTTGGGGTTCGGGTGAAGAAACATTAGTTGCTGAGTGTAACATGGAGATCACGCAATCCGACAGCAAAAAACAGGAGAGCAAGGGCTCAAACAAAAGGAAAATTATTCGTTGGGGTTCGGGTGAATATGCTGGAGCATCAAATGCTGAATGTAACATGGAGGGAAATAAGTCGGACTGCAAAAAACCGAGACAGAAGAAGGCTTCAAGCAAAAGGGAATTTCTTGGTTGGGGTTCAAAAGCGCTAATAGAGTTCCTGGCCTCCATTGGAAAAGATACTAGCCAAAAAATGTCTCAGATTGAAGTTGCTGATATTATGATCCAGTATGCACGAGACAATAATCTCTTTGACATTAAAAACAAGAAGAAAATCATTTGTGATGATGCACTTCATTCTGTACTAGGGAGGAAGTCACTGACCATATACAAAATGAGGGATTTCCTTGAAAACCATTTTTGGGAGAACATAGATGACAGCTCCGAAAACGAGGAATTAAAAGATTTGTTACCTTCAAAGAAGTTGCAAAAGCACAACACATTGAAAACTTGCACGGAAAAGGACACAGTTGGCGAAGAGAAAGCAACTCCCAAGGTTTTATACAGCCGCTATGCATCTATAGTTCCGGAGAACATTAGTCTTGTTTACCTGAGAAGGACTTTGGTGGAAGAACTGTTGAACAAGTGTGACAAAATCTCAGATGATAAAGTAATAGGTAGCATTGTGAGGGTCAAGAATCGAGTTATAAAATACAGGCCTAACGAGCTTCTTCAAGTCACAGGTATCAAAAGACAAGCTAGTGAAGACAAAACGGAAATTTTCCTAAAGGTAACCGGTATGGCCACTGATGTCCCGATCTCCATGCTTGAAGATTACAATTTCCTTGAGGTAATTAATTAAACTGTGTTTATCTGCTATTGCCTCATAACATCATTTTTTTGTTGTATGGCATCTATCTGTATTGACATTTTGGTTATACATGCATGGTGCAGGATGAATGTGATGATTTGCGGCTGAAAGTGGAGAAAGGCATTATTGAAAGGCCTACTGTTGTAAGTTCTTGATCTTATGAACAGCATATCAGTTAACCTAGCCTTACAAAATTTGAAAATTAAGTATTACTTGTGATGTTTGTGTGCTGTGACAGGCTGCTCTTCAGGAGAAGGCCAACATTCTTCATGAAGATAAAACAAAACATGTGAGTAGCTGAGTGAAATTGTGTTGAATTGCTATTAATGGTGATGGCATCTAATTTATGCAAGATAATTTTCAGGCGATTCCAAGAGATTTGATGGTTCTAAAACACCGCATTGATTTGGCTAATGAGAAAGGATGGAGAGATCAATATCCTTTTTGACATATTATTAATTGTTTGTGGCTTGAATATCTTCTTGTCAAATAAAAGCCTTTATAACTTGATTGTCCTTGACCCATTACTATTGTTTCTGCACATTCTATGAGTTAACGCGAGAAAGGAAGCTGCTTCTGACAGAAGAAGGGCAGATGCGCAGGCTGCAAACTCTGCCAATAGTCATAGCTGATGTTCTACAAGATGCTTCTAACGAGACACTGGAAAAGAAGGAGATGGAAGCAATGTAAGGAAGTTGTTTCCGGCAACCGACCCGCCTGTTTGACGCCTCAAGACATGGGAGACAAAGAGCTGCAACACAGCCTTCTCATCTGATGCTCATCTCGAGAAAGGAAGTTGCTTGTACATTTTGGGGCCTCCATTTGTCAATGCAGCATTGTTTCCCTGCTCTGAATCAATCCCATTAGTGCCAACCTTGTTGTGATACTGATAGCAGCCATACATTGACAGCATTGATCCTAACTATAAGGATTCAACAAAGAAACATACAATTAGAGGTGTAACAAGCCCAAAGTAGATTGTAACCAAGCTAAATGTCCACCTGAACAAATCAGATGAAAGTTTTCAGTACCATGTTCAGTAATGAATTTGTTGTGATTCAAATAATGTAACTGAGGAAGAAAAGAGGCTTACTGTGTGTAATAAAACATAATATCAGCACCCTCCAAAGCAACATTAAGAATGATCAAAATGAGGAGCACAAAGAAAGCCAAATTCCTATAAGCTAAAAGCCAAGCCACAAGCAGGGTGCATTCCTTTAATACATGGCTTCCAAACTTCAACCTCACACAAAATCCCGGATCGTTGAGTTGGTCAGCTTCCTCTTTCCTCGCAAATCTTATGGTTCCGAGGCCCTTCATATCTTGAGATAATAGGTAAAAGTTGGGTTTTCCAAGAATCAAGTTGTGTTTTTGACGATGTAGTAGAGGAAGTGAGATAATATAGAGAGAAAACCCAATCAGGAACAAAGAAAGCATATTGAATAGTATAAGAGTAAAAGCTTTCTGAAGACATTTTTTAAGCGGGGAGGGGAAAGAGAAGACATTTTTGATAGCCTCAAGAAAACCCCATCAAAGATTAAATCTTCGAAAACTTAGAAACAAGAAAGTGCTCAGAGAATCACCATGAAAATGGTATTAAAACATCCGTTGAACAAAAAATGCAACTAATCACTGAAACCCATCAACTGAATTAAAACGAAGGATCTAACTTAAAGAAGCTTTAATGGGAATTTCATAAACAAGCTCACAAAGCACTTAAACAAGTGTGTAAAACCAATGAATTTCTCGAGATGAGCAATTAATATAAGAAAAGAATGCAATCATGTACCTTCTGGCCTAAACATTCAACCAATTCATAGTTAACTATCAGTATCATAGATCGATGCAGTCGGACTCTCTAGATTCTAGGACATAATGAATTTAGCTAGATATACCTTGGACAAAATTCAAACTTATCAATCAAAGAATTGTGTACCTGCAATCAATCGGCCACTAAGGGACCAGTCAATCGGCCTCCGTACAATACTCACTCATTACTGAAATTCTCAACTGAAAACTTAATTGAACATCTTTCTCCAATGTAATTAGATGTACAACAGTGTGATGATTCAATAATATCTACTTTATCCCCGATTAGGCATTATAGGGGAAAACTTATTTAAAAAGCAACCGGAAGTTCTAGACTAGGATATCAAGCTAAACCGTTAATTAGTACAATACTCACTCATTATTGCTTGACCCGCCGGATGGTGTGAATGATATTTTATTTGATGATGTAAGGGGTCGGGCTATCCCCGTGTGATGACTATTTAGCCTTTTTTCTTATTAATAAAAGCGCGTCCAGATGCGCCGGAGACCACTGACTGTCCTTTCCACCAAAAAAAAGTATCTAGCCCAACTGGGTTGATGGTACACAAGTTGAAAAATAAATAATTGTATAAAAATATTTCACGCTAAATCATGATGGACAAATATTGATCATCAGAAGTTATTTCCGCCTCTAATGATGGACAATTACTGATAGTTAACTCTAATGATGGATGCAATAATTGAACATGTTTCTCCAATGTAATTAGATGTACAATAATTGTCCATCATGATTGCTGCACTTGATCAACTATCATAGATCGTTGTTTGTTTGTTCCATGTGACAGCGGAAATAACTTCTGATGATCAAAGAATTGCAAGTCCTCCTCTTTCACAAAACTCCGTTCCAATATTTTTGATAAAATATCGGTTGGAAACCATCTACCCCGGAAGTTTTATAAGCGCCCATACTTCTAGTAGCTTTGCAAACCTCCTTCATGCTAACCGGAATCTGAATGTGGGTTCACTCGCTATTGTCTAGCGTAGGAAACTCAATGGTGCCCATATGGCTCGAGCAAGGCAAACTAGCATTGTCGAGGCTATACAATCTTCTAAAAAAACTCCATTGCATGAGATTCCAGCTTGGTTTGGTCTTCCTCCCACTCCACATCATCAAGTTTAAGCCCCGTAACTCTATTTCCGCTCCTTCTAATAATAGTAGAAGGGTGGAAGAAGGTAGTATCTCGGTCCCCAAATTCGAGCCGTTGTTCCCGAAATTTTTGAAACCATATAATTTCCTACATTTCAAGGATACTTTCCATATCCGCCATTAGTCTTTTCTCCTCAATAGGCAAAGTCGGTGAAGAACTTTGGCTGATCCTAGATTGAACCATGCTAAGTTTCTCCATGGTTTCTTGTTTCCTGCAGAAGACATTACCAAACTCAAACCTATTCCAGTTAATAAGGGGTCCGTCCGTTCGGTTAAATCTCGTAATGGTTATTTGTTTGAATATGCCTAAGAAACTCAAAACGTCGTTGATGGTTTCATGGAATCGGTCAAAGTGGTTACCCAATTCGAACCGCCGCAATTGTAGCTTGTAACAATAGGTTAGGGTTTTCCGCTACCGGTATGAAGGAGACACCCTCCGAGAAACTACAGGGTATGCCGCCTCCGTCTTTGAGGAGACTCAAAACGCTATTGATGACCGTTTTTCTTCATCATAACTTTTTCTCCATGGTCAAGCTTACTGCAACTTTTTGCAAAAATCTGTCTATGTATAACCAAAATTTAGAAACATTATTAATAATTCAATAAATAAGAAATATAACGATATAATTAAGAAATATATGAACTAAAAAAATCTTACTGCAACTTTTCGAAGGAAAAAAAATACATATTAAGTAGGTTAAAATGCGTAAGGTTAATAAGAACTTACGAAGACCGTGAAATAAAAAAAAAAAAAAGCATATATGTCACTTAGATAGACATACCATATCAACATGGATCTACGACGAAAAAAATCTCTCTTGAAGTTTATCTTGTGAGAGAGTTTTACCTTTAACAGTTCAAAATTTCCTACTATTACGAGACATAAATTTACTACGAAAAATCACTCTTGATATAAAACCTTAAAAATGTATGTGTGCTTATGTCATACCTATGATTTCTTGCTACTAGACTTTAGTAAAAGCTTCTATTGATCATCATATTGTGCTTTTGTCCAAATGTGTTAATTCTTCTTGTCGGATAAAAAAATGAACCGTTTTTTTTTTTTCACGACTGAGCTTTCTCGCCAGTTTTTTAGTGTTGAGGTTTCATAGAAGTTGGGGGGTTTTTTTAAATTTTTTACCGGGAGATGACAAAATATAGTAAAAGATTAATTGGGGATATCATACGAAATTATTAAGAAGCAAATCATCTCATCTATCCTCTTAGAGTATTTCCAAGAGCTTCCTCAAATGATTAGTTATAATGCGGTGACAAAACTCACATTCTCTAAAAAAAAATTAGCTTCAAATCCAACCGCTTCTTCATTTTAGAGAATCCAACAAAATATATGGGGAATTCGCAATATTTGGGGAAAGAACCCCATTTTTCACTTTGCATCCCTATTTTGGAGAATTATATGGAGAAATTGTTGGGTCGAAATATCTTTCAATATTCCCCAAAAGTCCAAAAATCTCTATAATAGAGATCCCGTTATGAATGCTCTTAGTGATGCATCACTATTGGTGTGAGGTCTTCCTTATCCCATCTACCATCCTTACCAAGATTCAAAGTCTACTCCGCTCCTTTCTATGGTAGGGTAAGGATTCTAGCAAACTTTCGCTGATTGCCTGTTGAAACACAGTTTGCAGTCCCAGAATCATGTGCGGACTAGGGTTCAAATAACTGCTCTCATGGAATAAGGCATGCTCAAGTAAGCTTATATACGATCTGGATAAGAGAAGCACGAACTTGTGGTACAACTGGATCAACATAAACATTCTAAAAAGATGCACTATATGTAACTATCAGGAGGCCGACAACCACTCCCACACTTGGAGAACTGTCATCAAGATACGTGACATCATCCTCTCCGCCAATCAGGGACCTAACCACCTAAACCTCATCACAAGCCCTAATGGCTCATTCTCCACTTCAACTTCTTACGCCCTCTTCAGAGAACCCAATCTCCCACCAAATCCTCCCCCTCCCATTCATATATGGCTCGACCTTCATATCCCAAAATGCAGCTTCTGTAACACCCCGATTTCGCGGGACTCGGAATGCCACATTGGGCTAGGATCTCACAGTGGATCTTGACCCTACCTTGACAACAAGTTCACTAGACCTTACAACATGGCACTGGCAGATATAAAACAAATACATAAAACTGTATAAAACTGTACATCAAAAGGTATACAAAATCATAACTGAGTATAAACATCATCCTCACACGGGAGGTATACAAAACATCATCCTCACGCAGGAGGTATATATAATATCCCAAAACCATAACCACCTAATATACGAGAGTCCTCGGCCTGCCACCCTGCCGGATCACTCTACAGCTCTCCT
The DNA here is from genome assembly GCA_033239045.1 of Fagopyrum esculentum. Classification (NCBI taxonomy): domain Eukaryota; kingdom Viridiplantae; phylum Streptophyta; class Magnoliopsida; order Caryophyllales; family Polygonaceae; genus Fagopyrum; species Fagopyrum esculentum. Next base: position 143,989,658 of record BSUD01000003.1, read on the forward strand.
ATATCCTACAAAGCATCTACAACACGGTATAAACCATTAGCTAACCATACATATATAAGGTAATGCAGGGGCGGCCCTTGGGTGGGGCAGGGCGGGGCAGCCGCCCCACCCTCCGAAATTTTTTTTTTTTTTGAAAAAAGTCGTTTTAAAATTGGTTGTGGCTTCTCGTTTTTAAAAAAAATTCCTACGGGTTTATCACTATTCTTGTGTTATATTTAAATGTTGTTTTTGATCTTTCGCCGAAGTAAACGAAACTTCAAAATAATTTCCTCTTTTAGGCTCGGAGTGAAATAATTCACCTAAATGCACGAGATTTGTTGTTTGAAGTAGAAGCGCGGTCTTAGACCACACTATTATTTGTAAAACGCGTTGTCGTGGACAACGTTTTAATATCCGAAATAAAGATAATAAAAACACAAATAGAGTTGCGGTCCTAGACTGCGGCTATAGTGTAACGTTTTTTAAAGAAAAAAAACCTAAAGAGGCGCGGTTATAGACGCGCCTATAGGGCAGCTATTTTTTTTTTAAAAAAAAAATTTATAGGCGTGGTCCAAGACCGCGCCTTTAAGTGTAATGTTTTTTTAATTTTTTTTTAATTTTTGTTTATTGTAAGTAGATGATATATTGACTTTGTTTTTATCGCTATTTAATTTTCATAGATATATTTATCGAAAATAAAATTTTGCCCCC